>OW964830.1:28023308-29223308 GCA_943142095.1 Ophonus ardosiacus
TATTTGACAATTTGATAACACAAATATTTATGTATGATGGAAAATATATTATTTTTACTAACCTTAATTTCATTAGACTCAATACACTCTTCTTAACACGGTTTCATTATTAATTTTAATGTAATTGCTTCGTAACAGTGACATTTGTTTAAATATGTCAAAATTGTTATTAAAATATTATGTTTTTGTTTGACGCATAGACAAGATGATGTACAAAAATAAATAAAAACTAATGGGCTCTTCCCACATTAGTACAGAATGGGTACACAAAATTTCAAAATTTTCTGATTGATAGTATTTGAGTAATCGTGTCCACAATATCCATACACACACACATACATACCTACAGACATCATTGTAAAAATGTTAAAATCGGATTCTGGGGACATCAAAACGTGCTTATTCACTAAAATCTCTATATGCGATTTTTAACACGATCCCTATACCTCCCTTACCTAGGGGTAGTGTGTGGTAAAAACTAGCCATTTGTCCCAATTTTTTTCAGTCATCTGTATTGTACTTTGTTTGTACTTTTCAATTAACTTTTATTTATAAACGTTAACTATTTCTTTTATACATTTAAGCGTATAATCCATATTTTGAGGGGCTCCGAGAAAAATATCCAATCGGGCCCCGCACTATTTAAATCCGGCCCTGCCAGTTCAGATATAATTGGAAAATTTCAGAAAAAAATCCTAAGATATTTGTATTATAAAGCTTACAATGCATCACTTATATACATATATTTCTTATAACAAAATGTACATACAATGCAAAGTAGGCGAGAACCTTTTAATGGTACTTTTTGTATGGAACATAATTAATATTCTTGATGTATCAGCCTTATTAGCTATGTTACCGCTACACGTACCTAATATGAAACTAAGACCAAGGTTTGTCCGTTTTGAATTAAAATAAACAAGCTCGCCATTACTTAGTTGTTTAAAATTATTGAATAAAGTCTGTATCTCTAATGTAAATATTCATATCTTTAACTGTAGTAAAACGAACTTAAAAAATCAATTTGTAAATTCAATACCACTGTAACTATCTAATTGAGTATCTCCTGTATATTTGCGGTTTAAATAAATTATTATTATTAAAGTAATAAGATGTTTAATTTGTTATTAACTTGAAACTGTACAAATACATAATGTTACTAACATGTAATGAATTGAATAAACTTAATAAATAATTTATGGAACTAAAATATTACGTAATTTACATGTATTTTCACATCTCGCTAAGAGAGGTATTGGATTCATGCTAAAATTCGCATTTCCAGATTTTATTGAATAAGCACTATTTAAGGTTCCTAGAATCCGACTATAAAATTTTTAAAATGATGTGTGTGTGTGTGTGTGTGTGTGTGTGTGTGTGTGTGTGTGTGTGTGTGTGTGGACGTGCGGATGTGTGTATGTGTGTATGTATGTCTGGATGTTGGAGGGACGATTCCTCAAAAACTATAAGACTTAAGACCAGTTTAACTATGAATTCTTCAATATGACATTCCTGGGAAGAGCTGAAAAGGTTTTGGTAACAATTGAACAACCGGAAGTGGTAGTTTCTTAGAAAAATTCTTCTAAATATAATTTTTAGGAAATTTTTGTTAATACAAATATTGAAGAACAAAATTCTCTATCTACTGTACTTAAATTTTTTATTATATCTTGTATAGATTTTGAAATAAAGACACTATAATATATAGAATATTCTAATCGCAGATGCTAAGGCACTAAGGAAACCTCTTGACAAATTCAAATGTTTATAACATAGTTTGTAAATGACATAGTCAGTGTCAAAAATCAACAGTTTTAGTGACAATCTGATAGTTTTTTCTGGAAAGTATATTTAATCTTTCTTATTATATTATTAATTAAATGTGTAAAATTATAGGTAAATTGCATATAATCATCAGAAATACAGCCAATCTGGTTAATGAATTGGAAGAATCTCTGAGATTTAGGAACTTCCTCATACAATGAAAAATAAATATAATTAGAATTATGTGTGTGCAGAAGACATGTTAAATATAATAAAAAACAATATTTGGGTAAAGTTCTGTAATTTTTTGTTATTAAACGACGGTTCGATAGCGAAGTGCAATACAATACTTATAAGGTATAGCCTAATATGGAAATGGCGAGAGGTCTTGTGCTGGCCACTACAGATTTTTATCTTTCTATTGATACCACAATCATTCTCAGTCAAAACGAGAAATAACTCTCTGCCAAAAAATAAAACTGATTTCCCATGTTAATCTTCTACGTACACCTTGAAAAACATCCGGCATTGCATATACGAGTAAGTATATAACAATATTAAAAATCTAATTAGACTGTATTTAAAATCTATATTATGTGCCGAATTGAATTCTTAATGAGACAATTTTGGTCTAATTTAATAAATTTCGTATTTGTTTCAGTTCTCGATATCCAAACTTTGGACACATTGGATATATAAAAATTGGAAGTAATATTTTAGTAAAATATTCTCATTAATCTAAAAAAGAAATACTTTATAAGAAGATTAAAAAGTGATATGTTCAAGTTTACATCTTTCTAATTACTTAGATACACTTTCAAAAAAAAAAACTTAAATATTAAAGTAAATATATAAATTTTGATAAAAGAGGGATATAATCTACACAAAACAAATTTAAACTATGCATTATGAAGTATAAAAAAAAAAACTTTACAGTTTGTGAACGAAAGAAAGTGAAATATTTCAATTTATTAGTTAATTTATAACTTACCTAATTCTAAATATAATTGGTTGATGGTGTCATATGTATCCCAGAAGGGTGCATGTGTGCCATCTTCAAGGGGAACGCCTTTAGCGTTGCCTGATAAGTCTGATGGTGATGCTGTTGGTCCATTTCCATTTGGGTCCCTAAACAGAATTAAAATTTACATAAATAACATGAAGTGTTACACAGACCACGCATAATAAAATGGCGCTTTAGGACATCATACAAAATATAATATCAAGCTCTTCAATTTTATGCTTTCAATTTATTTTTAAATAAGTACGTAAATTTTTATTTAAATTTTCAAACTAAAAATAATTTTTGCTTATAACGTTTTATGTTTTTTAACAATGTTTCGGCAAACCTACTTTAATAGTTTATTATTCTTTCTAATGCTAAAAAATAATTAGTAAATCTAAATGCGAATTAGAAATTCAATTATGTGAATACGCAAATATGTAAAAAAGTAAATTAATGTATGCATAAATTTAGACTACCAAATATATTATGTACCTATATTTTTACACTCACTAAATACATACATACATTTTTCATTAAAATGGAGATTGCCATACCTACACAAGTTTTAATTCAAAATGAAAAATGCCTGCTCCATTTTGTTCTCAAAAACACATAAAGTACAATATGAGTTTAAAAATAGGAATTTTTGAAAACGAAATTAAAAATACTGATTGGAATTTGCGGTTAAACATTAACTTCCAATTAGTCAAAACTTTTCAAGTAAACGTGGGTAAGGGGTTATTACCACTTATACTATTACGTATTCAACAATATCAGTTTTAAATTTTTATATGGACATAGCTATTTATAAATAAAAATTGTGCATATAATATTTCGTTGTTATTGGTACTTAAAATACGTAAGGTAAAAAGAATTTTAAAATTATTCTACTTTGATTTTTTTTAAAGCGCATTTTTTAAATGTTTTCATTTAATTTAACTAAACCAAATCTAATATCTGTACTTATAAAGTACTGCATGTCTGTGTATGTGCATAAAAGCAATTATTACATACTATACCTATATGTAAATAAATATATTTTTAAATTATACATGGTTATCCACATATAAATGACATTCAAGTTAGTTTTCTTTCAGAGACTAGGCGTTATATTTCTATCCGAAAACAATATGCTATTATAAAGACATTTTTCAGAGAAACGTTTAAGCGCTGAAGAAATATTACAGTGAGATTAGAATCAGCATCAGAATGAAATGTTAAAGCATAAAGGTGCGATAAAGATGAACATAAAGCAAAATCAGAGAATGAGGAAATGCTGAATCCCTTGGCATTTGTCAGTCATGAAATCTGTCTCAATTTTTTCACAATCAGGTCTGCTGCGACAAATCCATCTGTCAAACATTTACGTCTTTCAGGTCGCTTCCTTTGTAAATATTAATCACATCCCAAAGTAACGTCGATCAGAAATAAATTAATATCCCTTCCGGGGATGACAAGAGGGCAATAATAAAGGGGTTACCTTACTGAATTCGCGTTTTCGTTCACTCTTTGATCACCGATTGAAATAAAGTCTCTTTGATGCATTGAACTTTGCACTATTACCGCTGCCGCTTCGGGTCACTTTGACTACGGTAACATGATGTAAAGTTATTCGCTTTAAGATGAAGCGATGCTCAAATGTATGATTTTTATAAAGGCTGCACTTTTTATACAAATGATTTATTAAATTTTTTAGCTTTTATCCAACGCTGCTGACATTTTTCAATCAATTTTGCATTTCAACCGCAAGCCTTTGTTAGGAACGATAATGGTCTTTTGAAAATGCAACCAAATGAATAAATAATTTTGTAACTGTGAAATTCATGGGATAAATGGAATCCAATGAGCTTCATTAAATTAAAATTGTAAATATTATTACCGTGGATATGTAACTGCAATTTATATCACTAGTCATTTAAAATTTGTAATTAGAAATACATTTAACATTACATAATAGAGGTAAAAGCAAAAATAATGAGTGTAGAATAAGAAAAGCAATAAATCAACAATTTTATTCTGTCAATATTTTACTTATGCAATTACATTTTATAATTATTCTAATAATATTTCTATGAACATAAATACATATAAAATCTGCATTTTACAACTGTTGGGAATTATTGATTTGTTCCACATTTATTTGTTAAAAACGTGCATTCAGTTTCAAAACGGTAATTATTTCACAGTAAGAAGCCCTCCGTATGACCGTGACGCGTTACGCGTGAGGGATCAGCCTTGTTCACTGCCCAGGAAAAAGTGTACAAGGCGCACCTAAAGAAGTTTTCACTTGAAAAAAATATCAGCTAAACAAAAAGATGTTCGCAATTCTTTACATTCGACAAAATATTCTAAATTTAGTTTTTCAAAAACATGCAAAATATTGTGTTTAACGAAACCTTAAGTTCATAATGCTTTGAAGTCTTTTAAAGTACGTTTAATAACAGCATGACCACCTCAAATTGGCAAAAATCGCGGGCCATTAAGTTCTGAGACGGATTGAAAAGTTATAAGATATTTTGAAAAATTCCAATTTATTTTGTTAACATTGGCTCAAAAAATATGAATAGTTAGAAACTTGTAAAGTTCAGATAGTTCGAAAGCGCAGTGATAATCAAAATTTGGCAGCTAAAACCCGAGTTCGCAAACTAAACACTCAAATTTTGACGAAAATTTCTTGTTATGAGTGGCCGACGAAATATACATTATAATGCAACTAAAATATAAAAATTTCTGTAACAATATTTTGTGGGGCAAGCAATTTGTACATGTGGAGTAAAAGTGAGAGTTTATTGCGACCAGCGGGACAGTAACTCCAAACCTGAACGAGTGTGTTCCAAGACGTTTGTTGCCCTTTATTACCAATAATTAGACTTCATGTGTGTTTTGGCCTGATTTGGTTTCATATTATTATGCAAAATCTGTTCTACGGTGGTCGGAAATCAAAATCATTCTGACGGTTCCAGAAAGTATATTCTATCTAATTGGCCAAAACTAAGCTCAATAGAAACTTACTGGGCAATTGTGAAGCGCAATTTGAAAAAGACTGTTAGTGTGACCAGAAAATAAGGAATTGTGCGACAAAACAAGTTTTAGATGACACTGTATAAATTTTTGTGGCTAAAATTATGTAGGTCCGATTATTGTATAAAAATAACAATTAGGCTTCATTCAGTAGCTATTAATTGTTAATTTGCGCTTAATTCATAATAATTAATACATTTTGCAACAAAAGATGCACTGAAGTTTATTTTAAGTATTTTGGTGTCCTAAATTTAATGTGCAAAATTTTTATTTAGCAAATAACGTATAGACAAAAGCTTTTGGAAAAATATAAGCTTCAAAAAATTAAACTCAAAGAAACTTTGATAAAATCTTATGTGGGACTTTAAAAATAAAGAACAACACTAAATTACTAAAAGGGAGCCATTGGCTTTAATCTGTCATAATTTTGCTTTAATATCTACCTTTATCCTCTGAATATATAAATTTCTCGGACCTTCTGAGATATTAATTTTGTAGTTGTTATTTCGATCTGACTTCCCATCCTTGATCGTAAACTTTTCTACTTAATAAGGCCCAAAATTCTTCAATTGGTCGCGCTTGTGGATCATTTAACCATTGCTTAGCGATTCTGGCATAATGGCACGATACTAAATCATGCCAAAATATGACATTATGTTGCCTATTAATTAATTCTTTTAATTTAGGAAAACAGTATCATATGAATATAACTGTAATTTCAATTTTTTCCGAAAATTTTCATTCCATACCTGTCAGTAAATAATATATTTTATATACTACCGGTAAATAATGTTAACTTTATTCTTATCAAAATCAGAACTTAATGTGCTTCATTATTTATCGAGGGAAATAAATTACTCCCTAGGAAAATAAAATACTCCCTAGGGAAACAAAGTACTCTCTAGAAAAATAAAGTGATTCAAGTCCATCGTTAATTGATATTGATTAACAGATAAGAAATATTATAAATTATATGTATAAAAAGTTAGCGGGCGTCCAAAGTCAAAGTGTGTAGCAAAGTTTAAAGCACCGAGAAAAATACCTGATTTTTCGGGAATTGTTGTGCGGACAATTAAAAGGACAGAAGTGATAAAGAGTCGATGGATCAGTGGTTATTTTAGTGATAAAAGGATAGTAGATCGAATAACACAGTGAAAGTTAGCAATCAATAAATAAATTGTGTATTTAGTAAGGTTACATATTTTTCGTAAGCCGGTGTCAGCTGAGCACAGAGCGTTGTACGACTGTGCGATTTTGCGAGCGCACAAGGAAATACCAGTGGCGTAGCAGAGCTAGATTTCCGTGGGAGTAAAAAAGTTCAAATGAACAAAAATTACAGGGAGAGAAAGAATACGTTAACAGATATCTCTGAAATAAATAAAAGGAAGAGAGACGAACAAACTCAGGACTTAGAAGCGTTCAGAAAAAGTAAAATAATAGCCAGATCGCCGGTAAAACAGAAAGGAAATAAAGAGGATAGTGAAATGGACGAGGTAATGATAATGCTGAGCCAAATAAAAAAAAATCGATGAAAATTAGGAGGAATTAAAGGCAGAAATGAGAAAAAATCAGGAGATAGTGGAGAAAATACAAAATGAAATGTCAACTAAAAAGGAACAACATAAGAAAGAAATAAAAGAATTACAAGGAAAAATAGACAAACTAGAAAAACGATTAGAAAAACAGGAGAAAGCTGGAAGAAAGAATAATATAGTCTTAAAAGGCTTACCACAAAACGTGGAAAAACCAGCAGAGGAAATAAAAAATTTCATAAAAGAAAACTGCAAGAAGAAGTAGAGAATGTTTCATCATATGCCATTAAGACACAATTAGGAACAATAAGAGTAGCGGTACTTGGAAGTTCACAGCAAAAAATTAACATCATGAAAAATAAATATAAATTGAAAGGACAAAGGGTTTTCATAGATAACGACTATACCACAGAAGAAAGAAAAATACAATACAGGTGCAGGATAAAGGCCAAAGAAGAAGTTATGAGAGGAAAAACAGTGAAAATTTACAATAACAAGCTTAGAATAAATGATGTGGATTATGTATGGAATCATGAATCAGAAGAGTTCCAAAAAAAGTCCTTGCCAGAACAACCAGAGACAAAAAACTAGCAGGAAATAAAAAGGTGACAATTGATGAGACTACTGAGCAAAGAATTAGGCAAACGAAAAATGGGCAATTGAAAAGAAATAGTAAGAAAAACAAAAAATGTAATAAACGAGTAGAAAGTATTAAATCAATAATATCGTGGAATGTACAAGGCACTAATGCCCATGGAGCACTGAAAAATCTGGCACAAGTTTTGGAGAACTATAAAGTAGATGTCGGGGCATTACAGGAAACATAACAGTATCAATAAAATTAACAATTATAAATTTTTCAACAGCGGCTATGATACTAAATATTTTGGAACAGGATTTATGATTCACGAAAATTTAGAAAGCCTGGTGGTTAATTTTGAACCAATATCAGAAAGAATTTGTTTACTTAGACTCAGAGGCAGATATAGGAAAATTAGTCTTATTAATGTACACGAATGATAAAGATTAGGATACAAAAAACAGTTTCTATGAAAGTTTGGAAAACATTTTATATAGAATCCCAAGATACGACGTCAAAATAGTAGTAGGTGACCTCAATGCGAAAGTAGGAAGGGAAGAGATTTATGAGTCGATAGCAGGAAAATATAGTAAACACGAAATGACAAACGAGAACGGAAAAAAATTGATCGAATTTGCAAGTGAAGTAAGAATGCGGATAATGAGCACACAATTTCAGAGGTTTTCTTTACCTCTGCACGAAACTTTAATGATATATAAATATATATATAATTTGATATACTGATTATAGAACAAAAAGATTTTTTTGGAAATTCGCAAAAGTAAGGATAGTTCACTCCTAGTGAAGATTTTTAGTGCCACTGATTTAATAGTATATTTAATTATTTATAATTTTGTTACTAATGAAATAGAAGTATAAACACTGCCTACAAATAATCATTTATTAATTAAGTATTATGTCTAATACCTTATTTCGTAATGATTTTTAAACAAATATTTATTTTTATTTGAGTACCTAGTTTGATTTAAGGTATTGAAAAGGTAAGGTGTTGTGGGAGAAATTTGAGAAAAATGTATAGCAACAGTGAATTAGTGGATGTTATTAGTGTATGAAGAAGCGGCACAACAAAATTCATTACATCGGGCGTGTGTGTGAGTTTATTACAATATGCTGCATTTTGTATGGCTGCAGGAGGAAATAATTTTGAACAATTTTTGTAACAATGACTTGTTGCAGTTTATTCTGACGTGAAATTAAAAAATTGATATCCTCAATTTTATTTTGTCCTTGATCTACCAAAACAATAAAAACATTCACTTGTTCCTGAAAATGATGTAATACCTTTAATTTGATTAGTTTGGTTCATTACTAACATAATTATAAATATTTAAATGTACTATCAAACCAGAGCACTAAAAACGAATACACTGCCCTTATTTTTGCGAAACACCCTGTATATAAGGGTACCTGGAGATCGCCATATGGAAATTTTTGCAATCAAATAGACCATGTGCTTTTATAAAGTAAACATGCAAGGGTAATAAAAAATGTAAAATCACGAAGAGGAGCTGATGCACATTCGGATCACTTTATGGTAAAGTAGACATAAAGGAAGAACTACCTGTTATGGATAAAGAAACTGGCAATAAATCTAAGAAATACAATATACACCCACTCAAGACTGATGAAATACAACAATATGAGTGTTTCATAAAGGCGGGGCTTCCAGACATAGACATTTATTTAACAGTTGAAGATAAATGGAAAAGAATAGAGGAGGTGGTACATAAAGCATCACAAAAATTATTAAAGAAGATCAAGGGCAAAAAGGAAGCAACCTAGTTCGACGAGGATTTTGAAAATGCACTAAAAGAAAGGAATATGGCTAGAATACAATTACATAGCAAGGTAAATGAGACAAATAAAATAAAATATGGTAAAGCTCGAAAATATGTAAAAAACATATGTAGACAAAAAAAACAAAAAGAGATAGAAGATATAGGAACAAAGAGATAAGAAATTTCTATCAAGAAACAAAAAAAACAGAAAGGCTTTCAACCAAGAACAATATACGTCAAAAACAAAGAAGGAGAAATGGTGGCAGGCGCACAGAAGTTAAACAGATGGGCAGAATATTTCTGTGAATTGTTAAACTCCGAGATAGATACAGTGGAAAGTGAAGATAACAGGGCAATAGAATTACATGAAAACATAGAAGCACAAGAAGAATTAGAACCGCCAACTAAAGAAGAAACTGAACAAATAATAAAGGAGATGAAGAATAATAAAAGCCCTGGAGACACAGGAATTACCGTCGAAATGTAAAAGAAATGTGGAGAAGCCTTAGTACAATAATTACATACAATAATCAGAGAAGTTTGGGAAACAGAAATTATGCCAGAGAGATGAAGGGAATCTTTAATATGTCCACTATTCAAAAAGGAGATAGAAGTGAATGCGGGAACTATAGGGGTATAGCTAGATGTCGGATATAAAGTGTTGGCGACTCATATTAACAAAAAAATAAAACATTATGCAGACAAGATAGTTGGAGAATACCAGGCTGGCTTTGTATCGAATAGGTCAACAGTTGATCACATCTTTACCTTGAAGCAAATGATAGCCAATTCATATGAGCATAATATAGCAATGCACATGATTTTTGTGGACTTCAAACAAACATATGACAGCATAAAAAAATATAAGTTGTATAAATTCTTGAAGAACTTAGAATACCAGAAAAGCTAATAAAACTTATCAAACTAACGCACAATGACACAAGCTGTAAAGTTTTAGTAGATGGAAACATATCTAGGAAGTTTGAGGTGAAAAAAGGTCTAAGACAAGAAGATCCCATTTCTCCAGTCCTTTTTAATTTAGTTCTGGAGTGGATCATAAAAAAAGCAAAATAAATAGGAATGGCACAATTTATCATCATAGACACCAAGCCTGACGACCTCACAATCATAACAAGATCGAAAAGTGAGCTTGAAAGGAAAATGAAAGAAGTAATGTACGAAGCGAAACTTCGGCTTGAAAGTAAATGCTAAGAAAACAGAGTATATGGTAATATGTGGCGGCAAGGAGCTAGAAAAAAGTATATTAAAAATAGAAATGGATGAGTACTGCTTTGAAGTAGTAGAAAAATTCAGTTATCTTGGTACAATAGTAACTAATAATAATAATGAGAGTGGAGAAATTACATCAAGACTCTTGAAAGGAAGTAAAAGTGCGGGCGCGTTGACCAACATTTTAAAGTCAAAAAACGTGTCTCGAAGTGTTAAAGTGACGTTGTATAATAGCATAATTAAACCAACGGTGTTATATGGTTCACAGACATGGACATTAAACAAGAGTAGTCAAAATAGGGTGGAGGTGTGGGAGAGAAAACAATTAAGGAAAATTTTCGGGTGAAAATTAGTGGACGGGCAATGGTGCAGAAGGACAAATCAAGAAATAATGGAACTCTATAAAGAAACCGGGAATAGCGGGAGTGATTCGGTCTCAAAGAGTGCGATGGCTAGGACATGTAGCGCGGTTACCGGAGAACAGAGTTACGAAAGTGATGGTGGGCAGAGGTGTAGTGGCTAAGAAAAGAAGAGGACGTCCAAAAGAAAGATGGTTTGACTCAGTTAGAGAAGACTTACTACAACTAGGAGTAGACAACTCGAAAGAGACGGCAAAGGACAGAAAACAATGGAAAGAAGTTGTAGATCAAGCCAAGGGCCTCCAAGGCCTGTAGCGCTTCTTATTATTATTATTATTATTATTATTATTATTATTATTATTATTATGTATTTATTTTGGAAAAAATATAATGATTTTTGTAAAATTAAATTTAAAATAAATAGTTTTTCTTCGTTTATAGAAATGTGATTCATTCTTATTCTTTTCCGTTTGTATATAAAATATTGTATACAACACGGGAATAAAGTGTCATTATTTGCCACATGCATTGCATCCCTTGGCCTACGCCCTCAGGATTCAATCTTCGCTCTCGATAAATAATGACGAACTTTACTCCCTTGATATATAAACTACTATTATCCAAAAATAGAAAAAAAAGTTGTCTTCTTTCACGAATATGGATGTTTGAACCAGTCAGTGAATTAATTAACCTTTTTTTTTATTTCATTGCAAATCCTCAGGGTTGGAAAAAAGGCCCACCGAGAAAAATAGAATTGAGAGCCCTATTCTCTACGTGAAACGGTGGCTTTACTTGGGTTCATATTCATACAGCAAAAATAATTAATTAATAAGATCGTTCTACTGGCTACTTTTTATTATATTTATAGTTTATAATAACATCACACGAAATCAACAAATGAATAATTTAAATAAGGTATAAATAAAAAAATTATAATTATTCTTTTTATGTTATATATATATCAGCACATTTAACACAGAAAATAAAAAATACTGCTTACATTAACATATTTGTGTATTCTGTACTAGATGAGGCTAGGGTATCGATAATTTTATTAGGGTCGATGTTGTCCAATAGGTGTTCTTTATTTTCCTGATTTTTGAATAATTTTTTAATACCGTTAAAATCTTTAAGTTAAAGATAGAAAAAATCCTCATAAATCCTCTAAAACTGCCAAATAAGGTACAAATTGCGATACTCTTGCTTCACCATCTTGTACCAGCTATCTTTTTCAATCGTTTAACTTTATTAGTACTTTTTTTACTACAGTTTTCCCAAACAGAAAATCTCTTATATAAGACTCAGAAAGAAAAACAAAGCTACTCTATTAATTAACTTAAAATAAGTTCTGTCACATACAACTAAATTAAGTATATGTGCATAACACCATGTTTATAAAGAATTTGGTGACATAGATTTTGTATGAGCTTGAAGCCCCTAATATTGGCCAGACATGTTAGCAACCTCATTAAAACTACATCCAACTATTTTATCTTCTGGCAAATCATATTCTTTTAAAATAGATTGCAAATATTTTTATAGAGCGGCCCCAGTTGATCTTTCAATATTTAATATAGCAAGTAATCTTTCTTGCACTATTCCTTCATTATCTACATATGCAAATTATAACTACGATTTTCCCCTTCTTCGTCAGCCATCAAGTCTACAAAAATACAATAACAAAAGTATATAGTACAAAAAAAAAGAATGACATTTATAATTTAATATTGAATCATTTTATATAAAATGTAATTTAAAAAAAATTGCGTCGCCTAAGGGCTCGAAAGAAGGCTAGGGCCCACCGAGAAATTTCTCGGCATCTCGGTGGGTTCAGTCCGACCGTGCAAATCCTGTATATGCATGTATGAACACTGGGTAAAATAAATATTAAAATAGACGAAAATACGGTTAATAAAGTACGTAGGTACTAGTTGATTTAAATTAAAATATATGACAAACTAAAAGGTATTATACTAATTATATAAGTACTAAGTTTTCTTTTTTGTTATGAATAGTCGAAGAATATCATATTTAATAAAATCATTTATCACAATATAAATTAATGTTGCTATAAATTTATGTGAAACATTGGAACACTAAATTTCTAATACAGCTAACCATTGTTTAGCACCGAATTAACTTTGTTTCACGTAAGAAATAAGTTGTAGGAAAACAAATCGGTCATTACGCTAAGGTGCATTAACTTAAAAGACAACATTACAGGCAGAATTTCACTTAAGATGATCAGCTATCAAGAAGATTACTCGTACGCCATAGCCATAGCAATAACGATCAAGCTAGCGAAAATGGTTCATTATAAATTTTTTTCGCGTTTTTTATTCGAAGGAGGCGGCCAACCTGAAAACCGCTCCCGTAAGATAAATTCCCGGGAAATTCTAGATTACATCTCAGACGCCGTTCTCTCTACACCTATAAATACTAAATGAGATGATTCCGCCGACGAGATGAGAATGTGAACACTTTGCGAGATTTCTTATGTGTCTGTTGGATTTGTTACGTGACTAAAACGCCTAGTGATGCGAGATTGTTTTGTCATAGCCAGTGCAGTGTTTTCAAAACTTTTAACGTCTGATTACTTCAAATTATTGTGTAGAACACATTTTTTGTTCGCCGTGCGCCGTGTCATTTTGTGATCATCTGCGATGTTTTTCGAATATCTCTTTGCAGTTCTTATCTATGTAGCTTTGCAATATTCAGTTGAGTAATGAACTTTAACGTTTGGCGCATAAGTTGTAAAAAATGTCGCTTCTTCACCACAAAACTTTAATTTAACCTATTTTGAAAACCCTGACATACTGTACGCATTCATCCTAAAGTAACACTTTTTACTCCATTTTGGGAAACCCTGACCTACTGTATGAATTAATCATAAAGTAACACTTTTCACCTTCCACGTATTACACTAGTTTTCCTTCTAAATTGTGCCTTTTCACTTTTTCCTTACGATGAATAGCTCTATTGGGAATACTTCAACATTATCGCACTTCAGTAAAAAAGTTCCTAAGGAATAGGGAGCTGAGGACATTAAAGTGAAGGTTATTGATCTCGGAAGTTTTGAGAGCGGTATTGTGTATGTGTATAATATTTATGAATTATTAACAATGTTGGGATAAAAGGAAAAAGTTTCAACATTTGTCAACGGTTATGCTCGTTTAGCCAATAAATAGACGTCCTTTATCGCTTCTTCCATGTCGTGAATTATTGATAATGAAAATTATTTGTGATAGAAATGTTACAATACTCTATAAAAACAGTTTAATTTTACTTAATATAAATTTATTTGTTTAATGAAATCATTTTTTCATCTTTCATATTAAATTTACTTTGGATTTTAAAAATACGTAAATTCTTTACTTTTTAAAATTATTAAAATATCTTTCAGAACTCATAATAATAATTAGAAAAATACAACCTTTTAGATTAAGTTATGTATATATCTTATTGAAACCAATGTTTTCAGGAAAAAATAACATAAATGACATAAATAAATAGTTACAGAACAATAGCTATTACAGCGGTCTATATTGAGACCGACCTATCGCTCCAGCGTTTTACAATGAGACCGACCCATCGCTCCAGTACTCCTGTGTTCTTGTCCTGAGCTCCGACTGCAGTACAGTGCAGTATTCCAGTGTTCCTGAGCTACTGCTCCGGTATACCCATGTTTCTGATTTCCACCTACAGTGTTCCGGTGTTTCTGGCTTCCTGTTAATCGTTCGTTTTCTATTACAGACCTGTATAGGGATAGCTTTTTTAACGAGTTCATATTGTAATTTTCCAAACAAACTATTTAGATACAGTCAACTCAATTTATTATTTAACACTATAAAAACAGTTTAATTTTACTTAATATAAATTTATTTCTTTAATGAAATCATTTTTTCATCTTTCATATTAAATTTACTTTGGATTTTAAAAATACGTAAATTCTTTACTTTTTAAAATTATTAAAATATCTTTCAGAACTCATAATAATAATTAGAAAAATACAACCTTTTAGATTAAGTTATGTATATATCTTATTGAAACCAATGTTTTCAGGAAAAAATAACATAAATGACATAAATAAATAGTTACAGAACAATAGCTATTACAGCGGTCTATATTGAGACCGACCTATCGCTCCAGCGTTTTACAATGAGACCGACCCATCGCTCCAGTACTCCTGTGTTCTTGTCCTGAGCTCCGACTGCAGTACAGTGCAGTATTCCAGTGTTCCTGAGCTACTGCTCCGGTATACCCATGTTTCTGATTTCCACCTACAGTGTTCCGGTGTTTCTGGCTTCCTGTTAATCGTTCGTTTTCTATTACAGACCTGTATAGGGATAGCTTTTTTAACGACTTCATATTGTAATTTTCCAAACAAACTATTTAGATACAGTCAACTCAATTTATTATTTAACACTATCGATATCTGTATATAAAGCAAATTGACACACCCAGTAATGAGTAATATACCACGATGATAAATATATTTTTTAATTTGAATATTTAATTCTGGATTATAACAATGTAGACCATAATTATAATAAATAATATCAATAATACTGAACTGAAAGAATGAGATTTTTGAGGAAATTTTGTTTTATTTGTTTTTTTTTTCATGGCTATCCGATTTTTGACGAAAATGCTATTTTTTATTTTTTAAATATCTAATGCTTCAGGTATTTTATTACATGAAGACTTTTTAAAAGTAAAAATTTATATTAAAAAACTTTTCATTCATATCTCTTTGCTTTAAAATGTACAAGAGAGCCAATTTCTGCACATTTTTAAAATCCTATGTTAAACTCTTGTGTTCCGTATTTAAAATATGTAAAATATTCATGGAAGTACGATTTATGATGTATGTAATTAATACCGTAGCCTACGTTATTAAATACAAGACCGGAAACATCACAATATCTGTCAAACGAAAACTCTAGTTCCAAACTCGCCGTTTTGGTGCGACTTATTCTCGCTGCCATATGGCTGTCTTTTTTGACGTAAGTGTTTTGTGTTTATAACCGCTAAATTGATAATATCAATATACTCGTATATATATATATATATATATATATATATATATATATATATATATATATATATATAAATATAAATATAGGAAACTGGATAGTGGGTTTGACAGTCAATTTGTAGGCTTAAGTGTAGTACACTCTTTTTAATTTGTCAAGCTTTCGGTTGTATTTTTAACCATCCTCAGGACAATTAGTTGAGATTTTTTGTAGAATGTACAGCATTTACAAACATGTAATTTTGAACGTGCACACGCGCATGGTTTAAAAAATAATAAATCGAAATAACTGAATTACATATTAAAAATTTTGGCCAAAATAGTTATCACAGTAAAATTGATAAATTACAAACTAATAAAGTAAACAATTTTGTTAAAATAATGTTAAACTTTTATAATTGTGCACAAGTTTTATTTATTTATTTATTTATTTATTTATTTATATATATATATATATATATATATATATATATATATATATATATATATATTTGACAGTCTATAAATGACATTTGAATGACAGAGGGAATAAGTCGCGCCCTTATCAGCGGTTTTGGAACTAGAGTTTTTGGCCAGATTTTTAAACAAAATTTGAGTTGTTTCCCGGTCTTGTATTTAATAACGTAAATACGAAATAAAAATAAATGACTTTCCCTAAATTTAAATATTATAACATACATATTAATGAAAAAATAAATAAATAAATAAATGATACAAGTATTTATATGAATGTTTTGTTCGTATTTGTGTAACTTGTACAGAAGAGTTATTGTTAGTTATGATAATGGTTTTGCTAAGAAATAAAAATCACTCTTCCAAATTCTGTAAAAATATCAGTTTAATATTTTTCAATATGTTCTGCAAATAATATTCGCAGTATTTATTGAAACCAGAAGGTTCAAACAGTGCTAAGAAAATAACCATAATCGTTATCGTTTTGAATTTTCTCTTCACATTCCGTAAATTTGATCTTTCTTTGTAAAGGTCGTATACATAACCTATAAATTTTCCTCGTAAACGTCGAATAAACGGTAGAGTATTTCAGAAATAGTCAGTATTTCAAACTTTCGCAGTTTCAGAAGATGGTTTAAAATCAAATGGGAAATATTTTTCGGTCAAAACTGTTATCAGGTTATAAACATGGGTCTTCAATGTTCTTGTACATTGATTTTTCCCATATGTCGAATTAATAACTCATTCGACAAATAGTTATATCAACGGATCATCCTCAGTTTTCGGTGAATTTATTTTAGGTCCATACGAAAGATGACATAAGAGTTTTTGTTGTACTAAAAAATGAAAAGAGAGATAATTTTAAAATCTGTTCAATATCGTAAGACATTTTTTCTGCCATAAATTTTGTATAGATCATAACGTCAAAGTTAAAACTTTATTCTACCACGTCGACATGTAGTTACTTATTAAGTAGTTTTTTCAACATGTACAGGGTGACCATGAGGAACAGGGCTTCTTTTGGAAAAATATTATTCCGATAATTTTGAAGTGAAAAATTATTTATTGATACAAAAATGTAGTGAAATATATGCCATTTAAATCATGTTTGGAAAATAATGATGTTGAACACCTTCATTGATGCACTCTTCCACTTTGCGTTTGAAGTTCTCCCACACTCTTTCCAATCTTTCCTGAACAATCAGTTGGATCTCATGACGAATCGCATCTTTAAGTTCCTCTAATGTAATATTTAATTTCAAAATCAACCCAATAATATTTTTCCAAAAAAGCCCTGTTCCTCGTGGTCACACTGAAAATATAAATATTGATTAAAATTCAAACAATTTTTAATTTTCTCTGTCGCCTTAGAAGATATTTGAAATTCAAAGGTTTCATATTATCTTTTTATTGTGATATATAATGTGGATTAGCCTTAAAAAAATTCTTATAGATGAATGTACAATTATTATTTGATGACAATTAAAAAATTATATTTAAATACATTAGTACACGAATAATATTAATTACTTGTTATTTTTCAGATCGACCTAAAAAATAATAGATATAGACTGATTGGCAAAAGGATACTATTTAAGGTCACCTATTATCTGTCTAGTTTAGGTACTAATTGCAATTAAATTCATTACATTACGAATCCATAGGCTTGAAAGGTGTAAGTATAGGTATCTATATTTTAAATGAAAAAATAATTCTAATTTCTAATTATTTTTAAAAAGTAATGTTTTTTTCAAAATTTAATGTATTTAAATCAAAAACAAAAATTTGAAACGTAAACAATGCCATTTTTACCGCCCGCTGGGTTGTAAAAGAGCCGAAATGCCCGGTAATGATCCTAACCTTTATTAAATTATATGAATTTAAAAAGTTTTTTAAAAAAATATTTATAATATAAGGACAAAATAAGGTTAACCTGGCCACGTAATATTTTTACATAGCAACAAGCTTTGCATGTATTTAAAACATAATTTAAAAAGATTTCATTTGATTGCAATAGTGCGAAAACTTTGTACATAACTCAGCCGCAGGCGTAAACCTTTTCTTTCGGCCCTCTATAAGTAAATAAATATTCTTCCTTATATAGGCATATTTTCGTTATTTTCATCTTCTCATCATTAGCATTATTGTATAACATTTTTGTGAGAGCAATTATTTAGTTACAATCGTTTCTAGAAATAACACTATTTTTGTAGAAAAAAATGGAATAAAAAATGATATTATTCATTAATAGGTGTTTTTGTTTTAATATTTTTACTTATTTATGATTGGTGTAAGTCACGTTTTTGTAAAAGCATGTGTCATTCGCATCATATCAGAATAGTAGTTCGCAACCCAAACTAGTAATTCCCAGTCCAACTACTCTCATCTATTGGTTACGTGTAGACAATAACGTATTTTACGTAACACAGATTACAGGCACCCTGGAGTTCGGCTATAGATACAAAATATGATCTTAAATTAAAGTAATTGAATATTATACTGTAAATAAATAGTTTTGGAAAATACCTTTACCCTTGGCAAAAAAATATCTGCGAATAATAATTATTAATCATTTATTTTTATTTAAACGCTATTTCTTAGAAATAAAATCATACCTCGGTTAACGCTACCTTGATTCAAAATGTTTTCATTACACATTCCTATTATATTCTTCCATGTATTCTCCTAATTACAATACAAAAAGTTATTGCTTGGTTAAAATTCTCTTCTAATGTTCGTTATAGCTCTTATTGAACAGAATAAAAGTTATGTACATATTCGTAATTCTACTATTCAATTAACAGTTATAAAAAATAAAACAGACCCTGCTTAGCGCTGATTCATATGCACCCAATACCCAGGGTAAAATTGTAGTTCAAAACTGATGTTTGGCAAGTAGCCAACAGTATAATATGTAATTCGGTAATTTGAGGTGAAATTTTGTTAGCTTAGTTACCTACTTTTTTCTTGCAAACACGTTCCTGACTATAGCAGCTACTTTATTCCTTATTTAATTGTATGGCACTTGCAGATATTTCAAAATATCGTGATCAAAATAAACCTAAAATATTTTATTTTGTACCTGATGTTAAAAGTAGGATTTATGCGTTCATTTTTTTGTTGATAAAGTAACAATTTAACATCAACAATAGATAAAGTAATTTTTTATATACACTTTGACTTTTTGTCTACACTTTTGACTTTTTATTTACATTTTGAATTTTTATTTACACTTTATAAAAATAATAGTAATAATACATAATGTAACAAAAATATCAGGTACAAAAGAAAATAATATATTATACATGAAGATAAAGAGTCTTAATCGACTCATGAAAGATAGTTGACTCGATTTCGCTTGTGAACTAACACCTTCCACTTTATCGTCTTGCATAATAAATAACTATTAATTTACATAAAATGAATTTAATAGAGTTCATGAGTAATCAGGTATTCACACATTCTGTATGTGCAAATAGTCACTTTCCTAAGAGCATTTAGGTAGATAATTTCAAGTTTCAATTACTCATTACAAAACATAATTAAACTATTTATTAATTTATTTTTTACTTTAGAAATTAAACTTATAACAATGTATAGTTGAACTTTCATTTATGTTCAAAAATAATGTAAACGTAACTTTAATATTTAAGTAATGAATTCTCGATTTTAAACTGAATATTAATTTTGATAATCCTGATGAAGGTAAAATAAATGACTGCTACGTAGACATATGAACAAATACACAGAGTAAAAAAAAAATATCTGTTGCGGCCAGCACAATACCTCTCGCCATTTTCATGTTAGGCTATATAAGTATTGTACTTAACGTTTCTGGTACACACAAAAAGTTCTGTTTACAGCTATTCTTTATTTTTCAATTTATTCTATGAACAAGTTTCCTCCTACTCTTCTAAATGTTCGTGATTCTTCCAATTCATTGACGAGATTGGAGGTATTTCTGAAGAGCAGATGATGAAATATATGTATAGAAAGCGCGTGTTTAGATGACACTGATATTGTACATACTTTGACTTATAAATGCATCCCCTTCTTTTATAATAAATTTTTCGATAGCACAAGTAATAGATTAATTCGACTATTTAACATAACTAGAAGTGTCATAAAACTATGTAATAACTGGAAAAATATAAACGCAGGACATCAGGAAGTGAGCCATAATAGGTTTAATGAAAACAAATTGAATATACTTTTGTGTGTAACAGAAAATCTAAATTTAAGAGCCCTTGAGATTACTCTTAAATTTACATCCTTCCACAAAGTATTAAAAAAGGAAAAGTATAAATCACACAGGTATTCGACACATCAAGAAATATTTGAAGCTGATAAATTTACAAGAAGCGTGTTTTGTGAAACTATGATTGAAAAATCTAATTTAGACAGAAATTTTATGAAAAGAATTTGTTTTACCGATGAGAGCACATAATGAAATAATATATCATTACAGTAATCATGTTTTTGTGTTTTCTTCATTCATATTAAAATACATTCTAATTTAAAACTATACTTCTTAATCATTAATTAAAGTATTTATGTTTTCGATCTGTCAAATTTGTTTTAGTTCTCATAGCATTCAGGTTAGAAATGACAATTTTAATTTACGGTTATTTCGTGAACAGAACGTCTAATATTAATAAATAATGTTTCATTGGGTGCAATTTTTAATTCTGAACATATGTTATTCTTACACTTTCACTCTAATATCAATAGGTCAAAACTTAGAGGGAAATAAAAAAATTAACTTGTATTTTCTATAGGCCAAAAAAAAGTCGACACCCGGTATATATATACACTTTCAATTTTACATTATTAGAAGATATAGTAAAAAACGTAAATTTAAAAAAATATTTAGAAGAATTGTTTAAAGAAATTACTACTTCCGGTTGACCATTGTTACGAAAACTTTATCAGCTATTCCCATTAATGTAAATAAATATATCTTAAGTCCTATAGTTTTTAAAAAACCGTTCTTCCAATATATAAACACATCAAATCATCGTAAAAATGTTATATTCGAATTCTAGGGACCTTAAACCATGCTTATTCACTAAAATTTGGATATGCTATTTTTAGTATGATTCCAATACCTCTCTTAGCGAGACTGTGTGCCTAGTACTATTTCTCTTTCAATCTACCAACTTAATATTGATTAATAGAATATAATGAAAATAAAGAAATATAAATAGGTAAAAAGTAATACCATAAAATTATCAGTTAAATGAACATAGACTTGTCAAAACATATACAAAAATACTTGAATTATTAAGAAAGTATGTACAGTAACGTTCGCTTATAACGAACTCCACCACAGGACCGGTTCGTTACAACGAAGTTAGTTATAAGTGATGAGTTGAGCACTCTTAAAGATCGTACTTTTAAATTAGTTCGTTTTGCCCGAAAGTTCGCTATAACTACGTCCGTAATAAGCAGACATTACTGTACTTATGTAGGTAGTTCTATAATGTAAAGTAGTTGAAATCAGTAGTTTCGGTAAAACTACCAATTACATTTTAAAGATTGCATCAAATACAAATAAAACTACAACCAACTTAAAATTTGCAGTTAATTTATGTACTTTATAGAAAATTACTCTCCAGATCTGCAAATAAGAAATATAATTATTCGCCCAAATATATAATATTTTTTTTTTAGGAAATAGTAATTTACGTATACTGGGCTCACAAGCTTCCAAAGCTCGCCTACGGCTCGCTCTGGAATATGCTTGCTCACCCAGTAAAGTATCACTTTCAGGTCATGTTGGGTACAATATTTTTTTTGCGATCCTGAAAAAAGAATAAAAAAAGTATTATTTTATTTTTTACTGCGAGAAAATAAGAAATAAATAAACAACTGATCTCCATGGAAACATTTAGCTTTACCGGTCCCGGGATGAAAAAAGAATAAAAAAAGTATTATTTTATTTTTTACTGCGAGCAAATAAGAAATAAATAAACAACTGATCTCCATGGAAACATTTAGCTTTACCGGTCCCGGGATCGGTAAAGTACTTTCCAATCCCTTATAGACAACTTTCTGAGCTAGCTCAGCAAAGAAGGACTTTCCGGTCTAAATAGTAATCAAAAAGAGCTCATTTTCTGGGCGATCGCGAAAAAAGATTTTTTTTTAAATAACAATGGATTCAGATAAAAATACATTGGTTGGTGAAATATATTAAAAAGTTATATGTATCAGAGAAATAAAATAGAGGATTCAATAAAAAGGTTACAACAAATTCCCAATTTTATCGAGGACCCCAGTTAAATGTAGTCCGCTGTATTTATAAGCGTAAAATGATTTTATTTGCAATCTAAAGTCGTATATAGGTGTCCGGAACGATCGTAGCTTCTCCGCAGAATTTGAAGCCGATTCAAACGTGCCGTATAACTTCCCCGCAAAACCGCGCGTCATCGTAAAAAATGTGATTTATGCCGGGAAGGTCTGTGACAGAAATCGGCAAAAAGAACGGCGATACGAGCTTGCACAGGGTCGGCTTATCGCGAAATTGATTCCCTTCGACTGATCAAAATGCGCGCGCAAAACGGAAACGGACGACACGACGATAACAGTTGACGATAGCGCGGACGCATGGCCACGGCACTCTTGGATCGCGGATGCACTCGGGAAATGTGACGTGCATTTTATATTAAACGAATGTGAACTAGATAAATCGCACATTTGTGCTCCTATCTTCTGCGCTAGATTCAATGGATTCGTGTTAAGTGAAATGTAATGTTTATTGCTACGATGCATTTATTTTCTTCTTTCAGATGTTATTGAAAAATATTTGTACATGCGCTCAACGAGATGTTCTTCAAAACGCAATCATTCCTGGAATGAAAATAATAGCAAAATAGCTTGCTTTAAAATGGCAAATGTACGACGCATTCAAATGTAAGAATGCTGAAATGTTTCAACTATGACAATGCATTTGTCACATTCCATCAAAAATGAAGTTATATGCACATCGTATATTTCGAATTTTAAATGGAATATTATACCTAGAAGTTTTAAAGAATTTTCTGTGACATCACACCGAGTATATATTTTTTATTTTTAATACAGAAGGTGCAAGCTAATAAAAGTAAACTTTATAATGGGATAGTTGTCGGAACTAAGTGTACTATAAATGAATCCTAAAATCATGTATACTAAACTGGAGAACTTTATCAAAAATAAACTTTATAAATTTCTCATTTCCTCATTCTTATCATTCCATATCGTTATTTTTTATTATCCTCGTGTTAAACTGGTGTTTGACTACTATTGTTTTTTTTACGTTTAAATTAGATATGTGTACACATTTATTCTATTAGAACGATATTTTAGAGCAAAGTGAACCATTTGGCTTATAAATATATGCAACCATTACGTTCTTAACAGATTGTTGTAAATAAAACGACAACTGATGTTACAAATAAATCTGACTAAGAACTTTTCGGCAATCGCGCAATAAAATGTACCTATATAGATGTAATCTGGTGTGAAAATGGAATAGCTCAATGAAAACAAATTAGTTAGCTGCGTTAAAACATCTATGTTTAAAAGATATTATTCCGTACTCCAGTGTAATAATTATGAAATGGAAAATGTGTCCATGTTTTACATCGCTCAAAATTGCGTTAATCATGAGTTAATTCTTCTTTGTTTGCTGGTTCATGCTTATATTTAAACAAATATAATGCGAGCAGAAGAATTAGTGACAGAAGTAAAAAATATGGAAATATGTAACTTTCATTGTCTTCTCTGAATTCGGAAGAAAGTTTATCAAATGAGGAAAACAAAGAGTGCCAAGTTAATATTAGCTTTGTGACATTAATAGTTTGTTTATTTCACTCAACTGAAAATACGTGTATGTATGAATATATTAGTGTTAAAGTTGAAATGTTTGATACTAATATCAGCATTATTACAATGACTATTAATAACTACATATTTAAAAATGAAGCTACATAACACTGAAGATTATGTAAATGTATACAACAGATTTCAAGTAGACACCCGGCCTAGGTCAAACTAGTTCCTAATAGGATAAATCAAATCAGTCATAAGTTTTGTGTGTCAGGTTTTGTTCTAAATTAAATGTACCTGAACAAAACCTTATCTAACGCACAAAACCTTTGACATATAGCTGATTTAATCTATTAGGAACTAGTTTTGGCCTAAGTCAAACTAGTTTATCCTAAAATCTGGCTTGGCCGGTTAACATACATATCTATACCTGCTTCTGTTGACAATTACTATTTTATATGCATTTTAACGATAAATGGGAGTGGTATTTTTTGTTAAATATTGTTGACTTGATTTTGAAGATCACAGTGGAAGCATTCAGTGGGCACGTCCAGCGAACAATGTCGTTAAATGCTGCTTTAAGTAATCAGTTACTGAATATTGCTCATTGACCGATCACAGAGCAAATGAACTTGAAAATTGTTCGATTAGGGTGGAGTCAGGCCTAAGGTTTTAAAAGGAAAAATTGTTAGGTTCAGAAGTACATTCTTTACAAAAATTAGTCTTAACAAAAATAAATAAATGTTGGCCGTGTATATTATTTTGCAATACTTATTATTATATTTGCGCGCAGCCAGATTTTAAATAGTAATTAAATTGATAACTAAGTACTGGTATTAAATAATAAATAATCGATCTACTTCTCCATAGCTCAGACATATATTGTACTTAATAACTTACTGCTGTGATGCATATGCAAGGAAGCTGTCATCCGTATATAAAAGTGAGGAGTGAGGCGGGAGGTGGTTTTATATCTGCTGGTACTGCATTTATGTAAGAGGACAAAAAGTAAGAGCAAGAGAGCTGAATCCAAGGCCGAATACGCAATAAATCCGAGAAATCCAGGCATAGAGCGACAAATTTTATATGCCGCAAAATTTTAATTTTAAGATTGAAGAAAATAAGTAAAAATAATTAAAGTTCTTCCAAACAATGCGAAATATTCGCAGCGATAGCGAAAGTTTTGCTCTTCCAAATTGTCGTCGAGGAAAGTTCACAGCGACAAGTGACAGTCCCCACACTGTTTTTAACCAATCGCTGGTTATTCACAAATGATTTCAGTCCGATATTTACAAAAAAAAAAATAGATGAAAATAATAATGAAATACTTAATTTGCATTCATTTTTGTAAAATAAATATAGAACAATTGTAGTCCAGTCAATAGAGGTTTTTACCCTATAAAAAGTGGGGATGAAACGATTTTAACATATGTTGTTTGGGTTAAGACGAGGATGAAAAATTCAAATTTGTGACCTTGAAGAGGCTTGGCGTGAGCCGCTATCTTGGATCAAAAGTGCAAAAAATGAGTTTTTCGCTATTATCTCGAAAACAGTGGCCCATATCAAAATTTTACATGAATACAAATTTAAAGCTCGTTACTTCTTTTACAAAAAAGGTTTTTGCTTTTTTTTTTAACTAAGATGAACTCTCAGAGAGTTTGTTCAAAAATAGGTAACCAGAACAACAATTTATGCAAGACGATTTAATCACTCACAATATACACAATATAATTTTTTTAATACTTAGTCTAATAGATTTTGTTATTTGTCACAATTTACATTTGTCGTGACATCAAATTCATCAACCATTCTGATCCAGTTAAAGATACGGTACCGCGGTTTCAAATTTTAATTCAGTTTGGAATTCTCCTTCATGTCATGTTAAACGATTTTTGCTCCGATGAGCGGTTAACGAATTATTAACAATTTAAACTTATGTGAAATTTCACTAAAATTTTAAACATCTGCAAATCAGCTTAGTGTTCATTTTTTCTTCTGAAAATTGGACACGATTAAAGATAAGCTTTACTGTGCATTTAATACGTGCTGAAATGAAGAAGAATTCCAAACTAAATTAAAATTTTTAAACCGCGGTACCGTATCTTTAACCGGGTCAGAGTGGTTGATGGATTTGTAAAAAAGCGCTGACAAAGATTATTTAAAAATCATCAATAATTTACTTCTTTTGATGTCACGACAAATGTAAACTGCGACAAATAACAAAATCTATTAGACTAAGTATTAAAAAATTAATATTGTGTATATTGTGAGTGATTAAATCGTCTTTCATAAATTGTTGTTCTGGTTACCTATTTTTGAACATAACTATCTGAGAGTTCATCCTAGGTAAAAAATGCAAAAACACTTTTTGTAAGAAAAGTAACGAGCTTTAAATTTGTATTCTTGTAAAATTTTGATATGGGTCACTGTTTTCGAGATAATAGCGAAAACAGATTTTTTGCATCTTTGATCCAAGATGGCAGTTCACGCCGAGTCTCCCCAAGGTCACAAATTTGAATTTTTCATCCCCGTCTTGACCCAAACAACATATGTTAAAATCATTTTTTCCCCACCTTCTGTAAGGTAAAGGTCTTTTTTGATCTTCATTGACTGGACTATTGTGTTATCATGTCGAAATTGTGGTATCAGGATATGAAATTCTCCGAAATCCCTTTTTTTTATTTAATTAATGAACCCATTTTTTTTACTTTCTCCATACAAACTAATTAACAGGTATATGATTTAAAGCGGTGTATAAATAGAAACCTAGCATTATGTTCATGGTCTAAACGTTTTAAGTCTAATGCAGTCAATAAAAGTGCTTCTTCATCGTCTGATGTAGATCGTACAGCAGAACTGACGCTTTGGCGTGGAAACACACGTGAATTTCGTTGCCGCAATGAACGCGAATTTGTCCTATTCGCCACTGCTACGAATCTTTCTCGTTAGTTTGGAAGAGCCTTTAGCAGCCATTGCAATATGAATGTTTCTTTGTAGCGCTACGACAAATTGTACATCCGATATGAGGTCACAATAAATTAATTTGCAGAAAAAAAAACAAGAAAATTTTTTTTGTAAATTCTCGTACAAAGCTTGGGCTAATAAAGAGTATATTACCACAATCTTCTCCCACATGTAATGCACAATAGCTGTATGTATAATATGATATGTAGGTTTATGCTGAAACGTCATCACCGCTCATAACGTAGGCATTTATAATTGCGTACAAAATTTACAACATGCACGCTTATTTATGGGCAGAAAGGAGGAACAGTACCTAACCTATTGCACAATACTCGGTCCTAGTGTGCTAGTAATGACATTTGTGCGTTAGGTTATTGTTATTTTTAAGAAATATACTAGCCCGATTGTAAAACATCGCTAATTCAACGTAGGTTTGACAATCTGGCCACGTTTACCAGCGTTTAATTAACAGATTACAATATGGCTACGACCTATATATAGAAATACAAGACTTAAACATAATCTCGTTTGTTTTACATACACTTGGGAATTTTGGGAGCAATAAGTCGCAGCACATTAGATGCCTACTTCATAATAGGTGATGACATTTTAGCGAGCACATACATTTCAAATTAGATACACATTAATGTGTCCCTAGACACACCCTTGCCCAATCACTCACCACTGATCTGCCCTCCATCCGGTCCAAATCAATACTGATCATAAAAATTGTTTGCTTACTAATTGCAGCCTTTAATTACAGTTACATCACACCACAGATCAGTAATTGATACGAAAGTTGAACAAACATCTTGCTAATTGAATTACGGGCTTACGTAACCATTTAGTTGTTAGATTATCTGCATAAGCATCCTTCAGGAAAACATCCCCTCTGTGTATGGCATAAGCACAATCCCACAAACATTATTCTCTGAAGATGTACACATTCGAAACCTGTAAAACAGTATCATCCATGAATCATAATCGTTTCATAACATAAACAAACACAAAGAGATAACCGACCGTTCTTTTCCAAGTTCATACGTAGCTACTGTAATAACGATAGAGATTTTGCAATCTATAATGATAATAGGGGTTTCCACCATAATCAAAATAATGAAAAATAACACTAGTACACTAAAATATATTACAATACATTCATGAAAACACTAATTAAATGTTTAAATATGTTTCTATTTTTTTTAAATGCATGAAAACATTTTACTACGTTTGAAACGCTACCAAATTTGTGACGTGAAGGCCGGGACGGTTTTACAGTTTAGTAGTAATAGATGGCAGCACATTCAAATTGTAACATTACATTTAAAAGGTGAATAGTTATTTTAAACTAATTAAAATTGTAAATACAATTATCAAAACTTTCGTTTGGATATAAAACAATTATTTGCAGTGAGAGAGAGTTAAATCTCCCATCCTCCACTCCTAAATAGAAGAATATTACTAAGCAAATAGTTAACAGATGACACTACTGTGACGAGTATTAGCAGAAAATCGGCGGGAGCGTACGCAATCATTGTGGCGGTAAAAATTAGCCTTTTAAACGAGATATGAAAAATACTGTTTTCAAAAATTTTTTTACACAAAACCTGTTATAATAAAAATGTTTTCTTTATTCTAATATATATATATATATATATATATATATATATATATATATATAACTTTTCATGAAGAATAACATATAAAAAAATTGAAAATTAGTGGAAACCCCTATTAAATTATGAAAACAAATACAACTTATTAATTTTGAATAATGCTCACAATTTTCTCTTTTGATTTTATTTTGTGTAAAATGCAATTATACTTACACAATAAATTATGTGTAATAATTTAAATGTAATTTTATATAAAGAGCAAAAAAATAAGTAAGCCTTAAGGCGAAAAAACTGAATCCAACCCTGGTAGAACCTCTTGATGTACCCTAACATAAATAGTGGCGAACTCCCAACTGAACACTTAGATTTAGGTGTATGGGCATATAATGAGAAAAAACGAATATTCCGTATGGCGAAAATAGCACCGAACTTTACAAGGGTGGATTGAGTTCTCGATGTAACACAGAGAAGGCAGTACTAAACGCAGAACTATTTTTAATGTGTTTATGTGAACTGTCATCAGTGTCTCTGCGAAGTTTTAAGTTAATCCTCTAAACTGGATTTTTAAATTAACGTCTGCATTATTATTAAAAAAAAAAAAAAAATGGAAAAAATAGAACACTGAGCATTGATCAAATATCTGTTCAAATAGGGCTTAACACATAAGCAAATTCATGAAGACATGGCATATCTTGTCCTTCATACAATGATAAAAAGATGGATAGCTGAATTTAAGCGAGGGAGAGAAAATCATTGAAGATTATTCTCGCAGTGAATGCCTGCAAATGTTAACAATGAAGAAAACATTAACTTGATTCACAATCACAATATTGACATGACAGACGGGCTAATCATGGTTCGAGAAATGGCAGAGGCTATGGTCATCTCCTATAAATGGTTTGAAAACATTCTGACTACAGAGTTAGAAATGACAAAAAATTTTATGATGTGAGTCCTCCCGACTTCTGACGTTTGAACAGAAACGTGTTCGTTTCTAGAGGTTGTCCGACTTGCTGCTCCGTTGCCGTTTTGAAGCTGATTCTAGGGTTGCCAGATTTTAAAAACTTTTATACAGGGGAACCGAATGTTCAAAAAAATATAGGAGTTTGATTAATATATAGTATATATTTCAATTTCAAACTTTCAATGAAAGTATTAATAGTCCAGTCCCTATAAAAGGTGGAGAAAAAACGATTTTAACAAATGTTGTTTGGGTCGAGACGGGGATGAAAAATTAAAATTTGTGACCTAAGCGTGAGCCGCCATCTTGGATCAAAGGTGCAAAAAATGAGTTTTTTGCTATTATCTTGAAAACAGTAGCCCATATCAAAATTTTACAAGAATACAAATTTAAAGCTCGTTACTTTTTGTACAAAAAGGATTTTTGCATTTTTTACCTAGGATGAACTCTCAAAGAGTTATGTTCAAAAATAGGTAACCAGAACAACAATTTATAAAAGAAAATTCAATCACTCAAAATTTACACAATATTAATTTTTTAATACTTAGTCTAACATATTTTGTTATTTGTAACAATTTACATTTGTCGTGGCACCAAAAGAAGTAAATTATCGATGATTTTTAAATAATTTTTGTCAGCGCCTTTTCACAAATTCATCAACCACTCTGACCCGGTTAAAGATTCGGTACCGCGGTTTAAAAATTTTAATTTAATTTGAAATTCTCCTTCATGTCATGTTAAACGATTTTTGCTCCGATGAGCGGTTAACATATTATTAACAATTTAAACTTATGTGAAATTTCACTAAAATTTTAAACATCTGCAAATCGGCTTAGTGTTCATTTTTACCTTCCGTCACCTTTAGGTAAGGAAGGTATTGTCTTTGGTCAAAAAATTCGGTGGTGAGTTTTTAATGAATAAGCACGTTTTAGGGTCCCTACAATACGAATATACCATTTTTAAGATGATGTCTGTATGTATGTATGTATGTATGTATGTATGTATGTATGTATGTATGTATGTATGTATGTGTGTGTGTGTGTGTGTGTGTTTGTGTGTGTCCGTGTGAGTGTGTGTGTGTGTGTCCGTGTGTGACAAATTTTTCTCCGAAGATAACTCCAATACTACAATTCTAAAAATTATAATTCTTTCGTATTCCTCTTCTGTACATCCATATGAAGAGTTGATTAGATTTTGGTTATAATTGATCCACCGGAAGTACCCTTATTTGAAGTTTTTAACAGTTTTTCTTAAAAAAACGCAGTTAAATATTATTTTTTGACATTTTGTTATTATATATATTAAAGAAAATACTCTTCTCTATACAGTTTGATTATACATTTTCCTTCATATTCAATAGATGTAAATTTAAAGCATTAAAAAGAAATTAATTTTCAAAAATTAGTCAGCATTGCTATTTATCATGGAAACAGCTGACATAATTATTCAAAAAAATTTAATTGACAGATGTCAGTTGCAGTATGGGATCTAAAATTGGTATGTCATAGTGTTGCTCGCAAGTAACACGCAGAGAAAGGCCAAAGAGAAGATGGAAGGACATTACTTAGTGTAGTTTATGTTATAATTTTATTGGATTTATAGAACCTTTTCAAATGAACTTTTGGTAAGGAATTTGTAAAAAATAGTATGTGTTTTTACATGATATTATATAGAATCTGTTCCAAGGACCTTTTGGTATGGGATTTGTACAAAATACATGGAATTGACGGAAGGTCTTGTGCTGGCCCCAACAGATTTTTTTTTCTGAAATTTGAACACGATTAAAGATAAGCTTTACTGTGCATTTAATACGTGCAGAAATTTCAGAAGTAAAAATGAAAACTAAGCCGAATTGCAGATGTATAAAATTTTAGTGAAATTTCATATAAGTTTAAATTGTTAATAATTCGATAACCGCTCGTCGGAGCAAAAATTGTTTAACATGAAGGAGAATTCCAAACTGAATTAAAATTTGAAACCTCGGTACCGTATCTTTAACCGGGTCAGAGTGGTTGATGAATTTGTGAAAATGCGCTGACAAAAATTATTTAAAAATCATCGATAATTTACTTCTTTTGATGCCACGGCAAATGTAAATTGTTACAAACAACAAAATTAGACTTAGTATTAAAAAATTAATATTGTGTATATTTTGAGTGATTGAATCTTTTTTCATAAATTGTTGTTCTGGTTATCTATTTTTGAACATAACTCTTTGAGAGGTAAAAAATGTAAGAACCCTTTTGGTACAAAAAGTAACGAGTTTTAAATTTGTATTCTTGTAAATTTTTGATACGGGCCACTGATTTCGTGATAATAGCGAAAAACTCATTTTTTGCACTTCTGATCCAAGATGGCGGCTCACGCCGAGCCTCCCCAAGGTCACAAATTTGAATTTTTCATCCCCGTATCGACTCAAACAACATATGTTAAAATCATTTTTTCCCCACCTTCTGTAAGGCAAAGGTCTTTTTTGGTCTTCATTGACTGGACTATAACAAAAACAAAAAAAAAGGTTAGTTATTATACTTTCCATGGCCTTAAACTTTTTTCCATAAATATTTTTCTCTTTAAACAGAATCATAAAATTCTTAGCGATTCATTTCAAAATTATTAATAGTTCTGATTTTGTTCTGTTTAATAAATTATTGAAAATATAGGAGAATTTACCTTGTTTATAGGATATAGGACAGGAGATTTGAACAAAATATAGGAGATCTGGCAACCCTAGCTGATTCTGATATGTTTATGGAAAGATTTGTTACTACCATTGAGACATGGCTCACCACATCAACGTGAACGAAACAATGGATTCGCTACACCATCTTTAGAAAAGCAATAGCGGATTACCTTCTTAAGGGTCAATATCAGGCCCGGACTGGCCAAAGGGAGCTTCGGGATATTTCCAGAAGGGCCGGTCCGGGTATGGGCTGGTGGACTGAGTTTTATGATACTTATTTAAAGTTTTAATTATCACAATGCAATTTATGGCATGGTTACTGAAAGCATGAATCGTCGCTTTCTTTCTAGTAAAACATATGCTGAATTAGCTTTTTTGGGGGCCGGTCAGGATAAAACTCCCGAACCGAAATTTAGTCCCAGTCCGGGCTTGGGTCAAATAATTACAGAGTAATACTAGTCGAACTTGATACAACAATTTCCTGGAGAAATAAAAAGACCGTCGTGGAATGCTGCATCGGTGCAACTTTTTATTAGTTAGCACCATCAGACTTCCATCTAGTTTTCAAACTCAAAAAATGTCTGAGAAGGTACCGACTTTTGCCCACTGAAGGAGTTGTAGTAGCCGTTATGGAGTATTTTAAAGACTAAGTTGAGTATTTTATAAGACCAAGATCATGGTATTGTACCATTGAGCATCGACTGACCAAGTGTAAAGACTTAAATGGGATTATGTTGATTCAAAAATTCCTTTTTTCTATGGATGCTATGAAAAATTGACATTTACACTCTTATTTGTCATTGTAAAATTGATGTTCAGACTACATTTAAATCCATCCAAATGTAAAACTTTATCGTATCACCGTAAGAAAAACCCTATTACATACGAATACTGTATTGATAATATTCCATTTGAACGTACCAATATTATTAAAGATTTAGGGGTTCATTTTGATCATGGTTTATCATTTTCGTTTAATACTAACCATGTTGTAAAGTCATGTAACAAATTATTAGGATTTATCATTATGAATACTAAATGTTTCAATGATACTGAGACGATACGCTATATTAATAAATATTATTAATTGTTATTATTATTATTATTATTATTGTAGTACGGTAATATTATTATTTGTTTATTAAAAATATATAGCTCTTATTTTGTTGCAATGGCCATTGCGTAAATATTTGTTGTACAGTTGTTTTTTGTGTATCTTATGTCACTAGGAGAGAAAGGATTCGAGTTCGGCCGATAAGACGAGATAGTGAAACCACTTGAGCCGGCGTCACAGGGCTGGTACATCTGCGAAGTATCAATCACACCTTTGTTGTTCTAGAATTTTCGGTGAGCCACCCACTAACCACCCACACCGGTGACGTAGCGCCTACCCCCGAAACACCCTAGTTTGGAAGGAGACAAGAGGGATATTTGGGTTTAAATACGAGGTCTGAAGCTACACTCATCAGTCTTGCTTCGGCAGGACTCCCAGATCCTGGACCTCTGGCATGGTTGACATGTTGAGTAACCCGGGCTTCTGGCATCCTAGAGCTTGGACCTCTGGCGTGGTTGACACGTTGGGTAACCCGAGTTTCTGGATTCATCCAAATTTTACTCTTGGCTTGTCCGAGGTAAGTTCTCCAGGTCCCTTCTCGATACCGCTTTCCAATACCTTCACAATTTCCACCCGTTCAGCTGCTATGGCTATGTCAGGCACGTCGGGTTTCCCCCCTTTTTATCCACCCGTTCAGCTGCTATGGCTATGTCAGGCACGTCGGGTTTCCCCCCTTTTTATCCACCCGTTCAGCTGCTATGGCTATGTCAGGCACGTCGGGTTTCCCCCCTTTTTATCCACCCGTTCAGCTGCTATGGCTATGTCAGGCACGTCGGGTTTCCCCCCTTTTTATCCACCCGTTCAGCTGCTATGGCTATGTCAGGCACGTCGGGATTCCCCCCTTTATCCACCCGTTCAGCTGCTATGGCTATGTCAGGCACGTCGGGTTCCCCCCTCTTTCCACCCGTTCAGCTGCTATGGCTATGTCAGGCACGTCGGGTTCTCCCCTTTCCCCCCCGTGCACCTGCTATGGCCATGTCAGGCACGCCGGGTTTCCCCTCCTAGTCCGCCCCCGTTTCACCCACGGCGAACTTATTTTGGACAAGTTATAAACAATATTTTTGTCTTGTTGTTGTCACAATGATATAATTAATTTTTATATACATAATCTGATATTGGTTGTCAATCAAACGTAATTTTGCGGGTCTGCTGCTTTGCAGCCACCCAAGCTCAAGATGTGTGCCGTATCAGCACCGAGCGCTGGCTTGTCCACGTTCACTTGGGTATAACTGACATAATACACAGCCGGCGAGTGCGACACAGGTACTCAAAGGTACATACGGCGGGGTGACTCAGTCACACGTCGAGCGAATAATCCGGCTACATCGGTTGTTCTGCCATCAGGGTGAGGCGGCTCAGCCGCGAACCCAAAATAGCGTTGCTGAAACCTCGCTATCTACGAAAAATCGGCATGTAGCGCCATGGTAACCTCGGAGAAACCGAGCTTACCCCACTTACACACTCACATACAAGTACACAATTACGATTGTAATTGGCTCTCAATATCGAGGTCTAATTAATGTCTATTTGCAATGTTGCTCATATTAAATTATTGTGACAACCCTTCATTGTTACTATATTGAATTTGTTATAAATTATTTGTTGAAATTGTGTCTAGATGTCTCTCTGTGCGGGGTTTTAGCTGTGGTTTCCCTCGTACGTAAAGGCGAATGCCGGAGAGCGAACCTTTCCACAGCAGGGTGCCATGGTCAAACCATTACACTCAATTGTATTTCTCATATTATTTGGTATTTACTTTCATAATTAATTTTCAATAAATGCACAAAGCTGACATATTCTGTCTGCTTTTTGGAGAGAACATTATTCTTTAATTTTGTCAAATACCTGTCCCGATTCCCCCACTTTTAACAGCTACTCTGTATTACGAACGACGTAAGGGTTACTTATTTAATATAAACACAACGTAGGGTAAGTACAACCTTCGTTAGACGAGGCCAGGTATGTCGCGTTACATAAAATTGGTGCCGTGACCAGGATAGGTATGTCGCGTTACATAAAATTGGTGCCGTGACCAGGATAGGTATGTCGCGTTACATAAAATTGGTGCCGTGACCAGGATAGGTATGTCGCGTTACAATACTGATTTATTAAAAATGTTGTACTCTACTTTTATATTATCAAAATTGGAATATTGTAGTCTAATATGGTATCCTATATATAATTATTATATAAACGATTTAGAATCTGTACAAATGAGCAAAATACTCTGTTACAGCGGTACGATTATCTCTCATTATTACAGCGTAGGAGAAATATATCTATATTGTTTTTGTACAAATTGCTTCATAATATGATTGATTGTCCTTTAATATTAAGTCAAATAAATTTTTTTTGTTCCACGTTTGTCTGCTCGGACATATGTAACTTTTTTTGTAAACTTTGCTAGAACAAATTTATTAACTAGGTCACCCATACATATTATGTGCAATAACGTTAATGAACTCACTGTCGAGGTTGATTTATTTAATATTACATACTCTAGACTAAGACAACTTTTGTATAATTTGCAATAAATTTAAAATTTTCTATTATTTATTTTATAAGATTTTGTAGTTATAATTATTATGCATTTTTAAATTTATAATCTGTTTTTCTATATAATATGTACATGTTTTAGTGTTTTGTTAATATTGTCCAGTTAATGGTGTGTAACTGTTGGGCGATAAATAAATAATTATTATTATTATTATTATTATTATTATTATTTAATTTTCATATAACTTCGTAACTATTAGAAATTGTGAAAAATGTTTAATATAAAATTTTGTTCGGTTACTATCATTGTCAGTTTTTCTTCGATTTTTCATTTATCTCGGAAACAGTTGAAGATTAGACCTATGTTGATTAAGCTTTTTATACTCATTTTTGTCAGTACTATATACCCTTAAATTTTGTTACACAGGTTTAGTTACACCTTGTATAGAATTTCTTTCTTAAACGACAAAGTATCACTTTACGCTCGTAATACACAAATAACTAATGTATTAAGCTGGAATTTTTCAGTCCACTTTTCTATCTTCAAAATAATGGCAAACATAGAGACGATGGCTCAATCGAATAAAAGAAAATATGTCATGTCAACATTACAATATTATATCACAGAAGACGTTTTATGTTGAGCCAGAGACAGGCCCACAAATGTGCAAACTCTGTAGTGACGAGGGAATAAATTCAAGGAAGAAGAAAAAGAGAAGGAAGAAGAAGAAGAAGAGATGGAAGAAGAAGAAGAAGAAGAAGAAGAAGAATCATTGGTGGATGAACTGATAATTATATTCTGGGACTAATTTAGAGTTTGCTGAATTCGTCCAACAGGTAATTAATTATTATATTATTAAACTACTTATGCTAATACTGCTATATTTTAATTTTTTAAATCCTATTTATAATGAAGTAACGTTAAACGCAACGAATTGGCGCAACGTGACCGGTAAACACAAAATCTGTGATTTATAATAAACGCAAAAGATAGCAAACCAATTAACAGGATTCGATATATTTCGTTGAAATTCGGCTCACTTTTATTTATTGTCTATACATGTCTGGCATACATAGGTATAAATAAGGTTAGTATATAAAATAATTTAAATAGAAATACACAGTGACGAAAATATAGTATATATTTGTAGTTGTGACAGTCCACAAACTTGTTGATAATACAGCTTTTGATGGTAAAACTGAAACACTGAACTCTGATTGGCTGGCGCTACAACAGTAAGGTAGAAAGATGAGAGTTGAGGCCTATTATTAAGTAACGTTAAACGCAACGCATCGGCGCTAGTGTTGCCGCAAGACCAAGACCGGTCTTGGTCTCGTCTCGTCTTGGTCTTGTCGAGACGAGACCATCATTTTGTCTCGACTAGAAAAGTCGAAACGAGACCAGCATCAAGTCTTGTCGAGAAAGTCTTGAAGTCTTGACAAGACTCTCGACTTCAGATCAAAGGTATTTTTTTAAACATATATTCTAAAAGTGTTTATTAAGTGTTAATTTAAGTAAATATGATGTATTCTTTATTCTTCTAAATAATCCAAATGTAAGTTTTAAATGAATTTAAATTTCAATGAAGGTGGGATGAAATGAAAGGAGTGTAAATTTAGAATTCTTATGCTATTTTAATGCATCAATATATTAATTAAATTAAAATTAACCTTTATTTTATAATATACATTTTTTTGTACGTATAAATATGTTGATTTTAATTTAATTTTTGTATAGTTAGTCATATATTTATATGTTATTTATTTGCCAAAAAAAATACACTTATTCCAAAAACTTAAGTAATAAAAGTATTTAGAATAATACTGGTATTAAAAACTGTAGGTAGTTACATAAACACAATTTTCTAAGAAAAAAAAACTCTTATTTGAAAAACATAAATAAATTATAATACACGTGCTTAAATTTATAAAATTAGTAAAAAAATTAGTAACTAAGAAACTTTAATAATAACAGTTTTACGGTTTAACGAATTATAAATAGATTAACTTTCAAAAATCAGTCAGCTTTACTATAATCATAGAAACAGCTTATATATTCAAAAAATTGTAATTGACAGATTTCAGTGTCAAGTACAATTTACATAATGATTGTTCGTGTTATAATTTTATTGAATTTATAGAATTTTTTTCAAGTAACTTTCGTTATGGAATTTGTAAAAAATAGTATATGTTCGTGTTACAATTTTATTGAATATATAGAATATTTTCTGGGGAACTTTTGATGTGGGATTTGTACAAAATACATCAAATTGACGGAAGGTCTTGTGATAGCCACAACAGTTTTTTATATACTAAAACTTCTTTTACATGTTGTAGAAGGTAGAGTTAAAAATAAAATCAAGGCATGGAGTAAAAAAGGATAGAATATTTTGGAGATATCTAATAATTCTTCATATTGTATTTCTTTCTCAAGAGGTTTCTCTTTCCACTTATGAAACCATAATAATGATTCCTCATAAAATTGTCAATGTTATGTTTTATTTAATTCTTGTATCATGCGTTTATACTTTTCTTTATTACACGGTTTTATATTTTTAGGATGCAAAATTGCTAGATTGACTAAAGTTTTGTATTCTGTAATATTTGGATTTGGGTTGGGCAAATCTACCCGCTTTTATTACTAGCAGATGTCTAAAAGTGGTTATTATTGTCTGGTAATATGCAGCATTTATAGCATAGGCCGTTGTAAAATTTATTGTTCCATTATTGGATTTTTACAAGAAAAGAAATGTGTTATTTTTTACCCAATTTTTTTTTATATTATGTTATATTAGGGATTAGGAAAAACAGTTTGTTTTACACATTTGTGCATAAAAAGTTTGTAACAACACTGCTCTGGCGCCATTTTGTGACGTCATTGTTCGATCGCCAAATTGTGACGTCATTATTCGGTCGCCAAATTGTGACGTCATCCTCACTCTCCATCGCTGCTGTCGGGGTTGATTCTTGCTCGGGCGCCATCTTGTATCTCCGTGTAACTGAGAGAAGGATGAGGAAGGTTTGCGGATAGCTAGTCGTGTAGGCCAGGATTCTTAGGTTGTTCTTGTGCAGTGAAAAATGCAGTATACTAAGACTATGTTTATTTGCACACTATGTTCAATTTAATAAATGAATGCGAAACTGTGACTAATGTTATTCAAACTGCTGAGAATTTTATTATCAAGTAAAACTGGATATATCAACTTTGTGAACTTAGTACGCGAAATATTATTTATATTCTTGACAAACTTGAAATAATATTTACTCTGAGAATTTGTACGTGAAGTATTCTTACTCTGAAGACAAACGTGAAGTAATATTCACTCTGTAAAACGTAGACTTGTCGAACAGCGACACTCGGTGACTGAATTCTACAGAACAGCTGTAGAAGATCTGGACTCTGCCTTCTGGGGCTGGTGCTGGAACTTGATTGTATAGAACGGCTACAGAACTCCTGGATCTGACTAGAACAGCTAGCCAGAGGACAGAATGAATTCTAGGGCTGCTGCTGCGTCTTTTATAGCCGGATTTTGGTCATTCAATATTTGATTGGCCGAGTGGGAGAACAGACTCGGCTTACTATTGGTCGTGAGGCTGGGCTCTTAAAATATTTCTAGAAAATTCTATACTCAAGACAAAATATGAAAATCCAGTTTTTCTTTTTTAAAACTAACAGGTAAAATATATGAAATAATATTACAATAAAATAGAAATTAACAAATATCTCAAGTTCTAGTTTATTCCGCCTGGGTTTGGCGCTGCGGTCTTGAGAGATCTGGAATGCGTGCTCTAGTTATGAAATCGAGGTGAACTGTTGCTTTTGAAGTTGCCGTGTGATGTGCAGAGTGAAATGCCGGCCACGAAAAACCCCGGAATTATAGTGGCAGGCTCGAAACTAGAGGATTTTCCGTTGGCCGTTACCGCGTGCTCACCATGTGCTACAGGTAAGGTTAAAAGCATGTTAAGAACAATTTTAAACTATCGAGTTCTGTTCCTGTGTCACAGTTGTCTTTGGAAAACATTTACACGCTGTGATGCTACCCCACAGTGGACGGTGATGTTCTCTGGACGATGGCATGCTAGAATTTTCATGGTGAAACAATGTGACTTCGTCACAAGTTTTAAGGAAATTGTTAAGAAGGGCTTGTACATTACGACTTTTATATTTACATTTCCTTTAAGGCTTTAAGTCAACGTTGATTATTGTTTTAAATTTTTTCATATGAATGAATTAGGTATTTATACAATGTATTTTAATTTTCTCAGGGGGGGGGGGGGGGGCAAGCGCAAACTTTTGAAATAAAGCAGATGTTCTGAACCTGTGGTACGCGTACCAGGGGATACGTGAAAGGCTAGTTTTGTTATCTGCCTATTTAACATTTATTTATTAAAATATAAAAAAATAGCGAAAGAAGTTACTTATTTGGAGATTTTTGTCTATTTACTTACTGCTTCATTTTAAACATATACATAACTGTTTAACTATTGCTAATAATTCTGTAGCTAAGGAATTGAAATTATATATTTTATGTTTAGTAATGAGAAACAACACTCGAAATATATACGTATATTTTCATATTAATTATTTCAAGAGCTCAATTATCAAGTTGATGATATTCATAGAAAAATAAATATCTCAAATATTATTTGGAATATTTGAATCGCGATTGTACTGGTGTTCCTAGAATTTTATGTACTATTAGATGCGATTATACAAAAATTGTTAATGGAGGCAAAGTCGAGAGTTTTGTCGAGACTCGAGACGAGACGAGACTGACATCAAGTCTCGTCTCGACAAGACCAAGACGAGACCAGTCTAGTAGAGACCAAGACAAGACCGACCCCAAGTCTCGTCTCATCTCGACTTCCGGCAACACTAATCGGCGCAACGTGACCGGTAACGCAAACACAAAATCTGTGATTTATAATAAACTCTAAGGATAGAATTTCTAACTAATTAATAGAATTCGTTATATTTTGTTGAAATTCTGCTCACTTTTATTTGAGAGTCGGTCATCTTCTGCGTTGCTTTTATTTCGTTGCTTATTGTGGCGTTGCATTACTTTTCATTATAAATCAACCTGTATGAATTAGGGCTGTCAAAATCTGCTGAAATTGCTAACCGGTTAACCGTCGGTTTACAGACCGGTTAACCGAAAAACCGAATAACCGGTTTTAAATCAATAACCGGCCGATTTTTAACCGGTCAGAAAAACCGGTTTTTAGCCGGTCAAAAAACCGGTTTTTAGCCGGTCAAAAAACCGATTTTTTAACCGGACAAAAAACCGGTTTTTAACTGGTCAACAAAACGGTTTTTAACCTGTCAAAAAACCGGTTTTTAACCTGTCAAAAAACCGGTTTTTAACCGGTCGGAAAACATGTTTTAACCGGTCAGAAAACCGGTTTATAACCTTTAATTTGGTGCATGTTCAAAAGTTTCCTCAAAACGTATCGAGTTTTAAGGGCGTCGTTAACTTTTAGGTAACATCGTACTTCTTCTTTGGGAAATAAATTTCGGTAAACTTTGCAAAGTTTCCCTGTGTGCACTAAAATCTTGACAATTTATTGTTTAGCAATGGTATATGATACACGTATATATGGTATGCGAGCAATATCTTCGATTATTATTCATATTTCACCAACTCCGTATTGATTCGGAAGGTTGTTGAAATGCTGTATTTAAAATTGTTTTCGATGTTGTTCATATAGATCATCGCGTCTAATACAACTTTAAAAAATTTTTGTCATAAAAAAACTCCCACCGAGGTTATGTATCTTATTTTATTCACAATAATCCTCATTTTAAATCAATAATTTTCAAAATAAATCAATGAGTTTTAACCTTTAATTTTATTAATATTTTTTGACAGCTCTCTTAAAATTTGTTTTAACTTACTTTATTATAAGGATCTATGACAATGTTGCTAGGCAACCTCTACATAAACGTTTCCAACCCAAGAGGTAAAATCTGTTATTTCCAACCTAAGAGTATGTCATTAAAGTTAAGAATGACGTATTTCCCAACCTCCAAAAGGTTAGGAATCGGTATATTACTATAATGATTGTGAATAAAGAATTTTACAATACACGTGGACCATTTATGCCTTTTGTTTTCATCTATAAACCATTCAACGCTTGGTCCTTTCACTCCTTTCTTCATCATTAATATCACGAGCTTATATTTAATGAGAGAATATAATGAATTTTTATTAAAATTAACTGTCAATGTTGTAAAAATGCCCTAGCAGTTAGTAACGAATAGAAATAAGGTGATATTCTTTGTTTTTTATCATCGCTGTGATAGACATGTAACTATGGAAATTCTGAATGTTGATTGGCGAAAAACATATCACGTGACTAATGAATTATTTCCTATTTCAATGTAATTTACTTTTATTTCAAAAATATTATTAAAAGAAATAATAACAAATTAAAGTTGGTAACATTGACAGTTTCAATAAGCATTTGAAATTTATTTATTTTGATATATGGCATTTTGTCAAGAGCTGTTTAGACGTTAGGTTATAGTTATTTTTTTTTTAAAAAAGAGTGCTATGAACCGGTTAGAAACCGATTAAAAACCGGCTATAAACCGGCTACTAACCGGTTAAAACCCGGCTATTGACCGGTTAAAAACCGACTATTGACCGGTTAAAAACCGGCTATTGACCGGTTAAAAACCGGCTATTGACCGGTTAAAAAACCGGCTATAAACCGATTAATAGCCGGCTACAAACCGGTTAACCGGCTAGCCGAATATTTCATTATTGAAAAACCGGTTAACCAAATACTTTTGACAGCCCTAGTATGAATACCATGCGCTTTTGTTTTGCGTTACCTTACTGCAACAGCCGTACCGCTTACGTTACTATAAATAGGCCTTTAAAAGAAATATCAAATTTTCAGCAGTCTGTAGAGACTTTTAATGGCTTAATTTGTTTTATATAGATAATTTCAATTATATTTTTCTAAAGAATTAAAAAGTTTAACTTTTACTTTCTGATTCAAGGATTAGATATCAAAGTTTCCTTCTGTAATGCTCAGTCATTCACCCGGACTAAAAATATTTTCCAGTTATTTAGTCAAACGCTTTAAAATAAATATATAACGTAAAAAAGTTTCCAAACTAAAATCATTAATTATGGTTTAATTTGAGTTTGGATAAGGGCATTGTGGGGAATTTTTAATTGCTGTGTATTTTCGCCATCGGGCCTACATAATTACATCGCGGAGACAAGTCCATGTCACTAGATACATGCGTCTGCATCATTAATCACATTATATACAGCCTTGTTATCGCCAGCAGACTGCGACAAGGACTAGGCCCGGATTAAGGGGAAAATCTGACAAGTTGTGATTTACTAATGCCACAAATTGATATTTGTGGGCTGAGATCAACGGGGAAATTAGAGTCTGAGTGTTGTCATGTCGCTACAATAAGCGAGATGGAAATGTATTGCTTTATGTGTTAATTAAACCGTAAGCTTTTAGTATCTGTTAAACGGATGTTTATAAATATGACACCATGTATCATTTTATTAGCCCCGAATGTGAAATTTTTGTTCTGTGTTCAAAGTTCGAAACATTTGTATCATTTTTCATGCAACAATGTTATCTGGGTTTACATGAAAATAGCACTAATAAGTGGTTCAAATTAACTTTTATTCTGTCCATTACCACATTTAACAGTTATTTGCTTGTTTAGTACATGGTTTTATCTGATTATCATGAAAATTACCTAGAAACAGCAGTAAATTTTGTGTTGCATATGCAAAATAAAATGAGTATTTTTTATTTAAATTTTGTTTTTAATTATCTGTGTGGATTTGTGTATCGAAGAGGTATAATTGTACCAAAATCATGAGCGCACACATATTCGTTACCGCCATGAGACAACGTGGTAACTCCATTTTCTGTAAAATTTGATATTTTGGTGTCATCTGTTAAAGATTAAAGGCTTATCCGGTTAATCGACTATCAAAATCTTATTGTCTCTCCATTATAATTAAATTTTGTGGAACAGAGAAAATATAAAACAATTTATCCTTAATAGGAATATTAGTCATTTTCGTCGTGAAACATTGTAACATCATTCGTTCTTGCTATTTAGAGCGTTTTATTGTATCCACCTTTAGTCGCATTGGGATTTGGGCTGTTTTAGTAAGTGCACCATAAACTACAATATGGCATATCGAGCTTGCGTACATTCCATACACTCTAAAGCAGTTCACATTTTGAAACGCGCCTAATCCGCGATTAAAATTGATCTTTGAGATTTATTGTCAATTCCCTTGAACCGAGTTTTCTAGATGAAATACATCGTTTTAGAGAACAATTAGTGTTCTATCCTTCGTGTTAAATAAATGAAGTAAAGATATTAAACACATTACTTGAGCAATTTACAACATAAAAAGGATTTGTCATCGCCTGCAAAATTTACAATTTTGGATTTACAAGGTTTTTTCATGAAATTAACGAAAAATGGGATGAATGAGTAAAGTTTAGTTCCATCAATTTAAATTATTTAACATAAGAGATGCGCTTATTAATACGATATAACATCAATATGTATTTTATCGGCATATTTTAATGTAACGAGATATATATATATATATATATATATATATATATATATATATATATATATATATATATATATATATATTATCCATAATGAACAGAAAACCCTTATATTATTTAAATTTAGGGTGAATACACTTTCTATATATCATTTAAGTTTTTTGCTTTATATTCGGCTTGAGTTCGGACCGATATCAAACTTGAAAAGTAAGTTAAGTAAAAAACATACATTCGTCAAGTTTAGTTATATGTTGTAGTATAATACTGAGTAGTAAAGTTTAAAGTACATTTACAATCAAATTTGGACCGATCACAATATCATGCTGGCGTAAAATTATAAGCTAAGCAGACGCCTTTCATTACATTGTCGCCGCTTGCAACGAAAATTTTGACCCTGCTTAGTTCGGGTTCGGATTACACGTCCGCTTAAAGTTTACAAGGTCCAAGCTTTCACTTAAGTCGGGAATAAATTCGCATACGCATTGTAAATATTTTCCAACATACTGCTTTGAATTTTACTTTTGTTGTTTTCAAGGAGTTACATTTGGGGTCGTTTAAAACCAGTTTTCGTTTAATTTAATTATAATTTTATCGGTTTTAGTATTTTTGCATTTAAAGCAGAACGGCAATACAGGTGTTGCCGCCCTGGCATAAGGAAAGTAAGATTGGATCCTTGATAAAAATGTTAAAATGAAGTGGAGATAATAATACAGCTTAATTAATAACTTTTAATTTATTTTCCCTGAAATTTCTATGTAATATAAGCTCGTACGTATTTCTCGAAAGCCTTTTGAAATGACGATTAATCCTTCTAGAGCGAGCTTCGAGGTTGTATTGTAGCATCCTAGCTGCCCATGAGATTCATTTCACGAATCAAGTGTTTTTGGTATACTTTCAAAAACAAGCACATAATAAAAAAATCTGTTGCGGGCAGCACAATACCTCTAGCCAATTTCATATTAGGCTACACACAAAAAAATCTAATTATATCCATTATTTATGTTTCAATTCATTCTAAATGTTCGGTTTTCTTCCAATTCATTTACATGATTGGAGGTATTTCTGAGGGATACATAATGAAATATATGTATAGCAAGCGCGTGTTTAGTTGACACTGATACTGTACATACTTTGACTTTTAAATAAATCCCATTTCTTTTTATACCAATGGCATATTATAATTACTATTACATCTCGACTTGTCTGCATGTACGAATTTTAGGTTTTCCGAATTCAAGAACAGTTAAAATAATAATTAAAAGATTTTTTTTAAGAAACTACTACTTCCGGTTGTCCAATTGCTAGAAAACCCTTTTCAGCTCTTCCCATTAATGCCAGATTAAGAAATACGCAGTTAATTTGGTCTTTAGTTTTATAATTTTTTAGGAACCGTCCCTCCAACATCCACACATACATACACACAAACATACATACATACACCCACACACACATACAGACATCATCGTAAAAATGTTAAGATCAGTCGATCAGTGTGTAGGGCCTTTAAATCGTGCTTATTCACAAAAATCTGGATATGCGATTTTTAGCATGAATCCAATACCTCTCTTAGCGAGAGGTGAAAAAGTCTAAAGGCTCATTCATAGCACCGTAATTATACTTAGTACTTATACTTATAATTATAATTATAAGTATGTCCTATTAGCTTACATATTAGCATTCATAGCATTTCCACTTATACTTATACTTACGTCGCAATTTTATGTATATCCCATACTTATACTTATAAGTATAAATATAATTGCGCCAATCAGAATAAGGCACAAGCAGGCACGTGATAATGACAGCGAAGCGAATACCAAAATAGTTGAGGTTAGTTATTCACAGTGTTCAGTTAAATTTAAAAATTATAAATATAAAACTATAAATATTAAACATTTTACCAATGTTTAGCCATATTTCGTTCTTTTTACCTTCCGTCACCTTTAGGTAAGGAAGGTATTGTCTTTGGTCAAAAAATTCGGTGGTGAGTTTTTAATGAATAAGCACCTTTTAAGATCCCTAGAATGTGTGTGTGTGTCCGTTTGTGTGTGCGTGTCCGTGTGTGTGTGTGTGTGAGTGAGTGAGTGACAAATTTTTCTCCGACGATAACTCCAAAACTATTCTAAAAATTATGATTCTTTCGTATTCCTCTTCTTTACATCCATATGAAGAGCTGATTAGATTTTGGTTATAATTGGTCAACCGGAAGTTCCCTTATTTGAAGTTTTTAACAGTTTTTCTTGAAAAAAAACGCAGTTTAATATCATTTTTCGACATTTTTGTGATATCATTATGAAAGAATATCTTATTTTCTACACGGTTTGATTATACATTTTCCTTCATATTCAATAGATTTAGAGTTATACATGTCGAAGAAAATACAGTACTAGTCAAGTGACAACATAAATTAGATGGTCAACTTTATCATTAAAAAAATCGCTAGGTTGCACTAGTAACTAATTTCTAAGTATAAGTACTAAGTATAATTTTTTTGCCTACTTAAACATATGTTTTAAGATGGTCATTTATAATTATAATTTATAAGTATAAGTACTAAGTATAATTTGGTTGCTGTGAATGAGCCTTAAGAGTCCCATTTTTAAATGAATATACAGGCTCTCTCAAATAGGGGGACATGGCTTAACTACAGATTCCTGAGGCTAAAATAAGATGAATTAACTAAAATTGCTACTACCGGAAAGTGTACCATTTAGCCAGTATTCTGCTTCAAAGTTTGAAAGATAGGTACATATTACATCAGCGGAGCAACGTAGGTCAATTTAAAATTAGGCGGCAAATTTAAATTGTGTTTACATAAACACTTTCGAGCTTATTGAATCGAAAATATTCGGTTTTGGAATGTTGAAGTTCTGTAAAAAGTGATTGTTTGTATTATTGACCTAAGTTATCACAATTATGAAGCAAATGGTAGGGAAAAACAATTGTCAAATGTCAAATAAAGGAATAAATATTGATGGTTTACTGGGCTAGTAGTGTAGTGAAAAAATACAATAATTAACTTCAATATCCATGACCATTGCTTAATTGGACCACTTCTAGATTCGAACTGAAGTGACAATATTTGTATATTGTATATCACGATTAAGGATGGACACATATATTTGTCTCCTATACCTTAACAATACATACAAATTGATATATCAATATTGTAACACGTCTAATATATGTGCAATCACACTATCAATATCAATAACCATACGCCAATTCATCAGCTTGTAAGCTCGCGATATCCCTTCAAACACACTCGCACGCATGCTAATGACTATTATACCACCAGCACTGCACGTTTGATGTGCGTGAGCGTGACATTTGGGTGATATGCCGTATCTGCACGTATTCCGCAATGCACCTACCAAGCATGTAACGTCACGTTACACAGTGTGCAATGCCACTGTCTTTTGTTATAGAGATGCACAAGTGACTTGATATATGACAAAATGCTGGCCGCCAGTGATAATTAGGACTGCGGTCAAATTGGAATATTTTGGAGCAGGAAAATAATGGCCTTGTTAGATGAATTGTACTTCATGGAGATAATTACCTTAATTTACAATAGGGATGCTTGTGAAACTACAATTTATACAAACAGACATACAGGAAATTTGGCGAGTTATTTATTTTGGATAATTTTGTTATGATGAACAATTTTATTGGCTGTAGAGCCAGATTCATCCAAAGTCGTTTCAGTACTTTTTTAAGAAGCAGAGAGAGTTCCGGAACTATTTATAAATTATTTTGAATAAATACATATATGTACCTAGTATTTGTGTACAGGTGTTTCACATTAATCGCCCCAGGCATTTTTTTTTTTTTAGAACTACGACGTACCACACATGATCTATAGGTTCCCATTTGAAATTCTGAACCTGTGTATTTACGCCTACTTCCAGTAAATTCCGGAAACCGAGATTACTGCCATTAAATTTTTCAGATATAATTATGTTATGCTAAGCCTTGGACGGGTGTTATAAAACACCCGGTATATAGAATAAAAATGTAGCTAAAATAATCAATGAAATTATTTATAACAAAAGAAGAAGAAAAACTCGAGAATAATATCAGTTGTCTATAATATTTTTTTAAGTTTTACGAGTGGATAAATTAACTTTATTTGAAAATTTCCGTATATATATATAGCGGTTATCCAGACTGAAATTATAATAAGAAATAGTACCTAATTAATGTATCTATTAAATTTAAAATTGGTTTTCACTTTGGAAAATATAGCTTTTTTGATGATCTGATAAAAGAGTAAATGAATGAATAAATGTATCTATTGTCGTATATTGATTTTACCTTCACCTTAAAAATAAATTTGTCATAATATGTAGATATTATTATTTCCGGACATGGTAATAGTTTTTATGTTATTATTTAATTCTAGAAATGTTGCGGGGAGACTAGGGCAGGTTATTATACAGCTTGGTTGTCCCATTTCGCAGTTCTGTCACTACTGCCACGTAGGCGTTGTGACTTGAACTACTAAGTGTTTACATCATTCTGAGTGTGTGCACGCAGGTTTCATGTACCGTGCGACAATTCTATGGATTTTATTGGTTCTTTTGTGTTTTTGCAGCTGCAAGTATTTTTGTTGAACGATATAATTAACTCTGTTTATTCACTTTCTTTTCAATAAAGTCAATCTGTCAACTATTTTTCTGTGAATCTATAAGCTGCATGATGTATCAACTTTCAGGGTATTTCCGCCAAATCGTGGTTTGTCTGAAATGTTTGTACAGGGCTGGTTGTCACAAATACCCTGGTGATGGTTGTCACGCAAGAAAAAATGGATTCAGTGTGTATAACTGGGCTCACGAATCATGTTACCCCGGGCTGAATAACTTTTATACTTGTCAAAATTGTGAAAGTGCGACTGAAAGATGTATTATTGACCTTTAAATATTCACTCAAATTCATATATAATTCATGTCTTAAATTTAAATTACTGCCATCCTATTAATGTTTTTCTGTATCAACATGTTCATTCCACCTGAGAAATAAACAGGCGCAAAGGAAGCTGCAGATAACATGGGAGGATACTAGCCTGGAACACTGTGCGACGCCTAAATATCTAGGAGCCACCTTAGATCGCACACTTAGGCTGGTTACACACTGGGCGGTTTTTACCGCGTCGGTAAATTGGCCGTCGCCGCCTACAGAATTTGATGTGTTTACACATTAAGCGGTAAAAGCGCCGCCGCTTATTAGCGATAAAATTACAGCCACTCGAGTTGGCAAAAAGGAGGTGACTTGACCGTTAATTTACCTTGATTTGGCTTATTTGTGTTTTGATTTGTCAATTGATAAGTTATTTAATTTCGTCAAAGTCCTTTCTAATACCAAGGTACAACTTTTTCCATGCAGTTCATGTAGTTTCTCGATCTAAAACTTTCTAGTGATTTATCTCATAACGCAGATCTCTTTTCAACCAATGAAATGAGAAGATCGTTATTTACTTCACTACTCATGTTTCGATTTTGAACTGTTTTCAATGTGAAAAAGTGTACTAACCAACAATACTCAATATGTACAAGCGGCGATAAATCCGCTGAGTGTGTAAACGCCTATTTGGTCACATGTGCCACTGTCTAGGCGGCGGCGGCAAAACTACCGTCAGCGCCAGTGGCATTAGGCGGCAGCATAGCTACCGCCAACGGCAAATCTACCGCGCGGCTTTTCTTCCGCCCAGTGTGTAAACTCCCATTTGATTCTTCGTACCCCTGAAGGAACGACGGCGACGGCCAATTTACCACCGCGGTAAAAACCGCCCAGTGTGTAACCAGCCTTACTTTTCACCCTATGCTACTCAGCGGCGGAAATGCGTGTCCTGTGTGGTACAACTTCATCAAGTGTACTGCCTAGCAAGCATCGCCCCTCCAGACATCCGAAGAGAGGTAGTGGCCCGTAAAGAAAAATAAAAAATATCTCATTCTTATCCGCTATTCGGCCACGAAGCAGCACGGAAACGACTTAAATTTAGGAAAACGCATATAGAAAATCACAGCCAAAACTGGATAACCCCATGCGAAAACCTCCTACCGGGAAAGGAGGAAGACTGGGCAACATGGAAAACCCTTAATAGACTCCGATCGGGTATTTCAAGAACAAGAGTAAACATGCAGAAATGGGGCTTGCATCATGAAACAACCAGATGTGAATGCGGCTACGAATAGACCAAGGACCATTATGAAGTGCCCAGCAACGTGCAATATGAAAGATCTGGTAGATACAACACCAAATGCTTTGAACGTGGACAAATATTGGTCTAAAATAATTTGTATTTTTTATTATATTATATTTGCTTCTCACACGGTAAATAAATAAATCAATAAATAAATAAATAAATAAATAGGTGCTTAGTAAATTGTAACATAAATATAATTAAAAAAGTATACACACCGATTTTTCACACTTGACCGTTACGTCATGATTGGATGTTCGTACATTAATTATTATACGTATCGAAAACAGAATGTAGGAAACCATAAGTAAGACAGCGATAAACATACAATTATTTATTGTTTTGCTGTTCAGCAATTAATGACGCAACGGTCAAGTATGAAAAATCGGTGTATAGTCGTATAGATTTTCAATAATGTGCACAATAGGTAATTTAACATAAGTATCATTATAAAACTGTGTTAATTTAACTAATTATGCCAAGCAAGAAAGATGAATGAGGGTAACGTTATGGCTGAAAATTATTTTGCTTAACATCACTTCTCTGCGGCAAACTAATTAAAAAGATATACAAGGTGATTTTTTTAAAAATTTGCGTTTAAAATAATTAGATATTCACAAGAAGTAAATAACAAGAACAAAAGGTAAATGAGTTAATTATTAAATGACAAGATATTTAAGTAACATTTCTCAGCTATTCTTATAATTAATTTTTTTATAATTTTAAAGAAACTGCTTTCTACTTTTATTTTCAAGAATATTCATGGATTTAATAAATTAATTATTCATCATTTATAAAAAGTGTCATGAATAAAACAGAATGTAAAATTGAAAATCCACTTTCCCAGTAATGTAAAAACAATATCGTAAGTAGAGTATGAAACCTCCCTCAAAGTACCATTACCCTAGTTTCCACGCTGAACCAGTACTTCAATCTGGGATAATCAGAATCTCATAACACACGATTCTTAGCGCGCAAGCAGCAGCATTCCCTCGGTATGGTATTTGCTCCAATCTGGAATCGATAGCACAGAGAACAGAACCGTAACGATAGGTTCGCACGATACAAGATTACATTTGTATCGTATTTTATTTTGTAAATTTCTATACTCATTTTGATGGTCTGAACATTTTTAAAAATTTCTAACAAATTTCACCAAAGAAACGGTGAGTATGCTGAGGTCGGAAAAGAGTAAAATCCAAAACGTTTGAATATTGTTTTAGGATTTTTTGTAATATCATGTCACTGAATATATGTTATTACAGAACTAGTCGCTAAGGCGCTGTCATATTTTTATTTACGATAAACTTTTTTTTATTATTATACAAAATATTTTTTATATAAAGGGTCACGTCATATCCTCACACCCCCCCCCCCCCCCCCCAAAGGTCATGTCATATCCCCCTCCCCCCCCCAAAGGTTATGTATACGCTACTGGTTAACATATTTTAAAATTTATGTTCATTGTTTATACGCTTAAACGAAATTGTTCGTGTTCATATATACTGGGCCACGTTGTAGCTGACAGTTTATATACATTATTTTTATTGAACTTTTTACTCAAATTCTGAAATTAAATTACATTTAGACTATTGTCTAACAAAATGGTAAAACACATACACACATTCAGTTACAAGAATCCATAATAAACCTTTCTCGACAAGGAAAGGATTCTCGCGAGATAGCTGGCTTGCTAAAGATTGGTAAGAGGTTGACATATTCATTAGCCGACAAGCCAAGATATGGTAGTCCCCGTAAAACAACAAAGCGGATAAACAAAAATCTGTAGCAGATCAACAAAAAAAAAAAAAAAATAAATAAATAAATAAATTGCTATATTTCGAAAGAATTACTAGCAGAAAATGTTGCGAATTTGAGCCGAAGTAGTGTGTCTTGACGTCTTAAAGAAGTATGGCTCATAGGGCATGTCGGTGTTAAAAAACCTTTGATTAGTAGAAAAAATAAGGCGAGACTAAACTTTGTTAAGAAATATCAACATTGGACTAATGCCGACTGGCGAAAAATTCTATTTACGAATGACTCTAAATTCGATTTATTTGGAAATAATGGTAAAAAGTATGTTAGACGACAAATAAATGCAGGGTATGATCCTAGGTATCAAATTCCTACTGTTAAGCATGGCGGAGGCAATGTGATGGTATGGGGAGCATTCTCTTACGACGGAGTTGGTCCATTAGTCCAGATTAAAAGTACCATTAATGCTCTAATTTATAGATATTTTATCAAAGCATATTCTACTTCAGGCAAGGTAAAATATGCCACGGGGATAGGTTTTTCAACAGGACAACGACCCTAAACATACTTCAAAACTAGTAAAGAATTTTTAAGGAAACAAAAAGTAGGAATTCTTGAGTGGCCATCCCAATCTCCGGACTCAAATCAAGTAGAGAATTTGTGGCAAAAGTTAAAAATACGTATGGGCAAAGAAAAACACGCCAACAAGGGTGAATTATGGAATCATTTGTGCTGTAGTGATTGCTCCAAGAAGAATGTTGACCAAATATGAAATATAGAATACAAAATTACAAGTCTGTAAAGATTGTACAATTTTTTTACTTCTGGCCTAATACTTTTGAATAACATCACAAATTATTTTATTATCACGTAAGTTTATTATTTATGTAGTTTTTGGTTCATAATTTGAGAATATATTATGGACAAATACATATCTTTATTGACCCATTAGGCGTTGTTGATGCGAAAACACATTATATTAACATTTTTTTTATTTGTTTGATCAATTTTTCTAAAAAATTGTTTGATTCAATAGAGTACAGAGATGTTAATTTATAATTTTTTTTATTAAATTTTTTTTGTTAGTATAGATTTTACAAATTTTTGAAATTAGTCAATTTCAGAGAATCTAACACGCTTGCATACTTTGTTTTATAGAATAATAATCTTTTTTTAAATGTTTTTTTATAAACATTTCGAAGAATATAAATATAGTTATTATCTAGGTACACAACAAAATATGTATATTTATTTAAATAATAGTTACATTTTTTAAAACTCATTGTTGGGTTTTCGCATAACAGCTGAATATGTTATAATAAAATAATATTTGGACGGCTTTCTGCAGAAAGGAACCAATCCACAAAAATAAAAATTTATGGTTCTTTTATGCAATATATTCAATATTTCGTAAAGTTTCATGCAAAAAAGTACCAACCCACAATGTCGACCTAAGTGCCATCTATTGACTATTGAACCAACCAACATTTACTTGTAGCCGTATAGATCGAGTGCAGAAAAGATCCATGTGGGTTGGTTCCTTTCAGCAATATGAGCTAGGCGTGGTGATCCATTATTATTCGGCGTAATATGAAGATAACTTTTTAATATGGATAATAAGAGAAGCAAAGTAATGGTTAAATTAGCTTTAAAAGCTTTGAACGCAGACAGTGATAATAAAAATTGTGACCAGGCAACATGTTACACGAATGCTTTCCACAGAATTTTATAGTAGTGTTGAATTTGAGAAACAAATAAACAATTGCAAAATAGCTGTAGTGTAAATAAAGAAAAAATTAGCTGGTTACAAACTCGCGAGATATTCCTTGATAAGGAAAAGCTTTCTGCCTTTATATGAAGAAGAATTTCGATGATGAACAATATGTTGAAGTTGATATAAGGAAAAATCAGTCAGGTAGACCAGCGTCCTTCAATGGTATGTTAATTCTAATGTGGCCTAATGGAAAAAAGATATCAGAACCGAAACTTAAAGATATAAAATCAATAATGCAAACCATTTTACAATAATCTTCATAGCGATGAAACATTAGAAGATGATATAGATGGTTTTACTGGACTACCAGATTTTTTTGTTGAATGAATAATAAATAAAACTTTAATTTTGTTTCATAATTACACATATTTTATTATTCAGAAAGGAACCAACCCACAAAAATCTTTTTTTACAGCATTATAATATATTTTGTTGTCATCAAAACTAAACAAATATATAAATAAACATATGCTCTAAATTGTTCTTGAATTTAATTTAGCTACAACCATATGTTACTTTTTTCAGACTAGTTTAAACTTTAATCATTAATATTTCAGATTACGTTATAGTTGGTTTGGTACCTTTCTGCAAAAAGCCGTCCATTTTATGTATTATGCGTCTATTTGCAAATAGATACAAAAATAACTAGATATCTTCAATTACAATTATAAAAACATTAAAATATAGTTATTACATGTTATGAAATCTTTTAAAACAGACATTTTAAGAGAATTTCACATTTTTGATAAATATATGTATTTTGTTTAGCTTTCACATTCTTCTTCTTGCTATTGGAGATGGCATATTATAATGTGGTCAACAGTCTATTTTGATTCAATCACCCCAAAAAGTCAAGGAGAAGAGAGAAGGGGCAGAAAATGTCAAATATATGTATCAAAAATGTGATATTCCCATATATTTTGCCTGTTTTCAAAATATTCTTAATATTTAATAATTGTATTATAGGTTATAGGCGTATATTTAATAATCTTTATTTTTTATTTATTTTTCAATTTATAATCATACAAAACAACTTGACATAAATATACATAAGAATAATTCACTCAATTCAAAAAGCAATTATTTCTGAAGTTTCTAGTTTTAAAATCATAAAAAATACATAACATGGCTACTTCGCAAATAAAATAATTCTACAGTTTCGGAGATCCTGTAGTAGTAGTACGCACTTTAGAATTCTATCATAGAAAGCAGGCGAATGCGATTTTACTTTTACGAATCTTAGTAGCATGCACTTTAGAATTCTATATTCGCTTTTTGTTTCGGATATTTGGTGATTTTATAATATTAAAATAATAAATATTATGAAAGTTGTATATAATAAATGTATAACTTATATATAAATTAGCTTTGAATAGAATTGTGGCAAAATAATGACGTTACTTTGACAGATTCGCCTCGACTCGCACGCTTTCAGGCGAATATTTTGAGACACGCATGCTTCCAAATTTTCGCTTCGTGGCGTAAAGCGGAAACAAGTGCCCACTACAGACTTATGGTCGACCCGACCATAAATAATTTGACGTATTTTAAAACTTTCAGAAACATTTTTGATCCAGGCAGTTGGTGTTGGCGGATGCGGTGGTGAAGGTGGTGGCGCTGCACATTGAATTTCCATTGTTTCTAAAAGGTGCCTGTCCACGTGAGAGTAAATTCTGAAAGTTTCTCTCGAGAGTACTCTTACCACTGTCTCTACGTGAGAGTTTTACTCTCGCGAACAGTCCAGACAGTAGACGGCGAGTACTATCACAAAATTACTCTCAGGACCATGTCCACTGGGCGTCTGTAGCTGGCAAATGTCATATCAGTAGTTTCCGAGATGTCTTCTTACAAACAACGAGTCGCCGCAGCGACGATATTTGGGTGGAAATTAAAAAGATAAAATAAAATAAAAGAAGAAATAAAAGGAGCTGCTGGGTTAAACCCTGGGTATCCCGGAGACTGCAATTTGGCGTCAGTAATAATCTTGCCCGTGAATTGTTAACAGAAGACACGTGTCAATATAGAAATTTCATTCGAATGACCGCAGTTCGACTAGAACAATTAATTGAATCAGTTGGTCCGATAATAGCAAAACGAGATACTCAAATGAGAAAATCAATACCGGTACGAGAACGGATACTGGTGACACTCCGCTTCTTAGTATCATCTTCATTTTTTATTTCTATTTTGCGGTACAATTGAGAACTTGTGTTCCAAAGTACAGAATTCTTTTCATATACGTCTATTAATTCAAATGTCTCTTCGTTGCACTAAAGGTGCCTGTCCACGTGAGAGTAAATTCTAAAAGTTGCTCTCGAGAGTACTCTCACCACTGTCTCCAAGTGAGAGTATTTTTCGCGAGTTTTACTCTCGCGAAAAGTTCAGACAGTAGCCGGAGAGTACTGTCACAAAATTACTCTCAGGACCATGTCCACTGGGCGTCTGTAGCTCGCGAATGTCGCATGTCGTATCAGTAGTCTCCGAGATGTCTTGTTACAAACAACGAGTTACCGCAGTGACGATAGTTGCAATGAAAATTTAAAAAAATACTAAAAAAAGAAATAAAAGAAGCTGCTGGGTTAAACCCTGGGTATCCCGGAGACTGCAATTTGGCGTCAGTAATAATATTGCCCGTCAATTGCAAATAGAAGGCGCGTGTCAATATAGAAATTTCGTTTCAATGACCGCAGTTCGACTAGAACAAGTAATTGAATCAGTTGAGGTTGAGATGAGAAAAGTAATAACGGTACGAGAACGGATACTGGTGACACTCCGCTTCTTAGCATTATCTTCATTTTTTATTTCTCTTTTGCGGTACACTTGAGAACTTGTGTTCCAAATACAGATTTTTTTTTTTTTTTTCATATATGTCTATTAAATCAAATATCTCTTCCTTGCTCCAAGCTCGTCGTTCCATGTTCATTGTTCTGAGAGAACTGTCACAATACGAACAGCGTTCGAAATTTGCGAGTAACTATCAAACAGCATGGTTTAGACTTGTACACTTGTGAGCGAGCTCTCAGGAATATACTATCGGCGAGTTCAACATTACTTCCTGCGAATAACTCTTAGCAGCGTGTCCACTGGCGAGTACTGCTCTCGACAGCGACTCTCGAGAGTTTTACTCTCACGTGGACAGGCACCTTAAGTACGTCGTTCCATTGCTCATTGTTCTGAGAGGACTGTCGCAATACGAACATCGTCTTTGGGCAGTTTCGGAAGTTGTGTCCATGTTCTTCGCACGAAAATCAAGAACCTTTTTCTCGTTTGGATTGCTCACATGAAGAGGCGTAATGTTCCTCTTGATTGCAATTATAGCATCTAATGGAGTTCGCTGTATTCTGTCTAATTGATTCTGCTGGGCGGAAATATGTATCACTCTTCTTTAACATAACTGCGGCCATTGGATCTAGAGACGAACGTCTGATTTCGTTTTGTGAAATAAGATCCATGAATTTTAGGAATTCATTAAGTTTGATTAGTCTGGCAGCGATAGCTTGGGTTTGCAAAACATAATTGTCAATTCCTTCGATGATATATTGAATAGTATCAGGTTCTACTAAATTCAACTTATTGCAAAATTTCAATTTATCATAAAAATATTCAGAGAACTTCTCTCCTACCTTCCATCTTCTAGATTCCATTTTCCTTACTCGGCTGACATGACTTTCTTAATTACAGAACAGCATCTTCATTTCATTCTTTAACTGTTCCCACGCTTGGTGAACACTCGTACCAATCTTTCGCCCGTCTTCTAAACTGTTTCGTAGCAAGCACTTTAATAATTTTATCATTAATTTCATACGCAGTAAGGATTTCATCCACTAGATTGATCCAAATCGAAATATCATCGTCTGATTCTCCAGTAAATTCAGGAATTTGAACTCCAATATAACTCAGTGACATTTGTCTTTCTTCTGGTTGAACTCTTATAGATTGTAGAACGGCACGCGTCGTAGCGACTATAAAACCTTCAATATTCAAAATTGGTATATTAGTTTCAAGACCGCTAACACTAGTTGTATTCAAATTATCTTCTCCATTCATTTTGAGGTCCAACTAATTTATGCGTTTTTTCAGGTTTATCCCACTACTGATGAAACTATAGGCGTATATTTAATTTATTTATTAATCCTTATCTTTTATTTATTTTTCAATCCACAATCATACAAAACAACTTGACAAATATACATAGAATAATTCACTCAATCCAAAAAAACAATTATTTCTAAAGCTTCTAGTTTTAAAATAATAAAAAATACATAACATGGCTACTTCGCAAATAAAATAATTCTACAATATTTTAATGTTTTTATAATTTGAATTAGAGGTATTTAGCTATTTTTATATCTATTTGTAAATAAATCCCTGATACGTAAAAACGTATTATTTTACTTTTATTAACAGATGCCGCTGTTGATGCGAAAACGCAACATTTTTATTTTTTTATGTTGCTAGCGCTTCCTGCTAACAATTGAATTTTCATATTTTGATAGTGTATTGTAAATTTTGTCTGATTGTATACAGGGAATTTATTTTAACATGCAACATATGGCGAATCACTTCCATGGTTACTCACTATTGTCAAAACATGACAGCAACGTAATATTTGTCCATTTTAAAATGCAACATACAAAATTTGTAGTTTTGTATTATCAAAACTAATTTACACTAAATTAGCCTACATACGATTAACAAATAATCAAAACATGAATGTTGTACATCCTAAAAAACTTTAGCTTACAAAAATTCATAACTTTCATGTAATAAATGTTAAAAAATACCCCCAATAACTCTGAGGCAATATTCTAGACGGTCGTAATAAGAATTGACATCATTTGTGATGTGTTTTGGAGGTATCTCCTGTGCTGCAATACTACTTATAATGTTGCATTTTAAAATGGACAAATATTACATTGCTGTCATTTTTTGACAATAGTGAGTAACCATGGAAATGATGAACTATAATGTTGCATTTTAAAATAAATTCTCTGTATGTTAATACATTGTATAAAACTGCGCTTATAGATCTTCTCAACGACGTGTAGACAGTGTTTTTATAGAGTCATAAGAACACTGGAAAAACATAATTGATAGTTCCTATCCTTCAAACTATTCCTATAGTTACATACAAACCCCTGGATGAAAATTAAAAGTATGTATTTAGGAATTAAATGTCCCTCAACTCTGTGAAGGTATTAATTTTCCTGACTTTTTAATTGTTCCGATTTGATTTGTAATAATATATACAATATAAATCAAACTTTAATTGTAGTAAAATTCGGTGAAAATTTGACAGAATCAACAAATGTGTATTTGGCTGCTTACTAGTGCTGTTACATTTTGCCAGTTATCTATTTACTATCTCTAGTTAATGTCCATCTGTTAACTAGCTATGCTGATAATGAGCTCTAATAAGAGCGAAACACGTGGCTACAGCTGCTATTAAGTGTATTACCCTGCGAACATTTTTTTAGTTTATATATATATATATATATATATATATATATATATATATATATATATATATATATATCTTTATCTACAGGACTTTACAGCATCACTGTTTCCAAAGATTCAGCAAAATATTGGTCCCGATAAATGTAAAAATGTTTTTATCGTTTCTTAAGTTCGGGAAATAAATAGTTGAGAAAAAATGTGTTGCGGTTCAAATAATACGATGCGAAATTAAAATTTTGTGAAATAAGAACGTAGAAGATATAAAAAAAATCAAATTAGGTAATTGTACAGTTAGATTCGTGAATATATAGAAGTAGATTCGTAAATATACGAAAATAGGTTACGAACTAGATAAATAAAATAAGATGAGGTCAAAAAACCTTTCTTTTTATATTATGTTCTCTAAATTACTCATTATTAAGACATGCATATCATGAAGATATTAAATAATTGGGCATTAATAATCTCTTTCTTTTAGTTTCTATTTCTTTTTATTTATTGAGAATAACAATTTAAAGATACATTTATTGGCAAATTTTATTTCAGCACTACAATTTCAGAGTAACATAAATTGAGTTATCCATATAAATCAATCGCTTGCATTCACAACAAAAAATCGAAAGTAACATAATCCGACGTTCGCTCCGAAGTTTACAAGCTACAAGAAATTTGCACATTTCTGTGTGCTACATTTTCCGAAGGTCAGAGTGTCAGAAATTTTCATATTTTCCCGGATTTTTTACAGCATGTTCGTGATTTGTTTTTTATCAACTGCAGACGGCAGCTCAGTGGCCTAGGCTCAGCATGTTATAACATTCACTGAATGTAATAATATTGGCATAAAGTTTTTCGGGATAAACAACTTGCTGTTTACTATGTTCGTAATTAAAATGCTAATACATCCAGCAGTAAAGGTTTTATTACAAACAGGCAATTTAAAACGGCTATTTGATACACTGTTCGTGATATTTCAATACTGTCAAAATAAATTAGTTTGTAAATGAATACCTACATCGATAGTTGAAATCAAATAATTTCTATGTATTTTTCGAGTAGATATAAATAATATGTCACACATATAGCAGACAACATTATCAACATCATTTTGGCTTCAAGAACTCTTGCCGCGTCCCGCATCTAATGCTGCCCTCCACCCTTTCCGATACTTTGCTATAATTCTATACTTTTTAATTTTTATTTTTTTAATGTCAAGAACTATTCAATATTTCTTCCAAAAGTAAAGATCAGAAAATATGTAACGTTTATTGATTCTATATGATTTGTACATAACATACGAAAAATGTGAAAGACGAATAACTTTCTTTGTATATAACATTTTCATTCTAATTTTCTTCACTACTACGAGTATATAGAAACCATAATTTCGATTATATGTAGATAGAGCGCTAAAAAATGTTATTTTGGTTATATTATTTTTAACATATTTTTCCGTTGACTGTTTATTAATAGTTTATATTAATGTATAGAAATTCACATATTAGTGACCCCTATTACTGCATGATTTTTTATTAATATCCGTTTTTAGTGGGTAACCATAAATACCAAATACATTTGCTAAACAATCGTCAAATGTCAAATGTTACTAACCTAAATTTTTTTGTCATGAAATAAAATTAAATTTTCCACTTCAGTAAGACGGTCATCATCGGAGAAATATTGTAAATAATAGGTGTGTTAATTGGCGATTAATAGTCTCAACCATTTACGTGCTCGCTGCGCTCACACGTTAAAATATCTCAATTATTAATCGCCCTAATTAATACACTTGATAACTATTTCCACTGACGTTTATTAATAGGTAATGTTAATATTAATATTACAGACAATCATTCACTAATGATACCTATTACCATAGATGCCACATGCCATTGGGGAAACAATTTTTTTCGAAAGAATAGGTCAAATTAAATATGTAGGTGTATGATTTCCACCTTACAAGTCTTTAGAATCAGAGATATGATTTTTTAAAAGTTACTTTAAATTTCAAATATTTCAACGGTTGATGACAGTTTCATGGATACGACAGTCGAGCTCTACCGGTTTAGTTTGAAACTATGATTGGTTTAGTGTTTATTTAAATAAATGTTTTATTTACTTACCTTATACTGCGCTAGTACTTTTAAAGTACTAGAAAGTAATATTAATAATCTTCTCTCGTATATTATCAGCTCACAATTATACGTTAGATTACTGTTTAATGTTGTGAATGATAAATGTGTGTATGTGTGTGTGTGAGAGAGAGCGAAATGTGTTTGGGTGACTATGAATGAAACCGTGACGACACAAATTTAGTCCGTGTTTACAACCGCGAATGTTTATTCGCAAATTTATGAATGAAAGGTCGCATATTTCAAATAATTTTATATTACTGTATTTATTAAATGAGACGAATTTCATGATTTTATAAAAAAAAATCTGTTGTGGCCAGCACAAAACCTTCCGTCAATTCGATGTATTTTGTATATATCCCATACCAAAAGTTCCTTGAAAAAGATTCTGTATATCCTATAAAATTGTAAGACGAACACACTATTTTTTACAAATTCTATACCGAAAGTTCCTTTCCCTATTTTATTAGAGGTGGCTGTTTCTTACTCTTCTCTTTTAATCATTCCTGTTCAACGCATCTTCTTCACACAATTCTTCCTCTCTCAAATCTTCTGCTACACAGTCCTTCCATCTTCTTCTCTTTGGAGGGACACTCTATCACATTCACACATAACTTTCTGACCCTATACTTTCAACTTTGGTTTTGCATTTGACACTGACATCTGTCAATTAAATTTTTCTGAATATATCTGTTGTTTCCATAATTTTAACAAAGCTGACTAATTTTTGAAAGTTAATCTCTCTTAATGTCTCTATAACTCTATATCTATTGAATATGGACGAAACTGTATAATCAAACCGTATAGAGAATGAGATATTCTTTCTTATTGATAATCACAAAATGTCGAAAAATAATATTTAACTGCGTTTTTTCAAGAAAAACTGTTAAAAACTTCACATAAGTGTACTTCCGGTGGATCAATTATAACCAAAATCTAATCAGCTCTTCATATGGATGTAAAGAAGAGGAATACGAAAGAATTATAATTTTTAGAATTGTAGTATTGGAGTTATTGTCGGAGAAAAAATTTGTCACACACGGACACACACACGGACACACACACGGCCACACACACACACATACAGACATCATCTTAAAAATAGTAAATTAGTATTCTAGGGGCCCTAAAACGTGCTTATTCATTAAAAACTCACCAACGATTTTTTTGACCAAAGACAATACCTTCCTTACCTAAAGGTGACGGAAGGTAAAAAAATACAGTATTACTCTGCTATTATGTACAATATAATGTTTTGCAAAGTTACTCTACATGATTATTTTGCATTATTAACAAAAATCTTGGTCTTATTACTAAATTGCACCTTGTTAATGTAGAGCTGAAAAAAAAATCCTGAAAATATCTATCGTCCTGGCGGTTGCAGAAAGATTATAAAACTTTTCCTTCTTTAAATACATTCGATAGTTTTTAAAAATGTCACTATTAATATTATTTATTTAAAATGATTTTATATGCATGTATCAAATTGGGCAAGAATACATTCATCACTAAAAATGTTAAAAAATTCTAACGCAGTTTACAGGCTTATTCAATAAGCATGAATAATTATTTTGTGAAAAATTCATGGACTTCACCGGAATTTGAACTCAGGGCCTTCGTATTGCCAGTACGATGCTCTCCCAACTGAGCTACGATATCCTTCTGAAATCATTGAATTTATCACCTATGTCTATATCCAAGTATATTTTCCTTTCGGAACAGTGAATACCTAATAGATAACACCACACATTTAGGGCCGGTTTTTCAATCTCTGGTTAAAATTTTTACTTCTAGTTAAGTGAACAATATTGCATCGCTTTGTTCACAGCAATGACAAATCTGTCATTTGACAGTTCATTTCGTATCAATTTTGTTTATTTAACTCTTAGTTAAAATTTTAACCAGAAATTGAAAAACCGGCCCTTAATGGTATAGAAACCATACCCAGTAACTATACATTCAACTGTTTTTATGCCATGCCGCCTCGTAAAGATGAAAAAGTTGTTAAATAACGATAATTTTCAGAAAACGTATTCTGTAAAACCTATGTCGTTATATTGAAATCGTATTATCCCTATTTTAAGTAGTTTGTGAACGATAAGTATTCACTTGTCGTTATTCAATCCGTTAATGTTTAATATTAGAAGGTAGAAGGGTTATTTAATTTATTATTAGTATTTTAGCAGGAAGAAATTGACATTAGGTAACACAACATTTATTCAAGCATCAGAAGTATAATTAATAACGATAATTATATTTAAAAGTAATGTTTGTGCTCACATATTTTTACTCAACAAAGAATTAATATTTGAAACAAAAATTTTAATATATTTTTCAAAATAACAGGATATTGACAATTTAATATTCAGAAATAATTACTATCTTTTCTAAAAAATTGACTCATGTCGTTGTGACGTATTTGTAACAATATTACCTAGTGAATAGGATTTTTACAAAATGTACAGAATCACATCATATTTATAAATAACGATATTTGTTATGTAACAATACTTTTACAGATTAAGATTGTAAAAGTAACATTTATTATTAAAACATATTATGTCTAATTCATTTCCAAGCAGATTAAATGAATATCAATTAAGAGCTGCACAACCCACGGAATGTAAACAATTTAGTAGCGTTTTACTGCTCATTACATTTGCAAGTTAATTTGTTCATGGCACTAAAGGACGGTTTAATTTGTTTACAAATTTACAAGATACATTATTCATGTACATTTTCTTTTATAAGCCGATTTTCAGATTAAGAGAATAAATAAGGGAACATGACCAAAAATGAGCTCTTCAGCATCATGTAAGCATCCCATTATCCCGGCTCGGCGCCTATGGTTCTGTAGAAGACACATCGCATCGCTATCTGCGATTCGATCACATCCTTTGTCGCGGCGTGTTGTTTTACGAGCTGGGGGTGTGTTAAGCACTATTTAGGGCTGTTTTTATTTACTCTGAAGGTCTGAAGCACGTAAAACTGAGGTTTTCGCGCCGTTAAAAGTGGAGAGTGAATTTGAAACCGAATAGTGTTGGCTGGCGGAATGGCTTCTTCCCGGATGAGTGTCATAGAGGAAAATTGAACGGCGTGTATTTTCTGGATTTTGGGGTATTGTGCAGGGGATGCCGTATAAAGTGAAGTTGTGGCTATGTTGTTAGTGTAATTCGAATGTATGAGGATAGTGGTGAAAGTTTTATCACTGCACTTTATCAAATAGGAGACTTATAAAATTTAATTACATTCAAAGTTTTCACTATGTGCTTGTGCTTACTACTCATTTGAGCTTTGTCCTTTATTGAAAACGTTATATGTACTACAATTTTATTTGTTTTCAATAGTATTTAACCGATGATGCTAATTTAGTAGTGACACAAGAAGTTGTACGAATTCCAAAATATCTTCTAATACACATAAATATAGGTTGAAATGTACAAAAAACGATTTGAATGTAGGAAATGCAAAAAGTAGAGAATCGCTGATAATGAAATTAGAGTTTTGTTGAACACATGAAAACATTTGTTTATATGTTTATTGTGCATTTAAGAATAAAAATTCAACTGGATGCCTATATAAAATATAAATATACGAGCCTCGTTCCACATCAGTGCTGGGACCCTGCCATATCACCTGGCGATCACATGACGTAAAAATGACGTCACGTGATCGCCATATAGCACTACCGAAATGGAGTCCCAGTACAGTTAGTCCACCCGTTTTAATTTATGTTATAAATAATAACTAGATAACAATTTGTCGGCAATTTTTAATAATATTATAGACATTTTGTTATTCTGTTCTAATGACGTATAGTGAGATGTTTTCCATAATATTTAATATTTTACTATTTTAAGTAAAATGAAATAATACTTAATTTTATCAACAATTCAAGGAAAACTGATAAAATTTAAAAGAATTTAAGTCTAAGATTGTGAGGTTTCATTAAATAAAATGTCACAGTAGTAATTTACAATAAAAAGAGATATTACTCATTGATAAATAATATGAAGTTAATATTTCGATTTGTGTTACTAGTCCAGAAAATTTACGATTTTATCTCAAAGGAATTGCAAGAAAAGCTTTTTGCGGAATTCTGTACAGAAAAATACGCTGCACATCTCAAAAGTTTCCGAAAATCTGAGCATAGGAACCTCCCGCCAATTGGAAAAAATGGGGGCATATTTAGGTTTTGGACCATTTTCTCGAAAACAATTTTTTAAATCAAAAATTTACTAGAATATAAAATTAAAGCCCAACATTTTTTATACAAAAAGGATGGTATATTTTCTACCTAGGATGAACTGTCAAAGAGTTACGTTAAAAAATAGTTACCCGAAATAACAATTTATGAAAAAAAAAAATTCTCAAAAAATAAACAGTATTACGTATTTAATACTTGGTTTTTACTATTTATAATAGTTTAAATTCGTCGTGGCATCGAAAGAAGTAAATCATCGATGACTTTTGAATAATAACCACTCTGAAGCTGTTAAAGATATCATAATGCGGTATGAAATTTTCAATTCATCATGAAATTTTCTTACGTGTCATGTATTATGCGATTTTTGCTAATGAGCGATTCGCGAGTTACTAACTTAAACTTACATAAAATTCCTCTAAAATCTTAAACATTTACAAATCGGTTCATTTCACATTTTTTTCATTCGAAATTTTGACCAATTAAAGTTAATCAATGTTACGAATTTTATACGTGTTGAAGTCGTTGATAATTTTTTTTTTCAGATGTTAAAAATTACACAAGAATTTCATTTGAATTTAAGTTGTTAGTAACTCGAGAACCGCTCATTGGCAAATTGTATAATACATGATATGAAAGACAATTTCATGCTGAATTCAAAATTTTAAAGCACTTAATCCTCTCTTTAACAACATCAAAGTGGTGAATGAATAAATGAAAATTTCTACGAAAGCGTTGATCAAAATTACTTAAAATCATCGATAATTTACTTCTTTTGATATTACGACGAACTTGGACGGTTATAAATAGTAAAATCTGTTACACCAAGTATTAAATAAAATTGTTTATTTTTTGAGTAATTTAACTTTTTTCATAAATTGTTATCCACTCTCATAGAAAGAACACACTGTTTTGTAAGATTTTGTAGGATATTCTAAATAATTGAACGTTTTGAAATATTCCAGTAAAATATTGCTTTCGTAAAAAAATATACGGAAAGTTACAAAATTCCATTCCGTTGTAGAAAAAATAATTTTCTAAAATTTTCTTTTAATAATTTACTATTTAAATTAGCTCTAGATTTAAAAAACATTAAAATATAGGATCTCATCAATAATTAATTTAAAATAATTAATTTTACATAAGTATATTATGATGTATATATATTTAAACTTGCTTATTAACCATTTTGTTAAAAGTAATGTTTTACGGAATTATAATGTACCTAATGTTATAGGCGCTTTTATTTTCCAATTGTATGAGGTATAAAAGCGGAATTTGTATATGGATATTTATTTTTAATAGACAAATAGCATTTTAAGTACCACAAAATTTGATTTAGTATTACTAATTTCTGTGATATGTAATAGAATATTTCCATTTAATTGTTATGTCTTTGTGCAGAGAACATGGGCTGTCAAACGAAACGTCAAAAATATTGCTGTAACTAAAATACATGTATTCTCGGTGACAATGTACATCGTTTCTCATTTTAACTGCAATAATAGCTTTTGTAATTTCTGTTGAGAAGTTTGTTAAAGTTGTAAAAACTTTCTTCACATTTTACGTCTAAATTTTGATAAAACAAACGCCAAGGATCTCATATGATAAACACGTAATCGTGACTTCCGCCATATTCTGGTTTACTATGTGTAGATCTTATTGATCTATACTGAAGTTGAATTCACCTCAGTAAAAGTAAAAAAAAAAAAAAATTGTAAAAGAGTGTTCATATAATATACAACTCGAAATAATCCTTGGATAAAAGATCTGAAACATTTTCCTCTTCAATAAGAACTGTACAAAGTGGTCAATAAAAATCTGTAAAAATATGTTCTTTATTTAAAAAAAAAATTTTTAAATTGAAAATTTGTATATGTTCAATGCAAATACCTATTTATTTAAAAAAATAGCGTTTTTCTAAGGATATATGTACTATGTATTGTCTGATTGGACGAACAACTTTAGTACCTTGTTTAATTACTAAATAATTAAGCAAATAGAATTGGATCAGGAAAATAGTATCTGTATATTTGAAACTTTTATGAAAATTAGTAATTATTTGTATAGTTTGTTAATATCTTACCCTTTCCTGGCGAAATTAGAGATGTAATGAATAAGAAGGCGTGATACGGCGATGTCCGTGTGACTGTAGTTGTGGGGAAAGAATGGTTGGCCTGCGACCAACGGCAACCCCAGGACGTAGGGGACGTCTTCTCCTCTCACACTGCCCGATCGCTGTAATTCAACAACCAACAATATAACATGGATTTTTTAAAAGAATTTTTACATTATTTTTAATTTAAAATTCCAATTTACTATATAATTATTACAATATTCGACTAATTGATTATACTATAAACTATAACTTGACATTTGGATAGACTGCGAGATTACATTTATTTTTAAAAAAATCAGGATGCAGTCACTCAGGTTTTATTTTTTTCTGTCTGAACCGTAACAGATATCACAAATTAGACAGAGAGAGAGAAAAGTTTACTATTGAATGTATCTTTCTGAAAAAAAAAATAATTTTATGTTATCGGCGTGGCCATTAAAAAGTTACGGTCAAATCAATGTTGGGACACCTAAGTTTCATACACTAGTGGTTCACTAATAATAACAAGTATCACCTAAAAAAAATATAACTTATAACCATATGAACTGTCACACAAAATTTCATCCAAATCGTATAAAGCGTTCTGTTATTACAAACAATTTTTTTCGAAGAACTTTGAAGCATAATTCTGGCTAAATGGTACACTTTCCGGTAGAAGTAAGTTTAGTTAAATCGTCTTATTTTATCCTCAGGAATCTGTGGTTAAGCCATGTCCCCCTATTTAAGAGACTCCCTGTATAGTTTGCAGCATTAGTAAAAACGTAGGTTTGTATTTAAATTAATAAAAATTAAATAGCGGGAGGTTTTGTGGTGGCCACATCAGATTTTTTTATTTGTGCAGTTAGTAACTTAGTGAATTAAAATTTAAAGTATTTATTTGTAAGTTTAAAACATAATAATTATGGTCCGTATTTTCACCTCTTGAAATAGCGTCGCTTCTGAAAAATCTCTACCTACTTCAACTGCCAAAAAATGTCAACTTTAATATTAAAAATTATGCACAGTTACTCCAACAAGAAATTTTAAACAAAAAAATGCTAATCGAAATTTTGACAGCAATTAATATTAATTCATTTGACGTTTCATTTTCATGTAATATTGTCCATTTGAGGAACGCTTAAAATTCAAGTTACATTGGCCCAACCGGCCATTAGAGAAATAAAGACTCATTTCAAATATTATAGGTGTCATTTACAACATATGAAATTTATTCTTGTCTATGTCAAAAGAAATTAAATATTAAATGTGTATTGAAAATTGAAACTGTCAATGGTGCCAACCTTAATACATAATTAAGCATTTTTTTTAAATAATTTTGAAATAAAAGTAAATTAATGCGAAATAGTAAAAATAATATGAAAAACACGTGTTACAATGTTTATTTATACTCGTACTTTACGTAACTCGCCTACGGTTCGATTTCGCAAACTGTAATCGTATTACAAAAATGGTCATTGTAACCCTTGTCTTTCAATATACCTACTATTTTTCTTTAGTCCGGGCATTTGTACATATTTATAACCTTTAATTTTTTTATTACATAAAAATACTAAAGAAAATTTGATTATAATAATGAAAAGTTTACACAAAATTGAGATTACAATGATTATATTAGAATCGAACTCAGATGTGTATACATAACCGATGAGTAAAAGAAGCACAAAAGATCGATGTGGGGTATAATTCCTAATTATTGAGGCCTGCTGAACTATCTGTCTCTGGGAAATATCAGAGTTACCTAATGTATCCCTGTTTGCTTTTACTCCTTTTATTTTTTGATACATAAATTGCACTGTGAATTACTAATTACAACTGAAACTGAACATTGTGAAGCTACTCGTTTAGGTACGACGCTAGAAAACCGACAACCGATGGAACACAGTATTGTTGCGGTCTTGTCTTGATGACACGTTGCTACAGTGTACCGTGTAACGTGACAATGTTGCGTTATGATGTTTTATTGCATGCTTTAGAAGTGAGAAAGACTCGTCACTTAATCGTACAGTGTAAGGGTGCTCTAAACACTAAACTCTAAAACAGAAGGTTGGCTATTCCTTATTCCGCCAAAATGCGACACGACCATCATTACATGCTTTATGAATAATACACTATTGTTGTTACAATTAATTTCCTGCTACAAATACATGTTTCATAATTAAAATCACTTACATTTACGGTACGAGTTCGAGTTATAAATACCACATCCATTTCCGCTTTCGTTAATATTACAGCCGCGCATGTGGAGTAAAAAGACAAACATGCTCGCATCGCTGTTTAATTTATTTACAAGTGCCTACTTCGATTCCTCCCGGGTCGTTTACTGGACGGTATGTATGCCAACTGCGTTGCCAGACTCGTATGTAAATAAGCTCATGTAGAGCCGCCTGCTAGATCGCCGAGCCGGTTTGAAAGCTACACGAGGGACACATACTTAGTAGGCCGAGACAGGGGAAGATAAAAATGTAAAATGGGCCTGGATATCGCAAAATGGCCCCCGGTTGCGGAGCTTTCAGCTCAAGTGCAGTGAGACTACATGGATTCAGTTACATATTTAATAACAAACACTAACACTACTAACCAGAGAAAAATTATAAAATAATTTAAAGAACTCCGTCTATTATTGATTCCCAAATAATAAATGATATATATTTTCTTTTTTATTTTAGTATAAGTAACCATAGATATACCACTATACCAAAACTTTAATGCCCGCATTCATAAACACTCGTAAAAATTTTAAACGGTTCATTATAATTTTTATCCAATAAAAAGAGTCGACATTGAAAGAAAAATTGAAATTTTATTTATCAAGTTTGATTCTATTTATCAAAAATTATAACGAACCGTTTTGAAACTTGTTATGGAATAATAATAGATTTTCTCCATTTTAGTAAGACACGTTCAACGGAAAAATATTTTAACTAGCACGTATGTTAATCAGCGATTATGGAATAACAAATCGAAATTATTCACATTATGTCAAAAAAATATTAGAAATAAAAATTTAAATGAAGAATTAGTGTTTGCTATGCGTCGTGTTCCACACTCCCTTCTCACAAAACAAAAATGTTACTTTCAATATTTATACCATAAATAGGTGTAGGTATTAATTTTTAATGCAAAGAGTATAATACAAAATAATTAATAAAATTAAATAAGACCTAAATGATTCTTAGTTTATTGGTTTTAAATGTTGTAATAGTATATTATTCAATGAGCATGTAATGTGGGCTATTACTCAGTAGAATGAAGTTTGCAACGCGAGCCGAAGGCGAGTGTTGTAAATCATTCGAATGAGTAATAGCCATTACATGCGAGTAGATTACTATACTTTTTCTACGACAATTCAATAGAAATTTGAACTTTTCTCTCTGGATAGGTATAATTAAAAATTCTTAATTATTATAAATATTGTATATTTAAAAGTTTATAATTTATAATTTTTTACCTTTGTTGCAACATATATATTGGTAATACCATGCGCTTTCATTATTTTTTTTTTAATTTCAAGGGGAGTGAATTTTTTATTCCATAACCTTAAGATTTTCGTTTCAAATGCGAGGCGCCGTTTTGATTAATTTTCTATATTTATTCTATAATATCTGGCGGCGTACAAATTTATTCATTCTCACTATCAAAATACATATCTTACAGCGATTCATAATTTTGACATTTTAACATTGGAAAAACAATTATAACATATGAACATTGTTCTGAGCCAAAGCATACTCGACAATATTGCAATTTTGAGTAATGGATGATTCTCATTGGTCCTCCCGTGTCATTACTCACGGCCCGTGTGTAATAAGTGAAAACTCACGGCCCGTGAGTAATATGTTGTATTGTTTACTTTAAAAAAGAAAAGAAAAGAAAGTCTGCACTGGCCGAGATCGAACCCGGGTCACCAGATTGGCAACCAGACACTATACGCACACGACCACGTGACCCCAGCTCGACCTTTAAAATATATTTATGAATAATTAATCGTCATAGAATGTAGCATAATAATGCTCCCGGTTTAATTGGAAGTGGCTTTGTCTTTTATTTTCAATATGTAGTCTGAAATTTATTATTAAATGGGTCTGCGAGTTTCATAGAAGTACAATATTAAAAAAGTAAAATACAATATTCCGAGAAAATTCATACTGTACATACTCTAAAGTAAAATATTTACCTGTGCATTAATATTTCATATGCACAACATGGTGTTAAAATATGCGCTTTAACAAGCACGAATATTGTTCTTTGTACACGTACCTACGTAGGTGCGCAGGTTTTGCAGATAATCCAGATTTATAAAACACTGTTACATGCAGTTATTGTCTACGTTATGTCTTTTCTCTCTAGTTATACTCGTAGAAAAAATGAATCAAGAAAAACTAGATGCTTTGTAATGTTATTTATCTCGCAAAAAATGAATAATGAATGACAAAGCTGGAACAGAAAAAAATTAATAAAATATAATTTTCACATACCTAAGTTATATGATTTTTTTGTCTAACCGCAAAAATGTTGCTAGACATACATTATCGTTCCAATTGAGAATGGACTAGATGGCGCTTTAGGATGGTTTACTTACATTAAATATACGTATAAAGTTTAAATTCGTGAAACCAAAGTTTGTTCATTTTACAATATTCAACATTTTTTCTGTCTGAAAAAAGTAATATTTTATTTTCAAGGAAAACAATTGTTGGGGATGTCGGTCCAGGAAATAAATAAATTTGTTATATATATATATATATATATATATATATATATATATATATATATATATATACAGTATGTCCCATTTAAAAGTGCCACCATTGGGATCTCGAGAACTATAAGAGATACGATGTCGTTTAAATGGAACTTTTTGTGCGCCTTTGGGAGGCCATCTCAGATGTGCTTTTGTTTTTCCAAAAATTCTTATAGGGCACTAGATAATGACGAAAAACTGAATATTGTTGATTTTTTCTTTTTCAAATAACTTCTAAACTATTATTAATTGAGAAAAACGTTTCAAATATAAAAGGTAGATATTTTTATTAACTAACCAGTGGCGTACGAAATAAATTTTTATATCCGTATGTTTTTGAGATATAACACAAACTTATATTTTTTTAAATGGAACCCATATCTGATTTTAGTCTCAAAAAAATAATTATTTTTTTCTCTTTTCAAATATAAAACATAATAACCCTTACATCATTGAAAAGAGAAAAAAATAATTAATTTTTTGAGACTAAAATCAAATATAGGTTCCATTTAAAATAAATATAAGTTTGTGTTATATCTCGAAAATTTACGGATATAAAAATTTATTTTGTACGCCACTGGTTAGATAATAAAAATATCTACCTTTTATATTTGAAACGTTTTTCTCAATTACTAATAACTTAGAAATTATTTGAAAAAGAAAAAATCAACAATATTCAGTTTTTCGTCATTAACTAGTGCCCTATAAGAATTTTTTGAAAAACAAAAGCACATCTGAGATGGCCTCCCAAAGGCGCACATTTAACCCACTTCGTATATCTTATAGTTCTCAAGATCCCAATGGTGGCACTTTTAAATGGGACACACTGTATATATATATATATATATATATATATATATATATATATATATATATATATATATATATATAATCCTGGACCGACATCCTCAACAATTGTTTTCCTTAAATCTACATTGACGGTCGAGAAATTATTTTCAAAATTTTATTTTCAGTTAGACAATAATGTCGATTAGTTTTTGCTGTTCAATTTATTTACTTTATGAGAAGAAATTATACCAGACGACATAAGCACAAGCATCTTGGTTATACAAACTATATGAATGAGTGTCTGTATGTGTGCATAGTTCTTGGTTTGTTATTGGTCGCGTTCAGCTGCACCCAGCAGCTATCTAGCTGCTAGCTAGCAGCGGTCGTGGTAATTCGACCGGTCCATTTAAAAATAAAACATATTCTCACCTCATAATAAAATTTTATATTATATAGTATGTAAAAGTTTACCAGATTGAATATGTTGGTGAATTTCTCTGCTTTCATTTACCAAATATGACATATTTCCATATTCTTATTGTATTATTTCATTTGAATTTAAATTTACTAGCGCTATATTTCCTATTTTTGGCAGTTATAGCAGTATGCTAGGTCATATAGCGCATTTTGTTTTCGCTAGCCCCTAGACTAGCAGCTAGAATCTAGCGGTCGGTCAGCGGACCGTTCAACGATGTTCGCTAGGTTAGCGAGCTAGCAGCTAGGTGCGGCTGAACGCGACCAATAATACGTTACATAGAATACCTAGTTTACTAAAAATAAATATCTGATGTGAACAGCACATGACTTCCTTGTACCCCTGTTACACTGTACATATTTTGTTAATAATTAAAATATGTATTATAACAGACCCAATCATAAAATTGCACGTATTTGACATAATTTGACATCAACATTTTATTTTTGTTGTTATTTTTTGTCCTAATCCACAACTTAATTAGAGAATACAAAGAGCTAATTTAATCATAATTGATGTTTTCAACGCAGAATTCAATTCTCTAAAACTTTTATTTGAAGCATTTATTACTAAAATCAAAATAACACAATTTTTTTCAAGAAAAACTGATAACAACTTCAGGTAAAGTATCACTTCCGGTTAGACTATTTTAACCAAAATCTATTATGTTATTCCCATTGATATAAAAGTATTATATACCAAATTTGAAAAGTTTTGGATCATATTTTAATATAGTTTTTCATTAAAATCTATTATAGGCTTCAAGTAAAGTACCACTTCCGGGTAGACCATTTTAACTAAAATTTATTGTGTTATTCCCATTGACATAAAAGTCTTATATATCAAATTTGAAATGTTTTGGTTTATATTTTAATATAGTTTTTCATTAAAATCTATTACAGGATTCAAGTAAAGTACCACTTCCGGGTAAAACATTTTAAACCAAAATCTATTATGTTATTCCCATTGATATAAAAGTATTATACACCAAATTTAAAAAGTTTTGGATTGTATTTTAATATAGTTTTTCATTAAAATCTATTATACGCTTCAAGTAAAGCACCACTTCCGGGTAGATCATTTTAACTAAAATCTATTATGTTATACCCATTGACATGAAAGTCTTATATATCAAATTTGAAAAGTTTTGGTTTATATTTTAATATAGTTTTTCATTAATATCTATTACAGGCTTCAAGTAAAGTACCACTTCCGCAAGTTATGTAATGACCAAAACGGGAGGTGCACAACTAGATGTTATAACAGTTCTAAATACAAAATTTTAACTTTCTATGGCTTCCTGTTTTTCAGTTATGCGAGATACGTACAGACGTCACGGCGAAATTAGTCAAAATGGATTCAGGGATGCTCAAAATGGATATTTCCGTTGAAATCTGGAAACCGAAATTTTTCGCGATTACAATACTTCCTTTACTTCATACAAGGAAGTAAAAATCTGATGTGGCCAACACAAAACCTCCTGCTATTTAATTTTTATTAATTTAAATACATACCTATGTATTTACGAACGCTGTAAACTGTTCCATCGTAGAAAACTATTGCTTTATTTACTATTTTCTTTTTAAAATGTCACTATTATTAATTTGAAGTGATTAGTTTTTTGACAGTGACATTTACTGTATTTACATTCATTTGAAATGTGAACTATGTAACAAAGGAATTGTGTTTATTTTAGGCTTCGCGACTTATAAAAAAAATCTGATGTGGCCAACACAAAACCACCCGCTATTTAATTTTTATTAATTTAAATACATACCTACGGATTTACTAACGCTGCAAACTGTTGCATTGCATAAAACTATTGCTTTATTTACTATTTTCTTTTTAAAATGTCACTATTATTAATTTGAAGTGATTAGTTTTTTAACAGTGACATTTACTGTCAGTTACATTAATTTGAAATATGAACTGTGTAACAAAGGAATTGTGTTTTTCTTAGGCTTCGGGACTTGTAAAAAAAAAATTATTTTTAAATTTTTCTGTAAAATATATAGAAAAAGTATTAATGTATTCCTGTAGAAAATTAGTTTAATCTTTAATTTTCATAACGACAAAATGGGAAAAAAAGGCATTTAATGGTATTTTTTGAAGATAAACCATTATGAGCTTCAGGTAAAGTGCCATTTTCGGTTTTCCGATTTACACCAAAATCTAATGGCTTCTTTTCATATTCGAATAGGGTATAAATACAAGGTTTCAAAATATTCAGATTGATAGTATTTGAGTTAGAGCGAAGACAAAATCCCTACACATACACACATACATACACACACATACATACACACACACACACACACACACACACACACACACATATACAGACATCATCGTGAAAATGTTAAAATTGGATTCTAGGGACTTTAAAACGTGGTCATTTACTAAAATCTCGATATGTGATTTTTAACACGATCCCTATACCTCCCTTACCAAGGGTAGCGGGTGCTAAAAATTATTTTTAAATTTATCTGTAAAATATATAGAAAAAGTATTAATGTATTCCTGTAGAAAATTCAATAATCTTTAATTTTGATAAGACATAAAATGCGGAAAAATGGTATTTGATGGTATTTTTTGAAGAAAAACCATTATGAGCTTCAGGTAAAGTGCCATTTCCGGTTATCCGATTTACACCAAAATCTAATGGCTTCTTTTCATATTATAATAGGATAGAAATACAAGGTTTCAGAATTTTCTGAATGATAGTATTTGAGTTAGAGCGAAGACAAAATTTATACAACATACACACATAAATAAAAAATCTGATGTGGCCAACACAAAACCTCCCGCTATTTAATTTTTACATACTTTCATACGTACATAAAATCACGCGATTCCCACTTAGGGGGTTAGCAAATACCCGGAAACAATAGTAACAATAAGAAAAGGGATAAGAGTAAGAGCTCAGCTTACTCACTTCACTCTTTAACAACATTCTTCTTTCGCCTTGTCCACAATCATCATAGCATTCATACATAAGAACATATTAAAGTGACCGCTTTACTTTCCTATCCATTTTTATTAATTTAAATACATACTTACGTATTTACGAACGCTGCAAACTGTTCCATTGCATAAAACTATTGATTTATTTACTATTTTCTTTTTAAAATGTCACTATTATTAATTTGAAGTGATTAGTTTTTTGACAGTGACATTTATTTATCTGCAAAATATATAGAAAAAGTATTAATATATTCCTGTACAAAATTCAATAATCTTTAATTTTCATAAGACATAAAATGCGAAAAAATGGCATTTAATGATATTTTTTAAAGAAAAACCATTATGAGCTTCAGGTAAAGTGCCAATTCCGGTTATCCGATTTACACCAAAATCTAATGGCTTCTTTTCATATTAGAATAGGATAGAAATACAAGGTTTCAGAATTTTCTGAATGATAGTATTTGAGTTAGAGCGAAGACAAAATCCCTACACATACACACACACACACATACATACATACATACATACATACACACACACATACACACACACATACACACATACAGACATCATCGTGAGAATATGAAAATTGGATTCTAGGGACCTTAAAACGTGGTCATTTACTAAAATCTCGATACGTGATTTTTAGCACGATCCCTATACCTCCCTTACCAAGGGTAGCGGGAGGTAAAAAACGTGGTCATTTACTAAAATATCTATATGTGTTTTTTAGCACCATCCCTATACCTCCCTTACCAAGGGTAGCGGGAGGTAAAAAAACAGAAGAGACATATTTTTTTCTTGAATCACGATAATTCCAAGTAATTTAATTTGTTTCTAAGAAAGTTATGTACATATTTAAAAACCTAATAATTTTTATTTTATTTTAAGCGGACTTAACTGTCAAGGTCAAATGCTGCCTTGACTAGCTCGTTTTCGATGTTCAATGATCCTTACGGTTACCAGAGCTGGGCAGTAACTAGTTACTTTAGTAACTTAGTTACTAATTAGTTACTTTTACGTAACTTGTAACGTAACTTAGTTACTTTTTAAAATATGGTAACTGTAACTTAACTTGCTGCAGAAAAGTAGTTGGTAACTTTACGGTTTTTAGTTACTAGTTACTTGAGTAACGTAATTTACTTAAAGTAACTCAGAAATTAGAATGTATCTTAAGTTAGTCAAAGTAACTTAAAAAGTGGAATGTAAATTAGTCATAAAAAGTAACGGGGGGGATTAAAATATCTAAAAAATATTTTGTTGAGGCTGATGCCTATCTTAGAAACACTAACTAAAACTGTTTTATTTTAAATAAATGTCTGTCCAGGGTGGAAGTGTTGTGCGCAGCATCCCTCTGTAATGTGTAACTTTTATTTTAATACATAATGTAATTCAATATTATTGTTGATTGATTTCAAGCCATAATAGGTAATAAAATAAGTAATTATATTCATGAATAATAGAGTTTTTGTACGGCAAACACAAAAACTAAAAATAACACATCATTTTAACTTTTAATTCTAGAATTAAAAAGTCACTAAATGTTAAATTTGACATAAAATATATTATTTTAAAATGTTTTCCTCGCTTACAAATGATACGTTTTAATAAATTATAATTAAACTGCCACTAAATCATCAAAATTATTCCAATTTTCGGGTCAAAAATAGTGTATTTTGTTCGTTGTTCCAAGGTTTGCAAAACTTGAATTCGTCTCATTTTTGCAAATTCCCTTCTCAAAAAATAAAATGTCACACCAAAATTTTTTTGGGCCCCTTCTCTCTTTATAGTAAAAAACAAGTACGTACAAATATTTGTATAATTATAATGTAAGTTTATTTATTAAAGAAAAAAATAAAATTGCCTGCTGAGAGAAAAGCTGATTTACAGTACCGCATGCTCGATTCTAGTTTGTGGTGAAATCTTAGCATAATATTTTGTTACTCCTCTCTAGGGCCGGTTGGCGATTTTGTGGGGTCTCGGGAATATGTTATTAGCGTAGCGGGGCCCCAAATATTTATAAAAAGACACTTTTTCATCAAATTTTCTTAGATATTTGAATGTGCGGGGCCCGTATGAGCGCGGGGCCTCAGGTTGGAAATCGACGTCTGATCTGAGGTTTCCAACAAATTAATCATTATGCACTAATAAGTCTAGGAAATAATGTCTGCATTATACATTATAATGGTCATGTCATGTTAGAAAGAAAGTAGATTCTTTATATCTTGGTATAAGAAATCAAAATTGAAAAATAAATTAATAAATTAAAAAAAAAAAAATTCATAGCAACCGGGCCCTGCGAGCCCCATGTCAAAGCGGGCCCTAGGCCGTGGCCTCGTGGGCCTAGGCGGTAATAAGGACCTGTAGGTTCGTTAACATTAACAATAATAATCTGATTGGGTGTTGCCAAGCAATAACGTTAAAATTTATGTTAAAGTAGTTAGTACAAAAACTCCCTGATATGTATACTACACAATATCTAAGTCAACAGTCCAAGTTTACAGTTCATGCCATTAAAAGTAGTTAGAAAGTAACTCAAGATAACTAAGTTACTTTTAATGAGTAACTAGTAAATAACTTAGTTCTTTTACCAAAGTAACTGGAACTTAAGTAACTTAGTTACTTGTTTTTTGAGGTAACTGTAACTGTAACTAGATACATTTTAAAAGTAACTTACCCAGCTCTGATGGTTACCCGTTCAAATATGTATGCTGGGTATGTAGTTTATCGGGCGAGTCGGTATCAACCAGGGATGTTACGGAGCTTCGACTTCGAATCCGAAGTGTCGGAACTTCCGGATAAAATTTCACCTCGTGTCGGAACTTCCGGATAAAATTTCACCTCCGAATCCGACTCCGGTTCCGATACTATTAAAACGGAGGTTTAACGGAACTTATAACCCACTAAGAAATAGACTGAATCGTGATAAAGCAGAAAAGCTGTTGTTTATAAAATATAATTTACCTGTTTTAAAATTTGATTATTAGTTTTAATTTGATATTTTAAAAAGTTTGTATTTGTTTTTCTTTTACATTACTTAATATAAGTATATTTGTTTTCTTATACTTGAAATAAGAATTATTTTCTGTAAATTTCACGTGTGTTTTTGTAACTTCCGTCTCCGACACTATGAGACCTCCGACTCCGTCTCCGGCTCCGATAAAATCACCTCCGTAACATCCCTAGTATCAACGCACGCTGCCGAGCCGTAGTCCATTCTTACAAAAATGACGTCAACTAAGGTATATGATATACTACAAGCAAGAAACACATTATTTCCATGTATGGTGCGGGCACGAAAGATGAACTACAGAAAATATGTTAGCACAAATCACTGTCTAATATATACCTTCCGTTTAAATCCACACGAAATACAATTAATTTACTTTCCGCATACCTCATATAACATATGTATAACAGTTGCCCAAATAATTTTTAAAGCTACGCTGCTGCACAGCCTTTCTTATACTGGCAGTTGTCCTGTGCAAATGCTGTTCGTATCAGTTCCTGTCTTGTTAACACTTGGATTATAAGCGTACACAAATAAGTTAGAAGCACAAAGTTACTGTAAAAATTATTATTTTACGGCGTCCATGGAATACCACGATATGAGCATTTCTTTCCCTTACCCCCAGGTCAAAATTGGTGTCCCGCACTATATACATATTCCATATACAAAGTTTCTTACAAGATTACATAATTCCATTAGCATTATTTCACGAACATAGGTACTATATACTTTCCATTTAACACTGATATGTCAATTAATAATATTCGATTTTCTTAATCGTGTCTACGGTGTAGCCTAGGTTTAGGTCACTAGAAATTATTGGTTTTGCATTTGTATGCATCGGTATAAGAACTTAATTTAAAGAAAAAATTATAGTTTTTGTTATTTCTTCAATGGATTTAAAGATTCGTAATAAATATAAACCAGTATACCAAGGCTCACGAACGAAGAAAAAAATGCAAGTGAAAATATACGTATAAATGTATAAGTATCTGTGATTGTATTCGACATATTGGGTGATAATATCGGTAAAAAAAAACAATCAAATATATATATATATACAGGTGTCCCATTTAAGGTACGAATGCATTGGTATCTCGAGAACCGTAAGAGCTACGAGGTTGGTTAAATTAGACAAAAGTTGCCCCATTAGGAGGCTATTTTAATGGTGTTTTGTTATTTGCGAAAAAATGCATAGGTCACTAGATACAGGTGAAAATGGAAATTTCGCGATTTTCTTTTTTTGCTTATAACTTTGTTATATGCAATAGTACGAGATTCTGGTTTGCACTTTCTTAAGACACTTTTGTATGGTGAATTTGCAGAAGTACTCAATTTTTTTTTATATTTAACCATTTACGAGTTACTGATAGCAACTTTTATTTTTCATATGGAGGTCATATTAAGCTATGGCATTTTTAAATAGAGATTTTTTTTAGCTTTACAATGGTATAAAACAATAATAATTTATTTTTATAATTAACAGAAAAATTAACAAAAATTGTTATTTATACTAAAATTAAATTGAAAAAAGTAAATCGAAAGCTGCTATGGAAACAACGAACAACGAAAAAGTGCAACAATTGAATTTCTGAATTTTACTTGACAATAGTAGATTATTACGAGTAATAAACGAACTTTGACAACGAATGTAACAACTCAACATATCATATTTTTCCCAACGAGAAAAATTCATTTTTATTACACCTTAAATGGGACACCCTGTATATATATAACATTCATAAATTAATTTTAATATAATTTATTTTTCCTACGACCACTGTTAAAAGCAGTCTTTTTAACGGTTGCTTAGCGAGTTAAAAATAACAGTTTATAACACAGTGAATACTTTTAAATCGTTGTCATTGACAACGTCATAAATGTCATTCTATAATTTTTAGTTTTTACTAATACATAACTAGGGTCGTAGGAAAAATAGTGTATGATATTCGTGTTAAAAGTGATTTTATTTCGTTCGTGGGGTTTGTTTTACTCGGCTTCGCCTCGTTTCACAAACTTCCCCACTCACTCATAAAATGTCACTTTTAACACATATCATAAATAACTATTACTTAAACTGGGTAAACTTTTTCTGGGTCGTTGAGTTAATGTGCTAGCCACATTAGATCTTTATTTATAAAAACGTGTTCAGAATCTTTTGGAACATTTTACAGATGATGAAAAACATACCGAGTTAATGTTATTTATTACTAACAAGTTGCTGAAATGTATCTATAATTTAGTAACTGCTCGCGATGTAGAAATTACAAATTAAACAAAGAATAATAAACCCGGTGTTGGCGAATCTATTTTGAGTCAGCGAATAATCCACACAAAGATGCTAATCAGAAAATGACTTAATCCAGTGGATCTGGTAAAAATATAATTAAAACCGGAAGGATAAGCTCGCTCGCAGTTGGTTACTCCGCACACTGCATTACCGAGCGAAATGGCGACTGCTGCTGGTCCAAGTCAACCTTGTTCTTTTTAATTAAATATTTAAATTATTTCCATTTCTGTGATCAAAATTCCCTGCCAAGCTCTAATCCAATGTTTTTACTTAATTTGTATTTATTTGTTCGTTAATCTCATGAAAAATTCAAAATTTTGTAAAGTAGACATGAATAGCAACAATTTGCTTTTTTTTATATCTGTTGCAACGCCCAGATGGATAGGCCCATACAAGCGGTTTTCAAAGTGGCTTAACCCAGTAAAGAAACAGGGCGGGTTGATAAAAGGATATTTATAAAGTATTAGGGCGCCAATTAAATAATAATAACTCTGTCAATTTACCGTATTCAACGCACGATACGGGAATGAACGAGCGGTAGGACAAAAAAGTTTTCGATAAATAAACATCCAAATTAATAATAGACAAGATTTTTAATGTCCTAAAAAATCTGTTGTGGCCAGCACTATAGCTCCCGCCGCAACTGGCGAAATTATACAATAAAGTAAAAATATACTTCTCTTGTGAAAAAACCTAGTGTTATTATTTTCTTTTTAACTTTTATTAATTTAAATACATACATATTTATTGATGCTGGAAACTATATTATGTTCCTTTGCATTCGTATAACTATTGTTATATTTACTCTTATAATTTTCTTTTTAAAACGTTACTATTAATAATTTGAAATGAAAAGTTCTTTGACAGTGACATTTATCTGTCAGTTATATACATTTGAAATCTGAACTCTGTAATTAAGGAATTGTGTTTATCTTGAAAACATAGGTTCCGGGATTTATAAAATAGATTTTATATTATTTATCTATAAAATATAGGTACAGAAAAAGTAGGAATGCATACATGTAGAAAATTTAATAATCTTTCATTCTTATAATAACATAAATCGTGAAAAAAAAAATACATTTAAAGGTACCTACATATTTTTCGAACAAAAACTATTTTGAACTTCAAATAAAGTGCCATTTTCGGTTACCTGATTTACACAAAAATCTATGGCTTCTTTCCTTATTAGAATAAGGTAGAAATACAAGGTTTCAGAATTTTCGATTGATAGAATTTGAGTTAGAGCGTTGACAAAATCTATACACTTACATCCGTTATAAGTTAGTAGTTACTTTGTTTAGTTTATTCTAAAGTTGGCGTAAAGAGAACATGTCGCTGGATATATCCTCTACATGATATTTTAAATTGTTAAAAAATTTACTTGTCAATTCTTGACAGATTGTAAATAAATATGGGAAATAAAAAAAAATATACATCCGTTATATTATCTCGCTGTTTGAATATGACATCAATTCGGCGTCTCATTGGTTAGACCAAATTGAAAATAGACACAAACCAATCGTGTTCATATTTAGTGTAATCAGCGTCACAAGGGCAAAACGACCTCTGGAGTTCATCTGTGTTTACTTTAAGAAATCGTCACAGACTCATGAGTCATGAGAACAAATTTTGGGATATTTACCGAACAACAAGATAATATCCATATCAAACCATAAAGTTTATTAAAGAAAATAAAGACAATGACATGCCTAGAGTTCAACTGTCACGCAGAATACACTTCTGCATTTATCAAAAACAACAGTATATCAGTGCATTACTGGCGAATATTTTTGCTTCCATTATTCTGTTCACTGGCTAACTTCAATAATGTAACAAAATATTATAACTTTTTTATTTATTTAATGTTTAATCACCATTTTAACTAAATACTCTTTACCTTCCGTCACCTTTGGGTAAGGAAGGTATTGTTTTTGGTCAAAAAAATAGATGGCGAGTTTTAAAAGAATAAGCACGTTTTAGGATCCCTAGAATACTATTTTAGTGGTATTACGATGATGTCTGTATGTGTGTGTGTGTGTGTGTGTGTGTGTGTGTGTGTGTGTGGTGTGTTCGTGTGTATCCGTATGTGTGCCTGAGTGTGTCCGTGTGTCTGTGTGTGTGTGTGTGACAAATTTTTCTCCGACGATAACTCAAAAACTGCAATTCTAAAAATTATGATTCTTTCGCATTCCTCTTCCCTACAACCATATGAAGAGCTGATTAGATTTTGTTTATAATTGGTCAACCCGAAGTACCCTTATTTGAAGTTCTTAACAGTTTTTCTTAAAAAAACGCAGTTATATATCATTTCAACATTTTATCTGAATCAATATGAAAGAATATCTTATTCTCTATACGGTTTGATTATGCATTTTTCTTCATATTCAATAGATATAGAGTTATAGAGAGATTAAGAGAGATTAACTTAACAAAAATCAGTCAGCTTAATTTTAATTATGGAAACAGCAGATGTATTCAAAAAATTCTAATTGACAGATGTCAGTGTCAAGTGCAGAATCAAAGTGGAAAGTATAGGATCAGGAAGTGATATAAGTGACAGAGTGTCCTTCGCAAGTGACTTGCAGTTGCACCCTCGCCTCAAGATGGGAACATATAATGCCGGGAGTACGAGAAAGGCCAAAGAGAATATGGAAGAAGTGTGTAGCAAAAGATTTGAGAGTGGAAGAACTGTGTCAAAAAGATGCGTTGGACAGGAATGCGTAGAAGAGAAGAGTAAGAAACAGCGACCCCTAATAAAATAGAGAAAAGATGAAAAAGGAGGACGTGTTAAGTGCAATTTACATAATGCACGTTCATGTTATAATTTTATTGGATTTATAGAATCTTTTCAAAAGAACGTTCGGAATGGAATTTGTAAAAAATAGTGTGTTCGTGTTACAATTTTACAGGATATATAGAATCATTTTCAAGGAACTTTTAGTATAGGATTTGTACAAAGTACATCGAATTGACGGAAGGTTTCGTGCTGGCCACAATACATTTTTTTTACTGTTTTCTAGTCACACACATAATGACAGATGTCACACTCCTCTTATAGTACTCGCTTTGAAATTTCCGTGCCTCGCCGTTCAGATTTGTGCCCGCCATTTTCCGGTTATATTCTAACAATTCCAAGGTTGAATTTGCTAGAATAACCTACCCCCAGAATAATATTTTACTATGGTACAATGTGGTTATTTTATTACAGTTTATGCCAAACTTGTATTTTATATTTATTAGTACCCAAATTACAGAAGACAGTTGTTGTACCTATAGCACAGTCATATATTCTGAGATATGCAGAGAAAACAATAAGATATTTTGTATAGTGTAAGATTCACTTTTCGGCTGCGTGCCGCTGGTTTGAAACGCAGGCAGAAAGCACTTGACTTTCCAAAGTATAAACACATTCCTAGAAATATAAACAACGCTCGATCCCTCCAACCCTTGGAGGCTGGTTGACTAGGTCAGTTGTGTTGTGACCAGTGTACTATGCAGATGTGTGTGTCAATAAGACGAGCAGTTTGCTGTAATGAAAGGTGAGTTATTAGGCTCACAGTCATTCTAATTATTGTACAGATAAGATGATCGAGTGCAAATCAACAGATGCTTGATTGATATGCTTATACACTGTTTGTGTATTTGATATGCATGGTATATGTGAAGTATACATTTGTATTATTTGTTTGTGGCCGCAAACGTGTGTATTTCCTTATCCGAAGGGTTGTCTGGGACAACCCTGGGTCCATGGAGTCGTGTGCTCCCGGTGGCTAGTGTACCTAGTGGTAAAACACCAATAAGTGGGAGGCTGAGATTCACTATAGGTCTGGGACCTGGTGATCTTAAGCTAAGCTCTCATACATGTCTGGGACATGTGAAGGTGGCTAGAGTACCTAGTGGTGAAACACCGATAACATATGAAGGTGGCTAGAGTACCTAGTGGTAAAACACCGATAAGTGGGAGGCTGAGATTCACTAGAGGTCTGGGACCTGGTGATCTTATGCTAAGCTCTCATACATGTCTGGGACATGTGAAGGTGGCTAGAGTACCTAGTGGTGAAACACCGATAAGTGAGAGGCTGAGGTCCATGATAGGTCTGGGACCTACTTATGGCCGTAAGCTAAGCTCTCACAGGTCTGGGACGGACCTAATACCTTTCCCCCCTCCTGTCTATGTTATTAGGTAATAATGCACGACCTGTATTAATTGTTGTGATTAGAATGACAATGTGTATTTATAACACTTAGGGAAACGCGTCCTAGAGGAGCTGTCCGATGATGACGAGCTCGTGTGCGTGTGAAGAAGAGGACGCCAAAAACAGGTCAAAAGGAATGTGAAATGTATATTATATTAATGCATGTATTATCGCCCATATATTCCTGACAATACATAGTTCTATAGTAATTAGCCCAACTCTACATGCAATGAGCTTTAATAGTTCTTACTATCAAGGAAAGAAAAGATTATAGTATAATACAGTATGTTTATATCATATCTCTGTCCTGTGTTCAAGTTAAGTACTAATTGAGAAAAATTAATTAATTAAAAACCTACATACCTACCTACCATACTATTTTTTATATCTTTTATCTCAGAAGTGGGATCTGAATTAATTGGGCATTGTTTAAACAAAAAAAGAAATATTTTGTTATTGAAAAATATACATTTCACAAACTATGACTGTATGGCGTTGTCTTTGTGTTTATTTTACATCCCTTCTAGGAATGTGTAATACTTTATGCCTGTTAAAGTTTACAGTCACTGACACATAACAAACATAAACCCGTAAGAAAAATTTGTTGGCCTGCTCATCGCCTCACACGTGCGAGGGTAATAATTTAGCTAAAAATGTCAAATTCTGAAGTGGTACTCGACTCAGTTATTTGGGTTCGAGCGGAAAAATTTAGTAATTCACGTAAATCGGCAATTATATTAAATTGTACGCAAAAGACGATAATTAAGTTGGTAATACTTGTGTGGAAACTAGTATTAAATTAATTCAAGACCATAAACACTGTGTGCCAAGATGTATAACAAAAGTCGAACGCAGCAGAAAGGTATAACAGCGATTGCAAAGCTTTCTGAGAAACAGGGTTGTACATCCCTTCCAAGCCGGATCGGGAAAATGATCCAAAATATTAAAATTAAATTTTAATTACCGTAAACTGTTCCAACCAGTTAAAATAAATTCTACAAAGTATAATACATATCAAAAGCAAGATTTACTATTGTTATTAAGTAAATACTGTGATTGTTTTACTCAAAATTTAATTGAAATTGGGTATATAAAATTTGCCGAAGTCGTAATTAATGTACTGGACAATAAACTCATAATATCGCATGTCATATCATGAGCGCGAGAATGTAAAAGAAATGATCAAAGAATTATTAGATAGACATTATTGAAGAATCATATTCAACATGTTTTTCTTGTGTTATTAGTGTAGTCTTTATAAAGATTATCGCAAGTTGAATAATGTTACTGTTAAATAAATAAATAAATAAATGTATCATCATGGCATATTGTCCATTACTGGGTGTGGCAGTGTCTACACCACATGTAGACATTGGTAATGATGATATATTTTACCGTGTGGGCGCTTGCCGGGCGTCACCTCACGGGCACGCATGGCTGGTGTGGAGAGTGCACCACAGGGATTACTCGTGTGCGATTAAAGGTCTGCACTGGCCGGGGTCGAACCCGGATTGCCGGATTGGTGGGCAGACACTATATGCGCACGGCCATGCGACCAAACATGTTACTGTTAAATGTAAACATTCTTTACCGCGAATCGAATATCAGTTTCATCGTTTATGTGAATATGAATTTAATCGGCTACCATCTGCTCACATAAAAATGTTCCCATTATCTTTCAGAGAATAGAATGATGGATAAGATTTTAGGCTCATATAAAAGTAATATAACTGTGGCGTATAGCGATGATATCTTAATACCATCTAGATTTATCAAGGATGGAATTAAAAACTTGGAATCAATTTTGAAAATATTGCGAAAGGAAGGGTTAACATTAAAACATAGTAAATATGTGTTTTTGCAACTAAAATCAATTATTTAGGATTTTGAAATTAGCCGTGACGGCATACGGCCGGATGCAGTAAAAATTAAAGCTGTAAAAGATTTCCCAGTACTGCAAAATGTAAAGAATATTAGACAATTTATTGTATTAACAAATTATTTCTAACAATTTGTAAATAAATATGGCTGAATAGCACAGCCTCTTACAAAATTGTTAAAAAAAGGAAACGTGGAGTTGAATGGAGTTGCAATTAATTGTTTTGGAAAAATTGAAACAAAATTTAATTCAACGTCCTATCTTGGCTAATTGTAATCCTCATGATGAAACGGAAGTGTATGTCGTTGCGAGAAGTTGGGTATAGCAGGTACCCTACTCCAAAGGCAGGACAATGGTGTAATATAGTTTACAGCATACTGCGGTCGTCAAACAAACGGTTGTGAACAAAATTTCATTCTTAATTGGCATTGGTTGAAAGTTTAAAGAAATTCTGATTATATTTAATCTGTATAAATGTCAAAATTGTAACTCAATGTAATGTCTTAATCGAAACAGAATTTAATACTGAAAATTGCATATTCGTGATTCGACCTCTAAGAATTTACTTGTACAGTCGAATACCGACCTGGGGCGCAAATAAGTCATATAGATGTTTTGAGCCGTAATTCGAAAACTACAAAGCAACCGGCATAAGAAATGCAAATTTATAAAATAGAAACCACTGATTGGGTGTTAATGACCCAATTAACCAATGAAAAAGTTCTCGAAGTTCATGATATAATTTCGAGAACTCCTGAAACCGAACACGAGAATAGTATTTATAAAAAAAATTATGCCTTGCGCGATGGACAAGCCCATGGAATCACAACGCGAACTATTCAGTGGGTGATACTCAAAGGGTTAGGTACATGTACACATTGTCCGTAGTGCACATGAAGATATGTGGCACTTTACTGTAGAGAAAACGTTAAAGAAACTATGTAAAACATACTGGTTTCCAAAGATGAAAACGAATTTGCAAAAATATATTTCCTGTTGTCATTTTAGGCCCATTGGTGTTTATACTTTCACTAAAATTGTCTTTGTCAAAGTGGTAAAATCTGCCAATAGTAAAAAGTTAATAAATATTTGAATAAACGATTTGGAAAATATAGCGTAACTACAAGAATAATGCCTGATAGATGTATGGCTTTCATATTTTAAAAATATTGTCAAGAAACGGGAGTAAAACATGTTAAAAATGTTATGACTACTCCACGAAGTAGCGGTCAATTTGAGCGATTTAATAGAACTCTTTTATCAGTATTTTCAATTAGTTGCGAAAGTGCAGATAAATGGCAAGATTACATAGGAAAAGTACAATTCGCTATGAATAATACGTACAGTAAAAGTACAGGTAAAATACCAAGTGAATTATTTTTCGGGTAAAAGCTGAGTCCATTATCAAATTCATTATTAACAGCGCAAATATAAGTTGAACAATCACGTTCACGTGATATTAATGTGAAGAAGCAACCGAAAAATTATTGTTTGAATTTTTGCAAATATTTGATAAAAATAAACGACATTCAGATTTTGTAATATTCGAGAAACAAATTATTAGCGAGGGCCCTAGTAAGAAATTAATACCACCATATGCGGGTCCTTTCATAGTAAAAAGTATTGCCGAATGACAGATACTTGGTTTGCGGCCTCCGTGGACAGAATCCGCTGAGCTAAATAATGCAGTGACCGTCAACAAGTTAAAGCGCGGACCGGAGCGGTCCTGCAGCTGAAGGTATGTCTTCGAACTCGCTGTGTAAGAGCAGTGAGAGTGATGAAGACTTAGGGTTGGAATCAGAATATAGTTCAAATACTGATAATTGTCTATAAACTTTAAAATCCTCCTCGGGGACGAGGAGATAATCAGGATAGGCCGAATGTAAGATTCACTTTTCGGCTGCGTGCCGCTGGTTTGAAACTCAGGCAGAAAGCACTTGACTTTCCAAAGTATAAACACATTCCTAGAAATATAAACAACGCTCGATCCCTCCAACCCTTGGAGGCTGGTTGACTACGTCAGTTGTGTTGTGACCAGTGTACTATGCAGATGTGTGTGTCAATAAGACGAGCAGTTTGCTGTAATGAAAGGTGAGTTATTAGGCTCACAGTCATTCTAATTATTGTACAGATAAGATGATCGAGTGCAAATCAACAGATGCTTGATTGATATGCTTATACACTGTTTGTGTATTTGATATGCATGGTATATGTGAAGTATACATTTGTATTATTTGTTTGTGGCCGCAAACGTGTGTATTTCCTTATCCGAAGGGTTGTCTGGGACAACCCTGGGTCCATGGAGTCGTGTGCTCCCGGTGGCTAGTGTACCTAGTGGTAAAACACCAATAAGTGGGAGGCTGAGATTCACTATAGGTCTGGGACCTGGTGATCTTAAGCTAAGCTCTCATACATGTCTGGGACATGTGAAGGTGGCTAGAGTACCTAGTGGTGAAACACCGATAACATATGAAGGTGGCTAGAGTACCTAGTGGTAAAACACCGATAAGTGGGAGGCTGAGATTCACTAGAGGTCTGGGACCTGGTGAACTTATGCTAAGCTCTCATACATGTCTGGGACATGTGAAGGTGGCTAGAGTACCTAGTGGTGAAACACCGATAAGTGAGAGGCTGAGGTCCATGATAGGTCTGGGACCTACTTGTGGCCGTAAGCTAAGCTCTCACAGGTCTGGGACGGACCTAATACCTTTCCCCCCTCCTGTCTATGTTATTAGGTAATAATGCACGACCTGTATTAATTGTTGTGATTAGAATGACAATGTGTATTTATAACACTTAGGGAAACGCGTCCTAGAGGAGCTGTCCGATGATGACGAGCTCGTGTGCGTGTGAAGAAGAGGACGCCAAAAACAGGTCAAAAGGAATGTGAAATGTATATTATATTAATGCATGTATTATCGCCCATATATTCCTGACAATACATAGTTCTATAGTAATTAGCCCAACTCTACATGCAATGAGCTTTAATAGTTCTTACTATCAAGGAAAGAAAAGATTATAGTATAATACAGTATGTTTATATCATATCTCTGTCCTGTGTTCAAGTTAAGTACTAATTGAGAAAAATTAATTAATTAAAAACCTACATACCTACCTGCCATACTATTTTTTATATCTTTTAATAGTAACAATATTTCGAGAAAATACATATAGGTATCTTTATTGTTCCCATCTCCATTATCTTATAAATAACAAAAGCTATCTATCTCCATATGATGGTGTATCCCGTGCCACATATCCTCATCCTGCAGCAGAAAAAAAACAAAGGCAAATCAAAAAGAAAAGAAAGCTCTATTTGGCAGCATAACACCAACAAATGTGCCGTCTCTGTCTGGCGCAGATGTGACGAATAGAGATCGATGTATGTAGCGTATACATCATTTATAAAAGTACGTGACAGCAGTGAGGAGAAAATAAAAGTAACTTATGCTGCTCAGTTCGCCACAATCAGGGTGGAAGCTTCCTCTGAGATGAATCATTTATTTCTGCGTTCTCAAAGAGCGAGTGCGAGTGCGTTCATGTGTTCGGGAGCTTTTTCTCTTCTCCTCCAAGGAGGTTTAAATATTTTTGCGGCTTTTATTCCCGAAGTACCGTGGATGAAGTTAGTTTGCATTTGAATAGATGCATTTGGGTGATAAAGATGCACAGGAAGACGCGAGAAATTTATGACAGCAGGAAATGATTGCAGTATATATGGAAATTTTGCTGTTATGAGGTTACTTATTTCCAACTATACAGGGATTTAAGATTTAAATGTGATATCACCAAGATGTATTATTGGCTTGTTCTCTACAAAATGGTAAAAATAAATCGTAACTGTTTATTTTCGTATATAGAACAGTAAAAGAAAATGCAAAAGACACAAAAATAGTTTTGAAAAGGTTACTCGCAACTCGCAGTAAAATGAGTATTTTTTGCAAATTGTTCAAAGTAATAAATGTACACTTAACACTTGGGTACAATATATGTATCTGAAAGTGAGACACGTAATTTATGATCTTTATTTTCTGAACTGATATTGGACATACGTCGTTATACCATTATAAAAAACTTAGTCATACTATTTATTTTATAAATGTTCGTCTTCGTGAGTTGTAAATTAAATGAAACAACATTATTATGATATGGGCTCTTTTTTCATAATTAAATTACAATAAAATACAATTACAAACGTAAATACAAAAAGCCCTAACCGGAAAAAACAAAAGTCCCCTATGAATTTTGGAATTAGACTAACGTTTTTATATTAAATAAAATTTGGTCGGTATTCAGAATTTCAATTTAACGTGCCATGCGCGGGCATGGTCAATTGGGCAACGTTATCTGGGCGATAAAATAATATATTTGTACTTGTGTAGAATTTAAAAAAATGTGCGTTAGGTCGTTAGATTATAAAGGTGTGGTTGCCCAAGTATCAATCACCCACTTGGCTGTCGCCCAAGTTGACCATCGCCCAGTTTTCACGTATTGTAGCTGCACGTAGTAGAATGGTATTGTGGATATCTCAAAGATTATAATATTTTTCGAGAGTTGAACATTGTTAAAGTCATGAATCAATATTATGATATTTTTTACAGATTATGAAATAATAGAAATTTAAATATAAAATACTCTGCCTGTTAGAGTTGTGAAAAACAATGCTGCAAATAAATAGGTACACAATTTTGTATATTAGCACATATATTCTGGAATAGAATAAAAGAGGTTACATTAAATTCTAAAACAGGGGTGGGGAACGTCCGGCCCGCGGGGCGTTTACAGCCCGCATAGTAGTTTAGTCCAGCACGTGGGCGAGACTTGAAATTCAATACATTTATATTAACTGAATAATACTCGTAATAATGTAAATTTCGTAAAAATAAATGGTTTGGTAGACAATATTTTTAAAATTTTGTACGGACCACGAATGATGTTGTGAATATTCAAATGGCCCGTGAGAGAAAAAAGGTTCCCATCCTTGTTCTAAAAGAGCGGCAAGCGTCTAATATCTGAGAAATTTCAACATCTGAGATCCGCAGTTCATTTTAGAGTAGATTAGTGTCTACCACAGCACGTGACAGAAGCAGAGTCGGTGAGAGTGTGGCATTAGTACCGGAGCGGGGTGTAAGAAGGGGCACTTTATGGCGCCGTTTCGTACGGAAGCTTTAATTAATTTCGTCACTGTTAGATGGGAGCAGCAGCGTTGCGGTTGTTTTTTTAGCCCATTTCCTGTGCTTCGCGTGAATGTATTTCAACTGCATTGTTTTATAATTTAATACGTGTGAAAACTGCGGATACGGACCTGCGTTAATATTAAATAACTTGAGTTTTTCCTTTTGATGTATTCCTCTAACTTTGAAACGTGTTCTGCATGAATTTCTCTTTCATAAAGGATTTTCTAGAGCTGATATGGAATGTCGGTTAATAGCCAGGAAAGATTCCACCGAAATATCTGAAGTATGCTTTTATTCTTTCATCGTTCTGCAAAATACATTTAAATGAATTGAACATTTATATTGCTGCATCACTACACCTTTAAATATCTTCAGCATTACTGTAGAGAAATTGTGGATAACATAAAACTGGAGACAGTATCATACCATATCACAGTAAATTCTTATTTTTACGTAGTATCTAAATGAAATTTTCTTAAAAGCACTAAAATAGTCAGGGTGTAGATTATTTAAATAATAAGATTTTTTAAAAATAATCATTGATTCAAATTAACACAAATAAGGAGCTAACAACGGAAAATGAACGGAACTATTCAACATAAGCAAATCGAAATCTGGAAACAAAACAAAATCACGCACGAAATAAAAATGATTATTAGGCTTATAGAAAAATACTAATTAGTTATGCAGTTTTTCTCTATTCCAAATTTATTTCTTAGTTTTTCTAATTAAAACCCTTGTAGATTGCTGCGCCAAACCGTAAAAACCGTTTTTCAACGTTGCAAACGTAACTAGTTAGAACGGCATTTTGCGTACAAACGCGCCACTTCAGCAGTCTGGACCTCACTTGTTTGGATATGATATAAATAAATATATGAGAACAGTGTAATTAACAAATTCATTGTAAAAGGTATATAAAATATGCAGAAGTAACATTTTATTTTTTCCAAAAGCAAACAAAAAAGCTCAATTTTTCTGACAAGAAACCTGTACACATTAGAAAGGATATCGAAGATCTAAGTAATATTCATTGTTGAACTAATTCTTGTATTGAGTGCAACTTCTTACGTGCTGTAGATGTTTAGTATATTTTCAAATAATGCTGTATATTTTGATGTATCCTCTATCTAATTTTCATTTTAAAAATTAATTTGACTGTAAGTAAAAATTAGCAGTAGGCTAAGAAACGTCGATGCTTGTCAAAAAATAAAAATACCATCTATATTGACTGCATTCCTGTATATTCCCTTTCTCATCATAATTTTTTAAATCATGATTTCTTATTTGTTAAAAAATAAGTGGCACAAAGACCTTCCGTCAATTCGATGTATTTTGTACAAATTCCATGACAAAAGTTCATTGGAAAAGATTATATATATCCTATAAAATTGTAACACGAACACATACTCTTCCGTACCGAAAGTTCCTTTGAAAAGCTTCTGTAAATTCAATAAAATTATAACATACATATGTAAATTGCACTTGACACTTCCTTCCTTCTTCTTCAGTTTTTCCCTATTTTATTATATTATTTTCTTACTCTTCTCTTCCACCCATTCCTGTCCAACGCATTTTCTTCGCACAGTTCTCCCTCTCTCTAGACTTAATAGAATGTTGAATCACCTCTTCATATGGATGTAAAGAAGAGGAGAGGAGAGTATTGAAGTTCTCGTTGGAGAAAAATTTGTCACACACACACACACCACACACACATAGAGAGAGAGAGAAAAGACACACAGATACACACACACACGCGTGCGCGGACACACACACATACATACAGACATCATCGTAAAACTAGTAAAATCGTATTCTAGGGACCCTAAAAAGTGTTTATTGATTAAAAACTCAAGGTGACGGAAGGTAAAAATCTGTTGTGGCCAGCACAATATCTTCCTCGTAGATACCTTTCGTCATTTCTATGTATTTTATATAAATTCCATTCAGTGTTTCTTGTATTTCCGGTAAATGTAAATTGTACTTGACACTGACATAAAGCTGACATCTGTCAATAAGTAATATTGAATTACCTGCTGAAACTGTTCCAATGGTGAAGCAGCAAAGATTGCAAGATTTAAGAAAATAAATTTATTTTTCCTACGACCAGTGTTAAAAGTAGTCTTTTTAACGGTTGCTTAGCGAGTTAAAAATAACAGTTTATAATACATTGACAACGGATTAAAAGTAAAAAACAAATTTACTTTTAACACTAGTGTTAAAAAAGAACTAAATCTAGTTACATTTAGTGTTAAAAATATAACTAAATCTAGTTACATTTAGTGTTCATAAGTAAATGTAGTTTAATTTTATATTTATTTTTGTACTGAAATTATTTATATAGGTATTTTATTAGAAGTACCTACACATTATTTTGAAACGTTTATTGTTATAGTACAATTATTACAATTGTTTATAGTAATTCCTTGCAAGGCGCTTGAATAATTGGAATTTAAAACAGTATTGTTGGAAGTAGAGGTTAGAATAAACAATTTTCAGTTGTTCATAGCAAATACATCATGACCTGTCATAAATGTCATTCTATAATTTTTAGTTTTTACTAATACATAACTAGGAGCGTAGGAAAAATAGTGTATGATATTCGTGTTAAAAGTGATTTTATTTCGTTCGTGGGGTTTGTTTTACTCGGCTTCGCCTCGTTTCACAAACTTCCCCAATCACTCATAAAATGTCTCTTTTAACACTTATATCATTAATAACTATTAAATTTAATTTTCCTTAAATACACTGAATATGAAGAACATAATCCAATCAAATCGTATAGAGAATAAAATATTCTCTAATATTGAATAGCATAAAATGTCAAGAAATAGATATTTGCACACCAAGTGAGCTAAGTTAATGTTTATTCATGAGAAGAAAGTTTAGCTCACAAGCCCGTAAGGGCGAGTGAGTTGATTTCTTCCAGTGAATAAACACGTGGTTTGTACAATATTTTATTCAATTTTGAAGTTTTAAACTGTCATTATTAACTCCATAGCAACAACTAAAAGTAACACTTTTTTCACATGCGAATTAAAAAATTTTTTAAATCACTCTCACAAAATTTTAACTCACTCTGCAACAATTAATGCATTTAAAATAACATCAGGCACGAAAATAACACTTACCATAGTATTTATTAGATATTATCAGCCATTTTCATTATTTTTCACAACACAAATGACAGACTATAATGCTTTTTAAATAGATGACTTGACAGAGTTAAAATTTGTGAGAGTGATTTAAAATTTTTTTTAATTCACATGTGAAAAAAGTGTTACTTATAGTTGTTGCTATGGAGTTAATAGAGAGTTATTGCAGCTTCAACGCAAAAATAACGTGCACTTTAAAGTCACGTGACAGCCCGAATGCGCATGCGTACTAATAAGGTTCACGTTATATGAATAAAGAGACACGTTATGTGCAATGGAATAGCGAGCGTTTAACGTCACACGTTCTATATCTTTTGAGGTTATGTTTCGGTGAAAAGTGTGGATGAACTTCGTTTGTGTTGCTTTTAGCAAATCTATCAATGAGATTCAATTGTGATATAGAAATTTTACCGCAGGGAAAAGTAATACAGATATCCTTTATTCAAATGAAGAAGTATAATTGTAAATGGAAGGTGTAAAAGGAAACTTGCAAAAAAATAGCAACATTAGGTTAGAAATATGTCAAATTTTATGTGTCAAATTTCATACCTGAATGTTAATGAATTTTAAAATATCTCAATCCCCGTTTTGATCAGTTTTGATATTTGTCCTTTTTTATCGTAATTGTATGGCTTTCTTACTTCTATTAATAATATTTTTTTCTTTATTTGATCCTTTGGTCTCTCACTTTTTTTCTGACAGGTATTACAAAGTTGCCAAAATATTTTTGACAAAGAACTGTTTTAGCTTAAAACACGCTAATACAACCCACTGAATCTCACCCATTGTGTGTAAGAAGTGTGAGTCAGTCAGTCAGAGAGTGAAGACGTGTGTATCAGTCATTCATTGTATCAATCTGTGTTATTTCGAGAGAAATAAAACGTAATTGTAAACGCAAGTTCAAGTATCATTATTCATAAAAGTTTGGTCCATTCGAGACGGATTTGCGTAGCAAGAAACAGTGAAAACGTTGAAACAAAGCGTAAATTGTGTGAACGACGGTTGGGCGAGTCCATTTCAACAACGCACACAGCCAAGCTGAGGGGTGGCCGCATACCGTGCAAGTTTACGACGCATCAGCCGACAGAGAGCGACGATCACTGCAGTAAATGCAAACGGCGTGCGAAAGAGAGAGAGAGAGATAGCGTTCAAGATAACTGCACATTCCTTCCGTAAGTCCTATCTATATTTTTCTATATTTTTACACTTAAAATTGCTTCGACACAATTACAACAATGGAATTAAGTACTTTAAAACAAAAAAGGGGTACTATTAGACAGCAATTAACATTGTTCAAAAAATATTTAGACGGGATTGGGGATAATATTGACGATTCAATTGTTATAAACATTGAAGAGCGGTTGTCAAAAATTGAACCATTATACGAACAGTTCGACTACGTTCAAACACAAATAGAGGCCCTCGAAAATAAAGCTGAAGATGAAATTAGCGAGGATCGCGAAAATGTTCAAAACATTTATTTTACTCTTTTAGCCCGGGCAAAATACATTCGCAATAAAAATGTAGAAGGGTCAGATATCGCTTCTAATCATTCAGGTAATTCTTTAGTTAGCAACAAAACTCAAGAAAAGTTAGTGCAAAATTCAATTTATAATGATGAGCTAAATGCCAGGCCAGTGCTGAACACCACGCGTTCTACAGACATGTCAAACGTAAAGCTTCCACGCATAACATTGCCAACATTCGATGGTAGTTTCACATTGTGGCGGGAATTTTTCGATACGTTCAAAGCATTAGTAGACTCAAATGACAATATTAGTAATGCTCAAAAGCTATGCTATTTAAAAGCTTCTGTAAAGGGTGAAGCTGCTAACCTACTCACATCATTCGAAACAATTGATGCAAACTATGACATCGCATTTGATTTATTAAAAGAACGCTACAACAATACTAGGCGCATTGTTCACACGCATGTTAGGGCATTATTAGAAATAGATAACATAACAAAAGAATCGCATCTTAGTCTTAGAAATTTAATAGATAGCTCGGAAAAGCACATGCGTTGTTTAAAAACTTTAAATCAACCCACAGAACAATGGGACGCGTTGATAGTTCCAATACTCTCAATAAAATTAGACAACGCTACAAATCGCGAATGGGAGACAAAAATAAATGCAGAAAATGTCTCAAAGGATAATATACCGACTTATAAAGAATTCATATCGTTTCTTAATCAAAAACAGAGTGCACTTGAAGCAATCGCGGTCAAAAAACCAATTATTGACACATCAAAAGGGTTCAATTCGAATAAAAGGGTATCGACATATGCATCAAATATACGAAAAGCGTGCTTACATTGCGATAAAGATGGTCATTTGATATACGGTTGCGAAACATTTTTGAAATTAACTACAGATTCGAAAATTAATCGTGTAAAGGAACTTAAAGCATGTGTAAATTGTCTGCGGAAAGGACATTTCGCTGTACAATGTAAATCAAGCGGTTGTAAAACTTGCGCGAAAAAACATAATACATTGTTGCATTTAAACAAAGCCGAACCCGAAAACAAACAAAACATAGTTGAGGAAGACATTGAGGTGAGCAAAGGAGGTTCGTATTTATCGTATCGAACACAAGCTCAAACATTATTGTCAACGGCTATATTGCAATTTAAAGCTAGTAATGGGACAATATATTCAGCTCGCGCATTGTTAGATTCAGGATCACAGTCGTGCTTCATGACTGATGAATTTGCTCGAAAACTAGCATTACCAAAAATGTCATTAAAATACTCGATTTCGGGAGTAGGCAAAAATGAATTTAAAATAAACAATCAAGTTTATGCAGAGGCTCAATCAACGGATCTGCGCTATAAATTCAAAACGAACTATTTAGTTATACCATGTATAACTGAAGAATTACCGCTGGTAACGTTTAACAAAAATGATTTAAAAATACCGCCAAATTTGAAACTTGCTGATCCCAATTTCAACGTAAGAAGCAAAATTGACATTCTAATCGGCGCATCAATATTTTGGGATATCCTGAAGAACAATCATATGAAACTTGGCACATATGGTCCCATTTTACAAGACACAAATTTAGGATGGATTGTATGTGGTAACATGCCTTATAATCCATCAACAAACAAATTAATAACAGGTTTAACGTTAGATAAATTAAATGAACAAATGCAGCGTTTTTGGCAAATAGAAGAATTCAATAATACAAAATTATTGACACAAGAAGAACTCTTCTGTGAAAAACATTTTGAAGAAACTTTCACACGAAATTCAGAAGGCCGTTTCGTAGTACGAATGCCCTTGAAAGAAAATCATAATGAGTTAGGTGACTCACAAACCATAGCAGAACAAAGATTCCAATTGTTGGAAAGGAAATTAAACAAAAACTGCAAGTTAAAGGAAGCATATACAAACTTCATAGACGAATATAAAGCATTAGATCACATGACAAAGGTAGAGCCTACGCCAAACGAAGTAGCCGTATACCTACCTCATCACGGCGTATTCAAGGAGAGCAGTTTAACCACAAAGCTAAGAGTGGTCTTCGACGCATCATGTAAGACTACGTCAGGACTATCATTAAATGATATACAGTGCGTAGGTCCAACATTACAAAGTGATCTGTTTACAATTTTAATAAATTTCAGAATGTCACCACATGTTGCAATAGGTGATATTGAAAAAATGTATCGCCAGGTGTTGATACACCCAGAAGACAGAAGATACCAACGAATATTGTGGAGAAAGGAAGACAACGAACCAATACAAATATATGAGCTGAATACCGTTACATATGGTACCGCTTCAGCGCCATACCTAGCTATAAAGTGTTTGATGAAGTTAGCTGAACAGAATAAAATTGATTATCCAATAGAATCCAATATAATCATGAAAAATTTTTATGTAGATGATTTATTAATGGGTGCTGACTCAATAGAAGAATTAACAAAAAGACGTGATAACATAGTAAAAATATTGGAAACAGCACAATTCAATCTAAGAAAATGGAATAGCAACGTACCAGAATTATCGGACACAGATAATTCAGTAAGTGAATTCAAAGATACACCCATAAAAACACTGGGCGTTTTATGGAATTCAAAGGAAGATATTCTGTTGTATAATTGGAATACAACAGCTATACGAGCACCAGAAGCTACTAAACGCACAATTTTAGGTGCAACAGCTCAACTATTCGACCCAATGGGTTTAGTATCACCGATAACGATTGTGCCTAAGTTAATTATTCAAGAGCTGTGGCATGAAAAATTAGAATGGGATGAGCCTATTTCTAAAGCGCATCAAGAAAAATGGAGTGAGTTTAAGAATACGATTCATCAGAACGCGCGTATGGTGCATGCGTATACATCAAAACTATTTCAAACAACGAAGCAACTGTTAACCTATTGGCAGCAAAGTCAAGGGTAGCACCACTGAGGACAACTACAATTCCCAGATTAGAATTGTGTGCCGCAGTACTTTTAGCAACACTCGTCACAAAGGTTAAAGAATCATTAAACATTAACATCCAAGAACAATATCACTGGAGTGATTCCGAAATTGTACTATGTTGGATAAAGTCAGAGCCAGCTACATGGTCAACTTATGTTGGCAATAGAGTTGCAACAATTCGCAACTTAACAGATCCGAATTCATGGCATCATATTAAATCAGAAGAAAACCCTGCGGATTTAATATCACGTGGTACAACGGCAAATCAATTAAGAGATAATAAGTTATGGTGGAAAGGCCCCCATTGGCTAACAGAAGATCTAAGTGAAGTACAAATCAATGATATAGAATATCCAGATGAAATACCAGAATTGCGAGCATGTTCAAATATAGTTACGAAGACAGAGTATGATATGACTATATTCCAGAGATATTCTAAACTTCACAAGTTATTAAATGTAATATCTTATTGCTATCGTTTTCGCAATATAAAGACTAACAAAGAGAAAGGTCTTATCACAATAGAAGAGAAACAAAACACATTGAACAAATTAATCATGGTTGTTCAAAATCACTATTTCGGTGAAGAAATTCAATCTCTTAAAAGGACAAAGACGATATCACGTAATTCAAAACTATTAGTTCTTAATCCGTTCCTAGATGACACCGGTCTTCTTCGAGTGGGCGGTAGATTAAAAAATGCGAACATAGGTTTCAATCAGCAGCATCAGATCTTATTACCTGCATATGACAATCTTACTAAAATGATAGCACAACATGAACATGAAATTGGATTGCATAGTGGTCCACAAAATTTGTTAAATAATTTGCGTCAAACCTATTGGCCGTTGAACGGTAAAAATTTAGCGAAACACGTTTTTAGATCGTGCGTGAAATGTTTTAGAGTCAATCCTAAAAGTTCGAAATTTCTTATGGGAGACCTACCTAATAATAGAGTTAATCCAGCTCCAACTTTCTCAATAACTGGTGTAGATTATGCCGGTCCTTTTATGGTCAAGGAGCGTAAAATGAGAAATCCAAAAAGGTATAAATCTTATATAGCTATTTTCATATGTTTTGTAACTAGGGCAATTCATATTGAGTTGGTTAGCGACTTGACCACTGAATGTTTTTTGGGCGCGTTAAGACGATTTTGTGCGAGACGTGGTAAACCTTTTATCATTTATAGCGATAATGCGACCAATTTTACGGGCGCTAACAGAGAATTACACAATGTAATAAAATCATCGAATGTTGAAAAAACTTTGTCAGAAGATTTTATTCAGTGGAAATTCATTCCACCTAGAAGCCCACACATGGGTGGTTTGTGGGAAGCTGGTGTTCGGTCAGTTAAAACACACATAAAACGCGTTGTTGGTAACACGGTACTTACTTTAGAACAAATGAATACATTGTTGTTACAAATCGAAGCAATTTTGAATTCCCGACCTATATCCTCACTTAGTGACAATCCAAACGATTTAAACCCTCTTACACCTGGTCATTTCCTCATTGGCAGACCATTGACCACAATTTTCCAATCACAAATACCTGACCGAATTAGTAACAAATCTCTCTTTGCACATGTACAAACCATGACCAAGCATTTCTGGCAAAGATGGCAGAAGGAATACCTTCATCAACTCCAAATGCGTTACAAATGGAACAACAAGGGAAACAATCCAGAGAAGGGTGACTTGGTAGTCATCATCGAGGACAATCTTCCACCGTTATCCTGGAAGCTGGGCCGAATCACAGAACTGCATCCTGGGCAAGACGGTGAAGTGCGAGTGGTTACAATAAAAACATCAAACAGTCTTGTGAAACGTGCTTTAAGTAAAGTGTGTTTTCTCCCTCCAGATATTGAAAGTGCCTTGCCCTTTCAAGGTGGGCGGGATGTTTAATAGTAATATTGAAATTAAAATAAATTTAAATTCATCAACGAGAAGAAGAAGAACTGCCAGTTAGGGACTTTAAGTAACTGTCAATTGGCAACATTGTGTGTAAGAAGTGTGAGTCAGTCAGTCAGAGAGTGAAGACGTGTGTATCAGTCATTCATTGTATCAATCTGTGTTATTTCGAGAGAAATAAAACGTAATTGTAAACGCAAGTTCAAGTATCATTATTCAGCGTGAATACACTAATTAAATGCGGTAATCATTGAAAATGAAAGTCCTTTATTTCTAAAATAAAGTGTTTTCTACATAAGGTTAACGTTTACGTTCTTTCATCTTAGAAGTTGCAATAACTCACTAATAATGACAGTTTAAAACGTAAAAATTGAATAAATTATATTAACTGTGTTTTTTTTAAGAAAAAATATAAAGAGTTTTAAATTAAGGTAATTCCGGTCACCAGTTGTAACCAAATCTAACCAAGCGTTTATTTGGATGTAAGAATGAAGAATACGAAATAATTGTATTTTTTTAAATTGTAGCATTTAAGTTATTGCGGCAGAATTTATCGTAACACACACACACACACACACACACACACACACACACATATGCAGAGAGAGAGAGAGGGGGGCAGATATCATTTTAAAATTGTAAATTCGTATTATAGGGCTCCCAAAACATTTTATTCATTAAAAAAATCACCATCGAATATTTTGACCAGAGCTGGGCAATACTCGAGTAAAAGTATTCGAAAATTGGTACTCAAGTACTTTTGGTACTCAGTACCGGTACTCATGAGTATATATTTTTTTTGGTAATCAGTACTCGTACTCGTAACAAAAATCTTAAGTACTCGTACTCGTTACTCGAAAATTCCTGAGTATTTTATTTTTTTCGACTAACGACATCTACATATAAAGTTTGAAATCAATTCTAACCTAGTAAATCTGATAAGTCCTGTCATTTGCAATATTTCAAGTAGTATTATAACGTATTTAAACATTAAAAACAACAATAACAATGAATGAAAGTAACTGTGATGGTGATCCATTCAGTACCGACGAAAATACAGAATACGTGCAATCAACCTGTGATGAGAGTGAAGAAAATGCCAGTATCAGTTTATTAAATATTTCAGCAAGAAAAAGGAAGATTAAGAAAAGCCGTAAGAAAGAAACAATTCAACCAGAATTAGCAGTTGCAAGTTCAAGTAAGAATGAATTAGAAATAGAAAGTTTACAAAAAAGTACTATATTAGACGGAAAGTTCTACAAAATTGTTAATTTTAAAGACGTACATCATATTGAAGCTCAATGTTTAAGTTGTGTGCCTAAAGAAACGAAAATTAAAGGTTCGTCTATCACAACTACTAATTTTATAAAGCACCTTAAGAAAGTTCATAGTAATAAATATACTGATTATTTAAGATACAAAAATGAAAAGAAAAACGCCAAAAAATTAAAAATCTGTAAAAACCAAGAACCAAATCAAGATACTTCATTAGAATCAAAATCCAAATATCAACAAAAAATTTCCAAATATGCTTACTCAAAAGGAAATATATCTCAAAATGAATTTGAAAACAAAGTAATTAAATTTGTAGTTAATACGATGTCACCTATATCTATAATAGAAAATGAAAGCTTTGTAAACTTATTTGATGGTTTTTCTGTTGATCTTTTTAGTAGAAGAACACTTGTTCGTAAACTTACTGAAAAGAAGAATGAAAGATATCTTAGAATAAAAGAAATACTAAAAAATGTAGAATACGTATGTACAACAGCAGATGTATGGTCTGCCAAAAAAAGATCGTTCATAGGTGTAACTTGCCATTGGATTTCAGTAAAAGATTTGGAAAGGAAATCCGTTGCGTTAGCTTGCAAACGTTTTGATGGAACACATTCATTTGACAGGATAGCTAGCACGTTAGAAGAAATTCATTTGTCCTATGGATTAAATGTTAATAAAATAATTGCAACCATAACAGATAATGGATCAAATTTTTTAAAAGCTTTTCGTGAATTTGGTGTTAAATTGCCAAATCATTTACTAGTACCCAATGAAGAAATTATAGACGAAGAAAATATCTCACAAGATGAAGAATTAGAAGCTCCTGAATTTGAAGAAATTTCAATGGATAATACTGAAGAAAATGAGTGGAAATTGCCGAAACATTTGCGTTGTGGAAGTCACACATTAAATTTAATATGTACAGTTGACTGTATGAAAGTATTAAATTCAAGTACAGTTTTAAGAAACAGACATAATAATATAATTAATAAATGTTCCATATTATGGAAAAAAACAGCTTATCCAAAATCTGCAGAAATAATAGCAAAAGTGTTAGGGCATACTTTTAGTTATCCCTGTATAACACGATGGAATTCGTTTTATGATTCCATAAAACAAATTTTGAATAGCAAAGATAAATTAACAGTTTTATACAAATATAAATATATATATATATATCATCACGGCATATTACCCATTTCTGGGTGTGCCAGTATCTACAACACATGTAGTTTTATACAACGAATTACAAATAAGTAATCCGTTGCAGGAAAATGAAATTTTGTACTTGGAGGAATACGTAGAAGTTATGCAACCTCTGGCTGAAACTTTAGATATGCTGCAAAGCGAAAATAATAATTTTTATGGAATCTTAATACCATGTATTGTGTCATTGAAAAACAAATTAGAAAAATTATGGTCTAGAAATTTTCGTTATGCTAAACCTATTTTAGAAGGTTGCATCAAGGGTCTCAATACTAGATATGAACAATATTTCATTTTGGATAAATCAGTTAATGATGCTATAATTGCAACTATTGTACATCCTCAGTTTAAATTACGTAGGTATAATTCTATCAGTAACGCTAACATCTGTATAACCGAATTACATACTTTGGTTCAAAGAGAAGCTAAATTTTTTATTAAATTAACAGATTATGACGAAAATAAATACGAAAATACATTAAACGATGAGTTTTTTGACTTCAATGAAAGTAATAATTCAGAAACGGAAATAAAAAATTTATCATTTAGTAACGATGCTTATCAAAAAACTGATCTTGAATATTTAAGATATTTAGACGACAAAAGGTCCAATTTACGAATGCTAGATGACTATCCAGTTATAAAAAATATGTTTTTAAAATATAATACGCCTTTGACTTCTTCAGCTCCCGTAGAAAGGTTATTCTCCTTTGCTACAATTATTAATGCACCAAGACGTAATTCATTATCAGACGCAAGTTTTGAAACTCTTGTTTTGCTTAAAAATTGTATTTAATTATTTGAATAATACATGAAATATAATTTATTTTTGTTTATTTTATATAGTAGTAGTTATTTTGAGTTTATTATTTTGTACAACTTTTGTTAATTATAAAATTTTTAATACATTTTAATTTTGTGAAATTAATATTTTAATTATTTAACGCTTCTACTGGTAAGTATCTAAATATAAACTATCAAAATAGTTTTAAAAAATGAGGTACTCATACAAATCTTATTTTGAGTACCAAAAAATATCTAATGATTATCAAAATACTCGAGTATTGAAAAAGGTAAGTACTCAGAAGTCGGTATTCATAAGTAATATTTACCAGTACTCGTACATCAGTACTCACGAGTACTTTTGGCCGGTACTCTGCCCAGCTCTGATTTTGACCAAAGAAAATACCTTTCTCACATAAAGGTGATGGAAGATAATAAATAAGAACAATTTAAATTTATTTTATTCAATTTTGGCGTTTTAAACTGTCATTATTAACTCCATAGCAACAACTATAAGTAACACTTTATTCACAAGTAAATTAAAATTTTTAAATCACTCTCACAAAATTTTAACTCACTCTGCAACAAATAATGCATTTAAAATAACATCAGGTACGAAAATAACACTTACCATAGTATTTATCAGACATTATCAGCCATTTTCATTATTTTTCATGGCACAAATAACAGACAATAAAGTATTTTAAATAGATGATTTGACGTCTATTAGCAACCATTGTCATGCTCAGCCTACTAACTGATCAGTTCTTTGTTTGGTCAAAATTAAATATTATAATGGTTTTTATTATTATCTCGTCAAAATTTAATAAAATATTGTACAAACCACGTGGACTAAGAATGTTTATTCACTCGAAGAAATTAACTCTAAACTTTCTTCTCATGGATAAACATTACATTAGCTCACTTGGTGTGTATATATCTATTATAAAATCGGTATGCATTTCGTGTTATTGTAAACATATTGGCTGGTAGTTCGAGCACGGTTTTAACTAAAACACTGTTTTAAGAAATGTTAAATTTCATTATTTAATAACAAAAATAAATAATATCAAATTTATCAAAACATGATTTTTAAGCTGAAGTAACACATAGTTTGTATTCAAACAAATATTTTTTAAAAAATTATTCTTTAAACATAAGGATGAAATTAAATATTGAAATTTGAATTTGACATTTATTAAAACACCGTTTCAGTGTAACACCGAGCTCGCACTACCAGCCAATATGTATTCATTCAATTCAAATTATTTGTTCGATAAGCTGATTAGTTTTACTAAATAAAAAACATTATTTTAACTATTTGAAAAGGAAATAAATAATTAAAGTAAAAATCAACTATATTGTTTTGGTGTCTATCTGTTTGAATTTATTCCATTAAAATGTTTATAATAATTCGAATATTAGTTGGAAATAAACTTAAAAATGTATTTTCATTCATAAAAAATAGTTAGAACCATTGAATATATGAATTTAAAATTGAAATGCATTAGAATGTAAAATTGTACATAACCTACATTATTTTATTTGGTGAATATTACAGCATTTTTGGAGAATTTATCCCATATCCCCGATTGTATTAACCCAATTCACTTTATTCTTATTTTCCGTCTTTCTCCATTTCATGTCTTTGTATTGGAATTGTCTGAAATTCTAGAGAATAGTTCCACACTAGATTCAGAACGATAACATGCTTCAGTGCACTCGAAAAAGAAAAAGACAAAATTACGTCTCACTATACAGGCGAAATATGCTATTACTTATCGAATAATCCAGGCTGCCTTTCCAAAAACGATGTGTTGGATGCTGTAGATTATATTCCAACTTTGGAAATCTTCTCAAATGCAACGGAATTTTACATAATGCAAATGCAATGGTTTGGAGACACATGAATTTATTTCTTGCTCATTTCTCCTGAATTGAATGAATTTTGAAGGAAAATATTTTATTTATTTTATTAAAGATTTATATTGCATATTTTAAAATTTAGACAGTTTACAAAAGACGGAACTCATCTATTCTAAATGTTAGAAATACAAAATGTGAGTGCCCTATGTTTGGCAATGCCGATCTCCACTCTGTATTGTGTGTGTTGTAATTTTATTGAGTTACTTCGTGAAGGAATTTGTGCACGTAATCAGTGGAAAATATGAACCCCTATTAAGGATTATATAAGTTTTTAACATAATTACAACCAGTGCGAAACTTTGGTGACAGTTAGTGTAAATGCAAGATAACCGAGCAGCTTACTTGTGCAAGATGCAAAATGTACTACGTTTAGTGCATATGCTTCGATCTTGCAATCTTGTTAGGTTCATTGAACAATTCACTATTGAATACTTGATGTAATCATAGAATGCAAATTAGCCCGAATTAACTCTGACATGGTGTCCTCGGAGAAATACTATAGTTGTGTTTTATAAATGAAATGAGCAGAGCAGAGAGCAGCATTATCCGCGAGGCAGACTAGGCACGTGTACAGGAAGCTGATGTACAAAAGACGCAGAATTTTTTAACCCGGTGTTGGTAGATAAGGTGAAAAAATGGAACATAAGTGGTAAGGTGGGGTGACAAACCCCAGAAGTTTTTATTAAATGTATATGCGAATGAAGTATTTTTAGATATATTCAATGATTATTATTTTAATTATACATTATTTAGTAAAATTAAAGAGAATATATATTAAGCTCTATAAAGCTGGTTCAGCATTTTCTTCTCACAACAATATACATAGTTCTAATATTTAAAGCTCATTTATTGCTAATTTATTGCTCATATTAAAAATTTATTGCTCTTGCCGATTCGGAGAAAATTGATGTGATTTAGCTTTAAGACAAGCTCATATTACCTGTCGCCCTAAAGCCCTTAAAAAACTGTTTTCTACGGAAATTATACTTCCTCACAGGTCACATATTAGTATACAATAATATAGACGCTTGTGAGCTGTAGCAATAAATTATGTTATCAGCCCATTTTGCCTAAACTCGAAATTTAAAGAAATATTTCGCATGAAAAATTATCTGTCGCCCGAGTCTTTCAAAAACAATTTTCTTACGAAAATTATATTTTCTTGCAGGTCAGATATTAGTTTACAACAATATACACGCTTGTGAGCTGGAGCAATAAATTATTTTAGCCGAGAATTTAGCTTAAACTCGACTTTTACAGAAATACTTTACATAGCAACAAAAACTATCAATCGCTCTAAAGCGCATCAAAAACTATGTTTCTAAGAAAATTATTTTTTCTTGCGGGTCATAAATTAGTTCTGAATAATATGCATTTAGCTTAAACTCTACTTTTGTAGGAATACCTCCGCCGAAAAGCAGTTTTTGAAGTGCTCTAGAGCAACAGTTTTTGTTGCGAAATATATATGTAAAATCAAGTTTAGGCTAACTGCGAGGCTAAAATAATTTATTGCTCAAGCTCACAAACGTGTAAATCGTTGTAAATGAATATGTGACCTGCAAAAAAAGTATAATTTCCGCACAAACACGGTTGCGAAATATTTTTGTAAAAGTCGAGTTTAAGCTAAATGCCCGGCAAAAATAATTTATTGCTCCAGCTCACACGCGTGTATATTGTCGTGAACTAATATGTGACCTGCGAAAAAGTATTATTTCCGTTTGAAAAACAGTTTTTGAAGGGCACTAGGGCGACTGATAATTTTAGTTGCGTAATATTACTGTAAATGTCGAGTTTAAGCTAAATGCCCGGCTAACATAATTTATTCCTCCAGCTCACATGCGTGTGTATTGTTGTAAACTAATATGTGACCTGCGAGAAAGTATAATTACCCTAGAAAACTGTTTTTGAAGTGCTCGAGAGCGGCAGGCAGTTTTTGTTACGAGGTATGCCTGTAAACGTAGATTTTAAGCTATGTGCGTACTTCCATAATAAAAGCAATGGTTAAGGAAAAAAAAAGTAAACCTCACCCCCATACAAATCACCGCATAAATACTATGTGTATAAAGAAACTATGTGTATAAAGAAGCGTGTAATAATAAATAATAAAAAATAGATTTTAAGCTAAATACGCAGCTAAAACAATTTATTGCTCTAGCTCAGGCGCGTGAATATTATTGAAAACTAATAATGACCTTCGATAAAGTATAATTTCCGCAGAGAAACTGTTTTTGAAGTTAGATATTCATTTAGTAGGCTCAAAAGCCTTGCATAAAATGTGTGTGACGAAAAACTTGACTATTTGCAAACTTTTAATTGGAGCAATAAATTATATCAAATAGTTTTCTGTCTTGCGATAGGTTTATTTTTTAATTTTTGGTTGTGAGCTAGCTTGTCTTTAAGCTAGCATACATCAATTTTCTCCGAATCAGCAAGAGCGATAAAATTTTAACATGAGTAATCAATTAGCAATAAATGAGTTTTAAATATTAGAACTAAATGTTTATTGTTGTGAGATGAAAATGCTGAGTCAGCTTTAAAAAGTTTGTATATTAATAATGACGTCAGTAAAAATATAATACAAAAAAAACTAATATTAGTGATTTCTTGGAATGAGAAAAATCTACATGGATGCAATTGGTATTTAAAAAAAACTATGGCCTATTTTAACACAAAACTAAATTTTTATAGCTATAAACTTATGCAACCATTTAAAATAAAAAGAATAAAGATATGTTAATAAATAAAAAAGTTATTGTTCTTCAAAATTAGAGCATTTTCACAATAAATTTTTGCGTGCTCATGACTTAAGTATGTATCACATGTAGAACAAATATACTTAGTTTGAAGTTTTCTGAAAATGTCTTGAGAATTTATGCCTGCTGTGTTCATTAGGGAGAAAAATATTGTCAAATGTCATCTTCTGGAATTTCGAGACACTGAATATGAAGCGGGCAGCTTGTCGACAGTGTCAACAACTCCTTTGGTGAAATTATAAAAACTAATTATTTCTGGTAATTTACGATCTCCTGCATCCTGGTCGATATTAGTAGCATGGTGTAAGGTTGAAAGAAGAAGTACATATTTTTAGGCACATGACAGCGAAGTTACATTTTTTTGAAAACCAAAAAAACTTTAATTTGTCGTTTTTTTACAACCAAATATTTTGGTGGAATAAATCTTTTGTTGTTTCGAACCATACCAACAGATGATAATTTATGGTTTTCTTGTAAAGTTATCATTAATTCATAATTTGTATACTAGTTATCAAGCGTTATATTTCTGTTTGTTCCTGATACAGGCTCTATCAATCGAATAACAATATCAGATGGGCTGTTGCTTATTTCAAATGGACCATCAGGTTGTTTACCAACACATACTTCTGAATTTAGAACATAATAAGATTGTGCATCTACTAAAGCGTAAGCTTTTATTCCATATTTGGCGGATTTATTTGGAATATATTGACGAAAAGAGCAACGCCGGCTCAAGGATTCTAGTTTTTCATCAATTGTTAGGTACTGACTTGTTGAATAAGTCTACTTTCTACAAATCGATCGAAACTTGCTCTTATCGCGGCCAGCTTATCATAAAGGCGTCTTTCAGCACGATTTTCAATATTGTCAAATCTGAGACAATTTAGTACAAACGAAATCGCTTTAGGGTCATAGTTAAGCGAAAAATTTAGATTCCACATCCATCAGAGCGCCACAGGTCATCTAAATTTTGATGGTTGGATATAAAGACTCTTGCTAAATATAATAAGCTCAGAACTGCTTTTATTTCCGTAACAGTTGTTTGACCGACAAAACTCTTGACGCCGCTTTTTCCAGGATTTTTATTAGTACACTAAATCCTTATTATTATTCGATCAGCATGGTTTTTTTACCTGGTAGATCCACGTTAACAAATTTGGCTTGTTTCTCCCAATACACAGCTGAAGTGATAGATGATTGTGGTCAAGTAGATGTTGTGTACAGTGACTTTTCACGTGCTTTTGACTGTATCGATCATGGTTTATTGTTACATAAAATTAGTTCCGTCGGTGCTTCTACAACTTTAACATCACTTCTAGCTTCTTATCTTTCTAATCGTTGTTATTATGTCTTCTACAATGGATTTTCTTTTTTCAAATTCTCTGCTTCTTCTGGAGTGCCCCAAGGGTCCAATTTAGGGCCACTACTACTTATATTATATATAAATGATCTCCTATTGTCTTTTACTTGTTCCGTCTTAGCCTATGCTGACGACATTAAGTTATTCTACAAAATCTCTTCTGTTTCTGATGCAAAATTCCTTCAAGATAATATAGATATCCTTGTTTCCTGGTACAAAGCAAACAAACTTCTCATTAATGCCGATAAATGTTTTATTGTAACTTACACCCGCAAAAATATTACCATCACGCATACATACTCCATTAATAACACAATTCTTTTGCGTAAATCCTCTATTACAGACTTAAGAGTAACATTTTCTGTAAAATTTAATTTCAATGATCACATCATTAACATTTGTTTGTCTGTTAATAGGACCTTAGGATTTATATTTAGAATTTGTAAAAAATTGCTGATATTACTGTTATTAAAATGTTATACTTCTCATTTGTTGTCAGTAAATTGGAATAAGCTGCTCTAATTTGGTGTCAATTTTATGCGAATCAGAATTTACACGTAGATAGAATACATCGTCGATTTTTGAAATAAATTTCTTTCAAACAGAACAATGTTTATCCAGAAAGACATATAGATATGCTTTCACTTTTACAGCGTCATGATATTCCATCGCTAGGTTCTAGGCGTGAGTCATCCTGTGCTAGGTTCCTTTGGATGCTACTTCACAATTCCATAGATTGTTTATTCCTCCTAGGTCGGATTCCACTCCATATTCCCAGGACATCATCAAGGCATAGCAGATCTTTCCAACTTCCCACTGCACGTACAGATGCCTTACTGCGATCTCCAATCCATGTGATGTGCCGTTGTGCAGATGCTACATACGAAGACATCTTCTATTAAATTCCATTAAACTCTATTAAATTCAATTATATTATATATTTTTTTGTAAATTTTACCTTGTAAATTGTGACTTGTTGGGTAATAAACATATTATTATTATTATTAGTGTATTTAAAAATATCACTAATCATTTGTTCATTAATGAATAAGGACCAACATTCGGTGGCAATTCTAGCCTTTTTTCCAACAGATTTAACCTAGGGTAAACGGGTAGCTGTTTTCGGTTCGTGTTCTTACCCAATTATTGGCCAAAGTTTTGTGCCATTTTGTTACCTTATCTTTACCTATAAAATGACTAGATATATCTTCTTCTGCACCAGGTGACTCAGCATCAATTTCGAGATCTTCACCGTCAGCTTCTTACTCAGTTTCTGAATCATGTTCGCATATACTGAGGTGATCTTCCTTTTCAGTATCACTCTCAGAGTCTATAAAAGGTACATCTTTCGTACTGCTGGCCCAGCGTTTTAGGAGATATTCCTTCTATTCTTCATAATTCATGTTTCATGTTTGATTCTAAATATTTAAATATAAATATATAAAATTCCTAAATAAGATACGAAATAGTTGCAAATTGTTTGCACTTCAGCTTGAAAAATGTTGTAACACAAATGGTAAGGTGGGGTTCGTGACACCCCAGAGTAATTTATTCATCTGCCAATAGCATTACAGCCTATGACTTACTAAAATATTAATATGAGACGCAAGCCCAATGTGTGAAGTGAAGCTACTAGAATGCGCAGGTATGTAATTAAATGTTGACTGAAGTTTCACCCTGATAAAAATGCGTGGGGTTTGTCACACGCCACCTTATCAACCGGGTTAAATTGAACTCAAACAGCGTCCTATTTAAGGGGCTAGTCTACCTAGAGCAAAAGTTCGATTTCAGAATTGCCGTAACTGAAGTGTGGTGGGGCGAGGGGAAATGTTTGGCTTGTCGCATGTACGTACACTGTTAATATGTTACAATAATTTCTCTCCCTACCACCGACCGTCTGATTGCATTGTAGGCTCACGCTTAAACATCCCCGAAACAAACCCGTACAGCTAGATAAACTACGGTTCAAGGCTGGATGCGCAGATTCAGTTAAAATACAAAATTGCAAAGCCAATGTCAAGTTTGGGTATCAGAAAAAAGAATTCGCATTCAATCATCTAATTTTGGTTTAATTTGTAAATGAAAAACGGTGAAAACAAGTACAAACATAGTAATTAACTATTTATATAAACCATTTAACCGGCAATCATCCTTCCAACATCTACACGTACACGTACACACACACACACACACACACACACACACACACACACACACACACACACACACATATCACCGTAAAAATGTTATAATCGAATTTTAATTTAAATCGTGCTTATACACTAAAATCTGGATATGCGATTTTTATCATGAATTTAGATTGAAAAGACATTATTTCAGCAATAAACATTGTTGTTCGTCAGTAAAATAGTTTAATATATAATGTCAATAATAACTATGCCGAAAATTTTAATATTATTATAGTTAAATTTGTTGGAGGAAAAAGAATAAACTCCTGTTTAAAAGGGGCTTATAATTTCATTTATGTACGGACGTATCATAATTTGACAATTATACACGAATTTCTTTCTATAATGAAACGTCAAACCAAATTATAACCTACAATATAAACAATTTAAACAGGCAACATGAAATTTTTTTATTACAAATCGAAATTTTTTATATTCTTTAATGAAAAATGAAAATTAATTTTGTGATATTTATATGGAAAGCACGGAGATACACAAAATAAAATTCAAATGACATAACTAATAAACAAACAATAAACTGTTGATCTCAGCTTTCATAGCAACACTAGATACTGGATGTACTCGTACGAGGAGAAATTCTTTTCGATACAATTTTTTTAACACTCATAATTTGAAAATTTTCGTACGTGCATAAAGTTTTGTATGTACCACGAACGTAACTTGCTTTTATGGCCTTGACGTGTTTTCATACTTCGGCTTACGCCTCGGGCTCAAAATCTCGCCGCAGGCCATAAAAGCCTCCTTACGCTCTTAATATTTAACTAACTATTTTATGTTATTTTCTATTGATCGATTTCTAAATACAATAATTTGTATATACGTTTTCCAGTTTTATTAAAATGTTAATTCGATTTTTGTATTATTAGTATTATTATTATTATTATTATTATTATTATTATTATTATTATTAGATTGAGACGATTTTTAGTGCAATAATTTTTTATTAAAATATTTATAATTTGATTTTTGTTATTTTTCATTAATCGATTCCTAATTAAAATAATTTGCATTCACGTTTTCCAGTTTTATTAAAATGTATATGATTGATATAATATAATTGATTTTTGTTGAAAAACTATTTATTTAATAATATATATAAATATAATAGAACTCAGCAATATTTTGTAACAGCGTAACGAGCAGTCATTGCGTCTCTTACGTCGCGCCCCACCTCACCTGAGTGATGGTAACCTGTAAATATTAAAAAAATCGTACTAATCTATTAACTCTTCTATACATAGAATGATTCTTCTGAAAAAAATCACAGTTATTTCTATAAATAATGTCAACATCGGACTGTTCATATTTTTTTCAAAAACGTTTCAGATTTTGAATAAAAAAATAATTTTGGATAAAATTAAATTTTCAAAGACACTTCAATGTTAAAAATGTTATTTTAAAAACTTTTTTTAAATAACATTTTTCTCTAAAATGTATGAAAAATAAGATATTAGAAAAGTACGAACGACACTTTTGCCTATAGGTAGACTAGCCCCTTAAAACTACCACTACTATGATATTGAAATCTACATATAAGATCCACGACTTTGGTTAAATGAGATTTTTCGTGCGTTTTTGCGCGGACCTAGTAGATGTAGTTTTGCTCTTAAGGGGATCGTCCGTACAGCATTGAACTTCTTTACCTAGATCTGTTGACATGAAGTGTGGTTGGGGTAAGGGGAATGTTCAAATGTATTTTCTCTTTCTTACTAGTGTACTACAATATCTCTATCCTTTTTGTACCTACTGCAATTGGCCAGTGAAATAAATGTACGGAAATAGTTATTTTATTTCTTTTAAATAACTGTACGATTATAGCGCTTGCCCACAAAATGCTAAAAGAAAATATTCTGTTTCTTTCGTCCGTACAAGGATTAGAACATAATGATTTTTTACTCTATCTAATAAGAAAATTTAAAAATATTGAAATATGAATAAGAAATTATGTGAAAATTTAAAAATCTATATAATTGAATAACAAATTATGCGAAAATTTAAAAATCTATATACATAATTAACTTTTTATCCTTTTATAAAAAGGGCCAGGCAATATTTATTGATATAACAAGATAATTAAAAAATAAAGTATGTTATATTTTGTTTGAGTAATTTCAAAGTTGGTATTAATTTTTCAGAAACCAGAAATAATACCAAGGATCTATATTCGTTATCAGTAACCAGTTTCATATAGTAAATACTATTTTCAGCGACGCAGATCGTTATATCAATAAATAAGCTAAATAAATAATTAATATACTGGATGTTCAATTTATGGAAGGTGACGGAAGGATACCTGTATACACATACAAAAGAAAGTAATTGTGAGATTTTTTAAAATTTCTTTAACTTTTCATGACACATATACCTATGTACATACACACATGTAAATTATTTGTTCTCTGCAATAAAATAGAAAAGGAAAAATAATAATGAGAAATGCTAAATATATAATATAATTAACAATGTTATAAATACAAAAGTATACATACAAATGCAATTTATGAAAATAAATCTAGGATGTTTTATATGAACTACAAAAAATTATACTCGTATATATGTACATATGTAAATTTAACTTTCTTTTGGATCCCGTAGTGGTAAATTTCGGATAAATCGAGGATCAATTAATTCTGGTAATATGCATTTCATATAAAAATATTCTAATTTTTTTTTTCCATTTTCTCATGCCAAAATTGGGGATCATACAAAATTTTTTCGAAAACAATTCCTAATGGTGTCCAAACTGCAAAAATACAATAACTTCGACGAGCGATATGAAGCTGACCTTGTACTTGATAAAAATAAGGATGTGTCCTTTTTAACATAAATTGGTCATCGTCTGTAAATGTTCCAAATTTTATAATTTTTTTTCTTTATAGCTTCCTCTGGTTTATATTTACATGCGTTGTACTGGCATTTAATTTCTACAATGCCATTTTCGTCAATAATACCATCTGGGCTAGCTCCAAGAAAAGGATATTCTTCATCAATAAATAACCCTGCATTTTCAATATTTACATCAAGCATTTCTTCTAATTGTTTCATTGCGATGCATTCCTTCGATGTGCCCCAATTTGTCGCAGCATTACCTTTAAAAGTAGAATATAAAATATGTTTCACAGTTACAATACACGAAGTACTTTCTCTCATTTTGCAAATTTTGCCAAAATTAGAAGCAGTTATCCTTTTATATCTTTCATGTTTCCATAAATTTGATGTTCTGCATTTTGATTGTTCTTTTGTATTTATTTCTAGTGCTGTCCTTTCTTCTTTATTTAAAGTCAGTTTTTTCAGGAAATCATTTTTCTTTGCTTCGTACATTGTAGTATCCATATCCGGATTTTCTTGTAGCCCATAGTGTTCGTCGGAGGATACACATATTCTCCTTTTTTTAGTTCTTACATAGTTTAACCGGCGACGACGAATATTTTTTTGTTTCGTTAATTTTCTTTCAATATATTTTTTCGTATGGGAACCTGGGCTCCGTTTATACAATGATTTATGTATATCCGCGTGGAAATTTTTACTCTTATTGTAATTCATCACGCTAAATTACATCTGTGTTCATAGGATCCCCTTGCAGTGTAATTTATTCTTTTTCCAGATATATATTTTATTATCACAGAATTGTAACATTCTGCCATATTGTTATTTACGTTGTATATTAGGCTGTTGGCTCGAAGTAAAATATCCATATCCCACTTAATTTCAAATCATCAACAATGTTTTCTCCTTGATTATCTTTTGCCGTACAAAAATATTCTGAACATTTTGTGTGTGAGCCGAATACGTGATACGGTGCATTATTTATATCATTTTTCAAATTTGTTATTTTCTGTCCTATAGGTAAATTTTCTGATTTTTCTTACCTGGTGATAAAAAAATATCCTGGATCACGACAATCACTAACAAATGTTACTTGTAAGTATTCACTTAACAATTTATAATTACACCTAATAAGAACTGAACATAACAATCGCTAACAAATGTAAATTGTAAGTATACACTTAACAACATAATAAGAAAAAATCAAAGTTTTCTCTTATATACCCTCCATACATCCCCTCTAAAAGTTAAATATGTGGCTCTGCGAGCTAATTATCCGTATTCCAAGTATTTGGAATTGGTGTGGTAAAAGCCTAAACTTACGTTAATTTCATATTATTTCAATTATCGGAATTTCAAATCGTTCGGAAATTTCTTTAATCTTTAATCCATACTTATCCTATTTCTAATCATCCACATCTGTGTAGAATTATCTGTAAAATTTTCTTGTCGGATCAACGACTTTTGTATCTTTAATAGATTAATTTAATTATATTTCAAAGAAAATTTAAAATTTATAATAAAGTAATAGTTAGCTTTCACTTTTAAAATATTAATTATATGCATTTTTCAATAATTTTCTGTCTATAGAAATTTCATATCTCTACCTACCAACCGCCAGAATACAAGATAAATTCTATTGGATGACAAAATACCCTCCCGCCGCGTGCTCACCCTCGCCTGTACTAGGGCATGTAAATTCTGTAGCGCTGAAAATACGCAAAACACGTTTCAGTCCAATACTTATTATGGCTGTATTTGTCATTCATTTACAATAAAATGTAATTACTCGTTCTCAGAAAACATGAAATTAAGTACGTAACTTTTTAAAATTTTAAAATAAATATTCTTTATCACGAAAAATTCACTTTAAAATGAACCAAAAATCAACAATTTTAGAGCTTTGTCACAGATATAAGAACAATGATATTGCAAAAATAAAAAGTTACAGACATAATATCAAGTTTTCTTTAATAAATATGATAAAAATAAATTACAAATTCGTAACAGATTTTGCATAATTAGCATTGTTTTAGAGCGTCTTTTCGTTCATTTGGGAGAGCGAAGACGATCCCCTTAAATACCTTTTAAGATATTAATAATCAAGAAAAATATATGAAATATAAAAGTCCAGTGGGGTACGATAATCATTTCTACAATGCTTACTTACATGCAAGGGTTGTTATATATTAAATTTGGAGTAGTCTAGAAATACAATATATAGGTTGATATGTTATTCTATAGCTTTCTCGATAGGGATATTCAGGTTTTTCTAGAAAGCTAAGTCGGATGTAACCAAAAAAAAATAATCACGCAAGCTGTCGCCGCCAGAAGTGCATCCTACGCTTCAGGCATCGTGATGTTAAAACTAAATAAGGTATATTAACAGAGCATTTGATATGTACGTCCAAAAGTTGTGTAACAATGTTACAAAAACTTCGTTATTTAAGATATGTGAACAACAATTATGTCTTGATCGACATTTGATATATAAATAAAATTATAGCATTGAAAATGAATAAGTAAGAATGTATGTGGACAAAAAATGACTACTAATAAGCTTAAATTACATTAGTCAACTTTAGTTGATGGAAACCGGCCACCTTGGTTGAAGCAAATTGGATTACTTCAGCCAAAGTTGTAAAAATTCGTATCAACCCGATATTTGTTCAGGAACGAGATATTTATATAGTTGTAATGTCTGAAATAACTGAAAAAGTATTTATTTTATTTGCATTATATCTGTGGTTTGTATTCCGTAAAATAAAATATATTTCAAACATATTCATAAATTGACTTATGTCGTCCGAGTCTCCATTTGACATGTTTATTTTTCAAAGATAAACGTTCCTGTTTGTCAGGACGCCAGGTTTAATTTTAAAAGCAAAAGGTATAAAGAAGTGAATAACTTTCTTTAAAAATGGACTAAATCCTGCAGTTGACTTGCAATGCGAATATTCTATATTACATTTCTCAACCTCACGAAGAAACTAGCAACAAAAGTTGATTGATGCTTAATTTTGGTTGATACGGTTACCGGTTTCCTATCAACTGGCAACTACTAAATTACTACATTAGTTAACACATATACCCGTGGCGGATTTTTAGTTTACGTGGCCCTGCGCGCAGTTTTTCTGAGGCCCGATGGAAAAAATCTGATGTGGTCAACACAATACCTCCCGCTTTTTAGTTTTTATTGATTTAAATACATACCTACATATTCTGCAAGCTATATTAAGTTTCTTTGCATATATCTATTGCTTTACATGATCCATTTCGTTAATGTGTAGTTGTAAACTAATATTTGACACATTGATAACACATGCTTATTCACAGTTGTTTCATTTTTAGTACTGCAAACGTATCAAATTTATATCGGACCATTCTGTAGATCTAATATTTATAAGATGGAAAATATAATATTTTTACTAACCTTAATTTCATTAGACTCAATACAACTTTCTTAACACAGTTTCATTATTAATTTTAATGTAATTGCTTCTTGACAGTGACATTTGTTTAAATATGTCAAAATTGTTATCAACATAATTTTTTTGTTTGACGCATAGGCAAAATGAAATACAAAAATAAACTATTTTATAATTTAATATTTAAAGTTATTTACTAAATGTTATTATCGTAGAATTGAAGATTGTACCATTATATCCAATTTTTATTAGTAAGTTGCTAAAAAAATCAATGAATTTTTTACAAGAAAAACTTTTAAAAGCTTGTATAAATGATACTTCCGAGTATCCGATATACACTAAAAACTAAGCTCTTTCCATATTAGTATAGAATGGGTATACAAAATTCCAATTTTTTTTGACTGATAGTATTTGAGTAATTGTGTACACAGGATCCACACGCACATACACACATACACATACATACACACAGACATCATTGTAGAAATGTTAAATAATATTCTGGAGACATCAAAACATGCTTATTCACTAAAATCTCTATATGCGATTTTTAGCACGATCCCTATACCCTATACCTCTCTTACCTAGGGTAGCGGGAGGTAAAAAGAAATAACAAGAAAAAGTTGTATTAGTTCAGTCGTATCGTGGGGTATAAAAATAAGGCTTTATCGTACAAAAGATCGGATATTTTTGATTTTTGGATATATTTTATATTTAGATGCTAATAAAAAATCCAAGGTTTCGACCTTGGCGCACTTCCGAAAGCACCGCTATCTTGGGAAAATGGTGCAAATAATATTTTTTTTCAAAATATTTCCTTAACATATATTTATTAGAGCAAAAATAGTTATTAACAATTTTGTAGAAGATAATATTCTCTATAACTTCGATCTAAAACATATTTTTATAACTAATAGCTAGTGAGTTACAGCGCTTAAAACAATTAAATATTGTCAAAATTTACTAAATTCAATTTTTGCAATTAATTTGCACGTATGAAACAAAGTGAAATCTCTACGTAACTTTTAATTTTGTTTCAACGACATATCAAATATTATAGGCAAATAATAATAAAATTACTTGACAAGTAATAATATAAAGTATTTTTATAAAGTAATTCGCCTTAGAATTTTAGTAAGCCAATTATTTTGTCAATTGGGGGCCCCACTCCGCTACAGCATATACCTATATATACTTGTTATATACTGCTGATTCAATATTTTTAGCGACCACTAGGGAAGGGGACAAATACATATTTCCATTTTTCTAATAAGAGACTTTCGAAATTGTGCAGATGCTCAAGTTACTCTAACATGATTGGTTACAACTATTAGCGAACAACTGTTTTTCTTTGAAAGCAAGCGATTTCCTTCAAGCGTCACTCATTTACTTACGCCTGCGTCTTAGTTAGTAAACAGGTATCTATTAGAACATATCTTTCATCTCTCTTCACCACGGTCGCTATTCTCAATTTAAATATGAGTATCAGCAGTATATAGGTAGTAGGTATACGAGTCAACAAAAGTTGACTAATGTAATTTCGGGTATATAAATAAATCTCGCTAAGTTTACGTAAAGTGCAGAAAACATGGAAAGAAAGGAAGAGTATTACTTACAATTCTTACCTGTGGAAAATCTCGCTCATCAGTCTGATGAAGAAAATGTAGAAAAAACGTTTTTCCCCCTCGGAGCGTGTGAAGATAACCGATACGAATCAGCGGCGCTGCCGTATGTCCATCACTCAACACTTCCAGCGTCGCGTCACGCACACTCAACGGGTTCTGCATGGGTTTCTCCCAGTCCGTATATTCATTTTTTAAAGTAGAAAAAATCTCATTTAAGTGATAGTAATAGGAATTTCTCACATAAGTCCTTAATATCCTATCGCGGCGGGTCTCATTGAAACCATAAAGCAAGTCCTGCGACGAAAGGTCTAAGTAGGACTCGGTGCTGGTAAGGCCGAACATGAGGTCGCGGTTGGGAAAGTCAGCGAGTTCGAAGCCGGCAGACGTGGCGACTGTACTCTGTTGGCTGCTGAGGGAAGGCGGAGGGTGTACGCTGGCAGGGTTCAGCAGTACTGTGCCGTCGATGAAGGGTGCGAAGCCGGGCAGGAATCGTGGTGGTTCAATCTTGACGGCCAGCAGCTGGGCCAGAGGCCGCGTGCGCAGACACGGTGCCAGGTCGTCCTCTACAAGGTCTCCGTGGCAGTCCGTCTGCTCCGCGACGCGCCGTTTCACTGTCAATGGGTCGCGTTGCAGCGCCCAAGGACTCAGTCCTGACCCGCTCAGCAGGATGCATCGATGCAGCAGTTCTGTAACCACAAAATAAATTCATTGTTATTAATGTATCCATAACATGGCAATAAATTCTTTAAAAAATCTTAGTTGTACAATAAATCTGCAAACTACCCTTGTCTGATAATCAAAAACAAGTAAATGATAACGCTGTTTTGGCATCTATAACGTACCGCAAAATATTTAATAGGTGTAGAATGCTATCATAAACAGCATTTATCGTATGATCAAGTTTCATTAACAAATTAATGCATGGACGTCCAATATGGTGCCGTAAAACGCTACTGTAAATTAAAGGGACCCAGGGCCTATCGAAAAGAATAGTTTGGATTCCATTTTTTAATTAAAATCTCCGATTTAAATCACAAAGTTAAAATAATTAAAATATGTTTCATTTAAAAAATAGTGTCGAATAATATGCGAAAAACCCCTGTAATTATTAGTACCAAATAATTACTTGCGTGATAATAAAATTTAGGGAATAGGATGGGGCGTCGCATGACACTGTTTGGGTGGTCTTGAAAAGCGACAAGAATAAACTTGCAGTTTGTTTTAAAATAAAAGAATGTGGAACCGATGAGAAAATATATATAATTCGAATTATAACGAGTGCTACTGCATCTTCGGCAGGGGTAGAACGAGTAGTTTCATCCTTCAATTTAGTACAGCCTAAATTAAGGAATCAACCAGGCACAGCAAAGGCTGCTAAACTAGTTTTTCTGTTGAAAGTACTAAACAAGTAGATAATAATACTTTATTTTTATGTAATTTATTTTAATTTTACAAACAAAAATATTAACCAATATTTTCCACTCTTTCTTATAAATAAGTAGTTTGACAATAATTTGTATTTGTTTTATACCTACAACGACAACTAACACCCAAACTAATGAAATTACATAATTGTTATTCAGTAGAACAATTTGGTTAAGTAACTAATTAATTAAGAATAAATATTAAATTACTCATAATTTTGCATGATCATTTAAAAATAAACAAAAGCATTTAAATTTTAGTACGCGGTTCAAAAATAAATTATTTAAATAAAAAATCTGATGTGGCCAACACAAAACCTCCCGCTATTTAATTTTTACATACATACATAAAATCACGCGTTTCCCACTTAGTGGGTTAGCAAAAACCCGGAAACAATAGTAACAATAAGAAAAGGGATAAGAGTAAGAGCTCAGCTAACTCACTTCACTCGTTAACAACATTCTTCTTTCGCCTTGTCCACAATCATCATAGCATTCATACATAAGAACATATTAAAGTGACTGATTTTCGGTAGCGAATAACCGCATCTGGACCACAATAATAGTTACGCAACAATCATCCTTCCACACATATCCCTATCCATTTTTATTAATTTAAATACATTCTTACGTATTTACTAACGCTGCAAACTGTTCCACTGCATAAAACTATTGATTTATTTACTATTTTCTTTTTAAAATGTCACTATTATTAATTTGAAGTGATTAGTTTTTTGACAGTGACATTTACTGTCAGTTACATTCATTTGAAATATGAACTGTGGAACAAAGGAATTATTGTGTTTATCTTAGGCTTCGCGACTAATAAAAAAAATTATTTTTAAATTTATCTGTAAAATATATAGAAAAAGTATTAATGCATTCCTGTAGAAAATTCAATAATCTTTAATTTTCATAAGACATAAAATGCGAAAAAATGGCATTTAATGGTATTTTTTGAAGAAAAACTAGTGTTGCCAGAAGTCGAGACGAGACGAGACTTGGGGCCGGTCTTGTCTTGGTCTTGACTTGGTCTCGACTAGAGTGGTCTCGTCTTGGTCTTGTCGAGACGAGACTTGATGTCAGTCTCGTCTCGTCTCGAGTCTCGACAAGACTCTCGACTTTTCCTCCATTAACATTTTTTTTATAATCCCATCTAATAGTACATAAAATTCTAAGAACAGCAGTACAATCGCGATTCAAAAATTCCAAATAATATTAGAGATATTTATTATTTTTTCTGTAAATATCAACTTGATACTTGAGCTCTTATTTGAAAAACAAATAAATTATAATAAACGTGCTTAAATTTATAAAATTAGTAACTAAGAAACTTTAATAATAACAGTTGTATGGTTTAACGAATTATAAATAGAGTAACTTTTCAAAATCAGTCAGCTTTACTATAATCATAGAAACAGCTGATATATTCAAAAAATTGTAATTGACAGATGTCAGTGTCAAGTACAATATACATAATGATTGTTCGCGTTATAATTGTATTGGATTTATATTTTTTCCAAAGAACGTTCGGTATGGAATTTGTAAAAAATAGTATGTGTTCGTATTATAATTTTATTGAATATATAGAATCTTTTCTAGGGAACTTTTGATGTGGGATTGGTACAAAATACATCAAATTGACGGAAGGTCTTGTGCTAGCCACAACAGATTTTTTATGTACCTACTAAATCTTCTTTTACATGTTGTAGAAGGTAGAGTTAAAAATAAAATCAAGCCATGGAGTAAACATGGATAGAATTTTTTGGAGATATCTAATAATTCTTCATATGGTATTTCTTTCTCAAGAGGTTCCTCTTTCCACTTATGAAACCATAATAATGATTCCTCATAAAAATTGTCTATGTTATGTTTCATTTAATTCTTTATCATACGTTTATACTTTTCTTTATTACATGGTTTTATATTTTTAGGATGCAAAATTGTTAGATTGACTAAAGTATTGTATTCGGAAATATTTGGATTTGGGTTGGGAAAACCTACCTACTTTTATTACTAGCAGATGTCTAAAAGTGGTTGTTATTGTCTGGTAATATGCAGCATTTATAGCACCGTTGTAAAATCTATTGTTCCATTATTGGATTTTTACAAGAAAAGAAATGTTGTGTTATTTTTTACCCATTTTTTAAAAATTATATTATATTAGGGAATTGGAAAAACAGTTTGTTTTACACATTTGTGCATACAAAGTTTTAAGAAAATTGTTAAAGAAGGGCTTGTACATTACGACTTTTATATTTCTATTTTCTTTAAGGCTTTAAGTAAACGTTGATTATTGTTTTCAATTTTTTCATATGAATGAATTTATACAATGTATTTTAATTTTCTCAGGGGGCGCAAGCGCCCCCCCTCTGGCCCCCCTGTATACGCCCATGGGCACCGGGCGAGTGTACTTGCATTTTGCATGTGTTCTTACGAGAAATGCTTAATACCAGTTTCTTAGAATATCTGATACCAATTTTCCCAAATTGTTATACCTGTAACTACATATTTTAACAATGTCCCTTACATTTCACTTTGTTGAGATAAAGTTTTACTTTCATTATACATGTAAAAGATACATAAACTTTTATCTTTTGAAGCAGATATTTTCCAAATTTTTTTTACTAAATGATACATGCGATATTATTCATATGTTTCAATGGAAGAATTATTTAGGTGAATAAGAAGTACATCCGTTGAAAATGTAGAATATGGTTATTTTAAAACGGGAATTTCCTTAAGATCGTAAAATCTTTATGTGCATTTTCGCAAAATTCTAAGAATCACAATAGATTCTTTAAAAATACAAGAAAAATAATGTATATTTGAAGGGAACGTTACTTTTGTTATAATATATTAATTTAATAAATAAAACTGAAGTACATTGCTAACTTGCAGAATGCACCACAGATGTAACTTTTGTGTGCTATTTGAAAATTGGAAATATTTTTGAAGATGTAGTCAGTATTTCATATACCCAGTTGTACCAATATATTAATTGAGAATTAAACAAAAATTAAATTAAAATAACATATGTAGTATAAAATAAAGGTTGATCTTAATTTAATAAAAAATATTGGTCCATTAAAATAACATAAGAATTCTAAATTGATACTTCTTTCATTTCATCCCACTTACATTGTAATTTAAATTCATTTAAAACTTATATTCGGATTATTTAGATGAATAAGGAATACATCATATTTACATAAATTAATGTTTCTGGGGCACAATTATGAAAGTAGAAAATTACAAAATTTGAAAAATTAATATCTCTCTTATTTATTCGAATTTTCAATCAGTATTTACAGCAATACTCTCAGTTTTTGAAGGACTTTTAGAATAGGTATATGTTTAAAAAAATACCTTTGATCTGAAGTCGAGAGTCTTGTCGAGACTCAAGACTTTCTCGACAAGACTTGATGCTAGTCTCGTCTCGTCTCGACTTTTCTAGTCGAGACCAAATGATGGTCTCGTCTCGACAAGACCAAGACGAGACGAGACCAAGACCAAGACTGGTCTTGGTCTTGTGGCAACACTAAGAAAAACCATTATGAGCTTCAGGTAAAGTGCCATTTCCGGATATCCGATTTACACCAAAATCTAATGGCTTCTTTTCATATTAGAATAGGGTATAAATACAAGGTTTCATAATTTTTTGAATGATAGTATTTGAGTTAGAGCGAAGACAAAATCCCTACACATACACACACACATACATACATACACACATACATACATACACACATACATACATACACACACACATACACACATACAGACATCATCGTGAAAATGTTAAATTTGGATTCTAGGGACCTTAAAACGTGGTCATTTACTAAAATCTCGATAAGTGATTTTTAGCACGATCCCTATACCTCCCTTACCAAGGGTAGCGGGAGGTAAAAAAATGATTTAAATTAAAAAAATCAGATTTATATTTTTTTTTCAAAAAACTCGATTGTTTGCACACCCTGAAAACTAGATATTATAAAAAGCACGAATTTAATAATTAAACACATAAATGTTTGTTTTTTTAATTTTTTTAAGATGAGATGTTAATTTATTTACTAGGTAATACACATTTGTATCAATAAATATAATGTAAGTAAAACAATATAAAAAAATTGTTGCCAATACAAGCCATCCCGCTATTTAATTTTTATTAATTTAAATACATACCTACATATTTACTAATGTTAGGTCCCTTGACAGTGACATTTATCTGTCAGTTACATACATTAGAAATATGAACTGTGTAACAAAGGAATTGTGTTTATCTTAGGCATCGGGATTTAAAAAAATTTTAAATTTATTTGTAAAATATATAGAAAAAGTATTAATGTACACTTGTAGAAAATTAAATAATTTTTAATTTTCATAATACCATAAAATGCGAAAAAATGACATTTGTTTATTTAAAACAGACGAAGTAAGAAACATGTTATATTTATTTAAGTATTAAGGGCAGTAAGTGCTTCCTACCAATTGAGGACTTCGTTTCGGATACCGGTAGAAGAACATTAACTGACCGCAATGCTTATTACGTTTTTTGCACGTTCGACGCACAAAATTTTAAAAAATAAGATCTGAAAATTATTTTGACATATTAAAAAATTTTGGTTGTCATTTTTGAAGTAAGCTTTGATCGTTGTTATTATTTACTTCTCAACTCCATCTCCTGATCGGTGTTTCACATCACTTAAGCCTCATTCAAAGCTCCGAAAATAAAAACAAATTATACATAAAAATAAAAACGATATAAACAATAGATTCTTATGAAAATGTTCACAGCTCTCGAAAATAAAAATAAACATAATAGGGCTTTAAACGATTTGACGTTGTTATTATTGCTTGTTAATTATGAATATATTAAATGAAAATTGATGTTAATTTACATTTTATTTTTGAAGCTTTGAACACCAACCTGCAGTTTTATTTATAATTTTATTTATATTTCTTATTTTCGTAGCTGTGAATGAGCTTTACAGATCAGTAAACCTATCGGTAAAAAAACGATCATGCGGAAATAGAAATGCTAGAATAAGAAATCTATATATTTTTATTCACAATCATTATAGTAATATACAGATTCCTATCCTTTTGGAGGTTGGAAAATAAGTCATTCCTAACTTTAATGACAATCTCTTGGGTTGAAAATAACAGATTTCACTTCCATCTCTTGGGTTGGAAATGTTTATGTAGGGGTTGCCTAGCAACATTGCTGTAGATCCCCATAATTAAGTAGGCTAAACAAATTTTAAGACAGCTGTCAAAATATTAATAAAATTAAAGGTTATAATTCATTGATTTATTTTGAAAATTATTGATTTAAAATGAGGATGATTGTGAATAAAATAGTATACATAACCTTGGTGGGAGTTTCATAACAGCCTCGCGCAGTATCTCACCCCGAGGCTTCGCCTCTCGGTAATATACATGAGCCCTCGGCTGTAATGAAACATCTCCCACCTCGGATGTAATATACTAATACAGGCCGGCATAATAAATTTTCATATGCACAATAACTAGACAGGCTTAAAAATTATTCAGTTTGAAGCTTTATTGAGTTTACAAACTATACAAAAACTAAAATAAGAGAACTAGTTTGTAACACAGATAATCGAATAAATGTGAAATATCGTAGTTTTTTATTTCCGCGTTACTAATAAATTCTTCTTCAATGATATTTTACTACAGAACATAAAAAGTCTAATACTGAATAAAATTCATTTCAATTCTTAACTTTTATAAAAACAGAATTTCATTTGCAGAAATAGTTGCAAAAAACTTGTCTCGCACAAATACGAAATGAATTTCATTAGCTTTGCGAGAAATATTTTGCTCGTAAATAAATTAAAATGAACATCCAAATTGTTTGAATAATGAGTGAAATAAGAGTAATAAATGGTAATGTACAAACAAAGGACATTTTCAGCGCTGCGACAAAGCTTGAATTGTGTACAAAACTGCATGAAAAATAATGATTTGTAGATTCATTACAGATATTATTCACACAACTCCCTAGACAATCCCTGTTGAGACTTTCAAAACGCCTAACTCATTAATAAAACACTAGCATATAAAAAAGAAACAAAACACACGATTGTGTATTCCCTGTGGTATAGCAACAGCAACGGTATCTGGATTCCAGTGTTTTATATATCGGTCTCACTGGCAATTCATTCAAGTCATAGCAGGAACAATGGTAAATGGTAATCATCGTTTGAGGCGTCCCCACTTACACATAACACACCGGGCCTTTGTTTCGTTTTCAATACACGCGAATACGCGCTTTCTTGTCACTGACACGTGAACAAACGGCACTGGCTCGGCGCGTGTTGATATTTAGCGCAGCGGAGTCTGAGGTAGTAGTTGCGGGTATTCTGGTTAGATTTACGCTCAACTTTCCAACCACCGTGATTGATGATAAACTTTGAACTATGCTCAGCAATATGCTCTCGATGCCTACATTCAGAATGTGGAATATGACATTGTGTACAACTATAATGGGATGTGGGATATAAATTGTATTTTGGCAAAGAATTCACTTCAGATATATTACTTACTGTTTCATAACTAGTGTCACAATGAGAAATTAAACCATTCATATATTCATGAATGTGTGTAGATGTAGAAACAAGTTTTAGATGCAGACGGATATATTCATGTTGTTATGTAGTTGCTAAAGTTAGATGTGAAACATAATGAAAATGAAATGTTCAGTTCATGTGTGATTTTCACAAAATAATCATTTGTCTCGTACTTCAATGCAATTGTAACGCTTCTAACACTACAAGTTTCTTAATTAGACCTACGTTTAAGTGCAACAAGCAATTTATTTAAATTAATTAGTAATTAATAAAATGTAAATGGCTAACGTTAATGCACTTTTCAGTTAGTTCGATTTCCCTGCGCGGTGATGTCACCCAACCTTACATATTAGACAGGTAGAACTGTCAGTTATTAGACATCTAACATGTTATACTTTAATAATGTAGAGGAACTAATAAAATTGTATAAATTTTCATAAATTTTATACAATTTTATGTTTTTTTTTTTTTTTTCATTTTGACATAAACCAGTTTCAGTATCTGCGTAATTTGTAACCTGTAGTATTATTGTGTAAGTAATATCTTATAAATTTTATTTAATTGTAATTTCTCCATGTATTTTCTCTCACATTATGGTTTCCGGTTGGTCTGATGATGGCTACTAAGTAACCGAAACCGATCACATTTCAAATATAGAACAGTGTGATTAAGAATTTTTACGGTTTTTATTTTTAAAAAAACCTTCTTCTTTTTATGTTATACTTTCATTTGCGTTCACTCGCTAAGTTTCAACATAATAAATACCATTCAGTGCACATCTAGCACTAACAAACAGAGATAATTTTTGTTAGGTTAACGCTATCCCGGATGAACGTGAGCAGTGTTATCATCTAGCCTTCTAGCCATTCTCCGTATTCATACTACACCAGAATATATGATTGGTACGGTCAAATGTCTTAAGGGCTGGTTTATGTTGAATTTAATTTACGAATTTATAATTTAGATTTTAAAATAGAAATTCACTTAAAACGCATACGATGGTTTATGAACTATTTACAAATTTAGATATTTGAAATTTAAATTTAGAATATAACTATATTTCATATTTCCAAATGAAAATTTCCAATCAGTTGTCATTTCTGTTTGTAGTGTGAGTCTGGGAGTTTTGCAGATGGATTCATAGGAACAAATTAATATTTTGTTAATAAGCAGTATTCGCGACCATCGTAATTTGTGCGACAAAGCAAATGAATTGTACAAAAATAAAAACGTTTGCGTAATTTCAATGTAACGAGGGATAGCAAGGAATTAAATACATGCAAACTCATACGAGTATATTTGAAGAATTGTTCATGATTTTGTTGTTTCACTTTCAGAAAGAAACTATGATAATGCCCGTTGACAAATCAATGTGTTCATAGGCCTAACCACGGCCTAACAGACCATCTACGTTTTTAAAATTTGCGTTTGTTTTATTTCCTTATTATACAAATCAACAATAGTAAAAAACAATCCCGATAATATAAAAAAATCATCTTGTTTACTAGCTTTGAATTAAAACGAATTTACTTTGAACTTCCATTATCTTTATTTGTAAAGCACATATATACTATTCACAACGTTTCGAAAGCGAAAAATCTGCTGTACCAAAATTACAAACAGGCATCTACCAGGTGGATTGTGAATGCGGAAAAACATATATAGGAGAAACAAAACGACCATTGGATGTCAGAATAACGGAACACAGACGACACACTTAGAGAGAAGAGACATTAAAATCCGGAAATGCAGACCACGCGTGGGAACACCATCACTGTATCCAATGGGAGGGAGCAAGGATCCTCAAGAAAGAACAACACTGGTACAAGAGGAAGTTCAAAGAAGCCGCCATCATACAGAAGAACAAAAATGTAGTGTTCAGCCAACCGAGTGTGGAAATCCGACCAATCTGGAGGAAATACATCGCAGCAGACTCTAGCCTTACTATTACGACCCAGGCACCCAAGACGCCCAACACACCCATTGGACCTGACCAAAACCATAACACTAGATATAAAGCTCGTATGTTAAGGAATTAGTCAGTAGTATCAGATCACCTGATGACGACAGCAGATTTTTCGCTTTCGGAACGTTGTGAATAGTATATATGTGTTTTACAAATAAAGATAATGGAAGTTCAAAATAAATTCGTTTTAATTCAAAGTGAATCGTTATCTTATAAATTTAAAAATAAGTTGTTTACTAGCGCCTAACAAATTCATGACTATGAATTATATATATATATATATATATATATATATATATATATATATATATATATATATATATATATATATATATATATATATATATATATATATATATATATATATAGTATAATCTGTAACCCTTCATAACATATCACTGCTGTGTAGCCTGCTCGGACTTGCCGATCACAAAGCTGACACTCTAACCACACTGCCGTACTGCCGGCTATGAAAATAAAATGATAACTGGTGAAATGACAATCAGTGACAAGTCACGTGATAGATACTGATTGGTCAGATCCAGAATTTCAAAATCCAACATGAACCAGAGAGAAAATTGTAAATTTTAAATAAGAATTCATAAATGTATATTTATAAATTAAATTTATCACAAACCAGCCCTTACGCTCCCCGGCCGGAGGTAGTCTTAAATCGACTCGTTTCCTTCTTTAAAAAGAGTATAACACTTAAAAATAAACAAAAGACCATAGAAAGTTTCTATGGTGACTAGTTGTTAATTTTGTCTAAAAAATTGACTGGAACGTAGAAACGGTTTGGTTGTATCGTTAATACGAGTATTACGCGCGATACCACAAAACATGGAAATTGAAACATTCTGTACGTGAAAACTATGTAGCTTAGTACGAAATGGATTTTAATGGATATTTAATTTTCAGAAAGCATAAAAAGGATCTAAAAATAAATTAACAATTTTATGAATTAATTAAAACAATTATGAATTATAGTATCAACAATGGAAACGAAATTTAAATGATATTCCAACTAAATTTAGCAGAGAAATAGGAATTCCGAATAACTTAAAATGATATATTAATTTATGCCAATAGGTACGTATACGTATACAACTTACTAATATTATAGAAATTATATTCTTCATTAATTACAATTTATTACTACTCTTATCACCCTATTCATCACACCTACATACGTAAGTATAGATCCCCAATAAACTATTACTAGAGCGGTGAGTTATGACCCCGGAATGACCCACAAACAATCCCGAGTAATTCAGCATTGAGCGAAGACGCTAGCAACCTCGCTCAGAGCCTGAAGGAATGCAGGGGTGCTCAGATGCGCGCATGCAGGTCTCCTTGTGTCATATAACAATAGTGCATTCATTGTGAGACTGGGATGATAGAACCAGAGATGATGGGAAGAATGGAGTTCTCAGCAAGTGGAGGGAAGGGGATTGAGAAGATTATTAATTTCTGTGTGCAGATGTTTCTCGAGTTTTTATTTTTATGAAAGGAATAAGGTTGGAAGTCTGGTTAGTGAATGTTATTGAAATATAACCATTTTTATATATAGCAGTGTAAGCCATGATTATTTTCTTAAATATTATTTAATTGTAATTTTTATTAAAATTTGTTCATATTGTCCTTCTACTATTATCCCTGTCTTTTCTACTGTATCTCTCTCTTTTTTACTTCTTTGTACGAAGTAAAGAAAGTATCGTAATCGCGAAAAATTTCGGTTTCCAGATTTCAACGAAAATATCCTTTTTGACCAACCCTGAATCCATTTTGACTAATTTCGTCGTGACATCTGTACGTACGTATGTATGTACGTATCTCGCTGAAAAATGGGAAGCCGTAGAAAGTTAAAATTTTATATTTAGGACTGTTATAACATCTAGTAGTGCACCTCCCTTTTTAGTCATTACCTACATAACTTTCGGAAGTGGTACTTTACTTGAAGCCTATAATATATTTTAATGAAAAACTATATGAAAATATAATCCAAAACTTTTCAAATTTGGTATATAAGACTTCTATATGAATGGGAATAACATAATAGATTTTAGTTGAAATGGTCTACTCGGAAGTGGTACTTTACTTGAAGCCTATAATAGATTTTAATGAAAAACTACTAAAATATAATCCAAAACTTTTCAAATTTGGTATATAATACTTTTATAACTATGAGAATAACATAATAGATTTTGGTTAAAATAGTTTAACTGGAAATGATACTTTACTTGAAGCTGTTATCAGTTTTTCTTGAAAAAATGGTGTTATTTTAATTTTAGAAATAAATGCTTCAAATAAAAGTTTTAGAGAATTGAATTCTGCGTCTTAAACATCCAGTATGATTAAGTTAGCTCTTTGATAAGCGAGATATATAAATTTAAATATCTGTTGTGGCCAGCACAAGACCTCTCGCCATTTCCATATTAGGCTATATAAGTATTGTACTGCACTTCGCTTTCGAACCGTCGTTTTATAACAAAATATTACAGAACTTTACCCAAATATTGTTTTTTGTTGTATTTAACATATCTTCTGCACACACATAATTCTAATTATATCTATTTTGCATTGTATGAGGAAGTTTCAAAATGTCAGAGATTATTCCAATTCATTTACCAGATTGGCGGTATTTCTGATGGATATATGCATTTTACCACAATTTTACCTATAATTTCAAATATTTAATTAATAAAACAATAAGAAAGATTAAATATACTTCCCAGAAAAAGCTATCAGAATGTCACTAAAACTGTTGATTTTTGACACTGACATGTGTCATTTACAAACTATGTTATAAACATTGGAATTTGTCAACTGGTTTCCTTAGTGCCTTAGCCTCTGCGATTAGATTACTCTATAAAATAGTGTCTTTATCTCTAAATCTATACAAGATATAATAAAAATTTTAATTGTATTAGACAGAGAATTTTATGTTCTTCAATATTTAATAAAAAAAGCTCCCAAAAAATTATATTTAGAAGAATTTTTCTAAGAAACTACTACTTCCGGTTGTTCAATTGTTACCAAAACCTTTTCAGCTCTTCCCAGGAATGTCAGAATGAGGAAACTGCAGTTAAATATTTTTTAAGTTTCATAATTTTTGAGGAATCGTGTCTACAACATCCAGACATACATACATACATACATACATACATACATACATACATACATACATATATACTGTGACAGATCACATCGTCACAGTCACGCACCTTATTGGCGTCAACACCTGATGGCGTCGAGGCGCTAAAGAGGTTAATCTCACAACAGGCCACTCTCTGGGATGAAATACGGAGATAACGTCGCCGGGGTGGCGTCGGGTCACTTGTAATGGCTCTGGTTAGTCACGCACCTTGGCGACGGCAACGCCCGGGTTTACACGCCGGCGACGTCGAAGTGCTAAGGCGGTTGGTCTCGCAACGGGCCACTACAAGCGACGATGCTCGCGAAACAAACTATACTTTAGGTGTACGGACGGCGGCGGCTTCACCGTGGTGACCCTGGTGTTGCTCAGGTGCGTCTCCCAAAGATGCTGGCGGTCTACACGCTACCAGTGTTACGATGTTCGACGCTCTGAGTCACGCAACGAGCCACGACGATGGGCAAAAACAATAAAACAAAACCCGCGGGGAGCTCACGGCGGGAGATCAAAAAAAAACACGGTTTCTCACCTGGAGATTTCTGCGGGTCCGGCTGATGTCTTTGGAGTCGAAATCTGCATCGGAAGAATACTATGTTTCGCATCTCGGCGGCGCGGCTTTTATAGCCGGAGGCTGGCTATTCAGGCTTTAGCTTGTTTTGCGAATGTTCGAGAATCAAAAGAGCACGTGGGATTTTAACCAAAATTTGGAATAAAATGGAACGCGGACTTCTAGTTGAGATATTACGCTCGTACTTAATGTAAACGGTGTACTTTACGTCCGGCATAATAAAGAAAAGTTTTCAGCGTCGCGTGAAAAAGGAGAGCGCGGCAAAAGCGGTTTGAACTAATAGTCTTGTGACAGATCACATCGTCACATCCCCGGGTTACTTCGGAGAGAAAAAAAAAGGAGAAAAGGATCGGGACGGTAGCAAGAAGCCTATCCAACATTTTGACATACAAAAAAAGAAATATACTACCAAAACTTTACCATATTAAACAACTAAAAAATAAACTAGATAAACTAAATAACGATACCAAAATACCTTAACAACACAAAAACAATAAAAAAAACTTTGTCCACAAGTGGCACTTATCGTGTCCAACACTTGGCAAAAAAAAGGGGGCACTGCACTCACTAATGGGGAGGGGTTCAGCGTCGCAGCGGGGGAATGGTGATCCTCTGGCCGTTGGGGAGCCGGATCCGTAGCCTCTTCGTCAGCGGGACTCCTCGGGGCCTCAGGGACTGAACCCAGGCATGGTAGTCCTCGGGTTGGCCTTTGGCTGCCGATGGGACCGGGGGCGGAGACTCCGGACGTTTTGGAGGGACTGCGGCCGGCTCTTCTCGGCGGGGACTCGGCGGGTCGGGACTCAGGGACCTCAGAATGTCCCAGAGTTCCTGGACGGCCTCTGGCACCGAAGGTTGGGCTGCTGGGCTGCTGGAACCTAGAGGGGGACGTTGGCGGACATGGGGGTCTCCGGCACGTTCTTCGGAGACCGCGTCACCTTCGGAATCGGACGGCAGCGGTGACGCGGTCAAGTCGATGACGTCCTCACAGGGCGACGGCGACCGGTACGGCCGGATTACAGGTGGAGCCTGGATTTGGGGGGGGGGGGGGTACGGTCCGAAACGGGCGATTAAGGGTCTCCGAAGGGCCTCATCGCCATCACCGGGCTTCCAGTCAGGGACCTGGGGCTGCATCTGTTCGATGGCTGGTGGTGGTGCAGTGCGGGCTGGGCGGAGGAGGTGGTGCTCCAGGATTGTGATTTTGGGTCGGGTGACCCGTCCTGTTGCTGGCAGCTTGGTGGCATTGCTGCCTGCCCTTCCTCCCACCCTAGCAGGACGGGTTGGTCGACGGATCCATGGAGCTGGTACCTGATTCATGATACTGGAACCGGTTTGAGGTCTTTAATATGAATTTTCTTTAAAGTTCGACCGTGAGCTCCGCGCAAATCATATACGTTTGGGGAATGTTTGCGGATTACTTGCCATGGCCCGGAGTAACGCGGTGCTAGCTTCGCGGCAAAATTGCGGGCGGCGGAGGAGAGGGGACGTTCTCTTCGCATTACGGATGATCCTCGGGTTGGCTGCCACTCTCTGCGGCGTAGATTGTAGTAGTGGCATTGTGTGTTGGCGGCGCGGGTCAATTTTATTTTCGCCAATTCGCGTAGGTCCGACAGCCTTTTGAGTCGGTTTTTCAATTCCTCCGGAACTGTGATATTTTCTGGTGTCATTGTAGCTGGCTCCATGTCCTGGGTGGCTTCGTGGAAGAGTCCTGGTATCAGTGGTTCACGGCCGTAATTCAGAAGGGCTGGAGAGTAGCCAGTGGAGTCGTGCTGGCTCGTATTTATGGCCATAGTTAGTTCCGGGAGATGCTCATCCCAGGTTCTCTGGTTATCCTCGCAATACTGCGCGATCATAGTTTTCATCACGCGGTTGACTCTTTCGACTGGGTTACACTGGGGCGTGTATGGAGGTGTCTGTAAGTGGCGGATTCCTAATGCTGCCAGCGTCTCGCGCAGGATTCGATTGGAGAATTCGGTGCCATTGTCGGTGATGATGGTGCGTGGGCAACCGAATCTAAATATTACCATTTCCTGAATAGCGCGGGTGATAATTGCGGCGGTGGCTCGTCGGAGGGCCCGACATTCGACCCATTTAGTCATGCGGTCCTGCAGCACTAGCAAGTAGTTGTTCCCTTTCTTGGAAGTTGGCAGTGGTCCCATGATGTCGACTGCCACGGTGTCCCAGGGGTCATTGATTTTGGGCGGATGCATCTTTCCGGCTGTCCCTATCTGATTGGCTTTAAACTTTTGGCACTGGGGACACTGGCGGACATAGCGGCTGATGTCCCGGAACATTCCCGGCCAGTAATAGCGAGTGGCTATTTTAGCTGTGGTTTTGGTTACCCCTCCGTGTCCTCCAGTTGGATGGTCGTGGTTCTCAGCGAGTACGCGCTGGCGGTCGGTGCGAGGAACGCAGAGCTTCCATTCAGTCCCATCAAGGTCATGCGAAGATAAAATTCGCCGGTAAAGATGTCCGTTTCGAATGTCATAATCGGGCCATGTCTGGGGATTGGTACGGACTTCTTCACGGCGTCGATGGTACCAGGGACACTCGGTTTATACCGCGTTGATGGGAGTGCTGGTGTCAACTGACTGAGCCAGGGGCTGTCGTGAGAGGGCATCTGCAACGCGGTTCTGGGTGCCCTTTCGGTATTGTACGTCGAAGTCGAATTGCTGGAGGAACATTGCCCAGCGCGCAAGTCGTCCTGGTGGGTTCTCCAGCTTGTTGAGCCATCGAAGCGCCTGATGGTCGGTGACTAACGTAAACTTGTACCCTTCTATGTAGTGGCGCATCTTTTGAATTCCCCAGACAACGGCGAGACATTCCTGTTCGGTGACGGAGTAGTTTACTTCGGCTCCTCGGAGGGTGCGGCTGGCATAAGCTATGACTTGTTCCCCCTTGGCGGCATGTTGCACAAGCACGGCTCCTAGTCCTTTACTGGAGGCATCAGTCTGGAGATAAAATCGGCGTGAAAAATCGGGACACCCGAGAGTGGGGGCAGTTGATAGTGCCTGTTTTAGATGATCGAACGCTTGTGTTTGTTCTTCGCCCCAGCTCCATTTCTCCCGTTTTCTGAGTAATTTAGTTAACGGTAGAGTAACCTTGGAAAAATCCGGGATAAAGCGTCGATACCAGGAGGCGGCTCCCAGGAATTGACGGAGTTGCCTGACGGTTCGGGGTGCTGTCATATTCTGAATAGCCTTGACTTTGTCGGGGTCCGTATGGATACCTTCGGGGCCGATGACATGTCCAAGGTATTTGATGTGTGTTTTGCCGAACTCGCATTTCTCCGGATTTAATCGTAGGTTGGCCGCGCGAAGCCGTTTGAATACCTCCCGCAGGTGTTCTTTGTGCTCTTCCATATTACGGCTGGCAATAATGATGTCATCCAGGTATGGTATTGCATAGGGGTCCATGTCTGGTCCGATAACAGTATCCAACAGCCGTTGAAAAGTAGCGGGTGCCGCGTGTAGTCCGAAAGGCATTACGCGGAACTGAAAAAGTCCCCTTCCTGGCACAGTAAACGCGGTCAGCGGCTTGCTGGCTTCTGATAGCGGGATTTGCCAGTATCCCTGCTTCAAATCTATTGTGCTGAAGACGGTGGCTTGTCGCAGTTTCTCTAGAATGTTGTTGATATACGGGAGCGGGTATGCGTCTTTTTCGGTAACTTCGTTGAGCCGGCGAAAGTCGATGCAGAAGCGGGGACTTCCGTCTTTCTTTTTTACTATCACGGCAGGAGAGCTCCAGGCACTACGAGATGGTTCGATGAAGCCGTCGGCCAGCATTTTGTCGACCTCCTCATTGATGATGGCTTGCATCTTGGGGTTTCGAGGCTGGTAGCGTTGTTTGAGCGGCGTCGCATTTTTAAGTCGGATGTGGTGGGTAACTAACGGTGTGGTCCCTTTGAGGTTATTGAATCTGGGCAATTCTTCCTCTAGGAGGTCCCGGAGGGGTGCTGGTACGGTTGCTGAGGTGACGATCTGTAGTGGTGACGGAGATGTAGGGGTAATATGACAGTGGCTACCCCGGGGTCCCATGGTAATGGTCATTTGAAATTTTTGTAGAGCATCCATCCCCAGAATCATTGGCACACTCAGTGAAGGAAGGCATAAGAGAGAAATTTCTTCCCAAATTCCCTCCACGTTGCCTCGGACTTTGTATTCTTCAGAGATGGTTACCACAGCTCCGTCTGCCATTTGGGCTCGTGGTATTGACGGCTGGACTCTGTGGGCTCCCTGTCGGCGGTAAACGGCAGCGGTAGTGGCATTGATGTAGGAAAGAGTGGACCCAGTGTCCACGAGTGCTCGTACTTGGTGGTGGCCCACCGTGACGGTTACATAGATACGGCCATCTTCCCCTTGGTTGACGGCGGATGCTAGCGGGTATTGCCCTGGGGCCGACTGGTTGATCCGCCCCTTGTTCCAGTCGGTTTGAAGTTTTCCGGACGGCAACAGTTTCGGGACAGGACGCCTCTTTTGCCGCAACGGGAGCAGAAAATTTGTGGAGCATTCTTGCAGTTGTTGCGGAAGTACCCCTTTTCCCCACATCGCCAGCACGCTTGTTGAAGGTCTATGGCGACCGCATGACTGGTGGGTACCGGGTTTGGTGGTGCGCTCTCCTGGGTTCGCCGACTGCTTGCCTTCAGTTCCCGCTGGAGCTCTTCCAGCTCTCGAACTTCCTCTAGTAGAGCGTTAACTGTTGGGCAATCCGTTCGGCGGATCCGCTGACGATATTCGGGCCGAAGATTTTTGTATAGGCGGTACAATTGTTCTTCGGGGCTGTACCCGCCATGTCGTCGCATTAGTGTCTGGAGTTCGGTGATGTAGTCTTGCCCTGTCTCGCCTGGGCGGTGCATACGCTGGCGAATTTGCTCTTCATAGTGATACTTCTTGTCTGGGATGAAGTATTTCTCGAATTCCGCCATGAAGGTTTCCCAGGTGGTGAGAAAGTCTTTATTGTTTCGATACCAAAGTATCGCGTTGCCCCGTAGAAGTTCTGGCAGAGCGGTGAGTAAACGATCGCCGGTGATCCCATAGCTAGTTTGCAGCTCGGACAGACGTTCCCGAAACATGATGGGGTCGGTTTTGCCATCATACTGTACGTTCCATTTACGTACCGTTTCACATAGTTGAGCTGGTGTCTGGATCGCTTCAGTCGACGGTTTTTCAACGGCTGCGGTGGTACTTGCGGACGCTTCATTGGCGGCGGATGTAGTTGCCTTTGTATAAAAATCGACCATTCGTTTTCGTAGTTCTTCCACGGTTCCGGTATCGTCAAGGCCAGAGCGCGGCAAAAGCGGTTTGAACTAATAGTCTTGTGACAGATCACATCGTCACAATAAATACATACATACATACATACATACGTACATACATACATACATACATACATACATACATACACATACACACACACAGACACACACAGACATACATCATTTTAAAAATGTTATAATCGGATTCTAGGGACCTTAAATCGTGCTTATTCAATAAAATCGGAATATGCGAATTTTAACATAAATCAAATACCTCTCAGCGAGAGGTAAAAGTTATGTACATTTTGGTTTCTGTAATTAAGTTTGCTATGAATTAGGACAAAAACTAACAGAAAAATAAAGAATTTAATGTCAATATCATATTATGTCAAATACGTGCAAGTTTATGATTGGGTCTGTTATAATACATAATTTAATTATTAACAAAATATGTATAGTTTAACAGGCGTACAAGAAAGTCATGTGATGTCCACATCAGATTTTTCTCATTGCTTGCGTTTGCTCAGACGCTTCAGATGCGCTGATGTTCCATTCAGGTCACAGAGACTTTAATGTAGTTTATTCAAATTGTAATTAATATGTAATCAATAAGTTTTTAAAAATGCGGGTATCATAATAGCAACTCCAAAATTAGATGGAATGAATCAATGATCGCATTGCTTATTTGAGCGCACTTCAATACCGACACTTTTGCAGTAACAATTCAAAATCAAATGAGAGAGAGAGCTAAAATCAAAGATGGAACTGTCACAAATGTAACAAGTAACAAAATAATCAAGAAAAAATTCAGCCATAAACGAAAACCAAAAACTAGAAAAGAAGAGAACAAACTTATTCACTAGAAAGGTAATTAATCATACAAAATTAACACGCAGCTTCATTTCTGAAAAAACCAATACCCAATATTGCAACAAAAAAACTCAATAGAAAATATAATATTAGACTGCAAAAATACAATTGAAACAGACGAAAATACCAAATACAACAATATTAGAAGACCTTCCGTCAATTCGTTGTATTTTGTACAAATCCCATACCAAAAGTTCCTTGGAAAAGATTCTATATATTTATCATGTAAAAATCGTAACGCAAATACATGCTATTTTTTTACATGTTCCATGCGAAAAGTTCCTTTGAAAAGATTCTATAAATCCAATAAAATTATAACATAAACATAAACTATGTAAATTGCACTTGACACTTCATTCTTTCTTCTTCTGCTTTCTCCAATTTTATTAGGGGTCACTGTTTCTTACTCTTCTCTTCCACTCATTCCTGTTCAACGCATCTTCTTCACACAGTTCTTCCTCTCTCAAGTCTTCTGCGATACAGTCCTTCCATCTTCTCTTTCGCCTACGTCATACTCCCGGAATTCTTATCTTTCCATATTTGGTTTTGCACTTGACTTGTAAATAAATAGCAAATCTGACTGATTTTTGAAAATTAATCTCTTTATAATGCTTAACTCTATATCTACTGAATATGAAGGAAAATGTATAAACAAACCGTATTGGGATCTATAAATAAGAATGCGAAATCTGGTGGCAAAATTTGGAAAAAGACAAGGGAACATATTTATTTCATTCGTATGCTTTTCGTAGGCGAGAATGGACCTATTAAATTTTTATTGTGACAACTTTCATATATTTCAATAATTCATAATTTGTACAGATGCTGTATCGTTCATGATGTTAATTACACCAGTAATTGTGTGTGGAACCTCAGTCAACGCACTTGTTTGTAAGCACAGCGAACATACTTCGATTTTGTCAAATGTGGTAGAGACACTATCACATAATATTATGTGGCCACTGTTTATCACATACTGACCTTCTACCATGCTTCTAGAAGAAACAGTGCAATTTGTAAATCTACAAATAGTATCCAACTCTATCGCGATGAAAGTATTCATTTTATTCGAAAAAGCTATCTACTCAACTAAAGAAATTATATTTACACAAGTAAACTAGTAATGTATAAAAATTAACTTGAATATAGACTATAGAACAAATATTTACAATTAATTAAACTATTATTATCGAATATTACACTAAAAAGAAACTGAACTATATGAAGATAAGTTAGCGATGAATTTTCAGCGACGAAAATAATCTCCGTTCACGTTGCAAGGAGGCGGAACATGTGGTACTTATATATGCGGAGGGCCAGCGACGGATTCATATTATATGTAAGATACGTTTGCGTGTAAGGAGTAAAAAGTTTTGTGACAGAATCAAACTCACAAAAATTAAATTACATAACGTACTGATTTATAATAAATAGAAATTTTTGTTTTTATCAGGGGTGGAATGGGTAAAAAAGTTTGTGACAGATCGAAAACTCGTAGAAATTAAATTACATAACATACAAATATCCCATTTATTATAAACAAGTATGTTATGTAATTTAATTTCTGTGAGTTTGGTTCTGTCACAAACCTTTTTACCCATTCCAACCCCGATGAAAGGAAAATTTCCTATTTATTATAAATAAGTAAATTATGTAATTTAATTTCTGTGAGTTTGGTTCTGTCACAAACCTTTTTACCCATTCCACCCCTGATAAAAAGAAAAATTTCTATTTATTATAAATAAGTAAATTATGTAATTTAATTTCTGTGAGTTTGGTTCTGTCACAAACCTTTTTACCCATTCCAACCCTAATAAAAGGAAAATTTCCTATTTATCATAAATAAGTATTTTATGTAATTTAATATCTGTGAATGTGGTTCTGTCACAAATCTTTTTACCCATGCCACCACTGATAAAAAGAAAAATTTCTATTTATTATAAATCAGTACGTTATGTAATTTAATTTCTGTGAGTTTGGTTCTGTCACAACCCTTTTTATCCATGCCACCCCTGATAAAAGGAAAATTTCTTATTTATCATAAATAAGTATTTTATGTAATTTAATATCTGTGAGTGTGGTTCTGTCACAAATCTTTTTACCCATGCCACCACTGATAAAAATAAAAATTTCTATTTATTATAAATCAGTACGTTATGTAATTCAATTTCTGTGAGTTTGGTTTTGTCACAAACCTTTTTACCCATGCCACCACTGATAAAAAGAAAAATTTCTATTTATTATAAATCAGTACGTTATGTAATATAATTTCTGTGAGTTTGGTTCTGTCACAAACCTTTTTACCACTGAAATATATACTACCTGGAATGCGCGTACGAACCGTGACTGTGAAGCATATTGAAAGCCTGCTGCTGGAGTAGTCGGCAAACATCGAGACAGTTCGTGAGTAGACGGAAATTATTTCGTGTGGCGCATGTTTAAATAAATGAAGCATAATATGAAAACAAAGCGATCAGCTATGATACGAGTTATTCGGCTAGGTTCGGTTCGGCACGAACGTGCGCGAACAGGACCAGCCATTATTATTCAATGAGCTTCAATGCAGCGTACGCTGATAGGTAGAGTATGCGAGTTCCAGATAGTATATATTTCAGTGCTTTTTACCCATTCCACCCCTGATAAAAAGAAAAATTTCTATTTATTATAAATAAGTAAATTATGTAATTTAATTTCTGTGAGTTTGGTTCTGTTACAAACCTTTTTACCCATTCCAACCCTGATAAAAGGAAAATTTCCTATTTATCATAAATAAGTATTTTATGTAATTTAATATCTGTGAGTGTGGTTCTGTCACAAATCTTTTTACCCATGCCACCACTGATAAAAAGAAAAATTTCTATTTATTATAAATCAGTACGTTATGTAATTTAATTTCTGTGAGTTTGGTTCTGTCACAACCCTTTTTATCCATGCCACCCCTGATAAAAAGAAAAATTTCCTATTTATTATAAATAAGTATTTTATGTAATTTAATATCTGTGAGTGTGGTTCTGTCACAAACCTTTTCTCGCATTCCACCCCTGACAAAAGGAAAAATTTCTTTTTATTATAAATCAGTACGTTATGTAATTTAATTTCTGTGAGTTTGGTTCTGTCACAAAACTTCTTACTCCTTACTCGCAAACGTATCTTACATATAATATGAATCCGTCGCTGGCCCTCCGTATATATAAGTACCAAATGTTCCGCCTCCTTGCAACGTGAACGGAGATTATTTTCGTCCCTGAAAATTCATCGCTAACGTCACATCGGTTATTTAATCTACTGTTACAACTATTAAAACAGGAAACAAGAATATGTACTCTACCTAAAATAATAATAAACACTAAAAGAAAAGTCAAAATACTAGAATAATCAAAGAAAAACTACTGACAGCAATGATACGCTTATGGGCGACATTCAAAAGTGTTCCCTTGTGCAAAGTTTGATTTAAGGTGCACAACGCCATCTATACGTAGTGAAATATCCTAATAGAGAATATAATTTTCTTTAATATTTATAATAACATAAAATGTCAGAAAATAATATTAAACTGTGTTTTTTTTAAACTGTTAAAAACTTCAAATTAGGTTACTTCCGGTGGATCAATTATAACCAAAATGTAATCTGCTCTTCATATGAATGTAAAGAAGAGAAATACGAAAGAATTATAATTGTTAGAATTGTAGTATTGGGGTTATCGTCGGAGAGAAATTTGTCACACACTGACACACACACACACACACGCGCGCACGCACACATACAGACATCATCTTAAAAATAGTAAATTCGTATTCTAGGGACCCTAAAACGTGCTTATTTTTTAAAAACTCAGCAATGAATTTTTTGACCAAAGACAATACTTTCCTTACCTGAAGGTGACGGAAGGGAAAAAGATTTGTAAAACTTAGGTACCTAATATGCATATATTGCTTTACCAATAGCGAAGTTAAATAAAATAAAACCGCGTTTAATATATTTTTAAAGATTATAATAATAAAAAAGGTCATAATTAGAATAATACTACCCTTTTAGTTTAACTTCTGTATTTTTATTTAATACCGTTTCAGCCGCATACACTGAGGCCTTCTTCAACGGAAAAGTATATAGGTACATGACAAATAAATAATTACAAAACAAAAGCAAGTAACCAAAGTTTTACAAAAAACATTAACAATAGAATGTCAGGTTTTGAATTTTTTCACAGAAAACAGCAAACTTGCCTGGTAAATTGCATAATTATCATATAATATATTTTTTCTACTCCCATGCGTGAAGTGAGTACTTCACGTATCAATTTTTATGTGTGAAGTTTGATTTTTTGCACACTGTGCGTGAAGTCGCACTTCACGCACCGTTCATTATTTTAAATATTACAAACAGAATTGTGTTTTAATAAAACAAAGCTGTTAAACACCCGTAACGTTGGTAACCATGGTTACACAAGTCGATAATAAAGAGGCTTTACGTTAAAAGAATGACAATGTGAAGAAAAAATATATTTTATTATAAGGTCGTAGAAAAAAGTATAGTATGTAACAGGTGTGTGAAGTAGGGCTGTCAATGAAATCCGGATATCCGGATATCCGGATTTTTATTTTTAAAAAATCCGTTTTTTTTCTATTCGGATTTTTCAATACGGATAACGGAGTAGCCGGATTTTTCAATCCGGAAAACCGGATAACCGAATATCCGAATTATTCTATCTGTTTATAACTTATAATAATGATTACTAATTTTTAAATATCATTGTGGGGTTAGTCGTGTCATACGGAAATGTGACAACTTTGCACCAGTTTAACCGACTTCCTTATCTCTTACGGTTTCAGAGATCCCAATGGTTAGACTCGAAAAACGGGCACCCTGTATACATATTTTGGCCAACCTATTCAAGGAATTATAATATAAATATGTGAATTAAATAGGCACTAAATAAAATCATGTTATTACTTATATTTTTTCCAATGCTTACCTTTGTTCTTGTTAATCTACAAAATTACGTATAATAATAAGTATGCATATGGTTAATATTTGTAAGTTGTAACTTATATTGTAAGTATTAGGACCTAGGGGTATTTGGTTTTTACCTTTTAACAATATGGCTTATATGAATTTCTGTTATCGGTTTTCCTGATATATCCATTACCGGTTTTCCGGAATTATTCGGATACCGGTTTATCCGGATATACGGTTATCCGGATACCGGTTTATACGTATTTCAAACCGGATACCGTTTTTTTCGGATACCGGATACCCACTTATCCGGATATCCGGATTGGTATTTTTACGGATATTGACAGCCCTAGTGTGAAGCCTATTTTACAATCGGGTGGTTTGCAACACTCGCCTTCAGCTTGTGTCGCAATCTCCACCCTCATGTAAAAATTTCAGCTTCACACACTTGCCACATAATATACTATTATTGTATAATGTTTTTTTTTTGTGTAAACTTGGTTATTTGCTTTTGTTTTGTAATTATTTATTTGTCATTTGTCATTTATATTCTTTTCCCCTGAAGAAGGCCGCAACGTTGGCATTAAATAAAAATACAGAACTAAAATGGTCATGTTAAAATCTTTCTTCATATGATATTTCCTCGACCATATTTAAAGTAAAGTGTAAATAAATCTTAAAAATTCCTTTCTATTGCAGTGGCGGCTGGTGATATCTTTGTATGGTAGGGCACAAAAATTTAAAAAAGTAAAAAGAGTATATTAAATTATTTAATCTTTAAGATACAGAAGCCATCTTCGTAATTAAATGAGTACTAGACGATTACAATTCAACAATAACAGATTACCTCGGAAAATGCCGGACATACTCGGACATCTTCGTTTAAATTGGGCTGTGCCCGGAACAGGCTTAATGCAGTCATATGCAGCTTCGCGCGCTTCGCTGCTATTGGTCAAAATACGAGTAAAAATAGTGGGAGACCGGGGCAAAAACATTTGTGCCCTAGCTTCTAGCAGCATATCGGAACGTGCACACGTCAGTATATAGGCCATCTAGCTATCGGCGGTGTAGTAAGAATTGCATAATAATGAAAGTAAATAAATAATAATTAATGTATTTTTAAAATGTATATGTACTCGCTTATTTCTTTTTTTCTTGTCTTTTTATTTGGTAGGGCTGTGCCCTTGTGCCCTATAGCACGAGCCGCCACTGTTCTATTGTAACATTTCAGAGAAAACAAAAGAAATTTTGAAGGAAATAATTGCGCGGTTATTGGATTGTAAAATTGAGAATTTGTAAAATGATATTTGCTATAAAAAATCTTTTAGTGATTTTTCTAGCATTTTTGAACAAAAATCAAATGCTTAACACGTTTACTGCCGTCTCGGTCTTATAGACCGAAAATATATTTGTCCATCACGCCGGCTCGGTCTTATAGACCGAGAATTTATTTGTCCGCTGTGCCGTCTCGGTCTTATAGACCGAGTGAGTTTATATGGTTCATCGCGCCGTAGGTCTGTTCGCTTATGAGCGTTGTTGCTGCTACAGACCGAGACGGCGTTGGCGAACACTTTGCCGTCTATGGTTTGTGGCATAGACCGAGCGGCGCCCACGAATAATTCTTAAATTTGTACGTAAAAATGTATATTCTATTTATTTTAAAGATATACGACTACGAGTACATTTAAAAATGTATATAAAAAGTATGTTTATTTACAGATTTAAAGAAACAGTGATTATTACATTACAATTAAAAATTATCTCGTCAGCTAGTTTCTACAAGGCTTCTTCACTAAGGGGCTTTTTACTTAATTTTTTATTATATTCAGACATTTTTCAACATAATATGTTTCCACCATGCAGTTATGTTACATACTAAATTTACTGCAGCTTATACCGAACCAAAAACCACAGGCATATAACATGCACAGACCTGCTGTAGACCGAGAAATACAGACCGAGACGGCGTGTGCGAGTAAGATTAATTCGTGTACGCCGACTTGGTCTATAGGACCGAGATGAAAACAGTCAAAATTTGGATTTCAGAATCACTTTTTTGAAAAAGTGTGAGCAATTTCTCTACTTAGATTATATTGCCTTTGTCCTGGCATGAACGGCCTGGGAGGACAAATTACATATTTATATGACCGGCCTAGGGGGAAATAAACTAAAATTCCTCACGGCAGTGAACGTGTTAAGTTCACTATTAGTAGCAGCTTATTGGTTAACTCTTTCGCATATTATGAGAAAGTCGTAGTCGGCAACTTTTAATAAAAAAAATAGCGATTTGATGTTATCTATATATAAGAGAGTAGATCGGGTCCCTAAAAGCCCTCACAGGCTGACTGATGATGGAAAATATTTGCAAATCAAGAGAATAAACGAAACACATAACCACACATTAAAAACACAATAAGATCAAGAGTTTTAAGCACTTTTCATAAGAATAAGAAAACTATACTGTACCTAGGTACCTACTATCAGCTGACGACAGCTTTCTTAGTTGGTATATTTCTCTAAAAACAACAACTACAATAACGTAATGCACAAAAGACACGCTTGGAAAATTCGAGCCGAGTTTTGTGTATTAGGTTATTATTGTTTTTAGAAAAATATATAAACTAAGTAAGCTGTTCGACGGACGCCGGAACTTTCAGGTGTTGATAAATCCTGGTTGCCGGGACCGAATGCTATATACTAGGTTATCAACATACAAGTAAAATTATGAATAAATAAATTACATGAAACTTCTTCATATACTTTATAAAAGAATTGTAGAAACAAGTTAATTATTTTTGTTGATTACAGAAATGGATATTACCAGTGAGCATGAAGTATATACTTTATACTCACTGATATTACTTATCTCAAAAGACGTGAAGTATAATGTAAATTAACTAAATAATATCCCAAAATTTTAAATATATAGGTTCTATTAACCTAAACAAAAAACTTAGTTTTATATTACTATTCCGGTAACAAACAAAAAATATTTAGATTTTCTTTAAAGGAGTGATTGTAGGTATAATAGCTTTTGTGTTATGTACTAAACAAATAAAAATCGTAACGGCATATTACTCATTTCTAGATATGCCAATCTGCTTTATCACAGATATCGGTAATGATGATGACACATTTGTACCGTGCGGGCGCTTACCAAGCGTCACCTCACGGGCACTCATTTCTGCTTGGAGAGTGCGCCACAAGGGCACTTTTGTGCCATTTTCAATTCGAAATATTTGGGGTCGGTCGGGATCGAACCCGGTTCCACAGGCTCACAACCAGACACTCAGGTACGAGACCACGAGACCTCGTACACGTAAGTAGTTTTTTCGTAATACCATACTGTTATTATGACAGGACTAAAAACAAAAATGAAAATATAGAAATAACGGCCTAGGCCGTTATTTTTTATAACAGTCGCCCACAATTAAAAATCAGGTGTTCCTAGAAAAATAACGGCAAATTGATGGACTGTTGTCTAGGAGACTTTATAAATTAACCAAAAAAGTTGTTCAGTATGACAGATATAGAAGAATTTTATTATTCCTATCCTAAATGTTTAAATTTTATGTTATTACGAAAAACCTTGAACGCCACATGGCCGAAATGCAAATAACGAACTCGACTGATTACAAACCTCAGTCGCGTCTGTTATTTGCCTCATATCGGCCTAATGACATTAATAACTTTATCGGAATATTTATTTTTTGTTTTTGTAATTTTAAAAGTTGAGCTTCAATAAAACAAAGTTATCATTGTTATGGTCCAATAACATAAATTTCATATAATCAAATATGTAGGTATTTTTTTGTTTTCTAATTTCTAGATTCAATAAAATCAGCGTCACACTAATATTTGCCCACTAAACAATAAGTGCAACAAACATAACTATACACTATATATCCAGTGTGTGAAGCATTGTATTGATATAATATAGTAAAATATACATTATTAAATGATGTTTCTCAAACAACACAGTTTCCGAGTGTCTAATTATAATATATTTTATTCAAAGTCAATCATAAATTTTTGATGAACTAATACATTTCAAATATGATATTCTACAGAAATACATTTTAGTACACTGTTTGCTAATACACACAGATGAATATCACGAAATTATGTACATTCTTGAAACAAATATGAAGTAAATATTTATGGTTACATAAGAAACTTTTGTGTTATTTATAAATTTATTATCAACCGTTAGTGTACACGTATATGGTGACTATACGAATATTTACTACTGATTGAAGAAATGTTAGTTTAAAAAACTTAAGCCGAAAAATTAGGAACGAGTATAATTTCATTATTTTGAATATTATAATGAAAATCAGACTTGTTCTGTTTTTTTCACTGTTTATTACCCTCCGTCAAAAATATAAGAGGTTCATAAACAATAAAAATTGGCCAGTGTTATGTTACAACTTGTTTTTTTTTTTTGAAATTGTTATACGTGTAAAACAGTATTTATATCTAAATGGAAAATATAATAGTACATTAAAACACAAGTATCATAAGACATTCTGTTAACATACGAGTCCAAGTTTGGAAAACGAGCCGTAGGCGAGTTTTACAAAGGACGAGTGCCAAAATAAATTAAAATATAATCCTAAACTTTTCTATTTTAGTATTTAAGACTTTTATATCAAGGGAAACAGCTAAAATTGATAAGTCGGAAGTGATACTTTACAAGAAGCTCTGAACAGATTTTCGTGAAAATTATGATGTGATCGAAAACTTTTCAAATTGGTATTTAAGACTTCTGTATTAATGAGAACGACACATTAGATTTTTTTTAAATTAGTAAACCGGAAGTGATATCTTACTGGAAGCCCTGAACAGATTGAAAAACTATATTATAATATTATCGAAAACTTCTCAAATTTGGTATTTAAAACTCGTATATAATTTGAAACAACATATTACATTTTGACTGTATATGATAAACTGGAAGAGGTACTTTATTTGGAGTCCTTAATACTTTCGCTGCGTATTAATGTACGCGTCGCACACGTAACGCGGCAATGAGTTTTGGCGCAATTCTAGTTTTTTTTTCTCTTAATTTGTTAATATTATGTGTATGTAGAAGTCTTTACTCTTATTTTTCAGTATTTTTTTTTAACGCATACGGTGCGTCAGCAGCATTGTGGACACCTTTTGTTCGGCAATGCTAACGACGCACCTATGCGTCCAGCCTCTTGAATTCTGAAATCAACATGTTAGACAAATCATGTTTATTTGCTTGATGTTTTATCTTTTATTTATGTAATAGCCATTATTTTAATATTTGTGTTTTTAGCCCTTTTGAGTTGTAAATAGCCCTGGTCGTTGTCACCCATGATGCAAAAAAAAAAACAAACTGTAAACTAACCCCACAAATCACTTTTCTGTAGTTGTCTGACAATGCTGGCCAACGCACAGTGTTCTCTTTAAAAGGCTGACGAAACGATGCCGGTTGAAACAAGATAGAGTACTGGACGCACCTGATGCGGCGTGCGCAATGGTTCGACAACATACGTCCCGCAACGTGTGCGTCGTACGCAGCGAAAGTGTTAACAGATTTTCGAGGGAAAACATAATAAAATATAATACATAATTTTGTATTACTGACCTTTTATTTATTGGATTTGTAATTAGAAACAGTAAATCGTTCCAAAATCTTTCAGCTCTATACTACTGATTTGGTCGGGCTAGACTTGAATACTGCCACATTATCTGGAACCCTATCTATGTAGTCTATCGAATCTGTTCAAAAGGAATTCCTAAAATAACTTTATTACAAACTTCACAACAGGTACCCAGTATGTTCAATATCGTATGAACAGTTGTTGGTTATGTTTAATCTTAGGAGTCTTTTTGAACGTCACGAAAATGCTCTTTTACTACATTTGTCAAAAAAATAATTAATGGCTGTGTTGATGATTCTCGCTATCCGTCTTCCCTTCATTTTCATAGATACTCACTCCCATTGTGCGTAATAGAAGTAGTTTCATATTTTACTTGCCCTTAGCTCAAACTGACTGTTTTATGTTATCACCCATATACAGAATGTGTTACACTTATAGTACATAATTTTCTTATATAGATATTTTCTATTTGTACTTTCCCAAATTTTCAAATTATATTATATGCAACCTATTAAAAGTTAAATCTTTAGTGTTGCCTAATATTTACTTTATCTTACCCTTCATTTGGGCTAAGCCTGTTGGGTAGCTGTACTAATAAATAAATAAACAAATAAATAAATAAATTAGATTTTGTTTACAAAGGATCAGCCGGAAGTGATACTTTATTTTAAAGCTCCTTGATATTTAAAACATGGAATGTTTTTATATTTATTCTAGAAAACGTAAAAATAATTTATGCCAATTGCGTAAGTATGTACGTGATATGTAAATAACATATGCATAATCTAATTAGTTTTGTCGCGTAGATATATACTGTCAATAATAATTTATTTTTATTATTATATACTTCATATATTAATTTTATAACATATAATAATTTTTTACATATCTATTTGTAACTTAGCATTATTTTACGTATATTAAATGCTTTTTAATTTTTTATCGTAAGTTATGGGGAAATATAATATATTACCCATGAAATTTGTTTTGAAGAAGTATATAAAGACAAACAAAAATGAACAAAATTATCAGTACAGGCTTTTAAGTCTAACAAAATATTTTGAATTACATATTACTGATGGCTTACAAAATGTTTAAACTTTTGGTTATTTTCGTTGGTAAGTTTTCCCTTCAATAACACTCAGGAAAAACAAAAATTGACAAAAATCTGTGCATTTTATTGACTTGCTACATTTTTGAGTTATTTCTAATAATGGAATTATTTTCTAGTTTCCTATGTGGCCATCAGTGAAGCAGCACCAAAACCTATATGGTTCCCACGCAATAATCCTATAATACAAATGCCACCTTTCCAGTTTGGCCCCTTTTATATACCTAAGATCCCTGGATTTGATCAATTCAGACATTTTTTTCCTGATGTTTCTGTAGTACAAGTAATTCTTCCCTTGAACCAGAAGTACCTTCAGCAAAACCAGAAGTTAGTATTCCCGTATCAGAGGTTTCTAACCTAGAACCAGAAGTCTCTAACCAAGAACCAGAATTAACTAACCAAGTACCAGGAGTTTCTACTTCAGAACCAAACGTTTCTACCTCAGAAACAGATATTATTACTTTGGAACCAGAAGTTACTACTTCGAAACCAGAAGTTACTACTTCGGAACCAGAAGTTACTACTTCGGAACCAGAAGTTACTACTTCGGAACCAGTAGTCACTACTTCGGAACCAGAAGTTACTACTTCGGAACCAGAAGTTACTACTTCGAAACCAGAAGTTACTACTTCGGAACCAGAAGTTACTACTTCGGAACCAGAAGTTACTACTTCGGAAACAGAAGTTAGTACCGATGAACCAGAAGTTACTACTTTGGAACCAGAAGTTGCTACCGAAGAACCAGAAGTTGCTACCGAAGAACCAGAAGTTACTACTTCGGAATCAGTTACTACTTCGGAACCAGAAGTTACTACCGAAGAACCAGAAGTTACTACCGAAGAACCTGAAGTTACTACCGAAGAACCAGAAGTTGCTTCTTCAGAACCAGAAGTTACTACTTCGGAACCAGAAGTTACTACCGAAGAACCTGAAGTTATTACCGAAGAACCAGAAGTTACTACTTCAGAACCAGAAGTTACTACTTCGGAACTAGAAGTTACTACCGAAGTACCAGAAGTTGCTACAGAAGAACCAGAAGTTACTACTTCCGAAACAGTAGTTACTATTTCGGAACCAGAAGTTACTACCTCGGAACCAGAAGTTACTACCGAAGAACCAGAAGTTACAACCCCGGAATAAAAAGTATCTAATCTACAATCGAAAGTTACAGAAAAGTAATATTAAAACAGAATTATACGTTACTACTTGTAAATTAAAAATGCTGCATAACTCTTTTGTTGTTTTTACTTCCCACTACAGTGTAGGTAAAGGAGGTAATGTTTTTAGCCAAAAAATTCGATAGTGTCTTTTTAGTGAATAAGCACAGGGTCACCAAAGCACGTTTTTAATATTTTTAAAATGATGTCTGTGTGTCGATTTTTTCTTCCACGATAACTTTCATAACAAACTTCCAAAAATTTCTATTTTGCATATTTTAAGCTTCCTGCATTAATACAAAATGTTTAGATTTTTGGTAAAATTGGATAACTTACGGCCGATTTCACCACCGATTCCTAAACCGTTGCCTAGCAAGGAATTTCCTAAATTTAAGAACTGCCTAAACTGATACTTATCCATTTTGGATTTCACCAAACAAAGCAATGCCCAGCTAGGAATTACTTACGTAGGCATCGGATTATTAGTTACTTTTGTGATATTATATTTGCACACTGGAAAGAAATGAATAATTTTTATAATTTATGACATTTGTCAATTGTATTTGTCAACATTGACATTGGAAATTCTGTGCAGATATTAATAATTACGTTAAGGTATGCAAAATAATTAATTTTTAAAGAAATTTTCTTTACATATATATTTATAAATTTGTATGTATTACAAAAGTGGAAAATATAAATGAAACAAAGATGAAAATGAACAAGAAAAAAAATGTAAATGGCAAAATATAGAATAAATACATAATATAAAAACAGAAACTGAATCCTATGATTTCAAGTAAAAATTTAAAATGTGACAACAGTAACGCATATTTATGATATTTGACTATGGCATTTTTGTAGAAATTATGAATTTAATTATATGTGAATACCCATTGTAATTTCCCAAAATATAAAATAAAGAATAAAAACGATATATCTATGTAGTTACTAATTAATTTTATATTATATAAACTCGTATAGTTATATAAAATTCTGTTTTGTAATGAAATGGACATTTTTTTCAAAACTATTTTTCATCACAGAATTCAAAACAATTTGTTCTTTCTTTTCTATCTTGTGCAAGTCTTTCAATTTCTTCGTTATAACTATCAACATATTCAATAAAATTGTACAATTTTCATTTTGAAGTGTCAGCTGTCAAACAGTCAAACGTTAGGAAATGCTTAGTGATTTGGGCATTGAAAAACAGATACCTAGCTAAGTAATTCCTAAATCGAGATAGGCAACGCTTAGCGGTTGGTGAAAACGAAATTTTGCTAGGTAATGCCTATGTGATGCACATCGGGTACATAGGCATTACTTAAAATTTAGGAATCGGTGGTGAAATCGGCCACTAGAGTGGTACTTTACTTGAAGCCTATGATAGTTTTTAATGAAAAACTATATTAAAATATAATCCAAAACTTTTCAATTATAGTACTTAAGACTTTTATATTATGGGAAACAACATATTAGATCTTGGTTAAAATTTATAAACCGAAAGTGACACTTTAGTTGAAGCTCTGAACAGATTTTCGTAAGAAAATATATTATAGTATAATCCAAAACTTTTCAAATTAAATAAATAAATAAATAAATATATCATCACGGCATATTACCCATTTCTGGGCGTGCCAGTATCTACAACACATGTAGACATCGGTAATGATGACGATATATTTTACCGTGTGGGCGCTTACCAGGCGTCACCTCACGGGCACTCATAGCTGGAGTGGAGAATGCACCACAGGGACACTTTTGTGCCATTTAAAATTGGAAATATTCGGCATCTGTCGGGATCGAACCCGGTTCCCCCGGGTTCGCGACCAGACATTCAGGCACGCGGCCACGGAACCCCACTCTTCAAATTTGGTACCTATATAAGACTTTTGTATTAATGAAAACGACATATTACGTTTCTTCTAAAAATGATAAACTGGAAGTGGTACTTCACTGGGATCTCTAAACAGATTTTCTTGAAAAAATATTTTTTTAATGAAAAACTATATTAAAATACAATTCTAAACTTTTCTACTTTAGTATATGATACTTTTATATCAAGGGGAACAGCTAAAACTGATAAACCGGAAGTTCTGATCAAATTTTCGTGAAAATTATGATATAATCCAAAACTTTTCAAATTTAGTATTTAAAACTTTTGTATTAATGAGAACGACATATTAGATATTTTTAAAATTGTTAAACTGGAAGTGGTACCTTACTGAGAGCTCTAAACAGATTTTCTTGAAAAAATAGATTAAAATATGATCCGAAACTTTTCAAATTTGTATTTACAATTCTTACATAATCTGAAACAACATATTTTATTTTGACTATAATATATGCTAAATCTGAAGTGGTACTTAATTTGGAGCTCTTAACGTCGCGGGATAGGAGTGTTATTTTGTTTCTAAGCCGACTGATGGCAGCACAGTAGAAAATTTGTGCATCTGGTTGATGTCTAGGTTGTATAAGTGCAGCTGTAGCTACAGCCAATCAGAACAGTGTACCTTACGAATTATAAATTATTTGAAAAGAAAGCCGGGATGGCCAGGGTGCGTGTTTCGACCGAGGAAAACAAATTGTATAATATCAATGAAATACGTATCAAGTGACAAGGAAAAATAAAACAATTATTATAATTCAAACATTTATTTGTGATTAAAAATGGAATTATCCTTGTTTATATTTTGAAATTAATATTTAAAAATAAAGTAATTGTCCATTATTTTGAACAATTGAGAGGAATAAATTCTACTGAGGTTCTCTGCATTTAAAGCCCTTCTGAATTCTTCGCAAAACAATTTCTGGTAGTATGCACTTCTTATAAAAATTAATAAGTTGATCTCTCATATGCTTTTCCCAAAATAAATCACTTTTTTCGATTTTCAAAATGAAAACAGGAGTATCTTTGTTAATAAAAATGATGAAATGTGTAATTGGCCTTGTATCTGAAATGAAATTTGTTTATTTCTAGACGAGCCTACGCTATTATTATTTTAAAAACTATTCAATATTTTTTTTACTAAATTTGGTATCTAGGGGTTTTTCGATATAACCGTTTCAACTAAAATATTTTCAAAGCAGTAGCACTTCCGGTTTAACCGGAAGTAGCCCCTAACTTTATTATTTTAAATAGAATGCTATATTTTTTATTTTACCATCGAATTCAGCAGAAAATTTTACATATGAAACAGTAAAAACATTTTACACACGATTAACAATTTTCGTCGTAATTCAACTTTTTTTTATTTTTTCTCTAAAAACGGCCACTTCTTTATCACTCTATATCTCGAGAATGGAATCGAATTTCTATAATCTGTAAAAACAATTTTAAAAAGAAAGCTTTTGTTTACACTAATATAAATTAGCAACCGATAATTTTTGAAAAATTTAATTTCTACGTCAACGTAAAATTAAATTACAAAAAACTTAAGTTTTTCTAATTAAAAATTATCAACTTTCAACATGGGATATGCAACACAAACTAATTCTATTTTCTAAAGAAGAATTCATTTAAATAATAAAAAATGGAGTGTTCCATTTAAAAAACAGTGTTTTTAAATTTCTTGTACTTCAACTGTGTTTTGAAAATATTTTAGTTGAAACTGGCATGTCGGAAACCTACTAGGTACTAAATTTCATAAAAAAAATATTGAATAGTTTTTAAAATAATAATAGCGTAAGCTTGTCCTGTGACATTTTGTATACCGGGTGTCTACTTTTTTTATAACAAAAAAAAAAAACAATTAAATTTGATAGTAGTTCATCTCCATTTAAAACTGTAATAGAAAAGTGGAAACCCGGCATTACATAACATTTACCATCGGGACTTGCTGCTAGATATACATTTTCTTCATCAATAAATAAACCCGAAGGAATAACTTTCTTATTAGTTTGATTTTCAAATATACGAATAGCTACGTATTCGTTATCCAAACCGTATTTTATGTATTTTGTTATTATGTGGTTTTTAAATAAACAATCTCGTACCTAAACATCTTCTTTTACATACGCGGCCAAAAATTGACGATGTTAGTCTATTAGCTTGTTCAGTATCGTATACAAATTATGAATTACAATCCCTGTACAAGGATATCCCTAATTTAGTTTTTTTTATAAAACCCAGTTGAACTGAACTTTAGATTAAAATACGCCGAAAAGAAAACAAAGGCCTTTATGATCAATGACACCGGGCGAGGGAAGTGTACCTGCATTTTGCACGTGTTCTTACAAGAAATATTTAATACCAGTTTCTTAGAATGTCTGATACCAATTATCCCAAATTGTTAAACCTGTAAATACATATTTTAACAATGTCCCTTAGGTACATTTCACTTTGTTCAGATAAAGTTTTGCTTTCATTATACATCACATAATAAATACATAAACTTTTATCTTTTGAAGTACATATTTTCCAAATTTTTATATTATATGATACGATTACTATACGATAACTAGAAAATGTTTTATTATCATTGGTTGGAAAAGTATTTTTACATAAATTATAAATACAAAGTTTGAGAAGAATTAAATCTTCGTTTTTTTTATATTTTTACTATTTTTTACAAAAAATTATGTAACTGATTTGTTAGTATTATAGTTTACATTATTTGCATTTAATATATTCCTATTTCTATATGCGATATGTACTACTGTTTTGTTTCTCCAAAGAAGAAGATACCTTATTTCGAGCTTCATTTCTGAAATAGGTTGAAGTTGCAGTGCTTTGATAAAAATATACATACTTGTATTTTACCTTTTCAAATTAATTTACTTTGCTATTTTAGCTCTTTTACTTCTTTTGCGTTTTCCAAATTGAAAACCCATTTTTCACAACTCAAATAAAAACAATATAAATTCACGCAATGCCGATTTTCCTAAAAGGCTGAATAGGCTGCAGAAGCGAATGCAGTTTATTTCACTATTTCAATATTTTTCCCCTCTACGTAATCTAACAACTTAAGCCCCTCCCTAACTCCTCCTTATGTTCCATTTCGACAGCTCAAATTTCATGCGGCACGTGGTGGCGAAAGAGTAAACTAAATTTGCCTATAATTAACATTGGAAGAACATTTCAGAGAATCCAGGCGCTGTAATTTTCATTTTAAAAAAATGAAAAAAATTCATGTGATTCTTGAGCCAAAGTTCTATATAGTGAGTATAATAATTACCCTATAAATTACCTCACAATCTATTTAAAAAATATTTTTAAAGGTACAGATTTAGCATTGTTCAAATGTTGGCTTATTTTCTCAGAATTCAATCATATTATACAAATTCTATGTATCTAGCTATATTCAGTGTTTTCTTGTGATTCCTGTGATATCAACTTTTTAACATAAAACTGCTCCATATATGACTTGGATTCATTTATGTAAAAAATAATAATTTCAGATTTTAATGAATTCAACATTTTTTTTCTCATCAATAATACTATATACAATTTTTGAAAATGTGATTTTGAAATCATTGATCTCTCCTTATTTGCTCCTATTATTTGCATTTTGAAATGTTTTCACAGTTTTGAGGAAAAAAATTGAGAACTTATCGCTAAATCATGATTTTGACTGGCGCGCAGGGAAAACATAATAAGATATAATCCAAAATTTCGTATTACGGACTTTTCTATTTATTGGAATAATAAATTGCATTTTGTATACAAACGATCAACCGGAAGTGATACTTTACTGTAAGCTCGGCGGAGGTCATGTGCTTGTCACATTAGATTTTTTACTCGTACGGTCGTACCAGTCGTCTACGGCTTCTATTTCCAGTATGAAGCTGGAAATAGAAGGGACCTGAGTTCAAATAAATATCCATCATAATACATATACAGGATGATTGTCGAAAGTGCGCCACCAGTAGGGTTGTCAACTGACCTTTTTTGGAAAGGACTGTCCTTTTTTGAGCATATTTTGCCCTTGTCTTTTTTCAGACCTTCAGAGTTAAAAATATGTGTGTTTAACTTACAAACCTATAATTTATATAGATCTGTGGATTAACTAGTGTTAACTTGTCAAATTTGTTAATTGTTATTGTTACTCTCATGCTCATGCTTTCATCCTCATCAGGTATTACTCGATTTTATTATAGTTTATTAAAGCTAAATAACTGCTTTGACGATTTAAAAACTAAAATGTAAAATTAGATATTGGCAGTTAACATTTTAAGGTTAGATATCTTATTGCGTTTTACTTGTTTTCGTCAGAAAATATTGATTTAATTTTTTTTAAGAATTTGGTAAATTTGCTTCATTTAATTTTTCTCATAAATTTTAATTCCTACACATAATTCAGAAAACGATTGCTAAAAAAAATGTAATTTTCTGTAATTTTGTAAAATTGGTAACCCTAGCCACCAGTAATATTTAGTTTCAGTTGAGAATACAACAGAATGAAAATAAGCAAAGTTAAACAGGATAAAGTTCGTAATAAGAATTATGTACAGCTTCCGCTTTTAACGAAAATGGATATTACTTTAATACTAGCATAGGGTTCAAGTTTTAATTATTGCAATAAAACATTTATTTTGTAAACATCTATTACCCTGATTAAAAATGAAAGTATTACATGTTTTGGCTGCATGTTTTGTATTATTTTTATGACAATTTGAATTTGACCGCGCTCTTATGTACAGGGTGGAACAAATTCGAGTTTCTTATATGAAAAACTTTCTTATTATGCACGCTACAAAAAAATGATGTAAACCACAGAAATTTTCTGAATAAAACTCGATTTCTGGACTGACATTATCTTTATTGAAAACACAAAATTTGTTTCACAGCGTTTCGGATGCTAAGATCTGCTTCCGTTATCAGGTGAACTGATACTAATATCCTGATTAGTATCAGTTCACCTGATGACGGAAGCAGATCTTAGCATCCGAAACGTTGTGAAACAAATTTTGTGTTTTCAATAAAGATAATGTCAGTCCAGAAATCGAGTTTTATTCAGATTAATACATTATCTTGCGAGTTAAAGTTTAAAGACAGAAATTTTCGATCTGTAATTTATTTTTTCACACAATGACTTCCAACCCCCCGCCTACGTATCTTCCGATCACAACAGCTTATGTATTGGTATAGGGAATTACTTCTCTAGTCAGTATATACTCGAAGCTTGTTATACATCGTTGAAAAGCTTATAAAATAAAGAAAAAGATGAGACTATTTTCAACATATGTTCGCGTTTAAAATATATGTTTGTGTTATATCTCGAGAATTATTAAATTAAAAAAATCTAATTACATCACGTTATTCTACGTAGTCAGTATATTGTCTATACATTTTTTCTTTATCTTTTATAATAAGTGAGATATGAGGTATTTTCAAAATAAGTGCAAATCAAGTTTTAGCCTGCAGCTCAAAAACAAAAGACGATTGAAAATTGCTTTGGTGCCTATTATAAATATCTCAAAAAGTTGGCCCATAAAGACCTACATCAGTTTTTTGTAGCATCTTAATAAGAAAGTTATATAAGGAACTCGAATTTGTTCCATCCTGCAAATTTGATTGTATTTTTCGTTGTTTAATACATAAAATATTTTCTTATGTGTTTTAGTGTATTTTACTTTTTTTAGAGTGGCGACAGGGGGGGGGGGGGGGGGGTTAAGTTGCCCGGGCCGGATAAAACTCTCGAACCGAAATTTAGCCTCAGTCCGGGACTGATTATAGCTCCTGAAGAAAGTGCATGAGGACCGAAACCGATACTTACAGCAACTTAAATTTTTCAGATGTGACTAATCCAGGAGATCTCTCATTTCTTCTTCCAATCAAGAAGTATTAGAAGTTGCTTAACACGTTCACTGCTGATGACGCATATGTTGCGTTTGCGCATGACGGTCTAGCGCTAACGACGCACATGTTGCGTTTTGTACGCAGTCAATTTCTGCTCTTGATTATACGTTGACCAATTCTGCAATAGTGTTTTGGTGATTGCCAACTCGTTTAGCTATGTTTGAATATTTCTTTTGAATATCTGGTTCCGAGACAAGCTGCAATGAGTCCGAATCAGCCCGGTTCTTCGAAAATGAAAGAATCCAAATGTCCTTTTATGATTTTCGATTAATTATAATTAGAAATTTGTTGCCTGAAAGGCCAAAAATGGAGGCTCCCAGAGTATTGAGACATTTTATCAGTCATTGCGTAAAAGTAGGTGGTAAAACCATGCGATAGTGATATTGAGTCTGTACCACCAAGGGGCTTCGAATATACACGTCATATGAGTGTAAAGCAAGTAATGTAGGGTTTCGCATTGAACTTTATTTTGAAGGATATAGGAGAAAAATGCAATATTTATATAGTTAAAAATTTATTTTTAAATTTTATTATTTTTCAATTTTTGAATTTGACTTTTTTTGTATATTTTTACATATTTTTAATATTTTTATTTTTTAAATAAAATATAACAAGTAGGAAAGAAGTGTGTTTGATTAAACAAGTTTTAAATAAAATTAAAATCTTCAACGCAAATGTTGCGTTTTCAGCGCTACGGAATAAAAACTTCACCATACGCTGACAACGCACCATATGCGTTTTGATCCCAAAAGGCCTAGTAGAAGTCTCAAAAGTTTTAAAATCTATTTCTTAACTTTCACCCTAAATTTTATAACAATATTAGGAAAAAAAAGGTATCAGCGTACAGGGAACGAAACTTATATTTGGTCAGCAGTGAACGTGTTAAATGTAATTTAGTAATACATTTTTTTTAATTTAATAGATTATTATTGGACGGTTGCACGTATAAAATTGGTTTTATCTTAATTATTGTTTAATTCTCAATTAGAATATCGCCACAACCGCCCAGGTAGTTAATATTAGTGTAATATGAAGTTTTAACATAATGCGAAATAGACAAATATTTTACAAATTTATTTCTAATCTATTATTATTATTATTATTATTGTTATTATTATTATTATTATAATTATTATTATTACTATTATTGTAGGAAAAAAGAAAATATTCGGAACTGCAGTCTGGAAGATTTTATTGATTTCAAACCAACGTTTCGATCATAACTTTGATCCTCTTCAGGGTTAAATCAAGTCAGAAAAATAATGAAATATTTGTAACAAACGTTAACAAGCATCGATAATTTATATGTGAAATACACAAAGTCATAATAATGATGAAAAACTTTTTTTTATAATATTTGTCCATTTATTCTTTTCCGTTTATATTATATTTATAAATATAAAAAAATGTATTTCGTCATTATTATAACTTTGTGTATTTCACATACAAATTATCGATGTTTTTTACGTTTGTTACAAATATTTAATTATTTTTCTGACTTGATTTAACACTGAAGAGGATCATAGTTATGATCGAAACGTTGGTTTGAAATCAATAAAATCCTCCAGACTGCAGTTCCGAATATTTACTTTTTTCCTACATCAATCTCCAGTCGATCATCGCTACTATTATTAATTAAAATAATATGATCGTATGCATGTAGGTACATGTAAAAAGTAAATATGTTAAACAAAATAAATATACCAGAATTAAATACTCATTCCTTTTCGGCAGCTATATAATACACTGTTGACGTGCACATTAATTTGAAGACATTTTATATAATAAAACCTGATAGGATAATAAATCTCCAGAGGACAATGTTGAGGGATTCTGTTTACAACATACATCCTGTTATAGTGGTTACATGTAACATTCTTCATCATCCTCTTTCATTATTCGCACACGGTGTTCCGTTCTTTTCGTTTATCTGTATACTTATATATACGAGTAAGTGTAATAAATAAAGGATGTGATAAATGGACTATGATTAAAATAACACTTCTATACAAAATACCAATAAATACTTAATTATATTTTAAAAGCTATTTAAATAAAATACATCACTTGTAAAACTAATTTACCACTATAATGTAATCTCCAATAGTTCATTAATAATTAAAACATACGACTTTAAATCCAATATTTATCCGGATTACTTAGAAGTAGTTAATTGATTTCAGGATTAACTGGGCTATAAATAATGGCCTTTATCCCTGTAATTCATTTATCTAATATTCGCTATAAACCTCGACCTTTCTAAAAAAATATTATTTGCTTAGTATTTATTGAGTCCTACTAAAAAATTCTTTGTTACCGTTTCATAGTATTTATTCTAGCGTATGATTATATACAATTGTCAATTCAGGGATGTGCATTTACGCGTAAAAAAATATTTTGTACGTTTACGTGTAAAAAATGCGTAAAAAATGTTAAATAAGTAAAAAACGTAGATACTATATAATTTAATTCTTCATAACACTTGTTGTTTACAAATGTCACATTACAGTAACTTTCCTTAAACCTATCATAAATATATTCTAAAACGACTGAAACTATAATAAGTTTATAAGAGACTGAAATTATTGTAAAATATTAAAAAAAAAACATTCTGAAACTATAGATAAATTAACATAAAATGCTTAAAATTTGTATAAAATTCATTTTCAATAAGTTTGGAGCTAATGATTTAAATCAATTTCAAATTATTTGAAACTATATGTTATTAATAATTAATAAATAGAAAATGAAATTTTAGTTTTGCAAATTTTTTTATTCGCCGTCTATTTTTAAATGTCTTCAAATTTTATTTCTTTACAAAACTGCCTAGAATTAACATAAAACATATAAAACATTTTAAAAATATAATATAATATGCTTCAAATTTACGTATTTAGTCTAATTTTGACTTAAAATGTGTTTAAAATTTGACGTTTGAGGTTATATCTCAGGAATATATTTTCCTCTATTTCCCTACTAATCTGGTTGTTGATAGTTTGAAGGTACCTAATTGTTTGTCTGAATCAAAGAAACATGTTGATGTCACGTGGACTGCTTGTTCTGAAATATTCATTACAGTATAAAAAAATATCTTTATAAAAAAATATACTCATGGTATTAATATTTTACATTATCTACGTTAAAAAATCTCAAATATTGTCAATGTAAAAAATAATTTTTTACTCGTAAATAATAACTTATAATACGTGACGTATTTTACGTGCCCATCCCTGAATTGTCATATAAAGTTGATATTATGTATATATATCTTCTTCAGCTTTTCCCACTCGTTAGGGGTCGCTATTCTTTATTTTCTTTCTCCATTCATTTCTATTTTGCGTGTCGTCCTCAGTTAATCCCTTTTCTCTCATGTCTTCCGCAATACAATCCCTCCATTTTCTTTTTGGTCTCCCTCTGTTTCTTCTACCCTCTACTACTAAGTTGCTCATTCTTCTTCCAATATATTCTTCATCTCTCCTCGTGACATGCCCATACCAATGCAAACGCCTCTCCTGTATCTTTCTTGAAACTTCTATCACTCGTGCCATTTCCCTTATACTCTCATTCCTTATCCTATCTTTTCTTGTCTTTCCCAACATCCATCTCAACATCCTCATCTCTGCCACATTCATTTTCTTTTCATTTATTTTCTTCACTGGCCAGGTTTCACTGCCATAGATCATAGCCGGTCTCACCACTGTTTTAAAAACTTTCCCTTTGATTGCTCCTCCAAGTTTTCGGTCACACAGTACCCCAGATACTCTTTTCCAATTCATCCATCCTGCCTGAATCCTGTGGTTTATTTCTCTCTCTAGTCCACCATTTTGATGTATATATGATCCGAGGTATTTGAATTCTTCCACTCTAGATATTTTCTCCCCATTGACCTCCATCTCTCCTATCTTGTTATCTCCTCCAAACCACATATACTCAGTCTTCGTCCTGCTAATCTTGAGCCCTGCATCTTCGATAGCCCTCCTCCATCGTTCTAGGTTTTCATTTGCAGTTTCCTTAACTGTGTACACTAACAATATGTCGTCAGCATAAAGCATAGACCAAGGGGCCGGATCTCTTATTGTTTTCGTCAGTACGTCAACTACGAGATTAAAAAGGTATGGGCTTAGTGCTGAACCTTGATGTAACCCGACTGTTACAGGGAATCTTTCCGTCATACCCACACTGCTCCTTACTCTGGTATGTACTCCTTCATACATGTTCTTAATTAGCCGAACGTACTTCTCTGATACCTCTTTTTCTCGCAGGCATCTCCAGAGCTCCTCCCTGGGTACTGTGTCGTACGCCTTTTCTAGATCTATGAAGATCAGATGTAGATCTTTTTGCTTTTCGCCATATTTTTCCAACAACTGCCTCAGGGCAAACAAAGCATCAGTTGTTCCTCTTCCAGGCATGAAACCAAACTGCTCTTCTCCTATTCTAGTTTCTTCTCGCAATCTCTTTTCGATAATTTTTTCCCACACTTTCATTGTGTGAGATATTAAGTTGATATTATATGTAAAATTATAATAACTTGTTGGACTAGAATCATCAACCACTGAGGTCGATATTATACTTGAAAAGAATGAGTTGGTCAAGGTGACGGAAGGCACCGTTGAAGATGATTAGTACTGTCTTGTTTTCCTCTTTTTGTATTGCCGGAAGGTATTAGGGTAAGTGCTGCGTCGCTACTACATAACGTGTATGAGATATTTGAGCCATTGTGACAAGTGTAGTGATTAGGAGACCCTCAAGGTTCTTGAGGATCGTCGTTTCGTATTAAAATTGTTGGACTAAAAGTATATCTCATTGTTAGACAAGTGCTAAAATTTAATACAGGAAAGAAGAACAGATATGCCTTCGATTTAATAACAATTTTTTGCGCCTTTGGGGGACCATTTCCCGTGACGTACTTTTTGTAAAAAAAAATCCTATAGACAAGATTGTCGATGGAAAAACATTGATTTTTGTCGTTATCCTCAACTTTTATTGCAAACTCGTGTTGCATAAAACATTTTTGTTCGCAATTGGTTAGTAATATGTACGTTTCTAACTTGCTTTTTTTTCCCAACAAAAAATGAAAATATTCCAGGATCACTTCGCTCTCGTAAAATATGGGGCAGACTGAACAGGGTTCGTACACATAATAGGGTTTGCACTGATTCACTATTTAAGTGGAATAAATAGCATCACCTCAGTGCGATTGTGGTGCTTCCCGACGGACTATGGAACATATTAGAACAGAGTGCAGTCTGCGGAAGTATCCAGGCAGCAGCAGAGATTACTTCAATTTAACACCTATGATGCTGAAAGAGAGGTATTGGATTCATGCTAAAATTTGCATATCCAGATTTTATTGAATAAGCACGATTAAGGTCCCTAGAATCCGATTATAACATTTTTAAAATGATGTGTGTGTGTGTGGATGTGTGTATGTATGTGTATGTATGGATGTTGGAGGGACGATTCCTCAAAAACTATAAGACTTAAAAAATATTTAACTGCAGTTTCCCCAATCTGACATTCCTGGGAAGAGCTGAACAGGTTTTGGTAACAATTGAACAACCGAAAGTAGTAATTTCTTAGAAAAATTCTTCTAAATATAATTTTTTGGGATTTTTTTTTATTAAATATTAAAGAACATAAAATTCTCCATCTAATATACTTAAAATTTTTATTATATCTTGTATAGATTTAGAGATAAAAATACTATAATTTATAGAGTAATCTAATCGCAGAGGCTTAGATACTAAGGATACCAGTTGACAAATTCCAATGTTTATAACATAGTTTGTAAATGACACATGTCAGTGTCAAAAATCAACAATTTTAGTGACATTCTGATAGCTTTTTCTGGGAAGTATATTTAATCTTTCTTATTGTTTTATTAATTAAATATTTGAAATTATAGGTAAAATTGTGGTAAAATGCATATATCCATCAGAAATACCGCCAATCTGGTTAATGAATTGGAAGAATCTCTGACATTTAGAAACTTCCTCATACAATGAAAAATAGATATAATTAGAATTATATGTGTACAGAAGACATGTTAAATACAGTAAAAAACAATATTTGGGTAAAGTTCTGTAATATTTTGTTATAAAACGACTGTTCGAAAGCGAAGTGCAATACAATACTTATATAGCCTAATATGGAAATGGCGAGAGGTCTTGTGCTGGCCACAACAGATTTTTTATTATATGTATATGTCATACGATAAATAAATAAATAAATAAATAAATAGGGCAACGAAGGTCCGAATTCTTGTCGTACTATTCCAATCTTTGGATTTTAAATATAATAAATCATTTTTGGCAGAAGTTAAAAATATGCGTTGGAGAAGAAAAACAAGCCTGAATTATGGAACCAGAGTCACAAATTTCAACTTTACTAGTTGGCTGTTCACAGAAGTTTTCTGACTGGTCGAGGACTGATTGGCAACGGTCAGAATAATTTCCAACACGGCTAGAAATTTTTAGTCTGAGACATGTGCATTTATATTTTTTACAAGTTTTGACATTCGCACATGTTTGAGTTTGTTTTCGTCTACAGAAAATTAGGTTGACCGTGAAATTGCTGTTTCGGATAGTAGCATTTTACTAAAATATTTGACTTTTTAAATTAATCCTCAAGTGAAGATAACGATTTTGAGATAATGGTTATTAGAAAAAGAGATCCCGTAGCCGCGTGCCTTCTTATGATTGCTGTACAGCTAATACGTATTAGCCAGAATCGAATCTACAGTGTAACAGTGAAACCTTAGATGTGAAAGTCAATATGAAATGATCAATATATTGTACGAGTATGGACTTTAATTCTGAGTAGAATTTCTGTGAAACCAGTGAGACAAAATTTTTCTAACAAGTTCCTCATGTTCAAATTATAAGACATATCATTAATCATGGACACAAAGAAAAATAAACTGTTGTGGCCAGCACAAAACCTTCCGTCAATTCAATGTATTTCGTACAAATCCGATACCAAAAGTTCCTTGGAAAAGATTCTATATATCCTGTAAAATTGTAACACGAACACACTATTTTTTATAAATTCCATATTGCAAGTTCCTTTGGGAAGATTCTATAAATCCAATATTATTATAACACGAATGTACATTCTGTAAATTGCACTTCACACTTCCTCATTCCTATCCAACGCATCTTCTTCAGACAGTTCTTCCTCTCTCAAATATTCTGCTACACAGTCCTTCCATCTTCTCTTTGGCCTTCCTCGTACTCCCGGCATTGAAACTGCAAGTCATTTATGCGAGGGACACTCTGTCACTTATGTTACTTTCTGATCCTATGCTTTCCACTTTGGTTTTGCACTTGACACTGACATCTGTCAATTAGAATTTTTTTGAATATATGTGTTGTTTTCATAATTTTAGCAAAGCTAACTGATTTTTGAAAGTTAACTTCTCTTAATCTCTCTATAACTCTATATCTTTTGAATATGAAGGAAAATGTATAATCAAATTGTATAGAGAATAAGATTTTCTTTCATATTAATGATCACAAAATGTCAAAAAATGATATTTAACTGCGGTTTTCCCAGAAAAACTGTTAAAAACTTCAAATAAGGGTACTTCCGGTTGACCAATTATAACCAAAATCTAATCAGCTCTTCATATGGTTGTAAAGAAGAGGAATACGAAAAAATCATAATTTTTAGAATTTTAGTTTGCGAGTTATCGTCGGAGAAAAATTTGTCACATACACACAGGGACACACACACAGACACACACACGGACACACACACAGACACACACACGGACACACACACACACACATACAAACATCAATGTAAAATTAGTAATATCGTATTCTAGGGATCTTAAAACGTGCTTATTCATTAAAAACTCACCACCGAATTTTTTGACCAAAGACAATACCTTCCTTACCTAAGGGTGACGGAAGGTAAAAAATATACTCGTAGATACTACAAGGGTAATATGTCAACAAAGATAATTTACATTGTTCCGTTGTTCAAAAATTCATTGAATACTATTTGTAATTGGATTTCATAAAGGGAAAACAAAATTTGTCATTTGCTGATGATGGACTAATTCTTGCCCGAACTGTGTATACTCGTATTAAATTATATGGAACATTAAGACCTGAAATCAATTGACATCGAATCCTATGAAGGTTCCCAAAGGATATTCCTATTAAAAAATAAGCATATAGTTTATTATTTATTTATTTTATATTGCATAATGAAAAATCTGATGTGGCCAACACAAAACCTCCCGCTGTTGAATTTTTATTAATTTAAATAAATACTTACGTATTTACTACCGCTGCAAACTGTTCCATTGCAGAAAACTATTGCTTTATTTACTATTTTCTTTTTAAAATGTCACTATTATTAATTTGAAGTGATTAGTTTTTTGACAGTGACATTAACTGTCAGTTACATTCATTTGAAATATGAACTGTGTAACAAACGAATTATTGTGTTTATCTTAGGCTTCGCGACTAATAATAAAAATTATTAAATTTATGTGTAAGATATATAGAAAAAATATTAATGTATTCCACCAGAAAATTCAATAATCTTTAATTTTCATAAGACATAAAATGCGAAAAAATGGCATTTAATGGTATTTTTTGAAGAAAAACCATTATGAGCTTCAGGTAAAGTGCCATTTCCGGTTATTCGATTTACACTAAAATCTAATGGCTTCTTTTCATATTAGAATGGGATGGAAATACAAGGTTTCAGAATTTTCTGAATGATAGTATTTGAGTTAGAGTGAAGACAAAATCCCTACACATACACACACATACACACACATACACACACACATACACACACACACATACACACATACAGACATCATCGTGAAAATGTTAAAAATGGATTCTAGGGAACTTAAAACGTGGTCATTTACTAAAATCTCAAAATGAGATTTTTAGCACGATCCCTATGCCTCCCTTACCAAGGGTAGCGGGAGGTAAAAAGGTTGTTTGATTAATTATCTTTGAATCATAATAGAAAATGCATTTCTAAAGCTGAAGATACATTATTAATCTTTAACATTTAACTATCTGATATAGAAATATTAAAACACTAACTCCATGCTTATATTGCGCATATCTGTGATTAATTAACTCAACAATTCCAATAAGAAAATTTATTTCGCACCCATAGCTTGATTTAATAGAAACAATCCCATTACGAGATGAATCCTGCTAGATCAAGTGAGCAGCGGTTGGGTTCCTGCGCCTGCACTACTGCAGTGCATTGCCGCCAGCCACAGCGTGAGTCATATATTCTCTCTCCGGGGAAATACAAGCTCTTGAGTTATTTTATAATGAATTTTGAAATTAGTAGAGTTTATCATGCTGCGCTATAATGAATTATGACAATGTGGAATGCATGTTTATTTAGTAGTGAAATTAAGTAGATAATGTTTTATTTTTAGTCGTTGTGGATGCAACGCAAGAGGTTTTTAATATGAATATATTTTCCTTTTTAGTAGAAAATAGAATAATTTAGATTTATTTGCGTGGAAAATTTTATAATTATTTATGTTACGAGCAATGTACGAGGTGTAAATTTTAATGGATATCTTCTTGCGATAATTAGGGAATGTAAATACAGTTTACATGTTTTTACAGCTTTGCAGCGATTTTGATAGGGTTTATATTCACATAGCTCTTGAACTCGGTAGATCTAATTTGAGATACGTAAAATTGTACCAGAATAATACTAGTTTTATTTCATGGTATATAAATATTGTATTATTTATTTCATTCCTTTTTTTAGAGTTTGTGTCAGTAACTTTGATTTCTACGACCGACTTCGTGAGTGAGCTTTGCCATTCTAGTATAGAGGTAAGTATATCTGCTAACTTTTGCTAAGCGCAAGCGTATATGAAATATTTACGTAGCTAGGAATCTTTTCCACCAAAATCCGCGCAACTTTGCACATTTTTCATATCCAAATAATAAGTTCAATAAGGCCAGCTCAGCGGATTTCTAAACACTGTTCTTTTTAACACCTTTTTATTAAATCAAAATAAAACAAATAAAATTATTCACGAAACAAAAGTGAGCATTAAATTACCGGGCCTAGGTCAGCGGGAAAGTATTCGTGGGCAGAGTGTTTCTGGGCTGGAGGCGAGGATGCGGGCTTGGGGTGGACTACGGCAGCGTAACAAACGGGGTTCGGCTTGGCTGTCTTCTTTGGGCGCTGGGACACTGCTAGCGGTGCTAGAGAAGAAGCATGGCTCGGACTCTCTAGCAATTGTGAAAATGATCTAGCTAGAACTCTTGGCTTCTGTAAGCTCAGTATGCTTCTTTTAAAGCCGGTCGCCGGCTAGTGGGAGAAGCTCGTGATCGGGCGTATGTAGGGAGCTGGATTGGTAGACTGACGTCCACATCAAGCGCTTTCTGCGCGTCAGTTCACCGATTCGTAGTGGTATCAAATTGATATATAAATAATTTTACAACCGTTAACATTTTGTGATACTTGCTAAGGTCTTACACTTCCCTGTGCCATACACAAAGGTATTGACTAGTTGTAATTTATGCGGAAGCCCAACTAAAAATAAAACTGACTCAGGCCACTTTCCATGCACAATGTTAAAAACTTCAAACATACATTTTGGGCGCATTTCCTTGAAGAGAAAACCCTAGAGAAGATGTACTCGAGGGAAAGAATAATAAGCAAAATAAAAGTGTAACTTAATTTTTGACTTAAAATAGTAATAAACAAAAAAAAAAAAAAAAAAAAAAAATAATAAGGAAACCAAAAACTGTGAGGCAGTACGGTGGACATCGTCTAGCTACTGAATGCTGGAACACTTTGGGGATTGACTGAATCCTTGACCCAGACACACCACTTAATCCGTCTTGAGTCCTAGAGAGAACTGATAAGATCCTCTCTCTCTCTCTCTCTCTCTCTCTCGGAAGGACGATGCTCATTTGGCCCTGGGCCGTGCCAGACACTGGTAACTACGAACTATGAGCAGTTTCAGTCTTTGTTATAAAGGCAATTGTACTGGTTTCGTTGAGAACAGCGGATCAACCCACCTCCAGAGCGCACCTAATGTCCTAAGAAATATTCCTCTCCACAGTACTTGATTTTGATGCAGAGTAACACTCTAGTCTGAAGGACTGGATACCATACAAAGGTAAACAAAGAAAGAAACGTTATAGTGGTAATATTTCAAAAAATTTAAGTGAACATGAAGAAATTCATATAACCCAACAAAGAGTGGAAGGGAAGAGTATTCGACTGCAGCCAAGGAAAAATATTTGGGGCACTTTTACAAATCATATAGACAATTTAGCACCCAAATAAATAAATTACTCACGCACCCAAATAAAATACAACCCGGAAGGGCAATTCCCGTCCACATGAAAAATGAAACGTAAAAAAATGCAGCTTACCAAAAGTCCGAGCCAGTCATTAAGGACCACTTCCACTGGACATCAAAGAAAGATAACTAAAGCCTGTAACTAGATGTACGACTGTCTCTTTCCGTAGCTCAGAAATGACCCCCGATCATCAAAAATGTGAAATATTAAATTACAATACAAAGTATTTGGTGGAATAGTATCCAAATGAAGTGGAATACTTGATTTTCATGAAAGTATATTTAAGTAATATTTATAAATTAATAATTTATATGTTCAGCCTTTTCTGTTTCCAAATGACTTTTGCTAAATTGGAAAATAATTTAAGTAAATATGTTTTGTTTCAACACACAATGAAAGCTGCCAAATTTATCGTTTATGAAAATTAATATCAATTTTTTGAATAAAATGTGGTTTTCAGTATACAATTTAATACTACTCATATATAGTTAATTATTTTAGCCTCGCAACTTTTACCGGTTTCAACATTCACCATGGTCCGGTAAACTAGGTACCTACTTCTTCTACAAAATATAAATAAATAAATAAATAAATATCACAATTTGTACTCTAAATAACTATTTCCATTTAATGTACCAATATTAAATATAGTTGGTCTTTAGAACAATATTTTATTATAAAATCAATTCATCATATTAGTGAAAATGTCGACATTATTGCTCTTAGAAATCCGTTCCTCATTTTGTTTAAAATTTATTGATTTATTATCCGATTCTTACAGACAATAATAATTATCAACAACAACAATGAGTGCCCGGGATGAACAACCTTTAACCATTTCCTCTATTATACATTAATGTTATTATTCTACTTTATTTATTATTTATGTGGAAATACTTATATAAAGTTTTCTCAAAAATAATGTTCCGAAAATAATAAATATTGAAAATTTTAAGTACCTGCTATCAATTACACAGTTTCATTCAAAATCAAATTATTAGTGTTGGTTTAGCTATCAAATCAACATCAATGTTTAGCAGTATCTAACAATAACAAATTAACCTTACTTTGTTAATTAATTGTAATGTCAAAACTAAGTGATTTATTTAATTGAAATCATAAACAAATTCGCAGGGCCGTGTGCGTATAGTGTCTGGTTGGCACCCTGGTGACCCGGGTTCGATCCCGGCCAGTGCAGACTTTTAATCGCACAACAGTGATCTCTGTGGGGCATTCTCCACACCAGCTATGAGTGCCCGTGAGGTGACGCCTGGTAAGCGCCCACACGGTAAAATACTTCAAACAAATATCGTGGATTATGGACAAATATTAATTTTTTAAAATAGTGTACACTCCATATACAATTATTTCTTATTCATCTACTTCGGGGAGGGGGTAGTTCGCTCTCTTTAGTCTTTGCAGTCTAGAATACTATATTAATAGTTTTGAAGCTACAGAAGCTAATATCAGCCATTTAGAAGCACATCAAGAAATTCTAGCTAATGAGCAGGAGAATAAAAAAGGAATATTAACAAGTATATTTCTGCCCTGATAAGTATTATAAGATGAGATGTCGCTAATATCGGGGAAATAATTATAATCAGTTGAGTTTGAAACTCAATAACTTAGAAAAAATTCAAAAATTATGAAACACACTTACGTTTATAGACTATATATTTCTATGTAATATAATTTTCATATTTTTAAATTGAAAATTGACTCCCATTCTCAGCGCGTTTGAAGACTGCTCAACTTCATTGATTCCTAATATCAAAATTAATAAATTTAATTTAATTTTTTATCCCGACTGACGCCAAATATTTCGAATTTTAAATGGCACAAAAGTGACCCCTGTGGTGCACTCTCCACGCCAGCAATGAGTGCCCGTGAGGTGACGCCCGGTAAGCACCCGCACGGTACAAATATGTCATCATCATTACCGATATCTGCGATAAAGCAGATTGGCACACCCAGAAATGGGTAATATGCCGTGATGATATATTTTTTTTTATAAATAAATAAATAAAAAAAATATGTCATCATCATTACCGATATCTGCGATAAAGCAGATTGGCACACCCAGAAATGGGTAATATGCCGTGATGATATATTTATTTATTTATTTATAAATGAAAAAAAAAAATTAATATGTTGTAATCATATTCTCTCTGAATAATGTAAACGCATTTTTTTCGATTTATTTATATTTAATGTATAACAATTAAAAAAGTAATACTGTTGGACCTCAGCTTCTACCTTCTATTAATAATTAAAAATTTATATGGAATGTGGATTTAGAATTCAGTTTTTATATAAAATATTAATAAATTATTATTTGAAATTGATTAGTTTAATTTTAATAATATTTTTAAAGTTTCCGCCCGTGAACGCACGGTACGCTTTTAAAATAAAAAAATATTAAAACTAAACTATGCCAATAATTAATCGATCCTAACTGCAAATTTAATATGTAGAAATGGGCTGATCGGAACAAGGAGATTTTAAATAAATGAAGAAAAACTTGTGAGAAATACAATGACCTTGCAGGGATTTGAACCCTGAACTTTCTCATATCTCACTAGATATGAGAAGGTCCAAAATTAAACCTCGAATTAAACTAATCAATTTCAAATAAAAACTACATTCTGAATCAGCATGCCAAATTCCAATTTTTAATTAATAAAATCTGAGATCTAACACATACATTTTTAATTGTTTTAAACAAAACAAAAATAAATCAAAAAATAATTATCGTTAGAATTATTCACATAGCCTATAGTTACAACATATTAATATTTTAATTTTTTTCATTTATACATATTGATATTAGACATCAATGAAGTTGAGCATTTCTTCAAACACGCTAAAGATTGGAGTAATTTTTCATATATACTAACATTTATATTAATTAATTTAGAAATTTATAGTCTATAAACAATAGTGTTTTATAATTTTCGTATTTTTAAGCAAGTTATTCAGCTTCAAACGTACCTATAATTATGTCCCCGATAGTAGTAGCTAATAAAATGCAATAATTTTTCATTCTAAACGGTTTACTAATTTCACGTTATTTGGTTATGTTTTAAGTATAATGAAGTTTGTTAATTTCTTATTGTGAATGAAGCCTTAGTGTTTACAGTATAAAGTGTTGATATTAAAGAGATACGTATACTGTTGTTATTTTAATTTTTTGTTTTGCCGTTTATAAAGATATTTCTCTTTTGGGGGTCTGCCTACATGAAAATGGACAATCTTTGTTTTCTTTGAGTTTAATGTCAGATGGGGGTTATTGCAGAATTCTTTTAATAACTATAATAAATAATAAGTTTTTGGTGGACGCCAGTGTGCCGAATTGTAATCTTGCAAAAATACCAAATTATCTGCGCATTTCATTATTAATATGTCGGTTTTTTTATTTATAACCTATTGTTTTTTCCTTATCGGTGTTTTTCCCAGTCCCTTATGTACGGGATGGAATGGAACAAATTCGAGTTCCTTATATGAAAAATTTTCTTATTCTGCACGCTATAGAAAAGTGATATGTCTTTATGGGGCAATTTTGAGGCAACTTTAATAGGCAACACAGGAATTTTCTGTCATCTTTTGTTTTTGAGATACAGGCTAAAACTTGTTCGCTTATTTCCAAAATACTCATATCTCGCTTATTAGAAAAAATGTGTAAATATTTTTTATACATAATATTTTTTAAATGAGACCATGTGTTAAAAACAGTCTCATCTCTTTGCTAATTTTGTAAGCTTTTCAATGATTTATAACAAGCCCATATTGTTTTGTTTTAAACATGAATAAAACTTTAATTATTATTTTTTTAGTGTTAAAGAAATAAAATTTATTAAGAAACAAATGAAAATATCAATTACAGATCATCATTTGTTTATTTTGATTACATATCTATTAATTATATTTAAAAAAATATAACAATTATTTTCGGATTAGTTAATTTGTTTTATCTGCGTTGTAATTGGCTTTGATTCCAAAAATGTAGAAAATATACTCTCTAAAGTAAATAAATTGGGAAAATGAGTAAAAATAATGAAAGTAACATTAAAAATAAACAATGAATGATCTGTAATAAATTTTTTCATTTGTTTATTAATACATTTTACTTTTTCTCCCCAAAAAATTAATATTCCAAGTTTTATTAATGTTCAAAATAAAATGTGGACTTGTTATACATCGTTGAAAAGCTTATAAAATAAGTAAAAGAATGAGACTATTTCCAACATACTCGTATTCCCATTTAAAAAATATTATGTTTGTATTATATCCCGAAAACGATTAAGTTTTGAAAAATATGTAATTACACCACATTTATTCTACATAAAAAATCAGTTTAATAATTATCTAACCATTTTTTTCTGTATTTTTCATAATAAGCAAGATATACGGTATTTGCAAAATAAATGAAATACAAGTTTTAGCCTGTAGCTCCAAAACAAAAGAAAATAGAAAATTCCTGTGGTGCCTATCAAAATTGTGACAAAAAGTTGGCAAATAAAGACATATCAGTTTTCTGTAGAGTGTATAATAAGAAAGTTTTTCATAAAAGGAACTCGAATTTGTTCCATTCTGTACAGACACAATAATAATGGAATAGGACAATAACCTTGCAAGACGAATTTTGTACAGTGCTCTTCACCAGTGATGGCGAGCTCCCGCGCATATTAAGCCAAGCCTTACTTAAACACGGTTGATGCGAAAAAAGTATCAGTAGCGTGCATATTTAACTTAAGTAAAGTGTAAACATAAAAATGATAAATATTGCAGTCCACGCCACTCGACTCGAAACTAATTTTGTGCGTACCCATCTGGAGTATGGGTATATTCGCAAGTTAATCTTCTGTCTATAAATCTTCGGCTAGCATTCACGGGTGACGATCACGAGCACTGGGATCTGATTGGTTAAATAGACGTTAAATCTTTATTTTTATTTGTACAGTGGCATGATCGTAAATATATATATTTTTTAAAGTGTTGTTATCTTTTAAGAAATTTTTGGATAATATATTTTGTGCCATGGATTTTTTTTTCTGATTTAATTTCGTTTAAAGCACTGTATTCGGAAGATACTTGGTTTATAATAATGTTATTATATTTATCCCTAAAACACAAATTTCAGAAGTAGTGCAATATTTAAAGAATACTGATGTGGGCAATACACTGCTGTAGTCAACTTACACAAATTCCATATATAAAGTTTTATACAAAAGGTTATATATTTCTAGTAAAATTATTTCACGAACATGTTATGCAGATATTATACTTGACATTGGCATCTGTTAATATCTAAACATCCTGTTTCCCAAGCTGTTGCCATGTTGTAGCACTGTCGCAGTATAGATTGTAGGCTTTATGAAATTTAATTTCTTAATAAACTTTTATCTCTAAATACGCCTACATTTAATATGAAGTAAAAATTGCAAAAAATCCGTATATAATATAATATATGTATGTGTATTCTTTAATATTTATACTAATATAAAATATCAAAAAAATGATATTTGACTTCATTCGTTAAAAAAAAGAACTGTTAAAATCACCAAGTAAAGTGGTACTTTCGGTTGACCAATTACATACAAAATCTAATCAGCTCTTTATTATAGATGTAAAAACGAGGAATATGAAAAAATTGTAATTTATGAAATTGTAATATTGGAGTTAGAATTATAAGAAGTGTGACAAGGTGTGGGCAGAACAATAACAATCTAATAACTTTATTATAAACAATTTTAAATTATAGTTTCAATAAGAATATTTCAACTGTATTATCTTTATAAGGCAAAACTCTGTTTAGAAGTAATTATAATTTTTTCCATAACTCTCTCTACTTGGTCTGGATGTCATCGGCTTGGACATTTAGTGTGTTGATAATTAAGTCTGTAATATTAGAAATCATATTTGGAAAATATATAATATATATAAATAATCACCCTTTTAAAAATTTCCTAAGCCCAACCTGGTCAAATCGCCGGTAAAATATCCAGCTGTGAAGGGTCGGGCCGCTACTTCACATCAGGTAATGCCATGTATCTTGAGACAAGCTATAGAACATGATGAATGAATAAGGCTCAAAGAACTTTCCATTCCACTTCATAATTATATCATCACGTGTCTCTGGGCATACAAACAGCGACATACTTCCCGTCGTAACATTGAAGACACGTAGGAATATCTCAGCAGAATGGAGGTAGGCACGCGTTTCTTTCGCTAAGTTGATGTCAAGTGCTTCTCAAGGTTCCTGCTCCTTGCAGGAAGTTTCCAGCGCTCACGCAGGAAAGAGAGAGAGAGGGAATGAGTAACTAAGAGATTGTTGGCGTTTATTTCCACGATTCTGTATGTAATGAATAGATGTTGAAATTAAAATATTTGTGCCCCGAAATTATGTTTGTTATAAAATAAATGAGTAAGTTTGAAGTTTCTTGTCTCTGTCTACCGAATGAGATACTGTTTTGTAAAATTAATTTGAAACAATTTAACTTCTTTTTATAATTTTATTATGAGTTGTGCATTATTCTATAAAAAATTGACAGGAGAATGCTTAGATTTTAAGATATAAAAAAATAAATAAAACAAACTTTTATTTAAAATTCTGTGTATATTTACTACAAACCAAAGTGACAGTTGCATATATTGTTGCTTTCTTCAGGGAACAAAAGGCAGAATATGTTGTCGAAACGTTGGTTCATAATAAATACACTCAGAACTAAGTAATAGGATAGTAATAGTAATTTGAGTTCCCTATATGAAAAACTTTCTTATTATGCACCCTACAGAAAATTGATGTAGGTCTTTATGGGCCAACTTTTTGAAACAACTTTAATAGGCAGGCACAACAGGAATTTTCTTTCGTCTTGTGTTTTTGAGCTACAAGCTAAAACTTGTTTTCGCTTATTTTGAAAATACCTCATATCACGCTTATTATGAGAGATACAAAAAAAATGTACATTTTATTTTTTCACAGTTTTTTTTATGTAGAATAACGTGGTACAATTATAATTTTTCGAAACTTAATAATTCTCGAGATATAATACAAACATAATATTTTTTTAATTGGGAATATATATTGAAAATAGTCTCATCTTTTTACTTATAAGCTTTTCAATGATGTAAAACAAGTCTATATTCTTTTGTTTTAAACATTAATAAAACTTGAAATATTAATTTTTGGGGTAAAGAAAGAAATGAAATTTATTAAGAAACAAAATTGTTTCAAAAAGTTGGGCCATAAAGATCTACATCAATTTTCTATAGCGTGTTTAATAAGAAAGTTTTTCATATAAAAATCACACTTGACACGTTTCACAAGATTTCAGTTTCTGAATCAATTAATGAAGTAACACATTTTATTACATTGAGAGAAAAGACAAATATGTGTTATTTCATTCTTGCACACTTGTCAACTTTTTAATTGCAGTTCAACGGTAGTGCTAAATTTATAAAAGAATAGTCAAAAATGTAAAATGCAATGGTACATTATTTGGTATTTCACAATAAAATGTAACGTTATATATACACTGCTGAAATATTTACATACAAAGAGCGTCACAAGATATTTATGGAAATTTTCACTCCAACTCTTCCATGTTTGTTCGGCACTTCAATTTAATCAGGTATGTATTTATCTCTGTTGGAAATGCGATTTTCGTGTTAAATCGAATTGTGAAACCAATTTTAATGAAGATGATTTTTGTGTAACTATTATTGTGGTCCGGATGCGGTTATTCGCTACCGAAAATCGGTCACTTTAATATGTTATTATGTATGAATACGTTTATGAATGTGGCTGTGGTGAAAGAAGTATGCATGGATAGGAATGTGTAGCGAAAGATGATTGTTGCGTAACTATTATTGTGGTCCGGATGCGGTTATTCGCTACCGAAAATCGGTCACAATAATATGTTCTTGAATGAATGTTACGATGATTTTGGGCAAGGCGGAAGAAGAATGTTATTAAAGAGTTAAGTGATTCTGTGGAGCTCTTGCTTTCATCCCTTTTCTTATTATTTTCGGGTTTTTGCTAACCCACTAAGTGGGAAAAGCGTGATTTTATTTATGTATGTATTTTAATTCGAGGGTTCTCTCTTATTCTATATTAATTCAATTCGATTAAAAAAAATCTGTTGTGGCCAGCACAAGACCTCTCGCCATTTCCATATTAGGCTATATAAGTATTGTACTGCACTTCGCTTTCGAACCGTCGTTTTATAACAAAATATTACAGAACTTTACCCAAATATTGTTTTTTATTGTATTTAACATGTCTTCTGCACACATATAATTCTAATTATATATATTTTTCATTGTATGAGGAAGTTTTTAAATGTCAGAGATTGTTCCAATTCATTAACCAGATTGGCGGTATTTCTGATAGATATATGCATTTTACCAAAATTTTACCTATAATTTCAAATATTTAATTAATAAAACAATAAGAAAAATTAAATATACTTCCCAGAAAAAGCTATCAGAATGTCACTAAAACTGTTGATATTTGACAATGACATGTGTCATGTTATAAACATTAGAATTTGTCAACTGGTTTCCTTAGTGCCTTAGCCTCTGCGATTAGTGTACTCTATAAATTATAGTGTCTTTATCTCTAAATCTATGCAAGATATAATAAAAATTTTAAGTGTATTAGATGGAGAATTTTATGTTCTTCAATATTTAATAAAAAAAAACTCCCAAAAATTATATTTAGAAGAATTTTTCTAAGAAACTACTACTTCCGGTTGTTCAATTGTTACCAAAACCCTTTCAGCTCTTCCCAGGAATGTCATGACATCTGCAGATTGAGAAACTGCAGTTAAATATTTCTTAAGTCTTATAGTTTTTGAGGAATCGTGTCTACAACATCCAGACATACATACACACATATACACATCCAAACACACACACACAGACATCATTTTAAAAATGTTATAATCGGATTCTAGGGAGCTTAAATCGTGCTTATTCAATAAAATCTGGATATGCGAATTTTAGCATGAATCCAATACCTCTCAGCGAGAGGTAAAAATCAAACATATATTTTTTGATTGTCTGAAGTAGAACAAACCCAGTAAAAGAAGAAGTCTAAATTTCTTTTTAACTGACCATTAAGCGGGATAAATCCAAAAAAATACTGAAACGAAAGACGACTAAAAATATGAGTAATAAAAATAATGTTATTATAGATAAAAAATAATGTACATAAAGAGAAATACTGGCAGGAAACGGAAAGTTTTCACGTATTTAGAGGAGATATTTGATTTTTTACTTTTTAATAGGGGATTCCAGCTCAATCGAAATAAGAGAAATTAGTAAAACAAAATGTATGTATATGCTGAATAATGAAAAGTAATAAATAAAGAAAATGATATATTTGAAATACTTTGAAAATAAGAGATTTATTGTTATAGATGCTCGACATGAATATGAATTCAATATACATTTTGATTGGCGACCGAAAGACCGCCTATATGCATAACAAATAGTGTGTTAGGAGGCGGGTCTTTATTACCAATGGAAGTTAAGAAATTCAAATTTCGGGTCAACACTCCAGCTCTGCAATTCTCAAACAGTTTTTATTTGAACATAAATTTCTTGCATTTAACTTAATAATTTAAATATATTTTCAACTATAAAGTACATATGTGGACTTATACAGTGTTATAATATTCATATATTATTTGTAAATACAATTTAACCCGGCAGCGGGCAGGTGGGGTGTGGTACACCCCAGTCACTTTATAATTGTCGCCATTTTTGCAATAACGGCCGTACACAATCATCTAGCCATCTACCTTCCGCAAGTATATTGGTCTGTCAATACGCAACAGGATTCAGTCTCAAACTAAATTGCAGAAAGAGTATCATCAAATTAAAGTGACGTGGGGTGTATTAAACCCCACCTGTCCATAAACGTAACAAAAATTCTCTGAAGTTTACAGATACGAATATACTTATTTTGAAATTTCAAGGTACATTTTATATATCTTTTATATATTACTGAATTTTATTTAGTTTTTCTAAGTGTAGTATATCATATTTTGAAAAAGATCAGGCGCATTTGTTGGCCTGGTGGAAAGAAATAGATACTGAAGAGAAAGTCAATAAATAAAATTTGTGATGATAACAATGAATAACCACCACACAAAAAATTTAATTCAAAGCAAGGTCGCTGCATAGAATCTCTTAGGGCGAGAGATAGAAAAAGAAAATACCTCGGCAAGTTACGCCAAACATATCTATATATGTAGAGCACGCGAAATTTTACTGTGGAAAGTGCAGCATATTTGAATCTTCATAACTTCTCTGTACCTAAAAGCAACTTAGTAAATGCCTTTTTAGATCATAGGTTCACTTTTCAAGTTTAAGAATGTTATTTATTTTTGTTTGTAATATTTATATATTTCTTTGTTTTTATAATATAATGCCAAAGAATAATTTTATTGTTTCTTGTTTACATTGAACCAGGAACTTCTAAAACACCAACAAATTTAACAATAACTAAAAAAAAAATTACCGGATGTTTCATAAAATTAAAATTAAATTGGGGTTTGTCACACCCCACCTGCCCAAATTTGTAATTTTTTTTCACCCGCCCGCTGCCGGGTTAAAAATTGCATATATATATATATATATATATACATATATATCAAGAATAAGGTCCATGATAAAACAGTTTATATAAAAACATATATACGTGATTCGTGGCGTTACATCAACTTCGGGGGACCATAACTCGTTCATTAATGGGATTTTTTCACTGGATTATCATCAATAGTCTTAGCATTACTTATATTTTCAGATGAAATTATAAAAAATGGCGGAATCCTTCATTTTATATGATTTAATTTAACAAAATATCAAATCGTACTATTTTGGTAAAACTAATTAAATATTACAGCAACTGTTTCTTTTTCATTTTGGATATACATACGCGAACGCGAGTACATATTACAAAATACAGAATGAATCTTTCATGTTCTAATATACTTTTTTAAAAGAGGTTACGTTCAAATAAATAAATGTCAAAATGACAAAATTATTTATGTTTCAGAAGCATGATCGTTCTACAAAAATTATATCTAAATTTTCTACTCTTAGTTTTCATTACGGTCGCGTAATTGTTAAAGTCATATGCAGCTCAATAATTTTGATAATTATGAGGTAATGGAGATGATAAAGATTGAACACCAGTATCCATATTAGAGCGGAATTAGAACCTGGGACCTTTGGATTTTAAAGAGACATCGTTGCCTCAGTGTATATTTTGAAACTCGTTGGTATCTCGTTTGATAAAATATATTTTAAGATACACAGGACTTATTACAAAAAATATGTTGTGGCCATAACAAGATCTCTCGCCATATTATATTTAACATTTCTGGTACATACAAAAACTTCTAATTACGTCTATTATTCATATATTTTTATATTCTTTAATTCATTATTTAAATAAGTTTCATCTTACTCTTCTAAATGTTCGAGATTCTTCAAATTCATTGACGAGATTGGCGGTATTTCTGATGGGTATAATTTTAAATATTTAATTAGTAATATTAAATGTACTTCCCAGAAAAAGTCTTGAGTAATGGCTCTGAATTTTTGACATTAACATTTTTCTGTGAATTGCAAATATTTACAAAGGATTACGTTATATATTTAACGGTCGACTGGTATGCTATTATTATCATAGCAACCCTGCTTTCAGGGTTGTTATATACCAAATAACACCCTAGGTTGTTATAAAATTGTTGCTATGAAATCGGTATTGTAAACAAATAAGAATATCGCGTTTCCTAGTTACAACGTTTAAGTAATTAGATTAATTTCTCTAACACAAATCACAATGACAAGACATAAATCGATAAAAATATTTATTAAAATAATATATCGGTCGGACGTTAAACGTTCAACGCACCACGGGTGTTAAACGGACAATAACCCCTTCGGTCAACGTACATACCTCGGGCCAGAGGCCCTCGGAGAGTACACTGTTGACCTCAGGCGTTATTTTCGTTATAACACCCTTGATACGTCAATTACTATATAATTCTCTAAAATCTATGGAAGCTATAATAAAAATGTTAAATGCATCGGATAGAGAATTATAGATTCTTTAAACTTTTTAATAACATAAAATTCCAAAAAATAATAATTAAAAGATTTTTTTAAGAAACTAGCTACTACTTCCGTTTGTCCAATTGTTACCAAAATCTTTTCTGCTCTTCACATTAATGTAAATATGGAATATGTAGTTAAATTTGTTTTTAGTCTTATAGAATTTGAGAAACCGTCCCTCCAACATCCAGACACACACACACACACACACACACACACACACACACACACACACACACAGAGAGAGAGAGAGAGAGACAGACAGATAGACAGACAGACAGACAGACAGACAGACAGACAGACAGACAGACAGATAGACAGACAGACAGACAGATAGACAGACAGACAGACATTGGTGTAAAAATCTTAAAATCGGATTCGAGTGATCTTAAAACTAAAATCTGCATAGGAGATTTTTAGCATGAATCCAATACCTCTCATAGGTGGATTGCATGAAAGTGGGTTAACCCTGGAGCTTCGAGTTACGCTAACCTAGGTTTACGTACTCAAAAAGATAATTACCAGCCTATTTGACAGCTAACCTTATATATATTCTTTCTTGTTTTGCTTTGTACCCTATATTTAGATTTACTTATTATTATTATTTGTTTGTACGTTATATTAAATGTATTTATATATTATATGTTAGCCCTGTAACTGGATTCTGTTGGGCAATAAAGGTTATTATTATTATTATTATTATTATTATTAATAACCTTACGTCAAAAAGTAATAATATGACAGTTGTCATTTCACACATCATAATTACACAAGAATGGATAGTATTAACAAAATTACTTTTTTGGGTTAGTAGTCCAGTCATTAGATAGATTAACCCTGCAAAAGGTCGGGTATTTTTGATTTTTGGATATATTGTATATTTAGGGGTCCTAGTAAAAAATGCAAGTTTTCCCCCTCGGGGGCCTTCGGGAAGCACCGCCAACTTGAGAAAAAAGGCGCAAAAAAGCGGTTTTTTCTAAATATCTCTTCACTTATTTTCATTAGGCAAAAATAGTTATTATCTAATTTGTTGACTATAAAATTCTCTACAACTTTTATCTAAAATATTTTTTTCTATAATTAATAGATAGCGAGCTACAGTGCTTCAAACAGAGAAAATTTTTTGAAAATTACATGAATGCTTCATTTAAATCATATTTTATTATATTTTTTTTACATTTTTTTACAAATTACTTTTTGACAATCCTTATTATTATTATTTAACTAATATATATATATATATATATATATATATATATATATATATATAAATATTAATTATTGTTCATAGTTTTTTTTTTTTCATTCTAAAGATTTTTTAAATCGGCTCTTTTTTCAATTTTTCATCAACCACTTTGACACCTATTAAGTACTTAATATTGGTTATCTGTAAGCCTGTTGAAATTTTGAATGAGAAAATGAAAAAAGAGCCGATTTTCAGATGTTTAAAATTTTAGAGGAATTTCATATGAGTTTTAGTTGGCAGTAACTCGCCAATCGTTCATCGGCGAAAATAGTGTGATACACGATACGAAAGAGAATTTTATGCTGAATTCAAATTTTAAAACCGCATCATCTTATCTTTAACAAGATCAGAGTGGTGGATGAAAAACTAAAACATTGCAGGAAAACGTTAACAATTTTTATAAAACAGTTATTGATAACTTACTTCTTTCGATGCCACGTCGAATGTAAACTGTTGTAAATAGTGAAACCTATAAAACTAAGTATCAAGTACGTAATGTTGTTTGTTTTTTTGAATAATTTAAATATTTTCATAATTGTTTTAAGCAAATGGCCATAAACCTGAATATGCCGCCATTGCTCAAATTGGCGGGAGGTTCCCATGCTCCGATTTCGGGAAAATATTGATATGTTATTCAGCGCACTTTTCTGGGACTGGATTTCGTTAAAAAGCTTTTGTTGTAATTACTTTAAGGTAAAATCATAAATTTGCTGGACTATAAAAAATCTTTAGAATGAAAAAAAAAACTATGAACAATAATTAATATTTATATATATTAGTTAAATAATAATAATAATAATGATTGTCAAAAAGTAATTTGTAAAAAAATGTAAAAAAAATATAATAAAATATGATTTAAATGAAGCATGAAGTAATTTTCAAAAAAATTTGCTCTGTTTGAAGCACTGTACCTCGCTATCCATTAATTATAGAAAAAAATGTGTTAGATAAAAGTTGTAGAGAATTTTATAGTCAACAAATTAGATAATAACTATTTTTGCCTAATGAAAATATGTGAAGAGATATTTAGAAAAAACCGCTTTTTTGCGCCTTTTTTCTCAAGTTGGCGGTGCTTCCCGAAGGCCCCCGAGATATTCTAGAATCGACGAGTGCTCTCGTATCAGTCAATTATATTCTGTAGTTAAATAAGTTAATAATTACTTACATTAATTACTTGTTTACTCTTAAAATGAGAAACTAAATGTTTAATTAACAAGTTATGTAGCAACATAGACCGTTATGAAATGGAACACAGCAAACATGATTTAAAGTTCTTGTACGTAAATTAAAATACATATAAGCAGTGATGCATCTTACATACATATTTATATAAATGAATAGAACTCGAGTAGCTTGCGGTAGAACACGACAGCAATAAATTATCCAGCGTTATTTAATTTTTGTTAGTAAGTTCATCCTAACCGTGTGGACATGAAGTCGCATCAGTGTGCAACAACATTAACCTTAATCCAATGTCGCCAAAACTTTTCCACATCACATCATGGTTCATGACGTGAGTTGCAGAGAAACACCAGAGGTATTACACCAGTGAAGCGCGCAAGTATTAAATTATGCAAGCACGAGTGCATATGTGTGACATAGTTGGGACTGCTGGGAAGATTAATGCATGGCCATTGCGACGTGCAGGGCACATATGTAGCAAAGCTGACGTATAATTACACCCTAACTGCGCTGATACGTTGTCACGAATTTATTAAGCATTCGGTGATTATATTAATTAGTTCATTGTTAATTATCGCACAGGCTCGGTTTTAATTGTGCAGTCAATTGAAATTAAGATATATGAATGACTAATGAAATCAAAATGTCGACCTGCATTGTATAACTAAGTAATAAATAAAAGATGAGGTTAAGCTTAAATAACCAAATTGTCAGTTCCTGAAGTAAATCAAATTTATTTAATAAAAGGAAAGTTTGTTGTTTTTCTAACTCCTGCCACCTATAAATACTTCAATAACAAGTATCTAGGATATTTTACGTGAATGTTAAATAACTAAGTAGTTATATAGCGAAGTAAATTTATTTGAATAGAATTATTACTTTAAAAAAAGGAATAATTAAAAGAAATACTACAATAAAGACAATATTGGACAGTTGTAGTATATTATAGGTAAATATAACGGCGATAAGAGTAATGAATGATCTTAAATTTTTCTGATTGGCGCATAAGAGGGAATTATGAATAGGTATTATTTTCGGATCATTATTCCCTGAGGGATTTATTTTGCATTATGTGGCAAAAACCACATATTTTATATACATATTATTTATTAATCGTAGATAAAAATAATAACCATTCTCTGTGATTAATTTTTAACTTGACAGCGTCCTATATAATGCATATAATATTGTTCTGTTCTGTAATTAAAATTAATAAAAAAAATTGAGTTTATACATAACCAAATACACTGACCGGCACGGAAAATGGGAAATTTAATTTTTTAGAGAAAAAATATTTAAAATTTTATATTTGAGTATTTATCTACAAAATATTATTACTGCTGCGTTTTAGCTAAGAGTTCCTGGATCTCTCGTCTCATTATTTCTTAAAAATATGATTAATTATAAAATTAATTCTCTGGAATACTTTATTCTTATTACTTGCCTATCCTAACGGAATAATGAAATTGATAAAATGTATTATTATTGCGTATATTACTTTCGTTTCTTTTAATTCTATGTTTCATTATTTATTTATCATTTTAATAAGATCCAAATGTTACTAAGAGCAGAAACCGTAGCTTCCGTGATCGCTTTACTGATGATGGAAGAAGTCATTGTTGCGTAGCTAGATAATTATTACTATAAAAGTACAATGAAGTACAATATGATGGGACACTTGGTAAAACTGTTCTAATAAGATATTTAGAAATAACACTTGACATGTTTTACAAAAGATTTCAGTTTCCGAATCAACCTCTAACATCTCGGTCATTTATCAACCAGAACCATAGACGCGTTTCGCTCTTATTGGAGCTCTTGAGTGTGGTGTACTAACACTGACGCATCTAAAAGAAAAACACTAAGCAACGATGAGCGAGCGGATGATAAACATCCTTAAAAGATATGATGCCTACAGAAGCAAGTAACTGCATGCAGAGCCATCTATCGTGAACGCCGTGAGCTTAGCTAGCCATAAATAATAATAAAAGTACAATAAAATACAATATGATGGCGACACTTGGTGAAACTGTTCTAATAAGATATTTAAAAATAACACTCAATATGTTTCACAAGATTTCACTCTCTGAATCTACCTTTCCGTCATATATCAGAGACTGGCTTATTCCACCAGAATCACAGACGCGTTTCGCTCTTATTGGAGCTATACATCACACTATATAAGCTCACTGGAAGGGAAGTAAAGTTTTATAATACGCAATAAAATAAATAGTCAAGTTAGGTTGCAAGATGTTTCTCTGAATCTTGTGAAACATATCAAGACTTATTTTCAAATATCTTATTAGATAATAATGCATAATTGAACAAAATAAGAAGAAATAACAATTATCTACCAAAAATGCCCGCTTTTCGTGTAGGCATAATGTATATACTCTTTTCGTCTGTGTATTGAGTTAAATATTAATATTTGTTGTAGTAGAATATCCGACTGTACTTTTTATTTGTTCTTTCTTGGTCTCATGCTTTTATTTAGTGACCAACTATACTACCAAGATCTATTGTGTTTGATTTGTTTATTGTCATTACTTAATTGTTATTTATTCAATAGAAACTTATTCTCCTCTTTTTCGTAGTGAATATACATACAAATATAACAGTAATGGTCGTTTGCACCAGTTATACTTAAATATTAAGTACACCTTAAAAATAAAAATACGCTGCACCAATTTTTAAGGGCCCCTTAGTTTGCCAACAGCTACCCTTAAGTTGAGCGGTAGGTCATCTGTCACTTAAGCCTTCCTTAAAGCTAAGCTGTACTACAGAATCAGTGCTGCCGCTGACGATTACAGAATGGTACTAACTTGATAATAAAAAAAGTACTGAAAAAAGTACTGAATTTAAAACTGCGAATAATTAAAATTTACTTTATCAAACATTAATATTAAGTATAAAAAAAAATGAAAATAAAAATTAATACATTTTTTTATTCGGTTTATTATTAATTAGTTTACATAAATTATGCCTATGTACGAAACGTGTTTAGCAAAAATAAATAAATTGCAACTATGATATGCAAGAATGCAAAATAATAATTTCTTCTTGTAAATATATTATAATATAAAAAACGAAATTAATACTCTTATTACTAAACTCGTACAGCGGAGTGAAATAATTATAATCAAATACCAACCTACAGACCTACACAACCCAAATGGACAGCAGTGACAGCACATTGCACATGTACATAACTTCAATTCAAATGCAGTGCTAGTCAGAACTGCCATCTACTGCCCTCGGTTTAAAGTAACTTGCTATTTTCACTTTTAAATTTATATTAGAAACAATATTGAAAGTAAAAAAGGACAAAAATGATGATTTTACAACAAAGTGGTACTTAAGTACGAAAGATTTGAAAAAGTACTGAATTCAGTACATTATGTACCGAAACGGCAGCACTGTACAGAATATATATGTACATGACTAACGTCAACAGAAGCGACACTGTTGTATGTATTGCCGTCCGTGTGCTCATGGCTATGTGTGCGTGCCTCACTGATCTAAGTGATCAGAGAGGGGTAACGTAAGCAGTTTGGGCTTACTCCGGTAGTCCGGTATGGGCGGTATGCGCGGCTGTGCTAGTGACGGAATGACGGCATTCGTGTGCAGGGCGGTTCAGTACAAGAATATTATGACTACCAGACTAGACTGCAAGACATATATGTCTACACATCAAAAAATATATATTTTCTTATTTTTCTTTTAAGTTTTATAGTATTAACATTGATATCAAAATTAATAATCTTTCCTCCTAGACACCTAGGCAAATATCTTACGTACGTCTATGCTAGCGCGTAAAGGTGGCATAAAGCGAGCCTGTTGAAGGTCAGCAAACTGTAATGCACACGTATTAGGTAGTGTCGTATCAGTGGCCGTACTCATACGCATGTGTCGAAAAATTTTTACATTTGTATTACAACGAAATATACAGCTTTTGATAGTGAGCTTCGAAGTACAAAATGGATTTTGAATTTAATGTAATAGCATAGAAGTTGACGATGATTTAGATGCATTAGAATAATAGAAAATGGAATTCCGCGAAATGTACTCGTTTCCGTTTGACACAAAATACTGTATTAGATTTGCTAGCAACTATTTCCATACAATTTGCACGTATTTCAATATTTTTCTTATAGAAAAAAAATAGTTTTTAAATCTCATGCAGGAATAATTGCAATGTAACCCGCAAAGCCACTATCACTAGATATACATTTGAATAACATTGCACTCGCAGTACGTCCGCATGACCTCGAGAGATCTGCATGATCTCGTTTCGTCATCGCATTAGGTCCGCATGATCTCGTTTCGTGATCGCATTACGTCCGTATGACCTCAAGAGATCCGCATGATCTCGTTTCGTGATTGATTTTATAACATAAAGGTAATAAGTCTCAACGTCATTCTCACGTACGTATAGAGAATAGTGATTATTCACCCTAGATGCGAACTTAGATGTCCTCAAATACTATACTCTGTTTTTAAACTATAGACAGTAACTAGAAATTCTAGTGAGAAAATTAAAGCCTGTGATTGGCTGCTGAGCAATTTCGTGAAGCCGCATTTAACCAGACGAAATTTCAAGTTAACCTTCAAACGTAATTGAAACGCCAAACTCTTAGTAGTTGTCAAATCACTTGTTGAATTTGCACGTGTTTTTTGTTTCATTTCTCATTTGTGATATTTCCCGATTAAAAACAGCATGCGTAAAACCAAGAGTTAACAGTATTTTTAAAAATACATAAATTTTTCATCAAGGAATTACAAAAAAATAATACAATTATTAATTTATAATTAAAAGTTATGTATTTATGATTTTATATGAATAAATTAAGTTATAAGTTTATAATAGTTTTGGTTAATGAAAATATAATCTGGAAAGTATAAATGCTGATGTGACCTTCATTTTAACATTTCAATTCCCCCGCCAAATAAATCTAGTGACTTTTTTTGGTAACTTCTAGCGATATAAATGTGACTTCGTCTAGTGCTGTCTATAGTTTAAAAACACGGTATAATAGTCACAAAACTCGCAGCGATGTTCACTAATAAACCGCACGTATTGGAGGTTTGTGAAAGACTGCCTGACTGCCTGCTAACAACTAATCGTCATAGAAATTTCTATAATAACCAACGCCTATTAATTTTATGGTATTGTATAATAATTAACACAAATTATTCATATTTTATAAATTTATTTAATTCCCCAGGCAAAAATAATAAATACCAATCATGTGCATCACGTAATCGCCGACATATATATATACAGGTGTCCCAGATTTAAACGGCATAACTTCAACCATGGATTTAACACGTAAAAATAAGATGACAAGTTCATTAGAGCAAATGTCCGTAAATGTTTTGTTTCAGAGATATTCATGTTTTTCTTATTGGAGCAGCGCTACTTTAAAAAATCAACTTTGTAACGAGATATCAAATATTATCTTATTAAGTTGTCACATAATAATTAAATTAATTATAGGTAAATGATTTGGCTATTACCTACCTAATTTCAATAGAAAATTTAGTTTGCTTGCCTAAGCTCAGGGCAAAAATGAAAATTATCAATGAATTTAAACAAATTTATTATTTATGTACAAAAAAAGTAACGATTTTTTATAATATTTGTTCAAAATGTTCACCTGCAGAAAGCAAACAGGCAGGACAACGATCTGCCACTGCATTGGTCGCTGCGTGACTGCCTGACATTGCTCGGGAGATATGGTTTCGCAAACTTGAATAATTTTTCTGCGTAGAGTGTCCAAATTATCTATCGGTTCATCATAAACTCTTTCTTTTATGGCACCCCAAGCAAAGAAATCTAAAGGTGTTAGATCGAACGAACGGGCTGGCCATGGTACAGGTCCTCTGCGACCAATCCACAGTTGTGGATAGTGTAAATTTAACCACTCTCCTGGTTGTCTCCCATAATGTGCAGGGCAGCTATGTAACTATAGCCAAGAGTTTCTTCTCACTGCTAATGTAACTGCTTCCATTAAATCATTCAAATCATTATTTAGAAAATTGTAGAACCTCTCTAAATTTAAATGATGTGGCAAAAAGAAAGGGCATATTAAAGTATTTTTAATAATACCTAGCCAAACATTACATTGAAATTCATAGTGGAAATTTGTCTCTTTAATTGCATGAGGATTTTCATGTAACCAAAGATGAGATTTTTTTTGATTCAGAACCAATGCAGTAGCAGGTCGTTGTCGTGCCTGTTTGCTTACTACAGGTGAACGTTTTGAACAAATGTAATAACAAATAGTTATTATTTTAAAAATAAATGTTATACTGTGTCTATATTATAATATAAAATTAACTTTCATACTCACAATCAATTTTATAAATATTTTTTTAAGTAAGCATTTGATGTTTTTTTCTCTCTTCAATAATTTCCAATGAAAAAATATATTCTATAAAAGCAATTTGCCGATAGATTTATTTAGTTTAGCATGGTGTAATAATTATTGTTGAATGCATGAATACGGCTTTGGATAAGAAAACTTTACAGCGAAGGCGTAGAGAGTTAGAAATTAGGGCTGTCAAAAGTATTCGGTTAACCGGTTAACCAGTTAATCGGTTAACCGGAAACCGGTTTTGCAATAATGAAATATTCGGCTAGCCGGTTAACCGGTTTTAGCCGGCTTTTAATCGGTTTATAGCCGGTTTTTAACCGGTTAATAGCCGGTTTTTTAACCGGTCAATAGCCGGTTTTTAACCGGTTAGTAGCCGGTTTATAGCCGGTTTTTAATCGGTTTCAAACCGGTTCATAGCACTCTTTTTTTTTAAAAAAAATTAACTATAACCTAACGTCTAAATAGCTCTTGACAAAATGCCATATATCAAAATAAATAAATTTCAAATGCTTATTGAAACTGTCAATGTTACCAACCTTAATTTGTTATTATTTCTTTTAATAATATTTTTGAAATAAAAGTAAATTACATTGAAATAGGAAATAATGGGTCCGTGAAGTTGGCACGTCATTGGAAGCACAAATATACTTTTTTATATTAGTAATTAGTGCATCGTTAGTGCTCTTTTGTGCTTTAATTATTATTAATTATTTATTGGCGTGCCAACTTCACACCCAGCACGTCATTATTAAAATATCAAATAGTTTAATACATCTTTTGTTAGTGCTTCGTTAGTGCTCTTTTGTGCTTTAAATATTTTTGAAATTCATAGAACGGTTCACGAGAAAATTAAAAGTATTTAATGACGTGCCAACTTCACACCTAGCACGTCATTAGTAATATATGAAATTGTTTAATACAACTTTTGTTAGTGCTTCGTTAGTGCTCTTTTGTGCTTTAAAAATTTTTGAAATTCATACAACGGTTCACGAGATAATTAACATTATTTAATGACGTGCCAACTTCACACCTAGCACGTCATTAGTAATATATGAAATTGTTTAATACAACTTTTGTTAGTGCTTCGTTAGTGCTCTTTTGTGCTTTAAAAATTTTTGAAATTCATACAACGGTTCACGAGATAATTAACATTATTTAATGACGTGCCAACTTCACACCTAGCACGTCATTAGTAATATATGAAATTGTTTAATACAACTTTTGTTTGTGCTTCGTTAGTGCTCTTTTGTGCTTTAAAAATTTTTGAAATTCATACAACGGTTCACGATATAATTAACATTATTTAATGACGTGCCAACTTCACACCTACCATCTCATTAGTAAAATATCAAATTGTATAACACATCTTTTGTCAGTGCTTTAAAATTTTTCGAAATCCATAAACCCGTTAATGAAATAATTAATATTATTTATTGATATGCCAACTTCACACCTAGCACGTTATTAATAAAAATTTTGTTATTGCTCCGTTAGTGCTCTTTAGTGCTAATTTTTTTTTTTTTTTTTAGAAATTCATAAACCGTTTCACGAAATAATTAAAATTACGTGTTAAATGATATAATGGCTGTTTAGATACGATTTTGTTTTATTATTTTAATACAGGACAAGACATACTTAGGGCCGGTTTTTCAATATCTGGTTAAAATTTTAACTAAGAGTTAAATAAACAAAATTAAATGTCAAATGACAGATTTATTATTGCTGTGAACAAAATGATCCAATATTGTTTAGAAGTTAAAATTTTAATCAGAGATGTAAAATATTTGTTTGTATAAAAAATATTCGTTTAAATTTAATTAAGTGAAATCAAATAATAAAATACGCATTCTAAATGATTGAAAAATTTCTCGAGTATGGGCCTTTAGGTTCCAAAATTTTTATTATAATTCGTTGTCACATAGGACGTTTCGGAGACAAATTGTTCCATTTCTCGTATAAGTGAATATAAACATTTGCACCCTTCTTCTTTTTTTGAAACTAGATAGACTACCGATGTTTTACTTCCTGCCAATAGTGCAATAATAAAAAGTGATCCGTGAAATATTAATCAAAACTTTTAAAATTTAGTAATAAAGGCTTTTACTTTACTTAAAGCTCCTTATAGATTTTAATGAAAAAAAAATCTATCTAGTGCAATATTTGTCATAAACATTTTTTTCAATCTATCCAAAATAAGTATTTATTCTAAAGATGTGCCGACTAGTCGGTAAAGCAGATTATCCGGCCGTTATCGTAGTCAGCGACTATTCGGCAAAGAGCGCCGACTATCCGGCTTTTTACTTTGTATGTATTTCTCAATAAAACGTATGTAGGGGGAATTACTTTAAATAAAAACCTTGATTGTTTATTAATATTTTTATTTTACAATCAGTCTTACACATTTTGAAATGTAAAGCAAAGCATCCTTTCCTTTGGTAATCAGTTTCTAAAATTACTTGCTTGTAAAGAAAACATATACATAACATTTACGTCACGGAAATCCCCGAAACCGTGATCGGCCTCTTTACAACCGACTATCTTCGGCTAGTCGGCTAGTCGGCCAAAGTCATAATCGGCGCATCTATAATATTTATTTACTTGACTTACATAAGTGCAGTGTATTCAGAAAAAACCCTAATTCGGAGAAGGCTATGAACACAGAAACGTATGTCTCATCATTATTCAATTCAAAAATCAAGTTGTCACAATTGATCGTGAAATGTAATTTTAAGGAGAAAAGATAAAGGAGGATACAGATTATTGCCCTTCACCGTTTTCTAATTTATTTCTATTTCTAAAATAAGCATACAAGAATATTTCTTTAGATAACATTTTTGACAATATCTCGTATCAAATTGACATTTAATTAAATACTTTCAAATTGATATACATTTTTTGTTCATAGTCTACTCCAAATTAGGGTTATTTTTGAACACACTGTATTTATAAGTCAATTAAATGAATAAAAACTTTTTTTGGAATAGATTGAAAAAAATGTTTTGGACAAATGTTGTAGTAAGTAGATAGTTTAAAGATTTTATAAGTGTTTTACTTTCAAAAATCGATGGAGTGGTTATCAAAAAATCATGTTTTGAAATTTTTGATCGATAGCCATTTTGTCATTTAAAAAAATAAAAAATAATTGTATATGCCAAATGTTTTAGAGAGCCTAAAGGTAACTTTGAAAGAAACAAATTCAATAGTCTTTAAAATAAGGGAGTTATGACGATTATTCGAAAAACAAAAAAACTCAAATAACTACGAACCGGGGCACCAAATAAAAAATTGGAACTAAGAAAAGTTGTTTGTTTTAATGAGTTCTAACTACCATTTTCAGGTGTAACGACTTAGTATTAACACCCTGTATATACAGGTGTCTTAATAAGCTTGCTCACTATTGGTAACTTTTTTATTTAAAGAGATACGAGGTTGGTTGAATGAGTAAAATTGTGCCATTTAATATTAGAAAATTGGTCATGCAGACAAAATAAAAATTGTGTCAGCGGTTCCCGAAATTTGGGACAGAATATATATTTTTTGAATGGAACTATATATTTTTTATTATCTTATTGGAAAGGGTATTTTTTTCTCTTTCCAATAAGGTAATATTCATGTATATTTTTTTCAAATAAACGAGTTATTTACGTTTAAAAATAAAAATGATCTTTTATTAGTTTATTTAGTCAAGTAAACCATGGACACATTTGTCTTTTATAAAATTATTATTTTATTAACTTATTTTAGAGTAATAACAAAACAATTAAAGAAAATATTCAAATTGATAGCCATTATTTCTTAGGCACATTTCAGCTCTTTTGGAAAGAGAGCCGACCGTTCTACGTAACAGATGCCATATAGCAAGATCATACCTAACTTTTCTTCATTTGTAAAGTTATGAAACATTATTAAACACAGAGAACTTTACAGGGAAAATTATTAAACGTCAAATAAACAAAGACTCAATTGTTTACATGGCTTACTTGGCTAAATAAACTAATAAAACAGTTTACAAAATTTTAATTTTTAACCGTAAATAACTCGCTTATTTGAAAATATTGTACATAATCAACATTACCTTATGGGAAAGAGAAAAAAATATTCTTTGCAATAAGATAATAAAAAATATATGGTTCTATTTAAAAAATATATATTTTGTCCTATATTTTGGGAACCGCTGACACAATTTCTATTTTGTTTACATGACAAATTTTCTAATACAAAATGGCACAATTTTGCTTATTTAACTAACCTCGTATCTCTTCAAATAAAAAAATTTGTTGTGGCCAGCACAATACCTCTCGCCAATTTCATATTAGGCTATAAATATTGTATTTAACATGTCTGGAACAAACAAAATATTTTAAATACATATGTTCTTTATTTTTCAATTCATTTTATGATAGTTTCCTCCTACTCTTCTAAATGTTCGAGATTCTTCCAATTCATTGACGAGATTGGCGGGATTTCTGAAAGGTATATGATGAAATATACATATGCATAGCAAGTGCGTGTTTAGTTGACCTGTTACTGAATATACTTTGGCTTAGAAATGATTCCCGTTTCTGTTTATACCAACATTAGATGTTGACGGAGTCTTTTCTTTGTTATAAAAATAGCATATTATAATTACTTTTACACATCGACTTGTCCAAGTACGAATTTTAGGCTTTCCGCATTCATGAAGAGAGTTAATTTAACGTACGGCAGCTATATCTATAATTTTAAATATTTAATTAATGATAAAATAAGAAATATTAAATGTACTTCCCAGAAAAAGCCTTCAGTAATGTCTCTGGATTTTTGACACTGACATTTATGTCATTTATAAACATTTTAATTTTTCAACTGATTTCCATGGGCTATTTGATGGATACAATGAGATACTTTATATATTTACAAGTCTCTATCTCTAAATCTATAGAAGATATTATAAAAAAATTCAAAATACTAGATAGAGAATTTTATATTCTTTAATATTTGTAATAGCAATTTTCCAAAAAATAATATTTGGAAGATTTTTTTAAGTAACTACTAATTCCGGTTGTCCAATTGTTGCCAAAACCTTTTCAGCTCTTCCCAGGAATATCAGATTGAGGAAACTGCATTTAAATATTTTTTAAGTCTTATAGTTTTTGAGGAATCGTCCTTCCAACATCCAGACACACATACATACACACATACATAAACACATACACGCATCCACTCACACACACACACACACACACACACACACACACGCATCCACACACACACACACACACACACACACACGCATACACACACACATACACATACACATACACACACACACACACACACACATACATACACAGACATCATTTTAAAAATGTTACAATCGGATTGTAGGGACCATAAAACGTGCTTATCCGCTAAAATCTGGATATGCGAATTTTAGCATGATTCCAATACCTCTCTTAGCAAGAGGTAAAAAGTTACCAACAGTGGGCAAGCTTATTGGGACAGCCTGTATATATATATATATATATATATATATATATATATATATATATATATATATATATATATATTCTGTCGCGATGACAATGATGTTATGTCACTTATGACAAATGGACATTTTTTTATAAAATTTTGAACTACGACTTAATTGGTCAGTTCTAAGGGGCGCCAGTTCTTATAGAAAGTATGTAAAACAAATATTATTGGCAGATTTATTTTCGCTATACTATCGTTTAAGCAATGTAAGCTTACATACATAACACCCTGTATTTTATTTTGTACCCAATGTTTTTGCTTTATTATTTTTACAACTTGTAGTTAAAAAGTCAAACTGTAGATAAAAATTACTTTATCTACGACAGTGCGTAAAATTGAGGATTAGTTGTTAGTTTTAAGTTTGTAAAACGGTTGTATAGTAACAAGGCTTCATTAGATGAAATATTGTACGATACAAATACGTAAAGCTAGTATTTAGTCAGGAATTGGTCAGCGTAGCGAGGGTTTTAAGACCCGTGAGTAACTATTATCTACTATCGATGTTAAATAAAGATATTTTAAATAATTTGATATTTTTTTAATGCCGGGCTTGGTGTGAAATTGAATAAGGTTCATTATCTCATGAAACATTCTATGAATTACAAAAAAATTAATAATAATGTATTAAATAATTTGAAATTTTACTAATAACGTATTATGTGTGAAGTTGGCAAGTCAATTAATAATGTTAATTATTTCGTGAACCGTTTTATTAATATCTAAAAAAAAAATAAGCACTAAAGAGCATTAACGGAGCAATAACAAAAAATGCATTAAGTAATTTGCAATTTTATTAATAACGTGCTAGGTGTGAAGTTCGCACGTCAATAAATAATATGAATTATTTCATTAAAGGGTTTATGGATTTAGGAAATTTTAAAGCACAAAAAAGCACTAACGAAGTACTAACAAAAGATGTATTAAACAATTTGATATTTGACTAATGACGTGCTAGGTGTGAAGTTGGCACGTCATTAAATAATGTTAATTATCTCGTGAAACGTTCTATGAATTTCAAAAATTTGTAAAGCACTAAAGAGCACTAACGAAGCACTAACAAAAGTTGTATTAAACAATTTTATATATTACTAATGACGTGGTAGGTGTGAAGTTGGCACGTCCTTAAATAATGTTAAAAATCTCTTGAGCTGTTCTATGAATTTCAAAAAATTTTAAAGCACAAAAAAGCACTAACGAAGCACTAACAAAAGACGTATTAAACAATTTGATATTTTACTAATGACGTGCTAGGTGTGAAGTTGACACGTCAATAAATAATGTTAATTATTTCATGAACCGTTTTATGAATTTCGAAAAATTTTAAAGCACAAAAGAGCACTAACGAAGCACTAACAAAAGACGTATTAAACAATTTGATATTTTACTAATGACGTGCTAGGTGTGAAGTTGACACGTCAATAAATAATGTTAATTATTTCATGAACCGTTTAATGAATTCCAAAAAAAATTGAAGCACAAAAGAGCACTAACGAAGCACTAATTACTAATATAAAAAAGATTATTTGTGCTTCCAATGACGTGCCAACTTCACAGACCTGGAAATAATTCATTAGTCACGTGATATGTTTTCCGCCAATCAACATTCAGAATTTCCATAGTTACATGTCTATCACAGCGATGATAAAAAACAAAGAATATCACCTTATTTCTATTCGTTACTAACTGCTATGGCATTTTTACAACATTGACAGTTAATTTTAATAAAAATTCATTATATTCTCTCATTAAATATAAGCTCGTGATATTAATAATGAAGAAAGGGGTGAAAGGGCCAAGCGTTGAATGGTTTATAGATGAAAACAAAAGGCATAAATGGTCCACGTGTATTGTAAAATTCTTTATTCGCAATCATTATAGTAATATACCGATTCCTAACCTTTTGGAGGTTGGGAAATACGTCATTCTTAACTTTAATGACATTCTCTTAGGTTGGAAATAACAGATTTTACCTCTTGGGTTGGAAACGTTTATGTAGAGGTTGCCTAGCAATATTGTCATAGATCCTTATAATAAAGTAAGTTAAAACAAATTTTAAGAGAGCTGTCAAAAAATATTAATAAAATTAAAGGTTAAAACTCATTGATTTATTTTGAAAATTATTGATTTAAAATGAGGATGATTGTGAATAAAATAAGATACATAACCTCGGTGGGAGTTTCATTACAGCCTCACGCTTTATCTCACCTCGAGGCTTCGCCTCTCGGTAATATACATAAGCCCTCGGATGTAATGAAACATTTCCCACCTCGGATGTAATATACTATTATTACGGACGCTTCGGGCTTAGGGAAAGCCCATCTTCAGCAATCGTTGAATATACAGTAATAATTAAAATTTATGACAAATTTTTTTTAAAGTTGTATTAGACGCGATGATCTATATGAACAACATCGAAAACAATTTTAAATACAGCATTTCAACAACCTTCCGAATCAATACGGAGTTGGTGCAATATGAATAATAATCGAAGATATTGCTCGCATACCATATATACGTATATCATATACCATTGCTAAACAATAAATTGTCAAGATTTTAGTGCACACAGGGAAACTTTGCAAAGTTTACCGAAATTTATTTCCCAAAGAAGAAGTACGATGTTTCCTAAAAGTTAACGGCGCCCTTAAAACTCGATACGTTTTGAGGAAACTTTTGAACATGCACCAAATTAAAGGTTATAAACCGGTTTTCTGACCGGTTAAAAACATGTTTTCCGACCGGTTAAAAACCGGTTTTTTGACCGGCTAAAAACCGTTTTTTTGACCGGCTAAAAACCGGTTTTTTGACCGGCTAAAAACCGGTTTTTCTGACCGGTTAAAAATCGGCCGGTTATTGACTTAAAACCGGTTATTCGGTTTTTCGGTTAACCGGTCTGTAAACCGACGGTTAACCGGTTAGCAATTTCAGCAGATTTTGACAGCCCTATTAGAAATATTGCAGAATGATCGCGTGTAATAGCTGTTGCATCAACGTTAAATACGGCATTATTGTGCATTGCGCCTGTGCTTGACCTGTAGCTTTATCGGATGCAGGCTCTTGTACAACAATAACTGACTAGGCTGATGCACACGAAATTGTTTATTTGGCGTTATATTATTGCCAGCTTTGTATATTACAATTTAGCAGTCTAATTCCAAACATGTGGCAGATTTGATATTCAAGCTGACATTAATAGCGGCATTATAATTAATAACTTATCATTTACTTGTTTAAAAGAGTTTGCAGTGTTTAATGCTTAGATTGCAATATTGTTAATTAAAATCGGCTAATATTTATTGCCCATAATATCAGGATGTTTTGCAAAATAGTGAGAAACAAAAAAGTTGATTTTAAACAATTTTGAAATTAAGTTTACACAACATGTAAGCAGAAGTAGCTATATAAATAAAGAAATCTATCGTGTACAACGAATTGTGTAAGAACATAACCCCACATTTTGGTCCTAAATGGGTTATTTGCCATTAAATAGAATTCAGCCGTCAAGGGCATTTTAGTACGTTAGTTTGCACTACTGTGGTCAATTTCAAATTAAAGAAACGAAACATCGTAATAGAAAGTTTATTAAAATGTATATTTGTCTGCTCTAGCATTACGGCAGTGCATATAAAACCCGTTAGTGATCTAAGGAAATAATTTCTAATTTAAATTCTGATAATAAAATATCTGTCAGAAAATGAAATAATTTGATAGCAATTTGATAGCAACGATGATTAGTCAAACTGCATCACGTTGTGTACGTTATATTCTCCACAGTCAAAACATAATCGTCAGCATGTATCTGTTCTGTCCTTAAACTCGGCGATTTTAAAAGAAAAAAAAACAATATTTGAATAAGCCCCCATTGTATTTTTTAATAATATAAAATAAAACAATAATGGATGGCAAACTTTATATACTTTTCCAATTTTGAATAGGATGTTCCATTTCAAAATATAAGGTTACATCCATACCATTGCATGAAAATGAAATATCCGGTAGAAAAACCTCCACTACAGATGTCCATAACAATTTAATTTAAAATAAACCATCATTGAACATTTTTTCCATATTTCCAATAATCCATTTATAAAAAAAATAGACTGACGAAATACCTTGTATACATATAAATACGTATTACATTGTTTATTAAGTATTGCATTATTACGTTAATAATGTTATTATTACAGTACTATAGTTACGTTTCAAAAAATATTGTTCTAAATTATAATAAAAATTACTTCCGTTTTGTAGAGGTTTGATTTCCGCCTTATAAACATTTTAGCTGTTCAAAATTTAAAAAAAGTCAAAGTGACATTGTTCTTGTCTCAAATTAACACGCCTACATAAATCAGAAGATTCCTGTAGAAACCGGAAAGCTACTCAAGCCGGAATGATATATTGGACCTCCTACGATTCCGGTTTATTCAGGGTTGACTCATTTAACCAAAAAAAGTCAGCGTAGTATATTATATCTGCAGAATACAAATTTATACAAACTAGAAAATGTGGACTATGGACTCATTTCCAAATATCAGTTTGGTAGGAGTTATTATTAACTAACCTGTAATCGGTTTCTGTTATTTTATATGTTTCTAATGCCTGGTTCTAACCAGGGGCGCCCGCAGGGGGGGGGGGGGGGTCGAACAGTCGACGGACCACCCTTTCATTTATAGATGTATCAATTTTTTGAAATAATATAAGTAATTCATTTTTACCTCCCTCTACCCTTGGTAAGGGAGGTATTGGAATCGTGCTAAAAATCACATATCGAGATTTTAGTAAATGACCACGTTTTAAGGTCCCTAGAATCAAATTTTAACATTTTCACGATGATGTCTGTATGTGTGTATGCGTATGTGTGTGTGTGTGTGTGTGTGTGTGTGTGTGTGTGTGTGTGCGTAAGGATTTTGTTGGCACTCTAACTCAAATTCTATCATTCAGAAAATTCTGAAACCTTGTATTTCTACCCTATTTTAATATGGAAAGACACCATTAGATTTTGGTGTAAATCGGATGACCAGAAATGGCACTTTACCTGAAGATTATAATGGTTTTTCTTCAAAAAATACCATTAAATACCATTTTTCGCATTTTTACCATTAAGAAAATTAAAGATTATTGAATTTTCTATAGGAATACATTAATACTTTTTCTATATATTTTACAGATAAATTTAAAATTAATTTTGTAAAAAAAATCCTGAAGCCTAAGATAAACAATTTTTTTTACAATTCATGTTTCAAATGAATGTAACTACAGGTGAACGTCACTTTCAAAAAACTAATCACTTCAAATTAATAATAGTGACATTTTTAAAAGAAAATAGTAAATAAAGCACTAGTTATATGCAATCGAACAGTTTGCAGCAATAGTAAATACGGAGGTATGTATTTAAATTAATAAAAATTAAATAGCGGGAGGTTTTGTGTTGGCCACATCAGATTTTTTTTAGTTCATTTTTCATATTGATAACATTTTTTTATATTTTAATAGAAAATTAATTACTGTCTATTATTATAGGTATGTAAATACTAATCAGCTGAAGTGTTCACAGGAAAGAAATTAAAGAAATCCTAGACATATTAGTATAAAATGTTATTGAATTTTGATATGATTCGAGGAGATTGCAATTTTTATTTATATAATTAATTATTGTATTTTTATACACTGTGTATATGGGGTGGTGGTAACTCGAACACCCAAACATGGAATTTTAACATTTAAAATTATACTTTCGTATTTTCTTGCTATTTCCTAATGATTCCAGGTAAAATTGGGGTATTCTACCATTTAAAAAAAAATCTGATAATATATAAAAACCTAAGATTATATTGGTCTAAAAACTCAATGTTAAAATTCGAATTAGTAAGCGAGATATGAATTTATGAACCTCTGAAATTATTTGTGACGTCATAGTCCTGAGTTGGTTATGCTTCTCAAACAGTTATTTCTAGGCATGTTTGCATTGTTTGCATTAGACATATATACTCATTAAAATTTCTCTCCCTTGTCAAATTAATTATTACTACCTACTGAACACACAAATAAAGAAAAATGTTTAAAATAAATAAAATATTTAAAATAAATATTATTTCAATCTATTTTATGAAACATTTTGATAATGTCATTGGGATGACGGTAGTGTTGCTATAGTTATAGTTCTTAACTTGAATTCAAATAAAAGCAACGAAATTGTCGGTCTAGTTCGCCCGAATTCATCCAAAATTTTACGATAATAACCGATTAGGCATTCTGACGTTGCGTTTACAATAATTGAGCATTTGTATTACAAGAAAGTAATATTTCATCATTATCATTTCTTAGATTAAAGTATGCTACCTTATAATAATTATTAAAATTTACTAAGTATTTCTCTTAATTGTTGAATATCCCATTGGGTTTGAAAATGTCGAAAATCAAACAAATAAAGTAACATATATTATAATTTCATGGCTATCTAATTTTGGGGTGATTTTCGGCATTTTCATATACATTACAAAGCATGCAAAATTAATTTTGCTTATTAATTCAGATATACAGAATTTTGTTTTACAACTTTTATTTGAAGCTTTTTATATAAAATAATTAGGGAAGCAGGAAAATAAACATCTTTAAGTCCTATGTTCGGGTGTTTGAGTCATCACCCTACATATATTTTTTTAAATATTTATTATGTAATCTAGGTATAACTAGGTGGTCTGTTTTTGTTTTGTATATGAAATATAATTTATTTTTATTATTATTATTATTATTATTATTATTATTAGTATTATTATTGTTAGATATTTCAATAATATACAGCAGGCAATGTTCAAATTCAAAATACGAATATATTTAACTCATTTAAATATAACATCATACAAAGCATATTGACATCTGACACTTATTTTTATTTATATCGTAACTAACTATGATACGAAACATCGATAAAATTAAAACCTACAATTATTATTAATAGTATTATTATTATTATTATTATTATTATTATTATTATTATTATATTCTTTATAATTTGCCTATTTGCCCATGGTTCTAACCAACCAAAAGAAAATAACAAGTTAAAATTTAAATTAATTATACAGGCAGCAAATTTATAAATTTTTATTTAAAAATAAAAAATATCTGCATTGAAGAATGGAATAACATTACGGCATTACATTGTTATATCAAGTAAGGAAAGTACATACCGCCTATTTATGTAGGGCCTGTAGACCTCTGTAAATTTCAAGGTTTACTAAATTTTTACTTGAATAAGCGAATATATAATTTATAATATAATAATAATAATAATAATAATAATAATAATAATAATAATAATAATATTTTGTTTTTTCTGTTAGTACACATATTATTATATACTACATTTGAAAATAAGTACAAATCAATACTCAGAATATTTTTTAAAGTAGGTAGGGTATATCTGGAATGGAAAATATAGACTATACAGTACAGATTAGAAAGTAGAAAGTGCATAAAACAACGAGTTAAATCACTTGAAAATAATGTTATGCTCCTATTAAATATTCTCAAATAATGTGCTATCTACTTTTTTTAAATAGTTGTTTAAATTTTACTATTTTCTTATTGTTGACAAGAGCAACGTATTATCAATTATTCTATAGGTATAGAATTGAAATCAATTATTCCGTTAGTAATAAATAGTAATAATAAACTCTCGGTACGGTATATGTGTATGTATATTTTTATATTAATTATTTGAAGAAATCAAGTTGACCATACTCAAAATCTCCTAAAAACTTTACTAATTAATATCGCAGATTTCTTTTGGATTTTTTTAATAGCAATTGTACTACTTTTCTTAGATATTCATGTAATATTTATATGCAATTATAAACAATTTATTGATGGATGCAAAAACAAAAGTCTTGTCGAGACTCGAGACAAGACAAGACTGATTTTAAGCCTCGTCTCGGCTAGACCAATGTAGTCGAGACTTAGTCAAGACTCAAGACCAAGATAGGGCCAACCTCAAGTTTCGCATCGTCTGGTCTTGTGGCAACACTACTAAAAATGCACATCTCTTAATAACTAAATCGTCAAGTAGGTTACGGTCTCACGTTATGACTTGCTTATTACTTATAATTATAATAATAAAATAGTAGATTCTGTTGGTTTATTATGTAGTATCTTGTTTAAATTTTCAATCAAAACTGCGCCACTTTAATAAATACTTATATGTTGTAATCATCATGATAACCATTCATTACAACACTAAAACTTATTAACTAATGGATGTAAAGTCTTCCACAGCAAAAGTAGTTATGAAATGTTTTATATTGTTATTGTATTTTTTTTTATGTAGTGAACACATTGTGATGACAGAGGTAAAAACAGATGTATTTAATTATGAACTCATTTTATAATACCATATTTGTTCATACAGTACCCATAATCTGTATAAAATAAATATAATTTGAAATAAACAAGTATCTAATTGCTTTTAGAAAATTAGATTGAATTCCCTCCCTACTTTATTCATTAAGTTACCTGAACAAAAAAATTCTGATGTTCAAAAGAATTTTGGCGGGTTTTCATTTAAAGAAAAAAACAAAAAACAAATGAAAGACGAGCTTATTGGTGTGTTGGAGAGTGAAAAGTGCGAGTCCTTTAGCGCAAAATTAATTAGCAAACGAGAAACTCAAGACACAATAGAGTTCTTGATGCCGGTGATAATCAGGTTAGCTCTATACAATTTCGTCCTTTATCAAGCTGTTTAGAATAGACCAGTGCCTTTCCAACGGAATCTCTGCAACTTGATTTATTAAATCTTTAGGACTTAATGATTTATACATTCGTTTAATTTTAACATTTGTTCAGTTTACTTATTTGATTCGATTCTTCATTGTTCTCTGCAAACGCACCTGTTATATTTCAGATACATGAATTCATTAGAACCGGAGTAAATTGTTGTCGATTTATTGTGCTGGAAAATTAATCAGGTATTATAGGCTTAATTTTTTCATTAAAATGTTTTATTTTTATCCAAATTAATTAAAAATTTAAAGCAATGAAAAAACCGGGGTAATATTTTAAATTATAGCGATATTCTAATGAATGAAAGCCTTATTTCAAAGCTTTTTCAAAACTATTTTCTTTCAGGAGAAATACCATCGTGATATTCAATTAAAAAGGTCTGAAGGTATGAACATTACCAAAATTTATACATATGAGTTTGATTATATCTAGCCATGAAGGAAAACAATTGAACGTAAAGTAATATTTTATTTAGTTGCATCTGATATCACCAATTCATTTGCTATTACTAAATTTTTAATTATTTTTTTTTAATCAATTTTTCAAAATTTTTGATATTTTCATTCGAACCTGCTGCCACATGTTTTCTGCACTTTGGATCATCCTCAATTTCGGGCCCATAGAAATTTGTTGCACCATAATTTCATTATAAAATATGATGCAGCGAGACGAGAAACAATCCGCTCTCGTCTCGTCTCGAATTTTCGAGATGAGATTTCTCTGCATCTCATCTCGTCATTATTTAATTACTTTCTTTCAATCTCGGCTCGAGAGTCTCGAATTTATAATTAGAATTAGTAAATGAATTAACATTACAAGCAACATGAATATAATAAACGAGTACCTTTGATTAAAACATTATTTTACTAAGTGATTGGTAGGTAAAAAATCTGATGTGGCCAGCAAATGACCTCCCGCCAATTCCATGTTTAAAATAGCAGTGAGCTTTAAGTAAAGTATCACTTCCGGTTGCTCGTTTGTAAACAAAATCTAATTTATAATCCGATAAATAGAAAAGTCTGTAATACGAAATTTTGGATTAGTTTTATTGTTTTTCCTCAAAATTCTGTTAGAGCTCCAAATTAAGTACTATATCCGATTTATCATATATGGTTAAAATCTAATATGTTGTTTCAAATTATATATGAGTTGTAAATACCAAATTTGAGAAGTTTCGGATCTTATTTTAATAGATTTTAAGGAAAAATCGTCACACACATTCTTATAAAAATTAGCATCAACTTCCAGTTGCTCTAAAACGCAATCGTAAATTCTTTGCCGAACATGATTCATTTCGTAAATGTGTAGTTGTAAATTCATAATAATTTATAGTGCTTCAAAAATAACAAATTTAAATCAGATCTTCCTGAACATCTAATATTTATGAATGATGGAAAATATATTATTTTTACAAACTTTAATTTCATTAGAATGAAATATTTTATTATTATATTCTCCTTAACATGGTTTCATTATTAATTTTAATGTAATTGCTTCCTGACAGTGACATTTGTTTAAATATGTCAAAATTGTTATTAAAATTATGTTTTTGTTTGACGCATAGGCAAGAATATATATGAAAATAAATTATATTCTCATATTTAAAGTTATTTAGAGTTATTTACTAAATGTTATATTATCGTAGAATTGAAGACTATACCATTATATTCAATTTTAATTAGTAAAAGTTGCTAAAAAATTATATTCAATGAATTTTTTACAAGAAAAACTATTAAAAGCTTGTATAAATGTTACTTCCGGTTATCCGATATAGACTAAAAACCTTGAGCTCTTCCCAAATTAGCATAGAATGGGTATACTAAATTTCAAAAAAAAAAAACACACACACACACATATATACCTACAGACCTCATTGTAAAAATGTTAAAATCGGATTCTGGGGACATGAAAACGTTCTTATTCACTAAAATCTGAATATGCGATTTTTAGCATGATCCCTATACCTCCCTTACCTAGGCTGGCGGGAGGTGAAATAGGTACTCTATAATATCATGGCTTTATTACCCATTGTTAGATGCAGCAATCTGCTTTGTACTCTAATAGCCGAGACAGACGACAAAAATTAATGATCATTAACGGTTAGTTATAGTATGTGTACCTTAAGGTGATACTGTTAACAGATGTCAAAATTGCGTCTATAAACAAAGCCGAAAATATTGACTGTAGTAAGCAAGTGCAACTTATTGTTTTGTACTGTACGAGTACAATACAATAAGTAGTACGTGCTTACTACATTCAATATTTTCGGGTTTGTTAATAAACGCAATTTTGACATCTGTCAACAGTATCACCTTAAGGTATACATACTATAACTTACCGTTAATGATAATTAATTTTTGTCGTCTGTCTCTGCTATAATATTGGTAATTATGATTATACATTCGTGCTCTGGCGTGAAGTGTATACGATGGATGTTACTTTTGTGCATTTTCTTTTTACTAAAAGCCAATAAATCTGAAATTAATAAATAACTATGAATGTCAAAGAAAAGGCAATTAAAATATTTATTTATATCGATAAATTTTATTTTGTATATTTTAATTAGAAATATTTACGTTACATAAAAAAATCGTGCAATCGAGATTCCTACTCTCGTCTCGAGCAAATCTCAAGGGCATCACTCTCGTCTCGTCTCGAAATATCGAGACGAAAATAGGGTTAATCTCGCCTCGAAAATTCGAGACGAGATCACGAAAATGCGAGATTTCGCGGCAACACTAATATCTTCTAAATATCCGGAATCATACTTTCATGAATAATTTTTGGTCCATTATTTCCTTAATTCCTTTCAATTTGAAACAAGTAAACAGACAAAAAATATCAGTAACTTCGCAGTAAAAAATATAATTACTTGTCTTTTGTTTTACCCCAGCTATGTAGACTACATTATACACCAAAATTTCATTCTGTGAAGATCATTTTGATGTAAGCTTGAGTATTTTTGTAGTTAAATATGCAATATTATTTTTTTTTAACTTTTGCCTTTACCATTTTTTTGTATTATTCTTAGCATTATTTGGACGTCACAAACAGAGCAATTCAAAATGTAAACTTTTAAATTACTGCTACAGAAACTTGTACAGGAAATAATATTTAATAATAATATACCAGTAGGATATAGTTGTTCGAATTTCAGAATAAAAAATCTGTTGTGGCCAGCACAAGACCTCTCGCTATTTTAATATTAGGCTGTATAAGTATTGTACTGCACTTCGCTTTCGAACCGTCGTTTTATAACAAAATATTACAGAACTTTACCCAAATATTGTTTTTTATTGTATTTAACATGTCTTCTGCACACATATAATTCTAATTATATCTATTTTTCATTGTTTGATGAAGTTTCTAAATGCCAGAGATTCTTCCAATTCATTAACCAGATTGGCGGTATTTCTGATGGATGGATATATGCATTTTACCACAATGTTACCTATAATTTCAAATATTTAATTAATAAAACAATAAGAAAGATTAAATATACTTACAAACTATATTATAAACATTGGAATTTGTCAACTGGTTTCCTTACTGCCTTAGCCTCTGCGATTCGATTACTCTATAAATTTATAGTGTCTTTATCTCTAAATCTATAGAAGATATAATAAAATTTTTAAGTGTATTAGATGGAGAATTTTATGTTCTTCAATATTTAATAAAAAAATTCCCAAAAAATTATATTTAGAAGATTTTTTCTAAGAAACTACTACTTCCGGTTGTTCAATTGTTACCAAAACCTTTTCAGCTCTTCCCAGGAATATCAGATTGAGAAAACTGCAGTTAAATATTTTTTAAGTCTTATAGTTTTTGAGGAATCGTGTCTACAACATCCAGACAAACACACATACACACATACACGCATACACACATACACACATACACACATCCACACACACACACACACACACATACACACACACAGACATAATTTTAAAAATGTTATAATCGGATTCTAGGGACCTTAAATCGTGCTTATTTAATAAAATCTGGATATGCGAATTTTAGCATGAATCCAATACCTCTCTTAGCGAGAGGTAAAAAGATGTGTTAAATTAAACGAGTATATACAGATGTCTCTCAAATAGGGGGACATGGCTTAACCACAGATTCCTGAGGCTAAAGTAAGACGATTTAACTAAACTTACTTCTGCCGGAAAGTGTACCATTTAGTCAGAATTCTGCTTCAAAGTTCTTCGAAAACAAAATTAATTTTGCTTATAATAACAGTACGCTTTATACGATTTGGATGAAATTTGGTATGACATTTCATACGGTTATAAGTCATCTTTTAAGGTGATACTTGTTATTATTAGCGAACCACTAGTGTATGAAACTTAGGTGTTCCAACATTGATTAGACCGTAACTTTTTATTGGCCACGCCGATAACATAAAATGATTTTTTTTTCAGAAAGATACATACAATAGTAAACTTTTCTCTTGCTGTTTAATTTGTGATATATGTTACGTTTCAGACAGAAAAAAATAAAACCTGAGTGACTGCATCGTGAATTTTTTAAAAATAAATTTAATCTAGCAGTATATCCAAATGTCGAACACCTAATTTCTAATGGCAGTAACAATTGTTTATGGGTTGTCAAAAAATTCCTTCGCAATATTCAGGAACTAGTAACATCCGTTTGTTCGGCCTAATAGTATTTTACTACCATTATTATAAATAACACGAATAAATATGTTAGCTTACTCCTAAACAAGTTGAGAAGATTGACAACTCGTTACTGTCATTAAAAATTAGGTGTTTGATACTTGAATACAGGGCCGTAACTAGCTATTCTTGCGCCTGGGGCGGAATATAAAATTGCGCCCCCATTTTTTGGAAATTATAATTAAAAACTTAATTAAATAAAATGTTTTTTATTAACCATATATTAAATATTACATTTATTTATACATGTATCTAAACGGGACTGTGCCCCTATAGGTAGTAATGTTGGTTGCCTAATAAAAATGAAATTTATGTTGTTACTAGTTTTATTGTATTTTTGTTAAACTATTTAATAAATAATAAAAAATAAAGACCGTTAGTATGAACGATGATTAAGTGTGATTAGCGAGCATTTGATTAGCATTGTTTTATCTTTTTCGGTCGTTTATGGATTATTTTACAGAAAAATGCTTCAAATGAAAAACGCGTGCAATTAATTTTTCTCTAAAATAAAAATAATCCATAAACGATTGAGAGCGATAAAACAATGCTAATCATATTCTCGCTAATCACCTTTAATCACATGTTCATACTAACGGCCATAGTTTTTAATACTAATATTCTTTTATATTAATTCTGATGCGATCTAATGTAATGACAACATTTATAATTAATCATTAAATAGATAAACAATTTTTTAGCGAAATATGAGAAAATTATTAGTAGTTTAAAATGGATTATGTAAAAGTACAGTTCTGTAACAAAAATTTCGAAAAAGTATATATGTATGGTAAAAAAAAATATCCTTTTATTTTACATTTTATGATTTACAAAGGAAAAGTAATAGATTAATCCTTTTTAACTCTTTCTGGAGAAGCTACACATGAGCCCATGAGCGAACAATGATTTTTATTTTCATTATTATAATTGTTTTTATAATAAATTAAAAAACTATATAATAGTCAAAAAAGCGCAAATAAATAATATTGAAAATTATGAAAACTATTAAATAACTATAAACATACACTAAAATAGAAAACACAACTTTACAATTAAATACACAGAACTATTCTCAAATGACATAAACAAAATGGTTTAGTACTCGTCGTATCTTGCAGTTTTACCGTAAGTTTGCAACCTGCATAACTTATAAATCCACAATTCCCTTTCTTCAAAACACAGGCCATTTGCTTCACAAAAAATTTCCGTATTACGTGTCTATAGTTATATGGTCGAAGAATCGTACTGTCAAGCGGAGGGCGCCTTACGCGCGAATTTTGAAAGTCAATGCAATACAGTGCATAGAAATGCAATATTAATTCGCAAAGTATGCATTAAGAAATCTAAGAGTGTGCTTGATTTATATTTATTTATTTATTTATTTATTTATTATTATTATTTTTTGGAGAATTAACAAATGAAGAATTTATTTCTGCGCCCTAGCAACATCTGCGCCCGGGGCAAGAGCCCCGCTCGCCCCACCCTAGTTACGGCCCTGCTTGGATAGACTGCTAGATAAAATTTATTTTAAAAAAATTCACAATGCAATCACTCAGATTTTATTTTTTTCTGTCTGAACCGTAACAGATATCACAAATTAAACGGAGAGACAAAAGTTTAGTATTGAATGTATTTTTCTGAAAAAAAAATAATTTTATGTTATCGACGTGGCCATTAAAAAGTTACGGTCTAATCAATGTTGGGACACACTAGAGGTTTACTAATAATAACAAGTATCACCTTAAAAGATGACTTATAACCATATAAACTGTCATACCAAATTTCATCCAAATCCTATAAAGCGTTCAGTTTTTATAAGCAAAATTTTTTTTTTTTTCGAAGAATTTTGAATTAGAATTCTGGATGGTACACTTTCCGGTAGAAGCAAGTTTAGTTAAATCGTCTTATTTTAGCCTCAGGAATCTGTGGTTAAGCCATGTTCCCCTATTTGAGAGACACCTGTATATTAAGTATAATATAGGCTACTGTTGGTCTTAATTGAAGAATAAAATAAAAATACCTAGGAATTTAGTATTTTACAGTGGAAAATCTGTAGGTAATAAGTAACGAACCGTCGGCTTTTAGATTTTTCAAATATAGATTGACTGCTTTCCTTCGTAATTTATTTTCCAACCTTTAAATTAACAATTGTCACATAACGCCAGGAACGACTATTAAAATAATTTCTCTCTTCGCTTACTTAATAGGCAAAAGGTTACAAAAAAGTGAAATGATTCATAAGAAATTTATTATTAACTACTACATAAACAAACAAATCAGTACATAACAGTTTCACTACTAATTAAAACAAGATATCACTCAGGTTGTTGTTATATGTGAATGTGAAAATGATAGTAGGTACGCTTACGCAAATTTCAGTGATTATTGGAAATGGCTGTATAGTGTTTTTAACCCGTTACTCGCGTTATGACAGCATTACTCGCTGGTTAGAATTTAACTAATATATGATTTTTTTAACAATATGTTAATATGGATCAAACAATTAAACCAATAATCTAAAAATACTTTAATTTGAAAAGAAAACAATATAGCAAACGAAAAAAAAAAAATTGATATTTATGACATGTCTTAAAAGTGATATTTTATTTTGTGTACATTATACACTATTTTTTCTTCAGGCACATTTTCATTCAAATTTGTATTTTTAATAATATTTTACATACATATGTCAAAATTGTTAATTTGTTGTTCAATTCGGCATTCATTACTAAGGTAACAACTCACTTTTAACACTCGTGTTCAAGGTAACAATAGATTTGTAGAAAAAATATATTTCCTACAACCGTGTGTAAAGTACATACTTAACGCACTCTTTACAATGTGTAAAGTGTCACAGAAAAAATGAACGAAAAAATATTAAAAACGTTTCTATTTCCTGATCTGAATTTTTGTTTCATAAAGTTCCTTTTTATAAATCCTTTGTAAATTTTGAAATTTATCTTATTATGAAATTGACTGTTTACATTATATTTGTTGCATTTTGTTGACATTTTAATGGACATTTCAAATGGATAGCAGAACATATGTCAGAACCAAATAAATGTAAACAATAAATAATCATTATTTTGAAATATAAAAAAAGTTTACTATTGAAAATAAAAAAAATAATAATAATTTCAAGTTATCGACGTGACCATTAATGTTGGGAAACCTAAGTTTCATACCCTAGTAAGCAAAATTATATATATATATATATATATATATATATATATATATATATATATATATATATATATATATATTCAAAGAATTTTGAAGCAGAATACTGGCCAAATGGTACACTTTTCGGTAGAAGCATGTTTAGTTAAATCATCTTATTTTAGCCTCAGGAATCTGAGGTTAAGCCATGTCCCCCTATTTTAGAGACACTGTATATATACTGTTTTAATTTATTGCTCTCCTGTACTCTAAAATAGAAGATTTTATTGGTATACTTTCATATATGTGCCTACAGTGTAGATTTTGCATGTTACGAGAAAACAGATTAACGACATTTCTTTTTACGACATAATCCAAGTATCTATTCCACTTCAGATAAAGTCTGCGATTTACGAGGTGTTAACCAGTGCGGATTTATCGATCTGCAAGATGAATTTTTTAATAAACTGGAGAAATTTGAAAAGTGAACAAAGTAATATTTGTAAAATAATCGGATGACATAAATCGCACAGGCTAAAGTACACCAAGGAAACGAGTTGACAAATTCAAATGTTTGTAACAGTTTATAATAACAGGTAAATATCAATGACAAAAATCAGCGATTTTAGTGACATTCTGAAAGCTTTTTCTGGGAAGTACATTTAATTTTTCTTATTATTTAATTAATAAAATATTTAAAATTATAAGTAAAATGCATATATCAATAAGAAATAACGCCAATTTTGTTAATTAATTGAAAGAATCTCTGATATTTAGGATCTTCCTCACACAATGAAAAAATAGATATAATTACAATTTTATGTGTGCACAAGAGGTCCGTGAAGTTAGCAACCACCAAAAAGCACAAACGACCAAATTAGTGTCAAACTTTTGTGCTTCGTTAGTGCTTAATTGTGCCTTTACAAAATATACAGCAACCCCAAGCGTTCATTAGTTATAAACAATTTAAAAGTGGTTGCCAACTTCACGCTCAGCAACCACCTTAGAAGCACAAACGACCAAATTAGTGTCAAACGTTTGTGCTTCGTTAGTGCTTAATTGTGCCTTTACAAAATATACAGCAACCCCAAGCGTTCATTAGTTATAAACAATTTAAAAGTGGTTGCCAACTTCACGCTCAGCAACCACCTTAGAAGCACAAACGACCAAATTAGTGTCAAACGTTTGTGCTTCGTTAGTGCTTCAAGGATATACTAAAATAAAGTCAGCAACCCCAAGTGTTCATTAGTTATTAACAAATTAAAAGTGGTTGCCAACTTTACGCTTAGCAACCACCTTAGAAGCACAAACGACCAAATTAGTGTCAAACGTTTGTGCTTCGTTAGTGCTTCAAGGATATACTAAAATAAAGTCAGCAACCCCAAGTGTTCATTAGTTATTAACAAATTAAAAGTGGTTGCCAACTTCACGCTCAGCAACCACCTTAGAAGCACAAACGACCAAATTAGTGTCAAACGTTTGTGCTTCGTTAGTGCTTCAAGGACATACTAAAATAAAGTCAGCAACCCTAAGTGTTCATTAGATATTAACAAATTAAAAGTGGTTGCCAACTTCACGCTTAGCAACCACCTTAGAAGCACAAACGACCAAATTAGTGTCAAACGTTTGTGCTTCGTTAGTGCTTCAAGGATATACTAAAATAAATTCTGCAACCCCAAGCGTTTGTTATTTAATTGTGTAATTTGAAAAAAAAAAGTGTTTCACACTACTAGTGGATTCAGAATTATGTATATTCGTTTAGTTGTATTAAAAATAACTTAATTTAAGATTAAAAAAAAATGTAATAAAATGAGAACAATAATTAGATAGCACTTTACACTATACTTCTTTCAAAATGGGGTGGAGGAATAAAACAGTCCGTCAAAGATATTCTAGTGGCGCGTTAATAATTGTTTACTAAGATATAGTCCAAAAGGCTGAATTCCATTATAGAGATCGATCAGTTCAGTTATTCATTTATACAGGGTGCTAATTTTATTTTGTCCACTATTGCTATCTCGAGAACTATAAGAGCTACGAGGTCTGTCAAATTACCAAATAATTTCTATACCATGAGACTATTAAATTCAGCGAAACTTTTTTTTAACCAGTGGTTTGCAGAATACAGCATACAACTTTCATATTTTAAATGGGATATATATATGTATATGTTCAAAGACCTTGGAGTATTATTTGACCCTAAATTGACTTTTAACGCTCACATCAATAATACTGTTAAAGCTTCATACAAAAATCTTGGATTTGTGATGAGAAATACTCAGAGCCAAAATGCAAGAATATGCCGTTTTTTTGTGAAGTTCACATCACAGATCATATTTCTGTGCAAAAGTATTCCATTCTTTAATTTTTTGTGAAACAACATTGTCAGTTTTGTTATTTTCTATAAAGATAAAAATGATCCTTCCAACTACAGGGGAATTGCTCTTGTAGTTACACTATGTAAAATATTTACTCAAATATTATACATGCGGCTACAAACATGGGCCGAAAACTATTCAATAATAAATGAATTTCAAACGGGATTTCGTAAGGGCAGGGGAACATCAGATAATATATTTACACTCATGGGGGTAATTCATCTGCATATTAGGTTATCGCGCAATAAAGTTTATGCTATATTTATAGATTATAAGAGAGCATTTGACTCAGTTAATCATTGTCTATTATGGCATAAATTATATGTATCGGGTTTTAGCACCAAATTAATTCGTATTCTACAAAATTTGTACAATAATGCTTTCCTGCAAGTAAAGACTGAGGAAGGGATATCTTCCTCAATAAACATTAGTGAAGGGGTACTTCAAGGGGAAATTTTGAGCCCGTTACTATTCTCGGTTTTTATAAACGACATTGATAACTATTTTAGAGAAAATAATTGCTCAGGATTAAACATTAATGGCTATGATGACATATTAACTTTGGCATACGCTGACGACCTAATTATTCTAGCTAATTCTCCCATTGATGTCCAGCGTAAATTAAATGTTCTAGAAAAATACAGCAGAGAAAACTTTCTAACAGTCAACGTTGAAAAAACAAAAGTAGTACTATTCCATAAAGGAAGAAAGAGTAATTTACCGGAATTTAAGTACGGGTTAGAAACGGTGGAAGTAGAGTCAAAATTTAATTATTTGGGACTAACTTTTTCTTCCTCTGGTGTCTTCCTCGAAGCAGCTAAGGATAATATTAAAAAGTCCTTGATAGCTACGCAAAAAGTGAAATTAATTTTGTCTAAGGCGAAATCAGTTTTTTTCAATGAAAAATTAAAATTATTAGACTCCATTGTAAATGCCACTTTACTTTATTCAGCCGAAATTTGGGGTCCAAGATACACAGAAATTGCCGAAAAATGCCAAACCAAATATATAAAATCAGTCTTATGCTTACCCACAAATACACCTAATTACATGCTTCGTTTGGAATGTGGAATTGACCATGTAAGTGTAAAAATTTGGAAATTAACATTAAACTTGTGGTATAAACTTCTTCAACAAGACGACTCTCGTTACACAAAACTAATATATAATCGACTTCTGGAACTAGATAATTCTCCAATTAATAAAATAGAATTTAACTGGGCCACACAAATAAAAAAATTTTTGATAGATATGGGCAGTAAATATATATGGGATAAACAAATTATTAGTAAAAATGAAATTCTGGAAATAACAACAAAATTCTCGGAGGTAATGCGTCAAAAAGACTTAGAAAAAAATGCTGTATCCAAATATAATGATCATTATAAATATATAAAGCATTCTTGGGGACTTGAACAGTACTTAAATATAGGTATCAGTTTCTGGAAACAACAACTTATAAGCCAGCTACGTTTGGCATCAGGGAAGTATCCTAGAATCATATACAAAGGAATTAAATACCAACTAGAGTCCGAAAATCTTTGTTCTATATGTAATCTCCTCAAACCCGATAATTTACTGCACTTCTTTGCAGAGTGCCCAATATTTAAACACCTGCGTGTCCATTATCTTACTAAATATGATATCTCAAATATAAATAGTCACACCTTATTCTCACTCTTCACCAACCTATCAAAAGAAAAAGTAAATGACATATTTTTTTATACCCTAGCAGCACAAAAATTGCGTAGCTTTTTCCTAAACGACTAAAATAAATTTACAAAAGCTCCAACGTGTTCTTACGCCATACATATATAATCTACTGTTATTCATTTTTCTTTTCCTTATATGATTATATGTGTGATTATGTTTAAAATGTACATTTAGGAGTCGTATAGAAGTACATGAACAAACCTATATTTATGTATTACTTTTCTTTTATATTAAAATATTAGCATTACCTATCTAAGACTATCTACTCATTTATATAATTATTTGGTTTTATAGATATTATAATTAAAAAAAAAAAAAAAAAAAAATTACCTGAAAATAATGTTTTGCAAAATGGCATGCTGACATATATTTCTCACAAAGCCACTAATTATTAAACCAATATAAAATAATTATTTTCAAAATGGCATATCAAGTACATTTTTTCTTAAAACAACCAAATTAAAATTATAAGAGTTTACTTGGTATTTCCAATTGTAGAATAAAGAATTATTGTATGATTGTTATGTATATATACTATAGTATTTATAATGCCAACCCTTGGTAAAAGTGTATTTTTACTTTAAACCAATAAATGTATTATTATTATTATTATTATTTTCTATAACAATGTAAATATTCTTCCACTACAAAACTAAAATTATTAAACTGTTTTCCTTCTCTAGATAGTCTTTACTTCGTTTCCTCTTGTTATTTATATTTTCACTCATTTTCGATTAATTTCAATGACACAAATCAAAATAGTATATTATGTGGCAAGTGTGTGAAGCTGAAATTTTTATATGAGGGTGGAGATTGCGACACGAGCCGAAGGCGAGTGTTGCAAACCACCCGAATGTAAAATATGCTTCACACACGTGTTACATACTATACTTTTTCTACGACCTTGCAATAAAATATATTTTTTCTTCACATTGTCATTCTCTTAACGTAAAGCCTCTGTATTATCGACTTGTGTTACGGGTGTTTAACAGCTTTGTTTTATTAAAATACAATTCAGTTTCTAATATTTAAAATAATGACCGGTGCGTTAAGTAACATTTCACGCACAGTGTGCAAAAAATCAAACTTCACACATAAAAATTGATACGTGAAGTACTCATTTCACGCATGGGAGTAGAAAAAATTATTTTTGTTGACAGCGAATTTGACAGTTTTGTCAGGGAGATGAACTTATTGGCTATATACTCAATACAAAATATTGAAGAGAAATAATATTCTATGAATAACCATGTATTCAACAAATTTGGTTGGTGAAACAAAATTTTGACTATTAATTGAATAAAATTTATTCGTCAGATAACTATTTGCGAATTTATTTGGCAATGGTGAAATCCGGCATGTCATGTAAAATTTTACCTGACTCTTTTGAGTACTGTAATGGAAAACTTCACCATGGATACATAATCTGACTTTTTTAAAACTTTTTTTTACTCATTTTGGTCAGTACTAGATGCCCTCATAATTTGAGACACTTATTTTTTAACATCCTGTATACATATAGTGATGTCTGAAGGGCGTGGAACGAAAAACATCGGAAATTAAGGCGGAAAATTCAAAAGTCATGTATTACATTTTCGTTTTGTGGCAAATGTAGTAATACTTTGTAGTACATTAAACAATTGGTTTTTCTCAGTATTTATATTTACTGTATGCCGATAAATTAAATGACAAAAGCCCTTCATTCCAAGTGAATTGAAACATGTACAGCTGGGAACTTAATACTATACTAAATGTTAGTTGTATTCTTTATTAATATATTTTTTTTCCTTATAGAAATTTTCCCTTTAAAATCGGTTGTGCACAAAAAGAGCAATAAGAACAATAATATATTATACGATATAAGAAAGTGAGCAGTTGTAGAAAATATTACTCAATCTTCAGTAAATGAATTATTATTTTACATATTACAACATTCCAAAGGATGTTAGATCACTACTAAAGAACCCAAGATCTACCAAAGTTACAAAATTTATATTTCCCTTTGTTTATACATTTGCTTTTGTATTATAAACATTTGTTAAAAACATATATGTTTTAAATAAATAAAATATTAATATTACCACGGCTTATTACCCATTTCTGGGTGTGCCAAATTTGCTTTTATTCGTAGTTTTTGGTAATGACGATACATAAATATAGTTATTTTCGTAACAAGTTATGAAAAATACCAAATATCATGCGACTGTAAATTGACGCACGACGCGTAGCGGAGTGCAAGTCAATACACACGAGTTAAGATATTTATGGACATTATTATTTAGACGAGCTTAAATAAATTTTACTTTTTTTTACAAAACTGAAATTTAGGTTCAAACGTACGGACAGCTGACAAATGAATAATGTATACATATAGCCAGAAAATAATGACATAGTAACCTAGCAACCGTGTCAACTATTACGATATGAAATATATCGTAACACTAATGTCATAAGTTCAACTTTCAGTGATTTATATATTGTTTAATATTATTATTCAATTTTGACGTTTTAAACTGTCATTATTAACTCCATAGCAACAACTTATAAGTAACACTTTTTTCACAAGTGAATTAAAATTTTTTAAATTACTCTCACATTTTTACTTCCTTGTACGAAGTAAAGGAAGTATTGTAATCGCGAAAAATTTCGGTTTCCAGATTTCAACGGAAATATCCATTTTGAGCATCCCTGAATCCATTTTGACTAATTACGGCGTGACGTCTGTACGTACGTACGTACGTACGTATGTACGTATCTCGCATAACTGAAAAACGGGAAGCCGTAGAAAGTTAAAATTTTGTATTTAGAACTGATATAACATCTAGTTGTGCACCTCCCTTTTTGGTCATTACATAAGTTTCGGAAGTGGTACTTTACTTGAAGCCTATAATAGATTTTAATGAAAAACTATATTAAAATATGAACCAAAACTTTTCTAATTTGGTATATAAGACTTTTATATCAATTTGAATAACATAGTGGATTTTAGTTAAAATGGTCTATCCGGAAGTGGTACTTTACATGAAGCCTATAATAGATTTTAATGAAAAACTATATTAAAATATAATCCAAGACTTTTCAAATTTGGTATATAAGACTTTTATATCATTGGGAATAACATAATAGATTTTAGTTAAAATGGTCTACTCGGAAGTGGTACTTTACTTGAAGCCTATAATAGATTTTAATGAAAAACTATATTAAAATATAATCCAAAACTTTTCAAATTTAGTATACAATTCTATTATATCAATGGAAATAAAATAATAGATATTGGTTAAAATAGTCTAACCGGAAGTGATACTTTACTTGAAGCTGTTATCAGTTTTTCTTGAATAAAATGGTGTTATTTGTATTTAGTAATAAATGCTTCAAATAAAAGTTTTAGAGAACTGAATTCTGCGTCGAAAAAATTAAGTATGATTAAATTAGCTCTTTGTATAAGCGAGATATGTAAATTTAAAAATTATGAACTTTTTGGTTTCTGTAATTAAGTTTGCTATGAAGTAGGACAAAAATAACAAAAAAATAAAAGAATTTAATGTCAATGCCAAATACGTGCAATTTTATGATTGGGTATGTTATAATATATTGTTTAATTATTAACAAAATATGTATAGTGTAACAGGCGTACAAGGAAGTCATGTGGTGTGCACATCAGATATTTTTTAATTCACTCTGCAACATATAATGCATTTAAAATAACACCAATCACGAAATTAACACTCACCATAATATTTATCAGACATTTCAGCCATTTTCATTATTTTTCACGGCACAAATGACAGACAATAAAGCATTTTAAATAGATGATTTGACGTCTATCAGCGACGATTGTCATGCTCAGGCTACTAACTGATCAGTTTATTTTGTCAAAATTAAATATTATAATGGTTTTTATTATTATTTCGTCAAAATTGAATAAAATATTTTACAAACCACGTGAGCTAAGGTAATGTTTATTCACTTGAAGAAATTAACTCACTTGCCCTTACAGGCTCGCGAGTGAAACTTTCTTCTCATGAATAAACATTACCTTAGCTCACTTGTTGTGTAAATATCTATTAATAATATTATAAATAAAATAAAAATAAACGAAATGTATGTCTTTATAAAGACGTCAAATTAGACGTCTAAATAGTTATATTTCAGACCAAAAATCAAAGTTACAGTGACATCGCATAGACGTCTAATTAGACGGCCGTATATGACGTAAATTCAACCTAAAATCGACGTCACTTTTTGGTCGACTGTTGGTCAGTGTTACTTGGGCCAATATTCACATTTTCTTTTACATCTTTGCCAACCGAGAAAATTGAATTTAAAATTATACAAAACTTACAGAGATTATAAAATATAGTTTTTATCAAAATAATACTACTTAATGATAACAGGTAAAATATGTCACAAACTGACGGATACGGCTCTAACAAGGTAAAATGTCATTATATTTTTTTTATAATTTTACCTATCAAAAACACTGCTTTGAGATATCATTACTGAGAATTTCACAGGAAGAGATAGTAGCATTATTTTCATGAAAACTATATTTTGTAATTTCTTACAGGTAAAATGTCATAAAATTTGTTTGAATTTTTATTTTAATACCATGACTAACACTATAAAGATATAGGTTTTATAAAATTTTAAATTAAATTTTTTCGGTTACGAAACGTGTGAAAGAAAATGTGATTGATTAATGATTTAGATGCGGAATTTAATTCTTTACAAAATTTAATAGAAGCATTTTTGTTTAAAATTAATATAACTTATTTTTTCACGCTCTATCCGATTCTGCTATAAAAAATGGGGGTTACCACTTAAAATTTTAAAACTACCCCCACCCCAGCCACACTTGGTGGTAGGGGTTTGAATTTCTTTACATGATCGGATGTCCTTCTCCATATCGTTAAATTTTTATTTAAAACATTTTTTAATACAGTGTATGATCCTGAAGATATTCCAGGTGGTACATTAAAATGGGAGGACGTACAACGAGGAGGTTGCTCGGTTGGATTTACGTCTCGTGTGTATGTTTTTTGTTTGTGTGTACAAAAATTTTTTTTCGATAAAATCTGCTTATTTTTTCACGCTCTATTCGATTCTGCTATAGAAAAAAAGGGTTGCCATTTAAAATTTTAAAACTACCCCCTCCCCAGCCTCCCTTGGGGGTAGGGGGTTGAATTTCTTTACAGGATCGGATGTCCCCCTCCATATCGTTAAATTTTAGTATATCCTTGAAACACTAACGAAGCACAAACGTTTGACACTAATTTAGTCGTTTGTGCTTCTAAGGTGGTTGCTAAGCGTGAAGTTGGCAACCACTTTTAATTTGTTAATAACTAATGAACACTTGGGGTTGCTGACTTTATTTTAGTATATCCTTGAAGCACTAACGAAGCACAAACGTTTGACTCTAATTTGGTCGTTTGTGCTTCTAAGGTGGTTGCTGAGCGTGAATTTGGCAACCACTTTTAATTTGTTAATAACTAATGAACACTTGGGGTTGCTGACTTTATTTTAGTATATCCTTGAAGCACTAACGAAGCACAAACGTTTGACACTAATTTGGTCGTTTGTGCTTCTAAGGTGGTTGCTGAGCGTGAAGTTGGCAACCACTTTTAATTTGTTAATAACTAATGAACACTTGGGGTTGCTGACTTTATTTTAGTATATCCTTGAAGCACTAACGAAGCACAAACGTTTGACACTAATTTGGTCGTTTGAGCTTCTAAGGTGGTTGCTGAGCGTGAAGTTGGCAACCACTTTTAATTTGTTAATAACTAATGAACACTTGGGGTTGCTGACTTTATTTTAGTATATCCTTGAAGCACTAACGAAGCACAAACGTTTGACACTAATTTGGTCGTTTGTGCTTCTAAGGTGGTTGCTGAGCGTGAAGTTGGCAACCACTTTTAATTTGTTACTAACTAATGAACACTTGGGGTTGCTGACTTTATTTTAGTATATCCTTGAAGCACTAACGAAGCACAAACGTTTGACACTAATTTGGTCGTTTGAGCTTCTAAGGTGGTTGCTGAGCGTGAAGTTGGCAACCACTTTTAATTTGTTAATAACTAATGAACACTTGGGGTTGCTGACTTTATTTTAGTATATCCTTGAAGCACTAACGAAGCACAAACGTTTGACACTAATTTGGTCGTTTGTGCTTCTAAGGTGGTTGCTGAGCGTGAAGTTGGCAACCACTTTTAATTTGTTACTAACTAATGAACACTTGGGGTTGCTGACTTTATTTTAGTATATCCTTGAAGCACTAACGAAGCACAAACGTTTGACACTAATTTGGTCGTTTGTGCTTCTAAGGTGGTTGCTGAGCGTGAAGTTGGCAACCACTTTTAATTTGTTAATAACTAATGAACACTTGGGGTTGCTGACTTTATTTTAGTATATCCTTGAAGCACTAACGAAGCACAAACGTTTGACACTAATTTGGTCGTTTGTGCTTCTAAGGTGGTTGCTGAGCGTGAAGTTGGCAACCACTTTTAAATTGTTTATAACTTATGAACGCTTGTGGTTGCTGTATATTTTGTAAATGCACAATTAAGCACTAACGAAGCACAAACGTTTGACACCAATTTGGTCGTTTGTGCTTTTTTGGTGGTTGCTAACTTCACGGACCTGTGCACAAGACATGTAAAATACAATAATATGACAATATTTGGGTAAAGTTCTGTAATTTTTTTTATTATAAAACGAAGTTTCAACAACGAAGTGCAATACAATACTTATATAGCATAAAATAGAAATGGCGAGAGGTATTGTGCTGGCCACATCAGATTTTTTTTGATATGTTGCTTAGGTTTGTTAGTTTATTCAACATTTATTTTTTGAAATAATCGCATACTAAATCAATTTCTAACTTATGTTTAAAATAAGTTAACTCGGCATTAAAAGCGCAAATTAAAAAATCTGTTGTGGCCAGCACAAGACCTCTCGCCATTTCCATATTAGGCTATAAAGTATTGTATTGCACTTCGCTATCGACCCGTCGTTTTATAATAAAAAATTACAGAACTTTACACAAATATTGTTTTTTATTATATTTAACATGTCTTCTGCACACATATAATTCTAGTTATATCTATTTTTCATTGTATGAGGAAGTTTCTATATGTCGGAGATTCTTCCAATTCTTTAACCAGATTGGCGGTATTTTTGATGGATATATGCATTTTACCTATAATTTCAAATATTTCATTAATAAAATAATAACAAAGATTAAATATACTTCCCAGAAAAAACTATCAGAATGTCACTAAAACTGTTGATTTTTGACACTGACATATTATGTGATTTACAAACTATGTTATAAACATTTGAATTTGTCATGTGGTTTCCTTAGTGCCTTAGCCTCTGCGGTTAGAATATTCTATATATTATAGTGTCTTTATTTTTAAATCTATAAATAAATAAATAAATAAATATATCATCACGGCATATTACCTATTTCTGAGTGTGCCACAATCTGCTTTATCGCAGAAATCGGTAATGATGATGACATATTTGTACTGTGCGGGCACTTACCAGGCGTCACCTCACGGGCACTCATTGCTGGCGTAGAGAGTGCACCACAGGGGTCACTTTTGTGCCATTTAAAATTCGAAATATTTGGCGTTGGTCAGGATCAAATCCGGTTGCCCCAGGTTCGCGACCAGACACTCAGGCACGCGGCCACGGGACCCCATCTCTAAATCTGTACAAGATATAATAAAAATTTTAAGTGTATTAAATGGAGAATTTTGTTCTTCAATATTTGTAATAACAAAAATTTCCAAAAAATTGTATTTAAAAGAATTTTTCTAAGAAACTACTACTTCCGGTTGTCCAATTGTTACCAAAACCTTTTCAGCTCTTTCCAGGAATATTAGATTGAGGAAACTGCAGTTAAATATTGTTTAAGTCTTATAGTTTTTGAGGAATCGTCCCTCCAACATCCAGACACACATACACACAAACACACACACACACACACACACACACACACACACAGACATCATTTTAAAAATGTTATAATCGGATTCTAGGAACCTTAAATCGTGCTTATTCAATAAAATCTGGATATGCGAATTTTTGCATGAATCCAATACCTCTCTTAGCGAGAGGTAAAAAATTAGTGTGCTTAAACCGCACAGCTGAATTGAAACTTTTTTCGGAATAATTTAATTAATTTCGTGTTTTGTTTTTATTTAATCGATAAATATTATTATATAGTTTGAGTTTCTTTAAATAATAATGAATCCGAAAGCGGAACCGTTTTGCCCATTACTAGCATAAATATGCTAGCTTACTCCCCAACTTGTACTATTGGAGAAACAGAGAGAGGGAGTGCGCGCACTATAATGCCCTAGTTTACACCTAATATATTCTAATACGACGCAGGCGTGTGCGCGCGCAAGCTTCGTTTCTCCTTTTCTATAGTCTATCTGGCTCCCCATTTCCGTTTGCGTCAGGGTGTTTCAACTTTCTCCGTAAAGAAGATTCACTTAAAAAAATTTGGACCTGAAAAATTCAGAACTTTATTCTCTAAATCTTTATGTATAGAGTACTGCATAAACTTTTACGGAACAGAAAATATTTGAAATAATACATCATTGTTTTGTTTATTATGATATCTCTGCAGTTTCATTTCGATACGATTTCAAGCAAAATGTTACCAAGCAGCCAATCCAAAATTAATTGCTAATAACTGATACATGCAACGAAAACGGAGCACTTCGGACGGCACAAGGCAAATGATGACACACGACCATAGACAAGGAAAGATATATACTAGACCGAGTTTACAATGTTAGGAGTTTGTGCCAAATAGAATCGATGGGCGCCATAACGAGACGCTAATAGAAAGGCGGGAAATTTAAAAATAGGAAAAATCTGTTTTTTAGACGACCATTGTGATAAGTATGACTTATCAACGTAGTATCCTAACACTGAAAGTTGAACACATTAGTGTTACGATACATTTCATATCGTAATAGTTGACACGGTTGCTAGGTTACTATGCCATTATTTTCTGGCTATATGTATACATTATTTAATTGTCAGCTGTCCGTACGTTTGAACCTAAATTTCAGTTTTGTAAAAAAAGTAAAATTTATTTAAGCTCGTCTAAAAAATAATGTTCATAACTTGTATGATATACAAATATCTTAGCTCGTGTGTATTGACTTGCACTCCGCTACGCGTCGTGCTTCAATTTACACTCGCATGATATTTGGTATTTTTCATAACTTGTTACGAAAATAACTATTCTGAAACTAACAAAATATAGACATATGTATATCGTAAACGCTGAAAACAATCAAATACAATAATAAAATATATTTCTACATGAAACAAATACCCAAACAAGCTTGTAAACAAATACTAACAAAATAAATAAACTTGAAAACCTCTCACTAACAGAAATGACAGATTGTTGGGCTGCCAACATAAATAAATAAAATTCACTACAACTGAAGAAAATATTTATTATAATTATTGTAAAAATAATGTAAATTAAATATTGTTGGTACTTTTTATTGGGCGACTGAGCTTTATTATCTTGAAATGAAGAAATTATGTAAAATACGCATTTTAAGTTATTGCATAGTTACTTTTTTTGATTATGTTGTAGAATTTACACTAGAATTAGCGTCTCGATATATATTCAATTCGGCACAAAGCTGGACATTGCCGCTGCTTTGTCTATGCACACGACACACTAGTTGCATTGCACTTATTTCCCGTTAGGTATAAAATAAATACTGCTCTCGACAAACTTCGGCTTAAACTGGGAAATGCATATCAGCATTAAAATTCTTTGCCCGAATTTTATGAAAGTGAGTTTTTATGCGGTAAGCAATCCTCACAATTGTATTCATTTTAAATTTGAAGTTCAATAATTGCCATTTGGCTATAAATTTTAGTTGGGTAATGTGGGCTTCACGTTTGGTGCCGATATACTCGTAAAACGAAGATGGCTGATCATCGTTTCGTTTTGTGTCCAACGGGAATTGTGTTTCGTAGGATTTGTGACCTGCGCTATGTACTTACATACAAAACCTCGGTCTTGGTCGGCTAATTCTTCCTCAACCCTAAAGTAATAACAAAGCTAGGACGTCATCAGAAAATTATTCAAATACTTTTTAAAATATTATCTAACTAAAATAAATTTAACAAAACATAGTTTTTGGCTGGCGACTGTGGTAAAATTTAATTATATATATCTGGAGTTGTATAGAAACTGTGTAGTCGCAAAATCTAATATCATCAAGTGCTACTGCCATGTAGAAAACGTAAAAGTTTTATTCATGTACTTTGGCCATATATTCTTGTATGAATTCTTCACATTTTCCAACATATAATATGTCGCATTCTGAGAAACTACTCAGCCCGACTACGTACTTGTGCTTGCAAACGTGCACAATATTACATACAAACCGTATGAACATTCGGGTTTTATGAATAGACAGACGTAGCAAGCAAATTTCTAGACAAAATAATATTGAGTAGACAAAGCTTTTGTAAAATCATAGAAACGTTCAACTTTGAGAGTAATATTACATGCGAAATTATGTAGGGGAAACCCGGGTAATTGTGGCCCTTGGCTTGGAGTAATGGGAACCACCGCGTTTCGCAATGAGAGATAATATTCCAGACGAAATACCCCTGCTACCAGCTGTGGCTGAGTCACCTGAACCATTATATGAATTTTGTTGCTCTACCAACCTGCCGCGGCCATTTTTTAGTGACAAATGTGTTTTGCGCCATTTTGTCATATAATATGAATACGGTAGCTTTGATCTTATGCAATTTGTTTAGATCTTCAGAGGAAATAAAAAAATATCTATTCCCGATACCGTCAAGAAATATAGATGGAAACACATGATTAGTCAATATCTGCTCTTTTATTATTGCTGTACCAGGGCTCGACATTTCACGACCACGGTAGGGCTTATTCTACTATCGCCCACATTCCGGTATACAAAATTTTATTCTTTTATAAAATCTTTTACTCGTACTTTGAAATTAAATTTTTACATTTTTATAATTTTGTTCCTTATTCTTTCCTTGAGCACACCTCGATATTCTTCAAGGATATTGACGCCCAAAATATAAGTTGGTGGCTAGCCAATGCATTTGTGTGCGACAGAGGTAAGTGTGTAGTTTGGATCACTACTTTTGATTATATTGTCGGCTCGATTGTCGGTATAAAATAAAATAATCATTTTAAATTCAAACTATTCCTTCGTGAACTCCACTAGTAACTAATTTATTTAATATTCTTATAATTTTTTTCTTCATTTTCTTTACTGGATTTCAACTTTTGATTCACATATGTAGACAAATGTATTTGTCTTACTTTCATAAAATTCATTTTTCGACAAATTACCATGCATGCTATTTACAGGCAATTAAAGCTAAACGACAAACGAATAATGTAAAATGTGCTATGTAACTGAATTTCAGTTTACCGTTGATGCTATTACTACGACGTTATGAATTACTCTTTGAAATTTAAATATGCACGTCAAAGCAGAATAAAAAAACATAACATCTTTACAGTTCTTTATGTTTCTACCTTTAATTCGAAGTAGGACGAGGTAGGTTTATTGTTTTGAAATGAGAGAAATATTAAAATAGTACCTCAAAATAGCTGTTGCACTTAGCAATTATTATTTAGATTTTTGGGAATATTGGTTCAAATTGCTAATTGAATGCATAAAAAATCAAATTTATATTATATTGTTTAATATTAGAATATTCCAAGACTTTAAACACAATTGATCACTTAATCAAAAAGGATAAAAATAAAATATTTACGAGAAGATGTGCCTATGAAAGAAGAGGATAATATAATATTGTCATTGTGAGACAACCTGTTTATGTTTGGAGAACGTTGAATAAAGAACGATAAAACTACTCTACAAAGAAGTTCAGAATTAAAGCAAAATAAATATATAAGTATCTATAAAGTAAAAAGAACTGATCAAAGTACGAACTATCACAATCACAAAGTAACAGTGTAGTAGAAAAATAACAAATAATAATAATAATAATAATAATAATAATAATAATCACTTTTATTTCAAGAGACACTGAGAATACAATGTATGGGAAAAAGTTGCAAAAACGTTATGTACTACCATTAATAGCTCTTTATGTATACTCCAACTTAAGTAATATAGAGAAGAAAAGATTACTGTAAGTGATTTTTATAGACGATGGAACAAAGTAGATGATATATATGGAATGGTGAACTGGTTAGAAGAGTACAATAAATTCTGTAACCTAGTGGAGCTCTCAATGACCGCATAATTCAGAATTCAAGTGCAAGAGCATTCTCCATTCAGCTATAAAACAGATTTTTATCTGGGAATAACATCTCCTTCCATGTTGTACACATGGTCGCATGTACATAAGTATCTGTTATAAATCGCTGTGTTCATAAAATGAAAAGTGGTGCTGTTCGCAGCAACCAGACTAACACAACGGAAAAGCAGACAAAGAAATAGAATGGAGACTTCCCATATCTTCCTGTTTCAATTCATGCAATATGAAAATCTACGAATAACAAATATTTATTTAATAAATACTTAGACGGATACTAGTTAATAGCTTTTTTGTAAGGAGGAGTGCGTTCAGGAACTTTATTTTAAATATTCTGTTTCTTTTATTTGTAGGATACATTTGAAACATTTTGTTATTTTTTAATATATATACTTAGTTTCAAAAATAATATTTTATTTAAAAATATAGTACAATGTACATTTCGAGGTTTAACCTCATCATCAGGTAGAAAAATAAATGATAAATATAAATGTAAATATAAACAAATAACAAAAGAGTGAAACAAATAACAAATTAATAAAGATAACAAAATTGAAAATTTATTAATATAAAATTATTATTATTATTATTCTGTTTCTGTTTGGAAGTGACCAAGTAAAAGGGGGTTGTTTAAAAAATAATAAAATATTATTAAATTTAATGCTTATTATACTCGCAGTTATTTTTAGAACTGCTTAAAAGCATTATAATTATACAAACTAACATAACGTATAGTATATTAATTGTGGTCAAAAATGATAAAGCAATTATAAGATATTGACAGAGGTAGCTATTGGCCCTCGGTGAAGCATGATAATGTAATGTAAAAGATATTGATAAAAAAAAACACGAAACACTCACTTAGTTTCACAAATTTTAACAATGTTTTTCAAATTATTAAAATATCTTTCAGAACTCATATTATAAATTGGAAAAATACTACCTTTTTTAGTTTATGTTCTGTATTTATTAATTTAAACCCAACGTTTCGGCACCATAAACTGGTGCCTTCTTCAGGGGATACATTGACATTAATTTTTTAATTAACAAAAATAACAAGTAACCAAGGTAACAAGAAATATTCATAAATGTTACCTTTTTTATGTATACAATTTTCTAGACAAAAAAGACATAAACTAAAAAAGGTAGTATTTTAACAATGTTTTTATTACAATTTTGGCTGTTAGACCATAGTCAGAAGACTGAACATTAATTATAGAAATTTTTTGTATAGCTAGCACGGTCAGTGGCGGGCAGGCCGAGGGGGGTGTAACTCCCCAAAATTTCCCGTGGCCCCATTTTTGCCATCCCAGGGAATATGATTTTTTAAAAAACAAAGTTTAAACTTAATTCAAGAAACAATGAATAAATTTCAAAATTTTAGAAATAATTCTTATGAATGTACCTGTACGTGGGGATATGTAAATGATTATTTTATCTCTTCGCTAGTAGATAAAATAGACTTTTTTGGCAAGCCAAAAAGAATGAAATCTTTTCCAAACAAATTACAGCAGTTTATAGTAAATTGTGAAATAGAGGACTCCGTAAAGAAAATGTAAAGGATATTGTTAAAATTAAGTTACCTACATATGCCTAGGCAAAATTATAGTGCAATTAAAAGAAAGATTTACAAAAAATAATACTATTTTAAATTCATTACACGCTTTCGATCGCACAGATAATCTGTTTGGAGTAAAATTCATTCTTTTGTTTAAAATATTATTTTATTTGTTATTAAATTTACATAATCCAATAATATACAACTTGCCTAACTTTCATAAATTTCTAAACTGGAATAAAAATAGAATTAGTTACTAATTAAATTCCTGTTGAAACGTACTATAGTGTGTTTCTTGTAAAATTATATATATGTATATATATATATATATATATATATATATATATATATATATATATATATATTGTGACGTAATAGATAAAGTAAAAAATTGACATAAAATTTTGACGTGATTTTCTGAGGGAAAATCACGCGTCACACTTACCCGCAGCAGCTCAAGGGTTGGTCGTGGTTGCGCGAGGTCGAGGGTTCCTAAAGGGTGGTTGTGCAGGGATGAAATGATGGGCGCCAGTTATGTCGGGTTAAGAGAAGACACAACAATTCAAAAGAAGTTACAGTAAAATTTTAAGATAAATTTTAGTTAAAATTATTAATTGCAAAAAAACAACCCAAACAAAAAATATGGTCGTACACACCTGGTTGAAGACCTGATTTGGGGTTACAAAAAAATGATGGATCCTAGAGATGAGTGGGCCGCTGGAGGGGGGAAACCTGTCGCACGGCGTCGTGTTAAGTTCGGACCGACTGCCTCGCTGATGACGCTACGATCTGCCAAGTCCGCCTCGCTGATGATGGCTACGATATGCCAAGTCCGCCTCGCTGATGACGGCTACGATCTGCCAAGTCCTTCTCTCTGAATATGCCGAAACGTTGTCCAGCTCTCGTCAGAGCAGGTTCACGCTGATGGTGACGTTAAAAACGCAGGGCGGCATCCAGAGCACGTAGGGCTTAGGCGTAGTGGTGATCGCTCTAAGTCTTAGGAACGGCAATTTCAGGCAGCGAGTGTGTATAGCTTGCGGAAGCGGTCTCTCGTCTCAATGTGAACTTTGCGGAGATGATTCCCCGCCCCAGCGATCCAAACAACTCATCCGGACCGGGACGTTGAAAAATCATAAAAAAAGACCATAAATTTTAGGCGTTGCTACAAAAATTTTAGTACAAAAATACAATACAATCGTATCTACAACAATCGTAATAGTAAAAATATTTCGGATAAAAATGTGAAACTACTTGTCAAAACTAAATTTTCCTTTTAAAAAAACTGTGCACAACAAACAAGAAAACAGCTGGCCAAGCTGTAGTGGACAGTGAGAGAAGAAATTAGAAGATAGGGTTAGTAAAATAATTTGAGCTCTAGCTTCAAGAGAAAATTCTCTACTCGGCGGAATTTTGTAGTAAAAAATTATGAATCTAGGTAGCCTAAAAATGACTAGATAAAAGTTAAGATAGATAAAAGGCTTACCCAGAAATCGAAGATACTTCAAGATATTTTAAGATAAACTCGTACAAACTTGAACGAGCAACAATACAATTTTGTTACTGTGACGTCAAATCAGCGTTAGCCACGTCTGCAACTCCACCGTATAAGATAGCTAACGATCTGTATAAAAATGTAGTAAAATTTAATAACAAATTTGTTATATAATCCCAAAAACCTATTAAAAATTTATATAAATTACCCAAACAATTTTAGCCAAAATTATAAAAAATAGATAAATTTAGAGATAAATTTCTGGACAAAAATTATTGGACAAAAAATATAATTTATAAAAATTTGGACAATAAAAAGATTTGACAAATAGCCAATTTTTAATCCCATTAAAAATATTAAACCCAACCAAAAAGGTTGCCAAAAACACAAAAAGTTAAGCAGAATATTACGAGACAAAAAAAAGGAATTTAAAGCAAAAGTGAAAGCGTTAAACGCTGGGGACCGGTGAACCGTACTGGTTATTGGTTCAGCATAAAAAGTAATAGTTAAACAGAAAAATTATTATCGCCTCGTATTACAAAAAAATCTTAATTTTGAATAACCATAAGCCAAATGTGAGGCGATAGCCGTTCGAGTATGAGCGTGCGGCTACGGCATGCGCTGACGGTGTATGTAAAATTTTGACAAACAACTGATATGAACAAAAAAATATAATTGAAACTTACCAAATCAGATGTTAAACTAGCCAAATAAATGAATAAAAGATAACAAAGGCGTATCATAACACCGATGATACAAGATAAAAAAATATCACAGCAAAATTTGGAAAAATACAGTCAAAACACGCGTAGTCTCCGTCACGCCAAGAACACGACTCGTATCGAAGTGAAGTGACAACATGTGCTCGTCCACTCTTCAATTCACGCGGAAACACACAAAATATGTCGCTAATCAAATTGAACACTAAGATTTTGAAAAAAACCGCGTAACGATTTTTTGAAATCGTTACAATATATATATATATATATATATATATATATATATATATATATATATACAGGGTGTAACACGTACACCGATCACCGCCATTATTACCTTCATTATTATAGTTACAAAAAAATACTATAGAACAAAGTTGTAGGGGACCAAAGGGGACATCCTTTCAGAGAAGAAAAAAAAATTTTAAATCAGTGGTTCTCAAGTTACAACACAAAGTTATATTTTTTCAAATGGGATTCTACATATTTATTATACCTATTAATTACTCCTTATAAATAATGTTATATTTGATTTCCATTATTTTCTAAGCATAATTCTATTCTCTTTAAAACAGAAGAAGTAGCTTTTATTACAGTTTCTGGTGTCAAAGCAGCGCAAGCTTCTCTAACTCTGTCCATCAAATTTTGTTTCGTTGTCACTGGTTTTGAATATACTCTATCTTTAAGATATCCCCATAAAAAAAATCAAGGGGTGTCAATTCCGGGGAAAGAGCGGGCCATTTTTATGGCCCATTTGTTGCTATCCACCGACCTTGAAACATTTCGTCGAGCCGTTTGTACACTCGACGAGTATTGTGAGCCGGCGCTCCATCTTGTTGGAACCACATATTTTGTCTTTCATTCAAGTTTAAATCTTCTAAATAATTTAATAATTCATTTTCCACGAAACATAAATAATGTGTAGCGTTTAAAATGTCTTCATAAAAATATGGTCCAATAATTTTATTCCCAAACATTCCAAGCCATACATTAAAGCTCCATCTGTGTTGATTATTTTTTTTCTCTAAATGTGCTCATTATTTCTATTAAATAATCCATTATTTGAAAATTTAGCTTCATCTGTCCACAGAATTTTTCTAAGATTATTATTATCGTCCTGATACGGCACCAAAAACCATTCGCAAAACACTATTCTGCGTTCATTGTCATTATTATGTTTAGCATGTAATAGTTTGTATGAATATGATTTTAAATTATGCTTTTTCAAAATGCGCCATACGGACATATTAGAAATAAAATGTGCTTGAGCAATTTCGCGTGTGGATGAATTGGGATTACGCGCAATAGAAGCTAAAACTGCGATTTCTATTTCTTCATTGCTTCTCACGGGATGTTGCCTTTCACGTTTTTGTGAAAATGATCCAAAGTTTTTCAAATTTCGTGTTAATCGCCTGATTACTGACCTCCCTGGATGCTGTTTGTTTGGATATCTAGTGGCATAAATATTGCACGCTTGTATGACATTTTCATTACACTCACCATAAATTAATAATAAACGATACAAATCTTTATTTGTATAAACATCAGCCATATTGTCACAAAATAATCTCAAAACACAAAGAATAACAATTTACAACAATTAGTACGCCAATTATTATTTGGCAGCAGCTATATTTTGTTCTTTTGTTATTGTTTTTCATCCATAGCCTACTTTACAATAATATTAAAGACCAAAACTGTCCTGATGATGTGTAAAAAACTAAATACACGAAAGCTTGACAGATTTTAAAAGAATCAACTTTAATTAAAGCCCACAATCCACTGACACACCCACGATATTTTCCTCCTTAACTAATCGAAACAGTGACGATTACACTCCACATATATATATATATATATATATATATATATATATATATATATATATATCGTGAGTATTTTTTAACGTGAAACATTGGGTTTGTCATATCCATGGTTACGACTTGACATTTGATTGACAGTAATGTATTTGCCCGTTCCATTTAAAATGAAACAGAAAGAATAGTAATAATAATAATATTAATAGTAAAAATAATAATAATAAAATAATAATGAGAACGACTGCATGACGAATGGACAAAAGCAGAGCAAGTACCGTTACTCCTTTATTATTGGATGTTCAATCACGGTTAATGACCGTTCCTCCTGATTAGTTTTGGGTTTTGGGGGTATATGAGGAGCATTTTCACAAGGGTGGACCATTCGTTTTCCATTTGTTGTATAATACACGTTGGAGTTAGAATACCGCCATCATGATGATTGACGCTTGGGTTAAGTTATTATTCGCTGTTAGTCAGGTGAAAACCAAAGACGCTATCGGAGATCTACCAACAGAGGTCGTCGCCACCATTTTAAGGTAAGTTTTTTCATATTTATTTTGTTTTTAATTATTATTTGTGTTATTGTTTACAATATGTATTTTTATTTTTGTTCATTTTCAGAAATCTAGACCCTGCATCTCTAGTATCAGCGTGTCAAGTCAACCGACGCTGGATGTCAGTATGCAAAGGCGACCCAGTGCTGCGTAGCAAGATACACAGGCAGCTGCGAAAGGAGCGCAAGGCCCGGATTCAGAATTACTACAATCCAGCTGCTGGAATACGGGTGATTAGAAGCAACCAAATCAATCCGTTAAGGGTGAGGAATGGAGCAGTTCAAGTGAAGTCTAGGCCTGTCAAGTACGAGGTACCTATCAAGATGAAGACGATCCCTACCATGAAGAAGATGTTCAACACCAAGGTGCATCCCATGACGGACTGCAATATTTTGAAGAAGAAGGAGTGTATTGTAAAGAAAAGTATTATATGTAGTATGAAAAAAAGTTTAAGAATGTAAAAATGATTATTTTAATAAATTATTATTTTCCTGAATTTCTCTGATTTATTAAAATATTTTTCATTTCAGATTTTGTATTTGAATTGACCGCGAAATTACGAGTTATAGAGATTTCGAGTTAGAGATAAAGCATACTTATTGCAAACAAGCTTAATTTATTAAATACATAATTGTAAAATATTTCTAAACATCCTTTAAAACAAAAAATGGGCTGTAGAACAAAAAAGTTATTATTTAAAATAATCAATTATTAATGTCTGAAAGTGCACCATAGATTCGCGACAAGACACTCATGCACGTAGTCACGAGACCCAATTCATGTATTCATTAGTGGTCATGTCTTGCCTATTCTTCATTACGAATATCTCTTAGTTTCAATAGTTCTGGTATGGGTATTGCTACGGACATATCGCCTTATGGTATCTCATATTTTCTGGGTGCAATTTAGTTCAATGCGACGATCTGATTTTAGTAATCACTAAAATAAAAAATTTTCGAAATGCTGCGGATGATTTAAGAAATATTGTTTTTTTTTATTAGTATAATTCATTGATTCATTTTAACATATTTACTTGTATCTACCAAATATTATTTTTTGTGTATGGAGAGCTTCTTGACTGGATGGATGTTTGGGATGAATAAAAGTCCTGGATTGCAGTCAATAATAATTTATTTAAAAATCGGCCTCTACCGGTTTCGGCAACTCATTTGCCATCTTCAGGAGCTATAAATAATTTAAATGTACATATTGTTTTACAAATATTGTTACTCACGTGATTTAGTTTTAATAATACAGATTGACATTAAATTTTTTCAAATATATAAATAAATAACACGAAACAACACACATTTGGACGTCAATAGTTAAAAAAATAAATAGAAATAATGATAAAATACGTAAAAATTAGTTTTTGTTAAAAAAGTTAATAAGTTAGCACCCTTTGGAAATTGTCACTTTTGTTTAAACATGTAAATTCTCGAAGGTGTTTTATACATTTACCGCCAATTTTTTTATATAGAAACTATTTTAATTCTTATTATTATTCTTATTTTAATCATTTTCAATGTAATGTATTTTTTATTTATTTATATTACTAACTTATTAACTTTTTTAACAAAAACTAATTTTTACGTATTTTATCATTATTTCTATTTATTTTTTTTTTAACTATTGACGTCCAAATGTGTGTTGTTTCGTGTTATTTATTTATTTATTTATTTATATATTTGAAAAATTTTAATGTCAATCTATATTATTAAAACTAAATCACGTGAGTAAACTGTAACAATATTTGTAAAACAATATGTACATTTAAATTATTTATAGCTCCTGAAGATGGCAAATGAGTTGCCGAAACCGGTAGAGGCCGATTTTTAAATAAATTATTATTGACTGCAATCCAGGACTTTTATTCATCCCCATTATTTTTTGTATAAAAGTACTTCATTTATATGTTCGCATGTTCTTTCCTCTCAATGCCAAACAATAAACACCATACTATGTTGTCTAAAGCCCGTATAGCACGATCTATAATTTTGCACGTAATTTGCTACATAATTCTGGCTATAAACATGTAAGTTCTTCGTAACATTATATGAGCATTGCTATTTGCTCACGAGCCCAAGATAATTTAATAATATTTTACTAAATTTAAAACTGAACAATAATCACCGATCATAATAATTATCAAAAAATGATTTTTGCCAGATGTCATAATACATTGTATATGTGCCCAACTTTTCTCCATAACAATTTAACTAGTTTTAATTTTGTGACAAAAAAATCCTTCATAAAAATTTCTATATGCGACGTCTATAAAATTAGTGTATAATTATTATATCCATAATTTTGAACAGAATTATAGATCGTGACCTATGGACTTAATAATATTAACTGAAGTAGGCACCTATCTGACAAAATTATTATAATATTTATACTATGACTATGATAATGAAAGGGGAACCCAGGTGTGACGTGGATAATAAGGAAAAGGAGGTTTTTTTTTAAATAAAAACCATAAAAACTCTTAATCACACTGTTCTAGATTCAAAATGTGACCGGTTTGGACTACTTAGTACCATCATCAGACCAACTTGAGAACAATAATACTACAGGTTAAAGTGCACGCAGATACTGAAACTGGTTCATGTTACGAAGGAAATGAATATTAGAAACGAAAAACAGTAAATTTTTTTTCGTATAATAATTTATAAAATAAAAATAATTAGTGGGATGGACTGCAGAACGAGAGCAGATTGGAAACTGTTACTTTTTTATAATTGGTTGTTCACGGTTAATCGCGGTTGTTCTTGACTGGTTTTGGGGGTATTGTTACAGGCTAGATTCGAATTTGGTTTCATATTTATTTTTTATTGTTTTCAATGGGCTATGGAAGCCATCTGTGCTTATAGTTCTTAATTGTCTTTTAGTTTATTGTGAACAGTTCGCTTCTGACAGTAATGAAATCGAGGTTTTGACTGGTTCGCGCGAAATAATTTTAGCTTCCGACGATTGATTCGTGGGGTGATAGTTGAATGGTCAACACATCTTTGGTTTTTGGTTGTATAGAAAGCATTGTTTGCTTGATTTTGTTCACCAAAGTGACACGCATTATTGCGGAATGATCTCAGCTGTCGGCACTAAAAGATTAGTAAATCTTAAAAGAGTTTTATATCTCTGAACGTGCGTTTTTCAACGGATCATTTGAGGGGTTAGGAATTCCTTCCGTGAGTATATCAGTACGATTTCTCATTTATTGTAACATTAGCTGATTGTTAAACTTCACTTTTAGCCTGTTTGGCGTGGGTTACTTTAACCCCAATTATATTTAGAAGAGGATTTTCTTTATCCAAATACTTGAACTTCGACCACGTGGGCAGAGAACATTCTTGTTCCTGTATACTCACTTCGTCCTTGACTTGGAGGATTTACGATCTTGGAGGACTTAGGATCTTGGGGAATAATCATCGAACCATTCGAGAGGAGGTATTTTTTACACCTTGAACCAATTTTGAAAAATTTTGGTTCATGTTCATACGTCAGCCTGACGTCATCACACTACGTCAGCATCTGTGACGCAATCCGGTGAGCGTTCTCCAATTTATATTATTCGTCACTTACCCACTGAAGTTAATCAGCTGTGTATGTCTATACATATTAATCGTCAGTTATTATAGAACATTCACGATTTTCATTTTGACATCTTGTTTTGTGTCAAACTTTGAATATTGTTATTGTACCTATTGTCGCATAGTGTATTCTTGCACTCATTTATTTTCAATTCGAGTTATAGTATTGCTAATTTTGAATATTCAATATTTTGTATCTTAGACAATTTTTATTTTATTATTCAGTACACTTTGCACTTACTTTTCAACGAAGTTGATTGTTAGTCTATTTGAATACTTTGAATTATCAAAGATTAATATTGTTTTATATTTATAGTATTTCAATTATAATTTATACTAGCTTTTCAACATATGTTTGTTAACTTTGGATATTATTTCGAGCGATTTCGTACCTACATTGTTAAGCAGCGCAATCTCGTTAGTGAGATTAATTTTTCAGGCATTATTTTTGTCGTGACTAAAAGTTTCGTCTGTGCACACACGGTACTTAATTTATTATTTTTCACCGCCAATATTTTTGGATATTTTACGGATTGCAAAGCCTTAGACCTTTTAACGTCTCGCGTATCTGTGATTTGCTCGCAGTATATTAAATTATATTTATTTAAATGATTTTATATCTTATTATATATATCTTGTTAACGGCATATTTGCTCTCTTAACTTAATTATTTAACATTAAACGTATTTTATATCTCGAATTGGGGATTCGTTGTTTTACTTTGGAAATCTTGTTCCCTCCTAGTGAATATTTCAGGTTTCGTAGCTTAGGATATAGGCGCTTATTTTGACTGCTCGGACCATTACTAAGTAATTGATCTTGAATAAGCCACCCCCCCCTCTGCAATCTCAGAGCAAGTCTACCCTGAACTAGAGGCTATCCTGACTACGAACATCTTCCTCTGCGAGTTTTCCGAATTATCGAACAGAGTGACTGAGTATATTTCGCTATTGGAGACTAGTTACCTTTGGTGAGTCAGTTTATTTTCTTTTTATTTATTTGAATCTAAACGCGCCAGTTACGTAACAGTATAATGGGTAGTTTTACTTGGGTTAAGCTGCTATTCGCTGGTAGTCAGTTAAAGACCAAAAACGCTATTTGAGATCTACCAACAGAGGTCATCGCCAACGTATTGATGTAAGTCGTTTTTATATTTTCTATTTTGAATTTACTATTTATTGTTGTTACAATTTAGAATATATGTGTTTTAGATGTAATTACTGCTTTTACACCCTGTGAGGAATCCAATAAGAACCACTGCAATACCTATCACTATGGATATGGGTAACAATATTTTAATAAATTCATAATTAATGTTACATTAATAATTACTAGCTATTAACTAACATCTTTTGGATTTAATTTTCTAGCAAGCAGAATTTTATTTTCTTAACAATTCACTTTGCGTTGATTCTGTAAATGATTTATTATTGAAAATAATATATATATTTGAATTTATGTAATTTGTCGGACATTATATTTTATTTCATCATGTGAAACTCACTTCACATCATTGACTAGCGCATACGCTAAGGAGTTAAATATTAAAGAATTTTTTAACCAGTGCTTTAGTGAATAACATTTTTATGAAATACTGTTAACACTGACGTTAATATTTACTTTGTACGCTAAAAATTAACGTATTTTTTAGTGAATAAACCTAATTCGCTGCTAGTCAGTTAAAGACCAAAGACGCTGTTTGAGATTACCAACAGAGGTCATCGCCAACATATTGAGGTAAGTCGTTTTTAGATTTTCTATTTTGTATTAACTCTTTATTGTTGTTATCATGTAGAATATATGTTCTTATTTGATTTTTGTTTACTTTCAGAAATTTAGGCCCTGCACCTCTAGAGTCAGCGAGTCAAGTAAATCGGCACTAGATCCGTCGGCTGCTGTGAAAGGAGCTCGAGGCCAGGATTCAGAATTATTACAACCCAGCTTCTAGAATAAGGGAGATTAAAATGAAGAAAATCAATCCGAAATTTAATTTTTCAAATAATAGTTTTTCATCTACATAACAAAAATCTTACAGAACTTTATCCTAATATTGTTTTTTTATTGTATTTAACATGTCTTCTATACACATACAATTCTAATTATATCTATTTTTCATTGTATGAGGACGTTCCTAAATGTCAGAGATTCTTCCAATTCATTAACAAGATTGGCGGTATTTCTGATGGATATATGCATTTTACCTACAATTTTAAATATTTAATTAATAAAAAAATCAGAAAGATGAAATAATATACTTCCCAGAAAAAGCTTTCAGTATGTCAATAAAACTACTGATTTTTGACACTGACATCTGTCATTTACGAACTATGTTATAAACATTTGAATTTGTCAACTGGTTTCCTTAGTGCCTTAGGCCACGTTCAGAGAAAAAGTAGGTTTTCCGCTTCAGCTTAACAAGCGCGTGAAAATCCGGTTGAGCCGAAGCAGGCTGGCACAGGTTGTGTTCACACAGAAAACAGGCCATTCTGCTCGTACTGTCAAGTGTCAAACTTAGTGTCAGTGTCACTAATAAATACAAAAAAAAATGTCTTGGGATTCGAGCTCCACGGATGAAGATTTTATTCTCTGTTATGATAATAATTTGAAACGACGTAGAAAGAAAATAGGGTTCCACCCAATTAATAAGAATAAAGTAAAATACGGAGAGTATCATCACCTATTCACCTGTTTAACAAAAATTGTATTTTCAGGTGATATTTGTCTCATACTTTCACATTTCATATTGATAGAAATATCTCCCCATAATTTTTCAATAATTTTTCTATTAAAATGACATTTGTGAAATTTGTTCCAAATTGCTTCCCGTTTTTGAACTTCCGGTATTAGAATGTCCATATCAGTTATTTTCTGAACACATTTTGGGCTTGTTTACTTTAACCTGCTCAATAAGAATATTGGTTTCGTTCCGGCAAAATCGGAAAGCGGGGAGTTCCTGCCTGACAAGCGCCTGTTGAGCAGTTTTCTGCCTTTACTCTGAACGCCTACTCCTAATAATGCACGATAATAATATATAGCGTAGGTAGCTCTGCATATCTCTTTCGCACTAATAGAATATAATCAAATCACTTAATTTGTATATAATCGGCACATTTTCAAGATTATTTACAGAATACAAAAGATATAATTGCTACGCCATCAAATTTGAAGATTGTTTTAAATATCATAAGTAATTAATAATAATCGTACTTTAAATAGATTTCTGGGTTTGTTTTTATTTAACTTTATGAACGTTTTGATTTCATTCTAGCAATCTAGCCCAATATTTAAAACTATATACTTTGACTTTTTATGTTGATTAGTTCTTACATATACTATATCTGTATTTACAAAAACTGAAATAGAACACCTATAAAGCAATAAAAATAAAAAAATCGAGAAAATAATAATTTATTTAAACTAAGTTCGTAACTACAATAATAACTTTTACAATCTCAATCGTCTCTTCATATTGCTACTTACAATACTTTTGCGTACATCACACTTTTTATTCTTTGAATTACTTTTTGCCACCGTGGGATGTAACTCGGTGTTGCACATTTTCTTCATGACCGGGACTGTTCTGCTGGGCACCTCGAATTTAACAGGTCTGGTTTCTACACGTACTGTTCCGTTTCTGTGACTCAATGGCTGAATCTTGTTGCTTCTGATCACACGGATTCCTGCACCTGGATTGTAGTAATTCTGTACTCGATCCTTTCTCTCCTGATGCAGCTGTTTGCGGATCCTGCCGCGCAGCACGGGGTCGCCCTTGCACACAGACATCCAGCGCCGGTTTACACGACACGCTGATACTAGAGATACAGGATCAAGATTTCTGAAAATAAACAAACAAATATAAATACATACTGCAAAACAATAACAAAAATAAACAGTAAAAACAAAAGAAATATGAAAAAGACTTACCTCAATATGGTGGCGACGAGCTCTGTTGGTAGATCTCCGATGGCGTCTTTGGTTTTCACCTGACTAACAGCAAATAACAGCTTAACCCAAGCGTCAATCATCATGATGGCGGTATTCTAACTCCAATGCGTACTAAACAACAAATGGAAAACGAATGATGCACCCTTGTAAAACTACCCCTTATATACCCAAAGCTAACCATGAGGATCCGCAATTAACCGTGAACAACCAATAATAAAAGAGCAACGGTACCTGTTCTATCTGCTGCGTTTGAGTAGCTGTGTGTCGCAAAGTGGCATACTACTTAGCAGCACAATAACTTGAATTTCTAATAATTTTTAACATCTTCATTTTAAAGAAATATTATTCTCAAATTTTGTATTATTTGTCGTAATATCATTAGCATCGTTTATAGCGGTAGCTTCTTCATTAAAGGTGAAATTAAATTCGAGTAAATAAATATGTTCATCTATTTTCATTTGTTTGCATGTGGTGCACTATGATGTTGAGAAAATCATATTTTAACTAACTTATAAACTACAAATTATAATAATAATATTTACCAAACCGTATGGTAGAAGTCATCAGATCTCGGAGAGGAAATGCTCAATGTTACCTAGGTACCCAAAATGAATAATACCGTATACGAGTATGTACTCGTAAAACCTAATTTAAAATAAAAAATCTGTTGTGGGCAGTACAAGACCTTCCGTCAATTCCATATATTTTGTATAAATCTCATACCAAAAGTTCCTTGGAAAAGATTCTATATATCATGTAAAATCGTAACATAAACACATACTATTTTGTTACAAATTCCATACCATCAGATTTTGATTGTAATTGATCCACCGGAAGTACCCTTATATGAAGTTTTTAACAGTTTTTCTTAAAAAATCGCAGTTAAATATTATTTTTGACATTTCATATTATTATAAATATTAGAAAATGCTCTTCTCTATAAGGTTTGATTATACCATTTCCTTCTTATCCAATGGATATGGAGTTAAAGCATTATAAAGAGAGACTAACTTTTAAAAATCAGTCAGCTGTACTATTTATCTTAGAAACAGCTGATATGCAGTATATGCAAAAAATCCAATTGACAGATGTCAGTGTCAAGTGCAAAACCAAATATGGAAACTGTAGGCTCAGATTGCCGGGAGTACGAGGAAGGCGAAAGAGAAGAAGGAAGTACTGTATCGCAGAAGACTTGAGATTAGAATTTTTTGCATATACTCGTATCAGCTGTTTCCAAGATAAATAGCACAGCTGACTGATTTTTAAAAGTTAGTCTCTCTTTATAATGCTTTAACTCCATATCCATTGGATAAGAAGGAAATTGTATAATCAAACCGTATAGAGATGAGCATTTTCTAATATTTATAATAATATGAAATGTCAAAAATAATATTTAACTGCAATTTTTTAAGAAAAACTGTTAAAAACTTCAAATAAGGGTACTTCCGGTGGATCGATTACAACCAAAATCGGATCAGCTCTTCATATGGATGTAAAGAAGAGGAATACGAAAGAATTATAATTTTTAGAATTGTAGTATTGGAGTTATCGTCGGAGAAAAAATTGTCACATATGGACACACACACACACACACGGACACACACACATACATACATACATACATACATACATACATACATACATACATACATACATACAGACATCATCTTAAAAATAATAAATTCGTATTCCAGGGACCCTAAAACGTGCTTATTCATTAAAAACTCTCCAACGAATTTTTTTCCAAAGACAATTCCTTCCTTACCTAAAGGTGACGGAAGGTAAAAATAATGGGCCCATAAATTACAATCGAAATACAATATATTTATATGAAAATAGTAAAATACTCACTGATTCATATGTAGTAAAGCAGTAAAAAAAATCATGTAAAAAATATTCTTCAGTATAATATGTTATAATAAGTTAAACATTTTATAATGCGACGGGTGTCGATTTGATTCTATTGGCCAGAAATATGAAAGTTGAAGGTCCCGCCTATAATTCCACAGTACCCCGCCCATTCGAAGTTCTGGTTATATCAAACTTTTGTATTGCGTTTACTCGAATATCATACAAATACCATAAAATTGAAAAACTAATTATAATTTCGTTTGTATTATATTTAATTAACAATTAATGCTTATAAGGGGATTCCACCCATATCGAATTTTTATGAAAATTATATATACAGGGTGTCTCTTAGGACCTGGCTTAACCACAGATTCCTGAGGCTAAAATAAGACGATTTAACCAAACTTGCTTCTACCGGAAAGTGTACCATTTAGCCAGAATTCTGCTTCAAAGATCTTCGAAAAAAAATTAATTTTGCTTATAACAACAGAACGCTTTATACGATTAGGATGAAATTTGGTATGACAGTTCATATGGTTATAAGTCATCTTTTAAGGTGATACCTGTTATTATTAAAGAACCACTAGTGTATGAAACGTAGGTGTCCCAACATTAATTAGACCGTAATTTTTTAATGGCAATGCCGAAAACGTGAAATTTTTTTTCTTCAGAAAGATACATTCAATAGTAAACTTGTGATATCTGTTACGGTTCATACAGAAAATAATAAAATCGAAGTGTCTGCACTGCTAAATTTTTAAAATAAATTTAATCTAGCAGTCTATCCAAATGTCAAACAAGTAATTTTTAATGACAGTAACAATTGTTTTACGAGTTGTCAAAAACTTTCTTCTTAATATTCTAAAATTAGTAACATCCGTTTGTTCGGCCTAATAATATTTTACTACCATTATTAGGCCGAATAAACGGATGTTACTAATTTTAGAAAATTGCGAAGAAAATTTTTGACAACCCGTAAAACAATTGTTACTGTCATTAAAAATTACTTGTTTGACATTTGGATAGACTGCTAGATTAAATTTATTTTAAAAGTTTAGCAGTGCAGACACTCAGATTTTATTATTTTCTGTGTGAACCGTAATAGATATCACAAATTACACAGAGAGAGAAAAGTTTACTATTGAATGTATCTTTCTGAAGAAAAAAAATTTCACGTTTTCGGCATTGCCATTAAATAGTTGCGGTCTAATTAATGTTGGGACACCTACGTTTCATACACTAGTGGTTCACTAATAATAACAAGTATCACCTTAAAAGATAACTTATAACCATATAAACTGTCATACCAAATTTCATCCAAATCGAATAAAGCGTCCGATCATTATAAGCAAAATTAATTTTTTTTTGAAGAACTTTGAAGCTGAATTCTGCCTAAATGGTACACTTTCCGGTAGAAGCAAGTTTGGTTAAATCGTCTTATTTTAGCCTCAGGAATCTGTGGTTAAGCCATGTCCCTCTATTTAAGAGACACCCTGTATATATATTCGACTTTATAATTATTTATGTCCATATAACTGTGTTATGGACGCAAATTTCTTTTCTATATGTTATATCACTTTTCTATAAATGCAAAATATATTAACACTACAAACGCGTGGATTTTCTCCAGATTTGATGAGGCTACCGAAACGGGCTCTCTTTTATTGCCCGACACTGTCAATGGGCGTTCTATCAACAACCCAGAGACTGCTCGGCTGCTTTACTAGAGCGTTTGTTTTTACAAATACTTAAATACTAATAAACTACTACTACAATATACTCAATTTAAGAAAAGTAAATGAAAATAAAAAAAGAACAAAATGAAATTTTCAAATATAAAGCGATATAACCCACGATATAACTTTAGCCGCACAACATTGACATTTGGGTTAAGACCTCCACTGGTAATACCAGATAAGACAGCGGCTACTGAGATAGAAAGCAAGATATAATGCCATTGTTCTACACCAATGGGTTCGTTTACGTTGTAAGGCGGGAAACGCTGGATACAAAATATTTGACTTTTTTCGTCCATAAGAGGCCGAATTTTAAATAAGAAAAATTAAGGAATTTCTGAATTTAAGACTACTACCTATAACATGTAAATTTTTTTTTAAAAATCGTGGAATTCCCCATTCCTATATTAAAAAATATATAATACCGGCTCTAATATAAGAACACTGTTTCAGTGCAACACCGGTGATGTCACGAACTTATCGTAAAACTATAAAAATCATATCTTGTTAATAGAGGAAATTTTGAGATCGTATTGTAAAGTTGAGGGTGTTCGATTGCGTGGCCGTCCAGTGTGTAAGTGGATGGATGTGATTGGTAGTGTTTTGAAGGAGCGTAAGTTTCCGAGTGGAAAGAGAAGAAGAGCATGTATGAATACGATTATGAATGTGGCTGAGGCGAAAGAAGTTTGCCAGGATAGGAATGTGTGGCGTAGGATGATTGTTTCGTAATTATTGTGGTGTAAAGATGAATGGTTAGTAAGAATGTTTTGTGAGAATGGAGAGACAGCTGAACTTTTATGTGGACGAGAAGAATGAAGTATGTTTGTACAGGAGTGTGTAGCGAACGATGATTTTTGTGTAACTATTATTGTGGTCCGGATGCGGTTATTCGCTACCGAAAATCGGTCACTTTAATATGTTATTATGTATGAATACGTTTGTGAATGTGGCTGTGGTGAAAGAAGTATGCATGGATAGGAATGTGTTGCGAAGGATGATTGTTTCGTAATTATTGTGGTGTAAAGATAAATGGTTAGTAAGAATGTTTTGTGAGAATGAAGAGACAGCTGAACTTTTATGTGGACGAGAAGAATGAAGTATGTTTGTACAGGAGTGTGTAGCGAAAGATGATTGTTCCGTAACTATTATTGTGGTCCGGATGCGGTTATTCGCTACCGAAAATCGGTCACAATAATATGTTCTTGAATGAATGTTATGATGATTTTGGGCAAGGCTGAAGAAGAATGTTTTTAAAGAGTTAAGTGATTCTGTGGAGCTCTTGCTTTCATCCCTTTTCTTATTATTTTCGGGTTTTTGCTAACCCACTAAGTGGGAAATGCGTGATTTTATGTATGTATGTATGTATGTATTGTGAATAATCGTCATATCTCTGTACAATGTTCTATAAAAATCAATGAAAAATTTCTTTATGGGCTTATTTTGCTCATTTTTACTTCTCGCTAAGAGAGGTATTGGACTCATGATAAAAATCACCTATCCAGATTTTAATGAATAAGCATGTTTCAAGGTCACTAGAATCCGATTTTAATATTTTTAAAATGATGTCTGTGTTTGTGTGTGTGTGTGTGTGCGCGCACGTATGTGTGTATGTGTGTGTGTGTGTGTGTGTGTGTGAATGGCTGGATGTTGGAGGGACGATTTCTCAAAAACTATAAGACTTAAGACCTGTTTAACTATGAATTCCTCAATCTGACATTCCTGGGAAGAGCTGAAACTGTTTTAGTAACAATTGGTTAACCGGAAGTAGTAGTTTCTAAGAAAAATCTTCTAAATATTATTTTGTGAAAATTTTATTAATTACTAATATTGATGAACATAAAATTCTACATCTGATACATTTAAAAATTTTATTATTTCTTCCATAAATTTAGAGATGAAGACGCTATAATATATAGAATAACGGGATGTAATAAGTCTAGTAGGCTAAACTACGCTAAGGAAACCAGTTCAATGTTTATAACATAATTTGTAAATGACAGATGTCAGTGTCAAAAATCAAAAGTTTTAGTTACATTCTGAAAGCTTTTTCATGGAAGTACATTTAATCTTTCTTATGGTTTTATTAAATAAATATTTAAAATTATAGGTAACCTGCATATATCCATTAGAAATACCGCCAATCTTCTTAATGAATTGGAAGAATTTCTGACAAATAGGAACTTCCTCATACAATGAAAAATAGATATAATTAGAATTATATGTGTGCAGAAGACATGTTAAATACAATAAAAAACAATATTTGGGTAAAGTTCTGTATTTTTTTTGTTGCAAAACGACGGTTCGATAGCGAAGTGCAATACAATACTTATATAACATAAAATGGAAATGGCGAGAGGTCTTGTGCACAACAGTTTTTTACTCTCACCATACTGTAGGTAAGGGAGGTAATGTTTTTGGTCCAAAAATTCGATAGTGAGTTTTCAGTGAATAAGCACGAATTAAAATCCCCAGAACACGTTTTTGCTATTTTTATGACTATTTTTTCGTCCACGATAACTCCTATATCAAACTTTAAATAATTTCTATTTTCCGTATTTAAGCTTTCTACATTAATATAAAAAGTTGATTAGATTTGGGTAAAACTGGATAACCGGAAGTGGTACTTTACTTGAAGTGGCACTTAATATGGAGCTCTAAAAAAAATTTCGAGGAAAAACAAAAAATATAATCTAAAATTTTTATCACAGACTTTTATATTTATTGGAACAACAAATTAGATTGTGTTTACAAACGATCAACTGGAAGTGATACTTTACTTAAAGCTCATTACTGTTTTAAACATTGAATTGGCTGGAGGTTATGTGCTGGCCACATCAGACATCTACGTAAATATTTTGAAATTTAACATCCAATCATTGAAGGATTTTACAGTTTCAGCATTATATAAAAATACTTACATTTATTTATTCTGTGCTTTCAGTTTCTAATACAGGCTGTTTCAAAGAAAGTGTAAAAAAAATAAAGGCATATAGTACTGACAAAAATGAGTAAAGAAGCTTAGTCAGCATAGGTAGGTATGATCTTCAACTGTTTCCGAAATAAATGAAAAATCGAAGAAGAACTGACAATGATAGTGATCGAACAAAATGTTGTCTATGTCAGAAAATAGACTATAAAAAACAATAAAATTTTATATGAAACATTTTTTTCAATTTCTAATAGTTACGAAGATGAAATTAAATATTGGCCAAGGTCGTCACAACATTTAACTTAGTACAATTATTTGATTTTTTTTAACAAATGCAGTTCTAAGATGACTTCTGAAAGATAGCAGAGGTTAACTCCGTAAAAACTTATTTTCACTGCCTCACATCTCGGAAACTATTTATGATCGGACCCATGTTGGCCAAGCTTTTTTTACTCAATTTAGTCAGTTCTATATGCCCTTCAAAATTTTTACACTTTCTTTGTAAAACCCAGTATAGAGTTAGCTGCAAGTATAAAAACTGGCAAATACAGACTGTATATTGATAAAAAGTAACAGATACATAATTTATTTAAAAGTTACTAATAACTGGAAGTTTGTTGTCAGGCATTTTTATCCTTGAATTCAGCCCTAAATTATATATTAATTATTAACTGAGTGTTTTCTGTTGTATAATTAAACAGAGTTCTCCCTATATATTAAAAAAATCAGCGATGAGTTCGTGACATCACCGGTGTTGCACTGAAACAGTGTTCATTTATTAGAGCCGGTACGCGCGCGCGCGCACCCACACACACACACACACACACACACACACACACAAACATCATTTTAAAAATATTGTATTCATTAAAATCTGGATAGGTGATTTTTATCATAATTCTAATACCTCTCAGCGAGAAGTAAAAATGAGCAAAATAAGCCCATAAAGAAATTTTTCATTGATTTTTATGGAACTTTGTATAGAGATATGACGATTATTCACAATACGATCTCAAAATTTCCTCTATTAACAAGATATGATTTTTATAGTTTTACGATGAGTTCGTGACATCACCGGTGTTGCACTGAAACAATGTTCTTATATTAGAGCCGGTATTATATATTTTTAATATAGGAATGGGGAATTCCACGATTTTTTAAAAGTTTTTTACATGTTATAGGTAGTAGTCTTAAATTCAGAAATTCCTTAATTTTTCTTATTTAAAATTCGGCCTCTTATGGAAGGAAAAAGTCAAATATTTCGTATCCAGCGTTTCCCGCCTTACAACGTAAACGAACCCATTGGTGTAGAACAATGGCAATATATTTTGCTTTCTATCTCAGTAGCCGCTGTCATATCTGGGTCCCGATTCTAATTCAACTTTTCGACGTGAAATAATTTTAATCGTCGAAAAGTTACACACAGCCATCTATGGGTTGAGACAGGTACTAAAACTAACTTATCGACATGGAATCGTTTTGCGTCGAATACTTTTCGACGCCAAATTTGGCGTCGAATTCTTTTTTCACGTCGAATAGTTTGACATTTCAAGTTAGTTTTGTTTTGTTCGTGATTTTGATATAGATTTGGAGGTTAGTATTATTTGTAGTAGCACTGTAGACAATTTGTAAATAAAATACTTAATTTTTTATGTATAATTTAGCTATGCCGTGGTTTTATATACATCATTTATTAATTCAAGAGCTAGAAGAAGAAGAGCGGCCAAATGCAGGCAGAATTTTAAGGAGATCTTTGCGGGATACTCAAGATCCATTTTCAATGCTTGAAAATGAATTTCGGAAGAATTTTCGGTTAAGTAAAGAGGCAGCATTGTAAATTTTATTGATACCAACAATAAATGACAAAAATTCCCTACAGTGAAGGCGATGAGAGCGTTAATTTCCCTAGATACATTTCATCGTCGAAAAGTTTAAAATTGGCGCTATGACTATAGTTCCACTATGCTCCACTACAGTTCGCTCAGCGCCACTATCTTTTTCGACATGAGATAGCGTCGAAAACAATTAGAATCGGGGCCCTGGTATTACTAGTGGAGGTCTTAACCCAGAAGAATAAGCACGATTTAGGGTCCCTGGAATACGAATTTATTATTTTTAAGATGATGTCTGTATGTATGTATGTATGTATGTATGTATGTGTGTGTGTCCGTGTGTGTGTGTGTGTGTGTCCATATGTGACAATTTTTTCTCCGACGATAACTCCAATACTACAATTCTAAAAATTATAATTCTTTCGTATTCCTCTTCTTTACATCCATATGAAGAGCTGATCCGATTTTGGTTGTAATCGATCCACCGGAAGTACCCTTATTTGAAGTTTTTAACAGTTTTTCTTAAAAATTGCAGTTAAATATTATTTTTGACAATTTCATATTATTATAAATATTAGAAAATGCTCATCTCTATACGGTTTGATTATACAATTTCCTTCTTATCCAATGGATATGGAGTTAAAGCATTATAAAGAGAGACTAACTTTTAAAAATCAGTCAGCTGTGCTATTTATCTTGGAAACAGCTGATACGAGTATATGCAAAAAATTCTAATCTCAAGTCTTCTGCGATACAGTACTTCCTTCTTCTCTTTCGCCTTCCTCGTACTCCCGGCAATCTGAGCCTACAGTTTTCATATTTGGTTTTGCACTTGACACTGACATCTGTCAATTGGATTTTTTGCATATACTGCATATCAGCTGTTTCTAAGATAAATAGTACAGCTGACTGATTTTTAAAAGTTAGTCTCTCTTTATAATGCTTTAACTCCATATCCATTGGATAAGAAGGAAATGGTATAATCAAACCTTATAGAGAAGAGCATTTTCTAATATTTATAATAATATGAAATGTCAAAAATAATATTTAACTGCGATTTTTTAAGAAAAACTGTTAAAAACTTCATATAAGGGTACTTCCGGTGGATCAATTACAATCAAAATCTGATGGTATGGAATTTGTAACAAAATAGTATGTGTTTATGTTACGATTTTACATGATATATAGAATCTTTTCCAAGGAACTTTTGGTATGAGATTTATACAAAATATATGGAATTGACGGAAGGTCTTGTACTGCCCACAACAGATTTTTTATTTTAAATTAGGTTTTACGAGTACATACTCGTATACGGTATTATTCATTTTGGGTACCTAGGTAACATTGAGCATTTCCTCTCCGAGATCTGATGACTTCTACCATACGGTTTGGTAAATATTATTATTATAATTTGTAGTTTATAAGTTAGTTAAAATATGATTTTCTCAACATCATAGTGCACCACATGCAAACAAATGAAAATAGATGAACATATTTATTTACTCGAATTTAATTTCACCTTTAATGAAGAAGCTACCGCTATAAACGATGCTAATGATATTACGACAAATAATACAAAATTTGAGAATAATATTTCTTTAAAATGAAGATGTTAAAAATTATTAGAAATTCAAGTTATTGTGCTGCTAAGTAGTATGCCACTTTGCGACACACAGCTACTCAAACGCAGCAGATAGAACAGGTACCGTTGCTCTTTTATTATTGGTTGTTCACGGTTAATTGCGGATCCTCATGGTTAGCTTTGGGTATATAAGGGGTAGTTTTACAAGGGTGCATCATTCGTTTTCCATTTGTTGTTTAGTACGCATTGGAGTTAGAATACCGCCATCATGATGATTGACGCTTGGGTTAAGCTGTTATTTGCTGTTAGTCAGGTGAAAACCAAAGACGCCATCGGAGATCTACCAACAGAGCTCGTCGCCACCATATTGAGGTAAGTCTTTTTCATATTTCTTTTGTTTTTACTGTTTATTTTTGTTATTGTTTTGCAGTATGTATTTATATTTGTTTGTTTATTTTCAGAAATCTTGATCCTGTATCTCTAGTATCAGCGTGTCGTGTAAACCGGCGCTGGATGTCTGTGTGCAAGGGCGACCCCGTGCTGCGCGGCAGGATCCGCAAACAGCTGCATCAGGAGAGAAAGGATCGAGTACAGAATTACTACAATCCAGGTGCAGGAATCCGTGTGATCAGAAGCAACAAGATTCAGCCATTGAGTCACAGAAACGGAACAGTACGTGTAGAAACCAGACCTGTTAAATTCGAGGTGCCCAGCAGAACAGTCCCGGTCATGAAGAAAATGTGCAACACCGAGTTACATCCCACGGTGGCAAAAAGTAATTCAAAGAATAAAAAGTGTGATGTACGCAAAAGTATTGTAAGTAGCAATATGAAGAGACGATTGAGATTGTAAAAGTTATTATTGTAGTTACGAACTTAGTTTAAATAAATTATTATTTTCTCGATTTTTTTATTTTTATTGCTTTATAGGTGTTCTATTTCAGTTTTTGTAAATACAGATATAGTATATGTAAGAACTAATCAACATAAAAAGTCAAAGTATATAGTTTTAAATATTGGGCTAGATTGCTAGAATGAAATCAAAACGTTCATAAAGTTAAATAAAAACAAACCCAGAAATCTATTTAAAGTACGATTATTATTAATTACTTATGATATTTAAAACAATCTTGAAATTTAAATATTGTTCTTGAAAATGTGCCCGTTATAGTAAAAATAAATATCCACCCTTGTAAGATTTAAACTGAAAAAATAATCATATTTGCTAAGATTTAAGTTGGCCATCGAATTTTTAAGCACTTATGCAATATTCGCATTGTATTTTTTCTATTTCTATTCATTTATGTAATTGCAGGTGCTGAACAATCTTGTTGACCATATCCTGCATCCCCTTCGCCATATATCTTTGTTGGTGGACTTAGTCCTTTTTTTATGTCGTTATTAAATTTTAATTATGTTGCGACGAATATTATACCTCTCGTCAAGTTTACGTAAGTATCTTATATAATATATCACATAAAGTGATTTGATTATAATTCTATTAAAAATTAGAGCGATATGCAGAGCTACCTACGGTATATATTATTTTTAACTCAATATTATTATTAATGTGTAAATAATTTATCTGAGTTTAATCAAAATCAGAAGCAACAGGGTTCAGCCATTGAGTCACAGAAATGGAACAGTTAAATTCGAGGTGCCCAAGTATTGTCAGTAGCAATATGAAGAGACGTTTGAGATTGTAAAAGTTATTATTGTAGTTACTAACTTAGTTTAAATAAATTATTATTTCTTGATTTTTTTATTTTTATTTCTTTATAGGTATTCTATATCAGGTTTTGTAATTACAGAGATAATATATGTAATAACTAATCAACATAAAAGGCCAAGTGTATAGTTCTAAACGATAATAAGACGTTCATGTAGTTAAAAAGAAGCAAACCCAATAAATCTAATGAAAGTGGGATTAATATTAATTATTTATACTATTTATAACAATCTTCAAATTTCAATTTAATTTTTATGGCTTAGCAATTTTAGTAAAAATAAATATCCACCCTAGTAAGATTTAAACCTCAAACTCGTGATCTAGAAACCAACATAATTGCTAAGATCTAAGTTGTTTAATAAAATTTAATATTTAAAGTACTTATGCAATATTAACATTGTATTTTTTCTATTTTTATTCAACTATGTAATTGAAGGTGCTGAACAATCTTTTTGACCATATCCAGCATCCCTATTGCTATATATCTTTCTTGGTGCAATCTTCTTTTCCTCTCATTAGTTGTATAATTTTGCAGCGGCGGCAGCACACAAGTTTTAATGCCGTATTTTTCGTTATCTATATATTTTTTTTAGAAGTTTACTGTGTATATTATTTTTGGCTATATATACTGCTGGACAAAAAAATATCGGACAGTTGGTTTCTTAAATGTGTATATTTGTTATTATCTCGAGAACTATAAGAGGTATGAAGTGGGTTTATTAGACGAAAGTTATCCTATATTAGGATGCAATTTTAGCAATGTATTGTTTATTCAGAAGAAATGCATGGGTAACTAGATACAGACATACTCGTATATGTAAATTTTGTAGTTCTTGTTGTTTTTGAAAAATTTCTAAGTAAGAAATGTTCCCAGATTTTGATTTGCACTTATTTAGGACATGTTTTTAAGCTCTTTCGAATGGTGATTCTCATTTTTTTGTCACTACTGTATTTCAGTCTACACTACCAAACAAAGAGACGTGGACGCATTCCAAGGGTTAAGGTAAAGCTGAACGGCTAACTGTCAATTGTCAGCTATCAACTGCCAACGGTAAACGTATTTCAAGGGTTAACGGTAAAGGTCAAACAGTTCACGGTTAATTGTCAAATGTCAACTATCAACTGCCAACTGTAAACGGTTTTTTCCACGCCGCTTTATTTTGTAGTGTGGAGTGAAATACAGTTGTGACAAAAAAATGAGAATCTCCATTCAAAAAAGCTTAAAACGTATCGAAAAGAAGTGCAAATCAAAATCTGGAAACATTTCCTACTTAGAAATTTTTTAAAAACAACAAAAACTACAAAATTTACATATACGAGTATGTCTGTATCTAGTGACCCATGCATTTCTTCTGAATAAACAATACATTGCTAAAATGGCATCCTAATATAGGATAACTTTCGTCTAATTAACCCACTTCATACCTCTTATAGTTCTCGAGATAATAACAAAAATACACATTTAAGAAACCAAGTGTCCGATTTTTTTTGTCCAGCAGTGTATTATTAATAATATTGAATCATTTATCTAAATTTAATCAAAATCATATACCTTATCCAGTATTTAACAACCCATTGAGCCAATGATTGTTATAAAATTATGCTTATCGTGCATTTTTTAATTACATTTTTTTTAGTTTTCTATTTTATTTTATTTATTTGGATACTCAACAGAGCTAAACCCCAATTACAGAGAAGCACGGTATACAAAAACGATATAAGTTTATACAGTAGCAGTACACAGAAAAATAAAAAAGTGCTTATATATTAATGTAATACCTACATCTGAACATTATATAATATGTGCATTAAACATTTTTGAATTTAATTATATTTATATTAAATATGTCAGAGAAAAGATCATTCCTAGATATAACATTATATAGACTTGGTAAACAATTGAATGCTGAATTTATTGCCGTGTTAGTTTTGGAAAAATTTAACTGAAAAAGTTCATACGATCTAGTTGCATATAATGGCACACGAAGTAAGTAGCTGTGAGCAATTAATTTCATTATTAACTAATTTGAACAAAAAAGTTAAATCTAGCAAACGACGCCTATAAGCCAATAACATTAACTTTATAATAACTAGGAAATGTAAATGACAAATATTTGCAAACTTTTTCTCTGTATACGTTCGATTCTATTTACGTCAATAAATTATTGCGGATTCCAAACAACAACTGAAAATTGTAATTGACTCCTTACAAAAGCAAAATATAGTTTCAAAGTGTTTCAGGTTTATTGAAATTCCGACATGATCTAATTAGGAAACCAAGTTTTTTATGATTTTTTAACAATGTTATCAGCTTACTGTCAAATATGATCCCAAGATCCTTTCATTGACTTTTGTTATTGTAGCACCTGATATAGGTGTCGTTCACCACAGACCTATTTTTTGAGAAGCTGATAATAAAACATTTCTCATTATTAATACATAAATTGACAGTATTCGCATATTCTATTAGCCAAATCTAATCTAGGTCAGCCTGGAATGCAATTCAATCTGCAGTTGAATGAATTTCATGGTGTATTTTGAGATCATTCGCATATAGTAAAAAATTGAACGATTCGAAACATCCACTGATATCATTTACAAAAATATATTTAAAACATCTCGTTGACTTCTACCCGTCAGATACGAGCGAAACCAACCCAACAAATTCCCATTTACACCAACGTCATCAAGTTTATTTTTGTAATATTCATTTTTTGCGTTGGGTCAGAATCAAAATGTTTTTTTTTATAATTAAACTCGCGGGTCAACGGTCAAATTTAAAATGTAGTAGCAAGAACCAACACAAAATCAATATTAAATAGTATACCCAATTATATTTAAAATTAGCAAAAAAATTGCTGTTGTTTCTTCATATGCGACAGTTACTTCTTTTTCATTTAGGTTTGTTTCCGACGATTTTGTGTAAAGCATTGAGTTATTCGCAGAAATAAGTTGATAATATGGTATTTGCCAAATTTTCCATTTACCTTGAGTTAAAGAATTCAATATCTGCAGAATGATATTTTTAATTTTTTCTATGATTTATTTATCAAAGTTCATTTTGCTTCTATTTTTAAATAATTCTTGAAATTTTTGTATCCATAAATCTATTTCCAAATTCTGCTAATTCTATTTCCAAATTCCTAGTATACAACCAAATGAAAAATCCCCAAATTTTCAAATTCAGTTTTATGAGTAAATACATAGCAATATTTTGGTAATATACTAAGTGCATAATTTTAAGATTTTTTTTTTTTGCTCTTTGGCAAGATTTCAAATCTAATTTTGATAAGTAGGTATAATATACAAAACTTTAGTTGAGTTTCTAAACATCTAAGTGTGTACTTTCAAATTGTTTCGCGGGTCACTCTCTGACCCGTGGATCATAGGTCCGTCATCTCTGGTCTATTCTGTTAAAGGCTTTGTTAAAGACAATGTAAACAGAATCTATTTGGCATCTTTTATCCATAGATCGAAGAATATCATTCGAATAGATTAATGAATTGGTTTCGACCGATCTTCCGGGTATAAATTCATGCTGCTGAGGGATAATAAAAAATTTAACGGTAAAGAAAAATACTTTATACATTAATTTCTCGAAAATCTTCTCAGAGATGCAAAGTTTTGAGATAAGTCTGTAGTTCTCAATGTTCTTATTTCTATTTTTATATACGTATACGACAAGAGCTTCTTTCCATTTATCAGGACAATGTCCATCTAATAAAGATTTATTAAAAATTAACATTAGAGAGTAACTTAAGGATGATGCACATTGTTTTACAAAGATAGGTGGAATATCATCGGAACCTGGTCCTTTACATATAACTAATGACAGTAGAACTTCAACGACTTCCTCATTAGGGAAGGATATTCGTGATATGTTATTAGAATTACTCTGTAAGCAGGTAGTTGTTTGGTTAAATGTAGAACGTCTAATGAAGGAAGCCGCAAAATGGTTTGAAAATGCATTGCAAATATCATTACCATTACTTTCTAGTTCGTTTCGGTAAGTCATAGTAACAGGTATGTTACATTGTTTAGATATTAAGGATATAAATGACCAGAATTTTTTACAATTTTTAGAAATTTGGGTCTCTGTATTTGCAAGTAGTCAACATAAAACGTTCCGCTAGAAGTTTTACTTTTTTCCGGATTATGGAGAACTCATTATAATATCTTAATGTTTTAAAACGCTTATATTTTCTGTGAACTGTCCCAATCAATACTGGTCAGGGAATTATTAATATCATCATAATTAGCTTTATGAATCAAGTAATATTTTCAGGGATGAGATGGTTTGCATTTAAAATCTAAAATTCTGTTGTTAGGATTAACAATATTATTAAATTGATAAAAGTTAAAGTACGACATACAATCTACATATTCTAAGGATAATGAATTATAAGTATTAATAGGTACAATGATGTTATTCTCTGTTAACCATTGCAAATGTGGGAGGTTAAAGTCGCCACATATCAAGAAGTCATCAGTGACATAATTGTCTCTGACAGATGTTAAATTATTCAGAAAAGATTTCAACATGACAGAATTTTTAGGTGGAAAGTATGCACAACATAGATGTAATGGCAAATTGTTAATAATTAGAATTATCCACAGATCTTCAGCGTCACTTAACCATGTAGATCTTACGGTGAAGTTTAGATGTTTGCGTACACCAATAAGAACACCACCACCATCGATTTCAGAGAAGAAGTTGATGATCTGTCTCGACGAACAAGATGGAAATTGTGTGACAGGATTTCACTATCGTTTATGGTGTCATTTAGAAAAGTTTCAGTTAAACATCATATTCACAAACAGAGGAGTTTAACGTTAAGGTATGTAATTTAGTTCGTAATCCGCGAACGTTTTGATAGTAAACGAATATTACCATATTAAGAAGAAGGATCTAATTATTAAAATTGGAGTTTAATTTAATTTGTTTAAATAGTTTTCTTCTCGGATGAGGGAAATACGATATTCATCAGTTTTTCTTCCATAAATTTTTCAACTTTTACAGCATGTATATTTATATCCTTTATCTCTTAAATTTAGACGAGACTTTTTGAATAGCGTTGAATTATTTGGTGTTATCTGTTCATTAATGTAAATTTTATTATTCAATTCATCAAATTTTAATAGAGAAGTTGTTAAACTCTTATTTTCTGTTGCAGATATGAACGAATTTTTAATGTTCCTCTTTGTGAACTTGACAACAATGTTTTTTGGTTTGAAATGAACACCATTTGGAGACGTAATACAATGTACGGTATCAATGTCTTTTCTATCCACAGGAACGCCAATTTCTTGACTAATCTCACCAACAATTTTATACACATCCTGAGTATGCAACTCCGGTATGTTTTGTATAACATTGTTATTTATAAGGGAATATTGTTCAAGATCTTCATCTTTGTGAGACAATAGATTTACTTCTTTTCTTAATAGTTCATTTTCTTTTTTTTATTGAATCCACGAATTTAATTTTATCACTCACTTTATTGCTGCAAAATGTAACGGATTGTATTAAAACATATAATTTATTGTTAATTTTCGCCATTATTTGATTTTTTAGTTTACTAATAGATTTTTTTCACTACTAGCCTACAGACATATCATTATTGACTCATTATTGTTCCGTGAAATTGTTTCTCTATACCTAGAGATCAATTATTGACCAAGTCAATAATAGTGTCAAATATATTGTCCTAGGTCAATAATAATGTTATCACTTTCATTCCATTGTTTTTGTCACCAGATGTCATATTGCTTAAAGTCAGTTGCCAATATAATGGAATAAATTTCGTAACTAATTCTTATAATAAGGTGCTAGTAGTGAAAAAAATAATATATACACTACGGTTATGAAGAGCATTATTGTTCTCGCGAATTATAATCCCTCGGTTCTCTCGTGATTATAATCTTTCGCGCGGTCAATAATGATACTCTTCATAACCTTGATGTAAAATATACTATTGTATATCACTTAGATTAGGGTTGTTCGTCTCATTAACAATATAATCACAATCATCATTAACAAGTGCAGATTTGTTTGAGGTAATCGAGCTGCAATTAATACAGTACCATGCTACAGATTCGGACATGAAAACTTCAAGATGATCTGCATTAATCTGAGCACATGAAGCATGATATTTGAAATCAAATATGGTATTTGGAGCACGAAGTATAACTTCAATAGGTACTTCTTACTACAAGAATAGATATTACTTAATTAAAGATAAAGATTTTGTTTTAAATATTGATGAGGATATGAATCAGACTTAGGACAAAATAAAATTTGTATTTATATTTGAAAGAAACATGTATAATACAGCCGATGACATGAAAGAAAACTGGTCTGAGAATGTTAAGGGTTAGCAGAATGTTTGTAAAACGGTACTATGGTTAGAAATATTATACTTGTACTTGTTATACTTAACTCGTGAACTACTCCAAGCAAAACTCCTTGAATTTGAAGAAAACTATAAATTCATTTTGATAAGAGATAGAATTTGGAGCATATTTCGAAAAAGTAAACGAATTGTATTGATTAGTAATAATGTAAATAATGGATAAGAGTAGTTCATTAGATCCCTTATCAAACTACACTGATTTAAGATCGATATACAAATATTTTAAAAAGCAATGGACACAGTAGTATACTGCTTCGCGGCACACAATTTCGAATGGCTGAAGGACAGTGAAATTACTAGTAAAACAGGTACCGTTGATTTTTATTATTCCTTGTTCACAGTTAATTGTGGGTCATCCTGATCAATTTCGGCTATATAATAGGAAGTTTTACAAGGGTGAGTCTTTTGTTTTCCATTTATTGTGTAGTACGCTTTGGAGTTAGAATACACTATCATGATGATCGACGCTTGGGTTACGTTGTTATTAGCAACTAGTTAGGTGAAAACCAAAGACGCCACCGGATATCTACCAATGAAGCTTGTCGCCATCATTTTGTGGTAACTCGTTTTTACATTTATTTTATATATACTGTTTATTATGCAATATGTGTTCTTATTCCTTTGTTTATATTCAGAAATTTATATCCTACATCGCTAGTATCCCAGTGTCCAGTAACCTGGCGCTGGATGTCTGTGTACAAGGGCGACCCCGTGCTACTCGGCAAGATTTGACAGCAGTTGCAACAAGAGCGAAAAGATTTAGTATGGAATTACTACGTACCGGTTGCAGGAGTGCGGGTGATCACAAACAAAAAGGTTCAGCCGTTGAGCCACAGTAACGGGGTAGTTCGAGTGAAGATCAGACCTGTCTAATACGAGGTGCTCACCAGAACTGTCCTGATCATGAAGAAAGTGTGTTATACCAGAGTGTAGCGGTCGATCGCTGGCGCTTGCTTCTAACCAGTATGTGCATACCGGGTATTTTTGTTACCAAAAAAATTGATCTTGATCTCCTGCTGGTGTGCGCGAATGTAATCACTCTTATCGTAGGATGGCTCTAGAAGGCCAAATGTCACTGCTGTTAAAGCTGCAAGATGGCTTTGTATTAAATTATAATCAGGATTATTTTCAAATTCAAATCAACCCTGTATTTAGCAAGAGGTGGAGGTAAAATTTTTGTGATACCTGTGCTATTTATTTAGTTAATTGTGATATAATTAGTGTTTGTGTAAGAACTTTGTTATGTAGTGAATATCATTAATTTGTGCAATTTAACAAGGTTAGTACCTATTCATAATTTTTACAACTACTCATATACCCTACATACATACATATAAAATGTTTGTTTTTGATACCACATGCTTTATTTGCCTAATTTATCTACAATCATTATTAGAAGTAAGCTTTTAACGAAAATTTTTAAGTTAAAATTTATGATAAAAATGTTAAAAATAAAAACATTTTTAACACATACCTATATTGTACCTGGTGGAACAAATGCAAGTTCCTTATATGAAAAACTTTCTTATTATGCACGCTACAGAAAATTGATATAAGCCATTATGAGCCAATATTTTGAGAAAACTTTACTAGGCATGACAGGAAATTTCGATCGTCTTTTGTTTTTGAGCTACAGGCTAAAATTTGATTTTATTTTGAAAATACATCATAACTCATTTAATATAAGATAAAGAAAATGTCGTATAAATCAAATATCAGGACTAAAAACAAAAGCGGAAAGATAAGAATAACGGCCACCGGCCGTTATTTTTTATAACAGTGGCTTACAATTAAGAATCAAAGTGTTCCTAGAAAAATAACATCTTGATGGACCGTTGTCAAGAAGAATTTATAAATCAACAAAAATGTTGTTCAGTGTGACAGAAAGAGAAGAATTTTATTATTTTATTATTCCTAATATTTTGTGAAGAAAGGTGTATTATTGTTTACATTGTTATTCCTAAATATTTAAATTTTATGTTACTACGAAAAATCTTGAACGCTATACGGCCTATATGCAAATAATGAACTCAGCCGCGTCCGTTATTTGCCTCATATCAGCCTAATGACTAATAAATATATATCGTTTGAATGTAATGGATTTTGTATAGAATACACCTACGTATCCGTTGTAACGAAAATTTTTATAATTTTTTTATATTTTCTTATTAACATTAGAAATGAAGTGCTGGCCATTTATTCACAACTAGGGGCACAATCCGTGTAAACATTGTAACGGGAAATTGATTTGGAAAATGTTCAAATGTCTCCCTTGTTTATTTTTCAACAAAACAGGTAAATTCTCTTCGTCCTCTTTCCATTCACCCATGTATTTTCCCATAAATTATCATTTTCTATATACCATCTCTCCTTAAAATATGGCCAATCGAGAAACTTTCCTCTTTTTTATTTTTTTCTTCTCCAATCTGTCTCACCGTCTCCTTGTTCCAGATTATCTCTTTCCACCGAATGTGCTGCAACCGTCGCCACGACCACATCTTAATATACACAATGTAAATAAAATAAATACTGCGAAAGAATAGCAAACTCTGTAACATAAACAAAAGAAAATGGTAAAACATGGCAAAACAATCTTCAAATTAGCAGAGAAACAAAAAATATAATAAGAATGAGAATTGAATACGCACAAATCAACTATCTAAAATAAAATAAAAATTAGTAATTCACCAGACTGCCAGATATGTAATATACCAGAGACATTTAGTTAATAAATGAACAAAATACGACCAGTTCAGAACGTCAGTAGAGCTAATAAGACCCTGCTCAACACTATTAAGGAACCACAAAAAATATTACAACGATATACATGAAATCTTAACAAATAGTGACATAGATCTCTAGACATACATGAGTTTGTAATAAAAGCCGCATTAGAAGTTAGGACCCTAATTAGAAATTAATAAAAAAATGCGTAGTTACTTGGACAACGAAGAATAAGTTCAATAGGTTTTTGTTAATGCAAGAAACGAAATTTATTATTTCAGATATTCATGAAGATATGAATTAAACAATGGACAAAATAAAAACAAATTAAAAGTCCATGGGAAGAGAAGTAAAACTTTTTTTTTTTCAATTTTGAGCTTGAGATATCAGCTAGTACTTTGTTGGGAAAATTTCTAATTGCTGAATTCAACAAAGCATGAAACACTGTAAGTATCAAGATTTTGTAGATAAAAGATATGGTATGTCATGATAGAAGAATCAAATATGAGTATAAAATTCGTGTCATAATTTCGTTGGAAATAAAAATTGTAATATACTCAGAACTAATATCTAATAAATATGAACAAATGTTGTATAAAATACTTATGTAGATAACATATCTTTTTTCTGAAAAGTTAGTTTTAGATAAATTTGCCTGAATTTTTTTATGTGACAATTTTCTGTTTGTGCAAAAGAAAAATAAAATCCCCACGTATTTTTTTTTTATAAAAATTGACTTTTTGTATAACTAACAGCCATTTTCGTAATTTTTTTTTTCAAAAAACTTATTAAAGAGAATTTAATAGAAAACACAGAAATAATTTTTATAAATATTGTCGTTGACACAAACTTTTTGAGAAACTGACTTTACGGTAAAATAGGTATCGTTGCTCATTTATTATTGGTTGTACACAGGTAGTGGCGGTACCTCCTGATTAGTTTTGGGGGTATATAAGGGGTAGTTTTGCAAGGTTAAATCATTCGTTTTCCATTTGTTGTATAGTACGCATTGGAGTAAGAATACACCATCATGATGATCGACGCTTGGGTTAAGTTGTTATTCGCAGCTAGTCAGGTGAAGACCAAAGAAACCATCGGAGATCTACCAACGGAACTCGCCGCCGCCATATTGAGGTAAGTCGTATTTACATTTATTTTGTATTTACTGTTAAATGTTCTTATTTGTTTGTTTATTCCAGAAACTTAGATCCTGCATCACTAGTGTCAGCATGTCAAGTAAACCGGCGTTGGATGTCTGTAAGCAAGGGTGACCCTGTGCTGCGCGGTAGGATCCGGAAACAGCTGCAGCAGGACAGAAAGGATCGAATGCGGAATTACTACAACTCAGCTGCAGGAGTACGAGTGAACAGACGCAATCAGGTTAAGCCGTTGAGTAACAGAAACGGGACAGTTCGAGTGGAAATCAAACCTGTCAAATATGAGATGCCCACCAGAACAGTTCCGATCACGAAGATAGTGTGCAACACCAAGGTGCAGCCCATGTTGGAGAAGAACACTTCGAATAAGAAGGAATGTGTTGTACGCAAAAGTATTGTAAATAGCAATATGAAGAAACGTTTGAGATTGTAAATTTTATTATTTATATAATTAATAATTTGATTTGAATAAAATATGATACTTTCAAATATCTTTATTTTTTATTGCAATACATATGTTTTGTTTCAGATTTTGAATACGAAAATAATGAACATGAAGGCAGTCATAGTTTATAGATCTTAATATCATATTAGATTGATATCAGGATTTGGGTTCATGAATTTGTGTATGGAAAATAGTATGTGATTAATAAAAATTTTGCATCTTTGAAATATTTAACTGAAGTGGTAATATTACATTTATTTATTCGTGTCAGAAGCAATACAACATAATTTAATCAGGCTTTACTAAGACGAGTCCCTTGGACTTCTGGTCTTCTCTGGCTCTGAGACCAACTCTATGGGTCTTTTGACAAAGATCCTTTTTGGGGTGGACACTTCTGTTCATACGCTTCGGGGCTAAATATTTTTGCAAGTCGAATTTTTTAAAACTAATATAAGTAATTATAAAATAACCTCGATATGAAAAAGTCCTATAAAAATATATTTCATAAGACCTGTTATCGAACTCGTCCTTGTAATAATAATAATAATAATAATAATAATTATAATATTTTTATTGATCATTTTATGAACAGTACATTTATGATACGTCACGGTGCTAGCAGAAGAGTAGCTTCCGTTACCCTTCACGATTGGTTGTTCATGGATAACTGTGGTTCCTTCTAACAAGTTCTGGGTATATAAAGGGTAGTTTCACAAGGGTGCATTATTCGTTTTACATTTGTTGTCTAGCAAAATTGTAGTTAGAATACCGGAATCATGGTGATCGACGGGTGGTTAAGTTGCTTTTCTCCTTCAGCCAAATGAAATTCACGAACGTCATTGGAGATCTACCGACAGAAATCATCGCCATCATTTTAAGATTTTTTCTTTTATGTTATTTCTTTGGTTTCTTTTTGATTTATATTTGAGTTAATTGTATTCTCAAATATGTATTTCTGTCACAGGATCTTGTCTGCTATTCGAGTGAACAGGCGCTGGATGTCATTGTATAACGATCACGTGCTATGCGGCAAGATCCACGGCCAGCTAAGTAAGAAGCTCAAAGCCAGGATTCAAAACTACTATAACCTAGTAGGAATTCTAGTGATTAGAAACGGCGAAGAAGAATGAATGTGATGTAAGAAGGAGTACTTTAAGTAGTAACATGAAAAAGAAATTAAAATTGTAAAAAATATTATTATTATTATTATTATTATTATTATTATTATTATTATTATATGTGGAGAGGAAATTGATTTCGCCTTCTCAAGGTTTAATTTTAAAACTTAGTTTTTATTTGATATTTGGACGTTTCGAGGGACCCAAGGCCCTCATCATCAGCAGAATTAAATTTTTTTTTTTAAAAAATAACAGTTTGCTTAAACATTGACTCAAGGGTCAATTTTAGAAATATGTTTGCATACAAGATTCCCAACTGCTATAGCTGTATGCAAACATATTTCTAAAATTGACCCTTGAGTCAATGTTTAAGCAAACTGTTATTTTTAAAAAAAAAAAATTTTTAATTCTGCTGATGATGAGGGCCTTGGGTCCCTCGAAACGTCCAAATATCAAATAAAAACTAAGTTTTAAAATTAAACCTTGAGAAGGCGAAATCAATTTCCTCTCCACATATTCATCATCCAAGGTACCAAACAAAAGGAAAATATTATTATTATAGTTATTATCTTAATATCATTAAATTTATATTGTCATGAATTTTACCTTATTTTTCGTAACTTTTTTACCTCCCGCTTCCCCTTGGTAAGGGAGGCATAGGGATCGTGCTAAAAATCACATATAGAGATTTTAGTGAATAAGCACGTTTTGATGTCCCCAGAACCCGATTTTAACATTTTTACAATGATATCTGTGAGTATGTGTGTGTGTGTATGTGTGTGTGTGTGTGTGTGTGTGTGTGTGTGTGTGGATGTGTGGATCTGGTGGACACGATTATTCAAATACTATCAATCAAAATATTTTGAAATTTTTTATACCTATTCTACTCTAATGTGGGAAGAGCTCATTAGTTTTTAGTGTATATCGGATAACCGGAAGTATCACTTATACAAATTTTTAACAGTTTTTCTTGAAAAAAATACATTAAATATAATTTTTCAGCAACTTTTACTACTAAAAATTAAATATAATGGTACAATCTTCAATTCTACGATATTAGCATTTAGTAAATAACTCTAAATAACTTTAAATATAAATTTATAATATAATTTATTTTCATATATCATCTTGCCTATGCCTCAAACAAAAACATTTTAATAACAATTTTGACATATTTAAATAACTCGCACTGTGAGGAAGCAATTACATTAAAATTAATAATGAAACCGTGTTAAGGAGAATGTAGTAATAATTTATGTATTTGAATCTTATAAAATTAAGGTTTGTAAAAATAATATATTTTCAATCATACATAAATATTAGAAGTACTATTTGCTTCATTGTCGTCCAGAATAGGGGTTTGAAAAGACTTTGTGTCAAGATGCGAGTACTATTTTGATTTTTGTTAAGTGTTTCTATTATTTTTGTCAATATTTGTGAAATTTATTTTGCGTATGATATATTTGTTAAATGTAAAATAAAAATTGTTATGAGTGAATGTAAAAATATTTGAACATAATGATTGCTTTATTTATACTGCATGGTTAAAGACCCAGCGGGAGGTTATGGGCTGCTACAAGTTCAATGTACTCTTCAAAATAAAACTACATACTTACCACTCTCATATGCGTTTTGATGCACGTCTATATTGCTTAAAAATAAGTGATCGGTCCTGACACGATATATCGTGCACGTCGGCCGGGGCTACGCAAACGTCTCTATTTAAATATATGGAAAAGAGTACATCCGTGATAGGCTCTGGTTCGTATAATCGCGCTCGTCTGACGCGGACTAACAACATTGGCCTTTAGGCATAAATGTTCGAAGTATCTGGATTTTCTATTATTACTCCACATAACGTGACATGACCATTGACCAGCGTCAAACAGGTACATCTTCGCACTTAACTTTCATATACTAGATTTAATCTAAAAGAAGATTACGTGAATTTTTAAATATCGCGCGTAATTCGTTTCTGATTAAGATATTTTTTTTAACACGGTGGTACCACTGGTTTTGAAGAGTATTTTAGATTTCATTCATGTTGAACACGTAGTTATGTTTCTCAGCTATACACTGACGAAGCATTTTAATACACCCGACAATTTTTTTACTTTAAAAATTGTCGGGAGAAAAAAAATCTGCATTTTTTTAATGTAAAAAATCTGATTCGGCCAACACAGTATCTCCCGTTATTTATTATTATTATTATTATTATTATTATTTATTACACGCTTCTTTTTACCTTATGTATATAAGCGGTGATATGATGGGGATGAGGCAAATTTCTTTGAAATCCAACATATCGTTGCATTTTATTTTTGGTGCTAATGAAGATGAAATAATGAGACACACATGACAGCCATGCCTTTCCCGGGATTTGAACCCGGAACCTTTGGATTGTTAAGCGATAACGCTACCGCTACTCCACCTGGGTCGGCTCCGCCCGTAGAAATTTTATAATCTTTATTTTTTACAATAACGTAAATTGCAAAATAATGACATTTATATGTATTTTTCGAAGATGAACCATTTTGAAGTTCAAGTACACCAAAATCTAATGGTTCCTTTCCATATTAGAATAGGGTTGAAATACAAGGTTTCAAAATTTTTCGATTGATAGTATAAGAGTTAGAACGTTAAGAAGATCCACTCACACACACACACACACACACACACACACACACAATTATACTCATACCCACATACAGATGGACATTATTATGAAAATGTTAAAATTGGATTCTTGGGACCTTAAAACTTGGTCATTTTCTAAAATCTCGATATGCGATTTTTAGCATGATCCCTATACCTCCATTAAAAATGGTATAAAATATTATGAAAAGAAGCAAATGTTGGATAAGGGTTTTGAAGAGAAAGCTATGTCAAATCAAAGGTTTTCGTATGGTACGAATGTTTTCAATAAGACTGTGAAGACGTAGGAGGAGGATTAAAAATGAGGCAAAAATTGAAGACTAGGTGCTTAGTAGTCGCAGAATTTCTTTAAGGGAAGTTGTTAAGGAAATTGTTTTATGCTAAAAGAATAGGTAAACAACTTCTAAGTTTTGCACCAAGACAAAGCACCAGCTCACAGGTCATCACTCATTTGTATTTTTATGGATAAAAGCAGCACAATAGATACACAAAATTTACGTCTTATGCAAGAGAGAGATAGCGGATCATATTCCAGACAAACCTCCCCTTGTTTTCTTACGTTCCGCTCCCTGATCCTATCGTTCATTATGTTTGCACTTATTCAGTAGGGACTGAAGACCTAGTTCTGTATTGTGATTTGTTCGTTGTGTGTAATAAAAATGAGTTTAAAACCAGAAGATATGCCTGGGGCAACTTTTTTGTGTGAAAATATTGAAGATCATTCGATTATTCAACTAGAACGATGGCTGGAGTATACTGTCATTAATTGCTGATGACAGATCTTTGTTTAGAAGTGGTAACCATAGCAACCTTTAGTTCTATGCTTTGCCGCTATATGCTCTCGTGCAAATTGCAATTGTATAAGTGTCTATTGTGATGCCGCAGCCAGATTGAAATGGCAACAAGGTTGGCGATATGTATATTTATGACCAGGGATGTGCCCCCTATCTATGCCATGTAATTTACATCATTTGTCTACGCGTATAAAATGATGTAGTTTATGACTAAATTATAACTTTTTCAATCAAATGGAAATTCCTGATATTTTTTTATCAAATCGTACTTCTCGACAATTTTAATTTCGGTTAATATAGCTAAATAACCTATTAAATAAAATCATAGATTTTGTCCAATAACAAACTCGTAACACATATTATTATTATTATTATTATTACTGTTATTATTATTATTGTTATTATTATTAAAGTAGTGAATATATTTAATGTGGTAAATTATTAAACCATTAAAAACAATATTAATAATAAATAACCTTTGTTCACAAAATATTTTTATTTTAATATGTACATTTTTTTAATTTATAAATATTATGTTTTTATTTTTAGTACAACTGATGATGACTGCTTTGCAGTTGAAATGTACATATTAAAATAAAAATATTTTGTGAAGAAAGGTTATTTATTATTAATATTTTATATTATACCTCACGTTACTCATTTACTTAATTTAGTATTAAACCATTATTGATAAGTATAATATTCTCCGCTAAAGTTATAATAAATATGATTTAAGTACAGAACTGATGAATATTCGATATATAATAATTATTACAAACAACAATATTTAAACTAACGTAAACCTTTATTTATTATATTTTACAATTTATAATCACTTTTAAATTAATTACAGAATGTCAACTCAATCAATATTGTTTTTCAAGGCAAACTTACAAATATAACAAAAATACAACATTATCCTTTTCCTTTAAATCAGTATCTGGTGGCTTTCCTTTATTTTCACGGTTAGACCTTCGAATATTCCCAAATGAACTTAAAGTTCTTGGTGTGGTAGAGGGAAACGGAGATGATTGTAGTTTTTCTGTTGTTAAAGATGATTGTAAAGATTGCGGTACGTCTGTTGTCGAGGTAGATGTTGTAGTCAGGATAGCAGGTCTTGGTTGGTCGACAGTTGCACTTGTTGGTATTATTAATGTTGGTCTTGGTTGGTCGATAGTTGTTCTTGTTGTTGGTATTATATTTATGTGTTCGTCGTGGTTTATTTTCTTTTGATCGTCATTTTCTGATGAATAAACTATATGTCGCCGCAATAATTGATCAATATGACGTTTCCATATTTACTTGTACAATGTATGTCAATGGTGCTGTTCGATGTAACACTGATGTAGGTAACCACTTCTTCTTTCCATCATTATAACTGCGAGCCCATACTTTATCGCCAGTGAAAAATAAACGATTTTCACCTGATTTTTCAGCTTGTTTTTCTTGTGATTTGCGCACAGTTGTTTCCGGTTGGCTTCGTAATGCATCTAGTGGTAATCTAACACGTCTTCCAAATAATAATTGGGTTGGTGTCATTCCGGTAGTAGTATGAGGTGTATTTCTATATGATAATAGAAAACGATTAATTCGGTAACATCTTTCGAATTCACCTAGTTTTTTAAAGCCTAAAATTGCTTTAAATGTGCGTACAAAACGTTCTGCTTCGCCATTTGATCGTGGGTGGTAAGGACTTGTTAATATATGCTTAATAGCAAATTTATTTATAAATTGTCTAAAACAATCACTAGTAAACTGTGGCCCATTATCAGAAACTATTTGTTCTGGAACTCCAAAACGAGACATTACTGTTAGTAGTGCTTGAATTGTTCTTTCAGTTGTGATTTTAGTCATTGGTAAAATCTCAGGCCACTTACTTCGTGCGTCAACAATTATTAAATAATACATATCGTGAATAGGCCCTGCAAAATCAATATGTAACCTATACCATGGTTTCTCAGGATATTCCCAAGGGTGAACTGAAGCAGCCGGCGCCTCAGGGCGAACTGACTGACAATGACAACATAGTTTTACTATATTTTCTACATCTGCATCCAATTTTGGCCACCATACTAATGATCTTGCTAATGCTTTCATTCGGACTATACCTGGATGACCTTCATGTAATTCGTTTAAAACATGTTTCCGTATTGATGATGGTACGATTATTCGTGAACCCCAAAATAAACAATCATTTTCTACCGATAATTCGTTTTTTCTAAGTCGGTATGCTGCCAATTCCGGATTTTCAGTTTCAGGCCAATTCGTTTCCACATAACGCATAATATTAGATAATATCTTATCTTTACGAGTTTCTCATACAACCATTTTATTAGAAAATTCAATCGGCTCCCATTCATTGAGGTCAAAAATATCGTCAAAGGTCTTTAAATTGAAAATATCAGTAAATTCCCCTTTCACGTCTTCGTCAGTTATGCATCTGCATTGGCGTGTTTATTTGTTGTCTTAAATCGTAATGTGTATGAGTATGCCATTAATATTAGTGCCCACCGTTGCAATCGTGAAGACGTTCTTTCGGATATTTTTTTGTCTGGTGCGAAAATTGATAATAATGGTTTGTGGTCTGTTATTAAAGTAAACGTTCTACCATATAAATATTGTCGAAATTTTGTTACACCGAAAACAATCGCATAAGCCTCTTTTTCAATTTGAGCATATTTTCTCTGTGTTTCCGATAAAATTTGGGATGCAAAAGCAATTGGTCTTTCGCTTCCATTTGGAAAAATATGAAAAATAACAGCACCAACACCATATTTAGAGGCATCAGCTGCTAATCCAATTGGAAGATTTGGGTCGTAGTGACATAAACAATGTTGCCCAGTTAAGGTTTGTTTTAATTTTCTATATGCTTGTTGTTGTTCTTTTCCAAAATAAAATTCTTCCGATTTGTGTAATAGCTTATACAAAGGAGCACATAGGGTAGCTAAATTCTTTATAAACTTTCCGTAATAATTTACTAATCCCAAAAAAGAACGTAATTCAGTTACATTTTTCGGAACTGGTGCGTTTATTATGCTATGAATTTTATTTGGGTCAGTTTTTAAACCTTCTTTATCGATTATGTGACCAAGATATTTTACTGACTTTAAACCGAATTCGCACTTGGCCAAACCTAAACGAATACCGTATTCTTTGAATCGCCTAAATACTGCACGCAGCCTTTCGATATGTTCTTTTTCATTTTTAGCTGCTATTAACACATCATCTAAATAGCAGATAACACCTGGTATATCACGTAAAACCGTATCCATTGTCCTTTGAAAAATTGCGGGTGCTGATGAGATTCCGAAGGGTAATCTTAAATATCGGTAAAGTCCAAATTTTGTATTTATGACTAATTTTTCTTTTGCTTGATGATCAAGTTCTATTTGATGGTAAGCTTCGGTCATGTCTAATGTAGTAAAAATTTTTGCACTACCTAATCGCGCGAAAAGATCTTCCGCTTTAGGTAATGGATATTGTTCGACTATTAGTGTTTTATTAATCCCAACTTTGTAATCTCTACATAGCCTGACACTATCTGAACCTCGTTTCGCAGCTATTACAATAGGAGAAGCATATTCTGAAATATCGCGTTCTACTCGTTCTAAAATGCCCCGTTTTTCTAACCGCTGAATTTCTAAACGTAATTTTTGTTCTAGTGCAAACGGTACTGATCTAGAAGGCCAAAATTTTCTCGTAGGTGTCTGTCTAAAAGTCAGACTTGCTTTTATTCCTTTTATGCATCCTAACGTTCCATCAAATAATTCTGAATATTCATTAATTAAAGTTTTCAAAGAATCATTTGACAGTTTTGGACTAATGGATTTTATGACAGACATATTCTCGCAACGTTTACAATCTGAACGATTAATGTTTATCGTATCTAGCCATCTACGACCTAATAGCGATATTTTTGGACCTTTATTTACGACAAAATAACATAATTTTAGTCGCTTACCTTTAAAACTCACAATACCTTCTCCTTTTCCAAGAATATCAATTGAATGCTCCTCTCCTCCGTAACCACAAAATCTTCTCTTAGTATTAGTTAATTGTGGCGATCCCATAAATTTCCAATCAGCGTGTGTTATCATGGTTTCTCCAGCTCCTGTATCATATTCCATCAATATGGATTTATTATTAATATTTACCTTAATTAAATATTTTGGTACAGTTTCGTTTTCATTTATGGCAAACACATACTGTAAATCTTCGCTATCATTCATATCTTCGCTATCATTCATTTCACTATTCTGTTCGTTTTCTATATTATGTGCTCTTTCTGACATCTTCTTTGACGTACTTTTGTTTCTTTGGTCTCGTGTGTCTGACTGGGAATATACCCACGATGTATGTCCTTTTTGATGACATCGATAACAGTTTTTATTTCGAAACCAGCAATTTTTCGCAGAATGTTTGTCTTTGCCACATACTGTACAACGATTATTTGTCTTTTCTATGTTCTGTTTTCTTTGGTTATTTATAGCGTGGGTTGTTTCTGAAAATTCTGTTGAAGTTTTCAAAAGATCTGCAGTCATGCCTGCCATTTCAAATGTCCGTGCTAACGATAATACATTGTCGTATGTTAAATCATGTTGTAATAAATAACGTTGCATAGCGTTATCTGGTAAAGCACAGATAAATGCGTCTCGTATACGTGCTTTTCTTGGATCTGTATCATTCTGAAAATTACACGTTAATGCTAACTTATTTAATTTCGCCCATATTTCGTCTACTTTTGTACCCGAAGATGGTCTGTAAGTTCCGAAATTAAACCGTTCAGCTAGCTCTAGTGGAGCAGGATTAATTAGGACATCTATTTCATCCACTAATACATCAAAAGTACTATTATTTGGATCATACGTAGCGGGTTTAGAATCCAGGAATCGACCATATAATTCAACACCCATATGCAATAATAATAATGCTCTACGCTTGTCCTTTTCTGCTTCTGTTTCTGTGCCTATTCCTTCCGCTGTGAAGTAATATTTCAAACGCATGACAAATCTTTTCCATGTTTCCTTTGTACTATCAAAAGAATCAAATTTTACCATGTTTTATTATAAAAATCCTCGTCGCCAAAATGATGAATATTCGATATATAATAATTATTACAAACAACAATATTTAAACTAACGTAAACCTTTATTTATTACATTTTACAATTTATAATCACTTTTAAATTAATTACAGAATGTCAACTCAATCAATATTGTTTTTCAAGGCAAACTTACAAATATAACAAAAATACAACAAGAACCACCCACGATTAAAAACTCTAGTACAGTAAATCTTATGTGGAACAGCGTGTAGCTTATAAGGCTTCCGAGTTTCGTCGCATTGGCGCTGGCGTTGCGGTTTAATATCATTTTCTCATAACTAAAACTAACACAAAGTTTTATTATACACTACCCTGTCTATACCAACCTAAAAAAAAAAAACACAAATCTTAAATTCATAACTAATTCTGACGTTAATTTTGCAGACAGTCTCTAAACAGTTAAACGAATTAAAATCAACCTTGTGGTTTAAGTAGACAGTCGCAGTACTTTGACTGCGGGCTTGGTTGAGGTAGGAAAAGTTAGGCAGGAAGTGCACACAAGGCGCGGAGAATGAAGAAGCGACTAGCATACTCTAAATTATTAATATCCCATGGCGCGTGCAGGGCTGGAAGTTGGCGCACTTTGCTGAATGCTGCTGCCGCTGCTGTGCTGCGGTCTTTATGAACGCCGTTTGAACGCCACCACGCTACAACGACGCAAGACACCGGATACAGCTCAACTTAAATGAAATATAATCTTATTATGGAAGTTTGCTGTCGGAACCCATTTCGCACAGAACCCGTAAAGTGTCCTATATTGGACCAGGACTGCTTCTCAGCTGTTTATTGTTAATAGGCTGAGCTGAACAATTATGGCGATTTTATTTTAATAATGCAAAGCAATAACAAGCATACTACAATCATATTCTAAGTAATTTTATGTCTGAAATTACCTAACAACTGTACTCTTATTACTTACTACCTAATAAATTTATACTACAAACATTAATCTAAATATTTCTTAGTATGAATGGTGCAATAGTTATTTCGATAAGTTTATTTAAAAATAGTCTTTATTATTACTTTAAATGCCAAAATTATGGCTATATTCATATAATATCAAACCATTATATTCTAATTTTTATACAAATTTATTGTCAAAATTGTAAATAAGTCATATATGTAATTAGATACAATATGAGGAATTTTTCGCACGACGTGTTGTCGCAATCGCTTCGCTCGTTCATTGTGAAAAACATCCCCATATTGCAACTTGTTACATAAATAGCTATTTTCTAACAAAGGCGGGAAATCAGTAATTCTGAAATTAATGGAGCTTCTGAATAGTACGGTTTCTGCATGTGTTGCGAACAAATTTTTCTTGCAATCGTCCACTAAAATAAAAAAAAAGTACGAAATGTATTCTAAATTATGTAGGGCTTAATAAACTAAGTGTGAGCAGAGTGAAATACAATGTTAATTGTTAATTTAGTCATATAAAGATAAAGTCCGTTTCCTAGACTTGATCCCCATGTCATCAATCGTAAGCATTATGGTTCAAATAGCGGGTATTAATGTCATGTTGTCGTTTGAAATCGGGTGAAATCGTGTGATTTCCGAAGTATTCATACAAATAAAAACTGCTAACTGACAGTATAACCAACCTATATTGTGTCAAATATGTTATTTATAAAAATTCTAACTATAAATAGTTACAAGTAATATATGAGATATACCTCTTTTTATTGTCTAGAAGCAATATCTTGAAGCAATTGTCGGCCATCTAACGAACGCCATATTTACAATAGCATAATGCACAATATAATACCAAGAACTAACGAAATATATAAAACAAAAAGAAACACAAATTATCAATATCAAAATCACTTTCCTCCACATGAATGACAAAATGTCGCCTCCGATAGCTCAATGGTTAGAGCAACGCCTCTTAAATTTTGTTACCTAAAGTTGCGTGCAAAGGTTTTGAGACAAACTTATTTTGTCATAAAAGAATATAATTTATTTGTAAAACTTTTACATCACTACAGTTAGGAATATTAATTACAAAAAATATAATTAGTATAGGTAACATGTTATAAAATTTATTTTTATTTAGCACAAACGAAAGTGATTGTGTTCAAAAATGTCAAGTCAAGCTTGTTCAGAGTTTATATACTTTGTTTATTTACATTTATCATCAAATTATCATTTTAATATTAATTTAACTTATTGCCTAACGAAACAGTGAAATACACGCTCTTTCAGTCACGAGAATCCGTAAAAAACCTTTTTCGATAAAGGAAGGTTTCTCGTGAGATAGGCGACTTGATAATGATCGATAAAAACACAGAAAATTAAATTTTCACAAAGTATAAGTTGCCGACATCATTAGCTGATAAGCCAAGATGCGATAGGCTACAGACCCCGTAAACCAACGAAGCGAAAAGATAATATAATTAAAATAAAATTTATAGCAGAACTAATAAAATTAATGTGAATATTTCGAAAGAAATTCGAATAGAAACCTTGCCAATGTCAGTCGAAGTACTGCGTCTCGACATCTTGACTTGTCAATGTTAAAAAATTCTTTAGTTATACTTGCCGTCAAATAATTATGGACTGGAGATTTCTACATTGATGCCAAATTTTTTAAGTGTCTACCTGTACAAATATCTGTAACTGCCAATGTACACATTTTTTTTTTTCAAAAAATTGGCGTTACATCCTGAAAAAAATTATAATTTATTAAATAACAAGAAAACTTTGGATTTGACTGCAGAAGCATGTTGTGTTGGCAGATCTACTGTTCACCTAATAATCAATTATTCTTACCTTTTATTTAGATTTCACCGGTTATCGTATTTTATCGCCAATGAGACCTTAGCTTAGCTTGATGTGTGGAAACTTTGATCAAAATATAAATATAAATTTTCCACAGAGACAATTTTTATATTACGTATTACTGTCTTACCTTACTTATTTGTTATATTATTTTCTTTATTTACGATGTATTCAAATTTTTTATTAGTTTTAAATGTATTATATGACATTTGCGTTCATTCTTGGTCATGTCAAGTTACAAGCGGCAACACCGCTGGGCAAGGGACAGGGTGCGGAAAGGGATAAAAGTTGAATATCAGTCCATAATCATTTGACGGCGAGTATAGTAGAAGAAATAAAAAGGCGAGACTTACCCTTGGTTTTATAAAGGGCAGAATAAATTTACTTCCATAGTAGATTTATTTAAACTAACAAATTCGAATCAATTTTATTCATTTTGTGGCATTTATAACATTAATATCAAAAGTTCGACTGCCATTTGAAGGAATAAATTTTATTTACTTTGGAAGTAAATTTATCTGTTGTTTATAAAACCGGGCATAAATGATACAAAACATATCAACATTGGAATTAAGTCGAAAATTTGTTTTTCTTTTTCTTTTTTTTTTTGAAATGATGGTACAAAGTATTTTCGGCGACCTACAAGGGCAAGATACAATTCTAAATACCGAATCCGTAGAGCTAGGAAAAGTGATTTTATGTTGTGCATATTCTCATGGACTGTGTAGGATGCAGATCTGTAGTAAAGTCCATCCTTTTATAATTTAAGATCAATCAATATTCATTAATCAATAATCAATATATGTAATCAGTTTTAGTTATGATAAGTTACTATATATTTTATTTGTTTTAAAAGTAGTTTAAAGTGCTGAATATAATGTAAATTCCGAGTATTAGTTATTTGTCATTCATATGAACCTAAATTTCTAAGTACAGTTGCACTCATGCTCATGACATCATTATATTTTAACCTTTCTTTATTCCAAGGGTGAGAACACCTTGTATTTGACTTTATAATTCTTAGGATTGTTTTTCACTATTCTTTCAGACGTAATTCCGCATTTTACACTCCTTAAGTTCTTAGTTCATGCTCAATCTGCATTCGCTACATCCGTTCTTAGAATTGTTTATTTCAAATGACTTACAGGGGACTTTCTTTGTTCTCTCGCTAAAAACCCTAAATCATCATTTTTTCCCTTCCTCGCCTTGATGGTATGGACGCGCGGATAAGCGACGGCAGACGGGGAGAACTATGTTCAATTTTTGAATATACTATGTGTAGTTAGTTGAAAGCAGATCGTCAACTCGAATAGAGTTGTAAGTAGATCGTCAACTCATAGAGTTGTAACAACATCGTCAACTCGTAAAGTTGTATTAGACGTAGAACTAAGACTTCATGTATTTAATTAAATTAATGCCACGACGGTTTGCAGTGATTGTATTAAAAGGAATGATAAAACTATTAAATATGGAGTACATCACAGGTAAAAAAGATTAAAATGACTTTTTAGTAGTTTTAAAATATGTACGTACATCTTTAGCGCAATACTTTTGCACAGCGCGAAAAATTATTTCGTTACTACATAAATTTATTTACATAGTTTCTGGTTCATAAAATGAAAACATTTTATACGCAAACGCATAAGTTTAGTAATATAACTCTTTGATTTTTGTATCACTTTTACCAATATATGGTATTGTTTAAATATCTGTTTGGCTCGAAACTTTTGCACCCTACTGTATATGTATTTCCAAATTTTTTTACACCACATCACAAGGTTTAGCAATGGGCTCTCCAATATCACCTTTATTATCTGAAATTTTTATGGACAATTTAAAAAAATATATTAAAAACGGATTCATCAAAATATATAAAATACTGGTATAGATATGTAGATGATATTTTAATATGTTGGACGGGAACTACACGACAACTTAATAAATTTTTAGAAATAATAAACAAAATTCATAATAATATTAAATTCACTTTAGAAGTAGAAAAAGATAAACAAATTAATTATTTGGATTTAACAATAAAAAATAAAGACAATAAACATGAATTTAAAATATTTAGGAAGCCAACTCATACAGATACAATAATTCATATATCATCAAATCATCCAAAATCACAAAAACTATCAGCATTCCATAGTATGATATACAGATTAGTCAAAATTCCATTAAATAAAGAAAATTATGAAACAGAAGTAAATATTATTAAAAATATAGCTATAAATAATGGATATGATACAAATGTTATAGACAATTTAATTCATAAAGCAAAATTAAAAATATATTCAAAGTACATTTATAATCAAAATAAACAGAGAGAAAACATATATATTAAATTATCATACATAGGCAAAATATCCAACAAAATAGCAAACATTCTGAAAAACTCTAATAATAATTATAAAATTGCATTTAAAACACAAAATAATTTAGGAAAACATATAACAAATGTTAAAGAAAAAACAGATATTTTAACAAAATCAGGAGTATATAAATTAAATTGTGAAAATTGTGATGCTGTGTACATAGGCCAATCAGGAAGAAATTTCAATATAAGGGTGAATGAACATAAAAAAATCATATAAAAATAAAAAAACAGACTCAACATTTGCAAATCATTTATTAGAAGAAAATCGTACAAGTAATTTTAATCCAAAAATTTTACATTTAGAAACCAAAGGACCAAGATTAGATTTTCTAGAAGCCGTCGAAATTGAAAAAGCCATAAAAAATAAAGAAAATATAATAAATGAACAGACAAACTTTATTCATTCACCCTTAATGAAGTTTCTAGAAATATTATAAAATTTATGTTAAAATAATTTATTTCTAATTTTTTATGTTACTAAGTTACTACAAAATATCTATACATACAATCAAGTTTGTAAACACCATAAAACATTTACTGACATATATTTATATTTGTCATTATATATATATATATATATATATATATATATATATATATATATATATATATATATATGTATATATATTTATACAATTTTTAAGTTTTATAAACATTGGATCTGAAGATGCTATTGTATTAGCGAAACTAGTCATCAATAAATTAATTTTTGTGAAACTAAAAACCAAGTATTTTAATATATAATAATGAATAATAAGTTTCACCATGTAAGAGCTGAAATAATTAAAGAAATTAGTAAATGTTTTATTTAAATATATATTCATAAAGTATATACAGTCGTTTAAAATATATATATATATATATATATATATATATATATATATATATATATATATATATATTATTTTTTACATTGTCAATATTTGAGAATTTTTTACGTAGATAATGTAAAATATTATTACCATTATTATATTTTTTTTATAAAGATATTTTCTTTTATACTGTAATTCAATTCAAAAGATCAACAATCAAATTAGTAGGGAAATATATTCCTGAGCCATAGCTACAAACGTCAAACTTTAAAAACATTTTACTTCAAAATTAGACTAAATACGTAAATTTGAAGCATATTATATTATATTTTTTAAATTTTTTATATGTTTTATGTTATTTTTAGGAAGTTTTGTAAAGAAATAAAATTTAGACATTTATATGGCGAATAAAAAAATTTGCAAAATTAAAATTTCATTTTCTATTTATTAATTATTAATAACATATAGTTTCAAGTAATTTGAAATAAATTTAAATCGTTGGCTCCAAACTTATTGAAAATGAATTTTATACAAATTTTAAGCATTTTATGTTAATTTATTTATAGTTTCAGAATATTTACAATAATTTCAGTCTTTTTCTTATAAACTTATCATAGTTTCAGTTGTTTTAGAATATATTTATGATAGGATTAAGGAAAGTTAGTGTAATGTGACATTTGTAAACAACAAGTCATCTAGTGTCATTATGAAGAACTAAAATTATACATTATCTACGTTTTTTACTTATTTAACATTTTTTACGCATTGTTTACACGTAAACGTAAAATATAATTTATTACGCGTAAATGCACATCCCTTGTTACAAACGTCAAACAAGTAATTTCGCGGAAAATTAATCAACAATAGGAAATTCAAGTATATGAAGTTCGAAACATTGAGATTATCATATCAGAATATTATTAAATAATAATAGAAAAGGTTGCTTGACTGGATGTATTGATGAGGTAATAAATTATTTCTGGATTGCAGTCATAAATTTTATTTTTCTAAATTCTCGGGTCGACCGGTTTTGAGCTCCACATGAGCCTTCCTCAGGAGATGAGAATTATGATATTAGTAACATGGCATAACAAAATATATGAAAAATATGAAAAAATAAGTGCAACACTTAAGTAGATCCATGGGTGTGGTTCAAGTAGAACTTTTGTTCGTAGTTTTTATAAAAAGTTTTATATAATTTATTCTTTTAACTATTTGACGAAATCCTTGTGCTTCATGTAGAGACTTAAATAGTTCCATGGGTGTGGTTCATGTAGAACTTTTGAACTTAGTTTTTATAAAAAGTATTATATAATTTATTCTTTTAACTAGTTGACGAAATCCATGTGCTTCATGTTGCACTTATTTTTTTCATATTTTTCATATATTTTGTTATGCCATGTTACTAATATCATAATTCCCATCTCCTGAGGAAGGCTCACGTGGAGCTCGAAACCGGTCGACCCGAGAATTTAGAAAAATAAAATTTATGACTGCAATCCAGAAAAAATTTATTACTTCATTATTAAATAATTTCTAATATCATTTTTTGTTTGAAAATAATACTTTAAATAAATATTAGTGTAATTTCTTTAAAAGAAACATAAATGTCCAAAATTGATGTGCAATATACATTTATTAAAAGGGCGTTGCATTGAGAATCGCCGTCATCCGTACATTAAAATAAATTTTATAAAATTAATGAAAGAATTTGAGCAGTCTAATCACTAGCCAACCATATTTTAGATTGTACTAGGGATATTTTGCATATCTTATTTTTTAGTTTAATAAGGGAGTATACTTAAGTATTTATAGATATCCTAAACTGTGTACTAAAGTAGTAATACGTAGGTTTGCAAAAACGTATAAAGTTCCAGGTTCGAATCCTGACAAGCCCTATATGTTTCAACTGTTTACATTCATTACAATTGAAATTAAATATCCTGTTGAGGAATGCTACAAAATAAAAAAATCTGTTGTGGCCAGCACAAAACCTTCCGTCAATTCGATGTATTTTGTACAAATCCGATACCAAAAGTTCCTTGGAAAAGATTCTATATATCCTGTAAAATTGTAACACAAACACACTATTTTTTACAAATTCCATATTGTAAGTTCCTTTGAAAAGATTCTATAAATCCAATATAATTATGAAACGAATGTACATTCTGTAAATTGCACTTCACACTTCCTCATTCCTATCCAACGCATCTTCTTCAGACAGTTCTTCATCTCTCAAATATTCTACTACACAGTCCTTCCATCTTCTCTTTGGCATTGCTCGTACTCCCGGCATTGAAACTGCAAGTCACTTGCAAAGGACACTGTGTCACTTATGTTACTTTCTGATCCTATACTTTCCACTTTGATCTTGCACTTGACACTGACATCTGTCAATTAGAATTTTTTGAATATATCTGCTGTTTCCATAATTTTTTCAAAGCTGACTGATTTTTGAAAGTTAACCTCTCTTAATCTCTCTGTAACTCTATATCTATTGAATATGACGGAAAATGTATAGTCAAATCGTATAGGAAATAAGATTTTCTTTCATATTAATGATCATAAAATGTCGAAAATTGATATTTAACTGCGTTTTTTTCCAGAAAAACTGTTAAGAACTTCAAATAAGGGTACTTCCGGTTGACCAATTATAACCAAAATCTAATCAGCTCTTCATATGGTTGTAAAGAAGAGGAATACGAAAGAATCATAATTTTTAGAATTGTAGTTTTGGAGTTATCGTCGGAAAAAAAATTGTCACACACACACGGACACACACACGGACACACACACAGACACACACACGGACACACACATACAGACATCAATGTAAAATTAGTAAAATCGTATTCTAGGGATCTTAAAACGTGCTTATTCATTAAAAACTCACCACCGAATTTTTTGACCAAAGACAATACCTTCCCTACCTAAAGGTGACGGAAGGTAAAAACGGACACATGCCTACGCAATTTTACATTTTACAATTAATTATTTTTTTGATTTAGGTACATACTTTGTGATAAATACAACACTTAGTAGTTAATGATACAAAGCAAAATTTAATTAGAAATATAAAAATGACGAGCTACGTAATTAAAAAAAATCTCATATGTTACAAAGTCAGATATGCGTATGAAAACAAAAAAGTCCTATTTTGTGAACTTTGTGTATTCATTTGTAATACTTCTGTGGTGCTTGTTACAGTTTATTTTTGTAATTTGTGTTTTATTTGAATTATAAACTAGTTTAATAACTAATTGATTTATTGCCTGTTCGCAAGCAAAAAATGATACTCTTTAGCATTGCTGGTCGAATATTATATTTTTATACTTTAATGGGCATTTGCAAGTTTGATAGTCGAAGTATTTGCATCTCAGTATTTGGTTATCATTTATCATTGTTGTAACATATTGCTTCATATTTGCGCACTGAAAATTCAACAAGGTGTCCACCAACTCAGGTATATATTTTATAATAAAGATTAGCCCAATATTGTAGAAGTATTTATACAGTATTTTGGTATTAGCATTTTGATCATATGAATTTATAAATTAGTAAAAGCTAAATGTGTTCTCTTTTCAGGCTTTTATTTTATTTTAAGTTATTTTAACCATAGAACTCATAAATACTTGGTACGGATGAAATGTAAAAAGGATAGTCTGTAGTTAACATTGTGACTAAAGACAGAGAGAGAAACACGTGATTAACGTCTATGAGCGTAGGGAAACATAGAAAAGGTGGAATAAAATTAATAAAAGGCGTTCTTGAAGTTCCGTATTTTATTTGTATAAATAAGAAAATTATAGTAAATATATTACATTATTAATATATAATATATTTATTAAAGTGGAAAAAGTCTACTTATAATTGCACGGAACGTGCTATGAAAGATAGGGTTTCGTTCCACAGGTAAATATTTGTATTAATTTATAATATACAATATATTAAAACTTTATTTTGCCATTCGACTTCACCGTAGAAATAAATCAATTAATGATATTAAATCTAGGATAAGATATAAATACACAAAATTAATTCATTTTAAAAAAACTGTAGGTAATGCAGATAATATTCATTAATTTGTTCATAGATTATTCTTATTTTTATTTTATATTTCATTTTATGGTATTCTTTTTAATGTACAAGTTTTTCTGTAATTTGCTAATAATAGTGACAAGTTGACAATAATCTCGCCATGTGCGAAAACCTCCACATATTGCAACTAGTCACACGCATGACTTTACAATTTTGACAGTAAATTTGCCTAAAAATTAGAAAGTTAATGTTATAACCAGGTATGCAATTTCATTTGTACGTATTTACTTCTACAATGTGATATTTTTGTTAACAAATGAAATTGTGCTAGTAATTTAATTGCAGTAAAATATTCAAACATCGAATGAAGCGTGTGTTTCTTAGTCAAATGATGTTTATTTTCTTAAATTTTTATGATTATGATATTAATATTTATTTCAAATAAATTTGCTCCAAGCTATAAAATTGTTTTGTTTTTTACATTGATATTGAGTTGCAGTATGAAATCTTATATAAGCATTATTTTGACATTTAAGTTAACAAGGGCACTATATTTAAATAAAATTATAAAAAATATATTGATTGTATTGATTTCCGACATTTGTGAAATATATTTTATTAATCTAGAAAGTAACTAAATGTAAGATATCGAATAAATATTATTTATTAATAATTATGAGTTTTTAATTTTTTATTTGATAAAATAGTAGCTTAATAGCCAATTACATAAATAATAATTTGTGTATTATGTATAAAATTATTTATTAATAAACATTAGGTAGTTTTATTCGTTTTATTCAACTTTTGTTAAGTTTCCCTTCAGAGAGTAGACGCAGTCACGTGCTACATAATATATTATTGCTTTCCCACTGCAAAAATTTGTATATAATTATCTCTGTCGCCTGTAGAGCACACAGCATAAGTACTCTGTACGGATATAGGTACGACTTCATCCATATGTAATATTAGACAATTATTTTAATTCATTTTATTAGACCCTTATTGTTGGATCGGGTTTTTTGGAGACGTTACACAGACGTCACTACCACACTACTGCGTCACTACCGCACACTATGTCACCCCGATATCATCAACTATTCAAACACCTACCACAGTATAAATGTAACAGTAGTTGCACTCCCCATTATTTGACCTCGAATGGATTATCTCCGCCTCGTGGTGTATAAATTTGAGTATTAGCGTTTCCCGTAGGATGGCTAAATAAACACTTACACAATTGCAATTTGCAAGAGCGCATCTAGCGGGAAAGCATAGAACTAAAGGTTGCTATGGTTATCACGTCCAAACAAAGACCTGTCATCAGCCATAGATTTCTACACTCTAGCCATCGTTTTTGTTGAATAATCAAATGATCTTCAATATTATCAAACAAAGAAAGTTGCCCCACGCACATCTTGCGGTTTTAAACTCATTTTTAATGAACACAACGAACAAATCACAAAGAATTAGGTTAACACTGAATAACAGATGCAAACATAATGACAGATAGAATCGGTGAGCGGGACGTAAGACAACGAGGGGAGGGTTGTTTGGAAGCATGATCTTCTATCTCTCTCTCTTGCATGACGTCAATTCTGTAAGTGTCTATTAGGAGGCGGAGCTTAGCCGGTGTGGTGTCGGATTGCTACATCAAAGCTAGAGCTGAGAAGAACAACTATTGTTTACATTTATACTGTGCCCATATAGATAAGCTCCATTTTGTTTTTTATTTGTTTGCATTGAATTTAAAATGTATAATTTGATACTTGCACTTCGTTTATATCTTTTGCCAAAATTTCAAGTCATAGTAACGATATTTGTTTTTTTTTTCATATTTTTTATTGTAACATATCCTCATTAGGGTTTATTTTGGTCTAGGAAGTTTATTTTATTTTAACGTAGATTACACTCGCACTACCCTGATTGATCGATGAACCACGACTATTGTTGCGACACAAGGTCCTCGCTCATTCGCGCGCAATCCCTATTTGATGCAATTTATTTTTCTTCATTATAATTATCCTTTTTTATAAAATCTAGCATGAGATACATTACTCATTCCTAATTTATTTTTGTAAATTATTTAACCTTACTATTATGTTTAGTTAACTTCATATAAAATATATCGATATAACGACGTTTAATTAATACTAACAATTATTCAATTTACATTTGTTTGTTTATTTTTTTTATTTAACCCTCCTAAGGCCAGGTGGGGTAATTTGTACACCAGTGACATATTTTTAAAATAATTTTTCAATTTCGGGCAATGTAATATTATACTTCTAGGAGTGCCAAAACACAATTCGACGAATTTCATGCACTACAAGGAATAAATTAATAAACTTTACTTTGTTTACAGTTAAAAATTGAATAAGTTTTATTTTGATTTGAAGAAATGTGTGAAACAATACCTGTTGCCAGTTCTTTCATGATCTTGACACATACTTAATTAAAAATTCGTCAGTTAAATTACAATTTTTAAATTTATGCTAGTGGTACAAAATTACTTCATGTGGTTGGATTAAGCGGGAAAGTCGCCCGGCCTTACGAAGGTTAATATTTGTAAGAGAAAAATTTTATATTTTATATTTTAACTTCGAACGGAGCTTTGTCTGTTTTTCTGTTTACTGAATTTTACCCAATATTACATATCCACCACATATTGGTATTTCAACCATATTGTAGGCCTTTATATAAGTATTTCAATTGTTTAGTATGGTTTTATTGTTATAATTTAAAATCGCACTAACTCATCCCCGACTCCACTGTCTAAAATCTGGCGGCCGCATTCCTGAAGAACTAGGGTGCGTTACACTTTTTTTTATTGTAAAACCCTTAAGAATGTTACAGCGCGTAGCAAACTTTGATTAAATTTTTCACTTCTTGTGACAATGTATTGAACTCAAACATATTCGTGTGTCAAGAGAATTCTGTTTCATCTTCAACAAATCAAAGGATAATTAAAACTTTTTGAAAAAATAATTAAGAATTATTTTTATATCTTGCATATGGGTAAAGCCGACAATACCTGCTTAGAATTGGAGTTTTTCTTATGGCAAAAATAGATCACAGGTACTAGGACAGAATTTAGTAAAATTTATGATCTCTTTTGTTTATGGTTTCAGCGTTTTTACATTCGACCCGAATTTTAAATTTGTCTTGGTGTATACAGTAAGTTCAGGATAACTTGTCCAACAAGGGGATGTCGATAACTGCAAGAAATGCAAAGTCAGTTAATTAAACAAAATTTGCCGCATAAGTATTATATTTCGGCGAAAACGTAATTTTTGCAATTTTTTATTTCATCGCCATTCAAGAGAATATAAAGTATCCTAAAGATAATGCAGATCAAATTCTAATATTATTACACATTTTGTAGATATTCGCAAAAATACAAAATTGCAAAATTTACATTTTTTTCTTTATATTATCTAGGGACATGCATTTTTCTTATATAACACAACACTAATAAAATGGTTCCTTGATAGGGTGAATTTTGTCTAATTTAACCGACTTTGTATCGCTTAACAATTTACAGCGCAGTTTTAGATACCAATATAATGTACTTCGCTGAGCTTAAAACTTTCAAACAACATAAGTATATCAATATAAATTTCCAATTTGTTACAAATAACATTAACTCATCGAATAAAATAAATAAAAACAAAGTAAATCGACCATGAAAACAAGTACAAATCTCATCAGGGCCAACTAAGCAGGAATGGTAACAAAAAGAAACTGAAACTGAAATCCCAGTGAGAGGCTTGTTGGGTATAGTAGCAAGATAAGCAAGCCCGAGAGTAGTGTAGGACAGGTCGCGACTTGTCTCTGAGGAGCTTTCCAGACTTGCGCTATGAGTGGAGGCGCTGTAGACTCCGCACGAAGATGGATGACGTGCTGGATCTTTAAGCTAACTATACTGTCGGATCTATTTATTTACTGACGTAACGTACTGAATTTGCTACTTGAAATATAGTGCAAAATTTTGAATTTATGGTTCTCAGTTTTTATTATGGATTATGTTTCCAACCCGACTAGATGATACTTAAGGGATAAGGGAAAAATAAATATACTGTCACATTTTTTTACAAGTTTTTCCATGTAAACAGTAATTTTGTAAATCGCTACACGGAACTAATGCGATGAATAAACAACGCTTACATGAATAATAATACAAAATGAGGGAAGTAATTTATTCCAATTTGTATCACAGGTATAAAGAGGTTTTATTCCCAAAGGGACATTGATCCATTAATTCAATTTATATGTATAAATGACATTTTACTAATTTCGCAGAACCTGAACCTACATATTCTTCATTTTTTACTTTTACTTGATGTTATTTTCTTTTTTGGAGCGCGTACTTCCTGATTCTCAAATATCAATGCATGAAATAATTAGTAGGAAATAATTAATTTAATTTTATATTAGGTAATTTACTAAAAGAGAAAACTTTATAACACGAGTATTTCATGTAGGGTAGAATGAGTTTTATGAAAAATATTTTTGCTTTCTATTTTATCATGTTCATAATATTTAATTCAGTAGGTATTTTCGATAGTTGCTAAAAATATTTTTTTTTATTTTATCTTAGGAAACATTTAAGGTAAAAGCACCGATAGTTGACACAACTGTAACAGGTACAGTAACTATTTCTAAATCCTACTGCCATAAAACAAAAATATGGTGACCGATATAACATTACTTATACCTGTACAATATGAAAATTTACTTGACCCCAAAGTTAAAACACTAATTTTATTTAGATCAATGGTAGCAGAATCGCTGCCACACAATCAAAATTTGGTAGTGTCACTAAATAATTCAATTGATACGCGTTGTAATACAGATCACTAAGACACACGATGGAAGTGGGTATGAGGCAGACAAAACACATGTTTCCAACAATAACAAAATTATATAAACTTTGATAATATTTCACGAGCAAATAAAATTATGCAATCCAAATAAAACTACATTTTAATTGGTTATTTCACTCAAAAATACCAAGCTCAGTTCAGTCTGTCGCTCATTACTCAGTCATAGACATGAACAACAAAAATCAAGTTAAACAACAAGTTGGAGACTGAGTCAAAACTATGAATATATACTCTGTAAGGGTGACTATCAAACCCTTACTTTCCGGCTCATCTCATTTTGAAAAATCGAGACATTTCATATTTTCCTACAAAAATTGTTAGTATTTACTGAGATACCAACTAACTAACAAACCCTTCTTAGAGCACTCTATTCTGCTCAAAAGCCATTACTTTGACATTTTGTAACATTCGGCTGACCAAAATACTTCACTCTGTCTCATCATAAATATGTTCGCTAGGCCAGACTATTACACAGCACCAGTAGTTGACATTTATAATATGAATAATATTAACTAGATATATTTTACTGTTTTTAATATTGCTCTGGCAGTTAATATAATTAGTATCTACATATTACCATCTGTGAAGGCAATGTGTATAACATTGGGCGCATTCAGCAGATTTCTTTGGTCACTGAACATCTGACCGACCGGTCACCGAACAAGGAGGTATCTGCTGAATGCACTTTTCACATTCACGTGGTTGAAACGTCAAATAATCGTAACCTTAATTTTATAATAACCTTTATGCTATTTGTTAAACAAATAAAATATTGCAATATAAGAAAATTTTAATAATTTGACAATATGTTGTAGTTATTTAACTTTTCAATCAATTTAATTATTGGTATATCCATAATATATGACAACAAATAATTTATTTTTCGTGCTTTACATGTAAATAAATGATATTTTGTTTTACTGCATAGACAATGGATGACATTAGATTATTTCTCCTAGCAGGAGAAAATCCAGTGAATTTAAATATTGCGCGCGTAAACAAGTGATCAGGAACATCAGACCGTACTTTTTTTACGGTCAGCTGGTAGGTGACCGGTCAGTGAACGGTCTCTAGTGAACAGTGCATTCAGCGGAAAAATGGTGAACATGTTCAGCTACCACATGTCTGCTGAATGCGCCCATTGATTAATGCTAGAACTAGCATATTGAACAAAAGCAGTAATTCATTGAACAGTTGGGTTTTTTGTATCCAAGTTGCTGAATTGCTGTGTAAATATTTAAGAAGTTAGTACATATATTGTAATAAATCTTTAATAATATTTTCAAATTTTTTCTGCTGATAATGAATTTAATAGTAAGTGACCTTATAAGAGTTCCATTTTAAAATAAGGTAAATGCATTTCACCCTTTGTGACAGTGGTGAAAGATGATTCACAGTTTCTCTTCCTTAAGAATTCACTTATGGTAGTTAAGAGAGTGGTTGAGAACTTAATATTTCATTTTCTCATTTTGATATTATTTTATAAGATAATCATGCATATTACTTCCTAAGTCCTAAGACATCCATGAATACGGATAATTGCCTGTATTTTTGCTAAACAATAAATCATGTTTTGAAACAAAAATATTGGATTACCCCATTCAAATATTATAGTAGAGGTAGTTCCTCGCTTCCTCGGGGTGCACCTTAGGTATCGCTAACGCTAACTAGCACAAGTCGGCGACTAGACAATCTTGAGAATCTCCTGGTCATAAAATTCATCACAATGGCTCAAACATGGTGGTAGTGACGCAATAGTTCCACTAGAACCTTCGGACGATCCAGAATGGGGCAAACAGGACAGTATTATACACACCATCTTCAAAAGCGCCTTCCACTACTTCGATCTGCTCAGACTCTTCAAATGTAGCACCGACCTCGGTGATCCCATCGCAACGAATGCCAATTCAAACTGCGACGTCGTCCAACAAACTATTTTATTTTACCATTCAATAATTATAATTATATTTTATGATGAATGCACGCCATATGATAAATAAATATTTTGAAACAAATTTTTTACATATTTTCGTTTCTTAGTGTTAACTACCGTACCAGTGGAAGACATTCTTATTAGACCTTCCATGTAGGTGATTTAAAAATAAAATTATCTAAAAGAATTTTTTGTTAATTTTTCATTTCTTCTTCTTAGTTAATGTAGCAAGAGTGGAAGCAATTATTCTAGTTTCATTGGCTGATTCGTACAGTGCTACCCTAACTGACCTACTAACTACTGAACTACCTAGTTGATTTTGTATCAACTGATTCACTTATATCTAATCTTCAATATAAATAATATAATAAATAAATTTATCATAGCTATTCTTATATATTATCTTGTCTATATCTAAATCTTCTACTTCTCTGACTCCGTCTATGAATAAGTTATACCTATTTCTTAAGAGATGGAAGGTAAAGGCACGGGTGTAAGTGAGTCACTTGATATTAAATTCTGCTATTAAGTAAGTTGGAACGGATCACTTAGAAATTCACCGATTCGTACCACTGCAGTTGGAGACTTATTTACGTGCGACAATCAATGAATGCCATCACTGTAACAAAGGCTACACAAAAAAAAAAATATATTGAAATTTTGTCTAATTATAATTAGATATTATTTTATTAGGCAATATGTCTAATAAACATCAATATTTTGATTATTGTAATCAATTATTCTCAGTTATTTTCTCTTTATTTATTACAATGTTATTATTATTTTTATTCAATTTTGACGTTTTAAACTGTCATTATTAACTCCATAGCAACAATTATAAGTAACACTTTTTTCACAAGTGAATTAAAATTTTTTAAATCACTCTCACATTTTTTTTAATTCACCCTGCAACAAATAATGCATTTAAAATAACATCAGACACGAAATTAACACTTACCATAGTATTTATCAGACATTATCAGCCATTTTCATTATTTTTACGGCACAAATGACAGACAATAAATCTTTTTAAATAGATGATTTGACATCTATCATCGACAATTGTCATGCATAGTCTACTAACTGATTAGTTTTTTGTTTTGTCAAAATTAAATATTATAATGGTTTTTAATACTATTTTGTCAAAATTGAATAAAATATTGTACAAACCACGTGAGCTAAGAATGTTTATTCACTCGAAGAAATTAACTCACTCGCACTTGCGGGCTCGTGAGCTAAACTTTCTTCTCATAAATAAACATTACCTTAGCTCACTTGGTGTGTAAATATCTATTAAATGATTGTAATATGGAAATATAAACTGATTTGTAAAAGTTCAACAATTTTTATGTAAAAAAAAAATAAAATAATTACCTCATCGGGGAATCGAACCGCAACCAAAAATTTCAGACGCAACTGTTATAATCACTGCGTCACGGAGACATTTGTAAATCTTTTCATATTGCATAATAAAAAAAAGAAACAATTATTTATTTGACAATATCTGTAATTTATTGCAATTTTTGCAATATTATTAAACTAATTAATATTAAATAATGTACAAGATGTAATTTACTATTATCATGTTCAATCCTTTTCAGCTCTTTCCAGGAATATCAGATTGAGGAAACTGCAGTTAAATATTTTTTAAGTTTTATAGTTTTTGAGGAATCGTCCCTCCAACATCCAGACACACACACACACATATACACCACTGAAATATATAACTGGAATGCGCGTACGAACCGTGACTGTGAAGGCATATTGAAAGCCTGCTGCTGGAGTAGTCGGCAAACATCGAGACAGTTCGTGAGTAGACGGAAATTATTTCGTGTGGCGCATGTTTAAATAAATGAAAACAAAGCGATCAGCTATGATACGAGTTCACGCACGCACGCACGCAAGCACGCACGCACGCACGCACGCACGACACACACACACACACACAGACATCATTTTAAAAATGTTATAATCGGATTCTAGGAACCTTAAATCGTGCTTATTCAATAAAATCTGGATATGCGAATTTTAGCATGAATCCAATACCTCTCTTAGCGAGAGGTAAAAAAATGCTTCAAATAAATGTTGTAGCGAATTTACTGCATCTAAATCAATAATCACATTTTCTTTAGCAAGTTTCGTAACCGAAAATATTGAATCCGTTACAACAATATTTATTTACAGCGTTGCTGTCAATTGTCATTATGATAACTGCATGACAGTTGAAACGTATATTTTGAAATTTTGAATTAAAAAATATATTGTGAAGAAAAGTGGGAAGCCCTCTTTCTCCCATTATTGCCAATTTGGTTATGGATTATGTATTGACGTCAGTGCTAAAACGGTTACCTTTCGAAATAAGCTTCATTAAGAAATATGTAGATGACATAATTACCATAGCACCAGTGGATCAAATAGAATACATGTTGAACACGTTTAATAGTTTCCATCCTAAGATACAATTCACCATAGAAAAGGAGCAAAATAAGCAGATTCCATTCCTAGATATTTTATTATTTCATAATGAAGACAACACAATAGACACGAAATGGTTTCGTAAACCATGTGCTTCAACACGGTTCTTAAACTTCAAATCGTATCATCCCATCCATCAAAAAATCAACGTCGCTCTTAACATGAAAAACCGTGCCCTAAAATTAACAAGTAATAAATATCATAATGAAATTAAAAATATTATAACGAACTTGCTCCAGATTAATAACTTTCCCAATAAACTAACCAACAAAATAATGAATACATCAAATAGTAATGTCGAACATAAAAACAATAATAATGAAGTTAGATAGATATCGTTACCGTATATAAAAGAACTAGCGCCAAAATTTAAAAAATTCATGAAACAAAAACTAGAGTTAAACATAGCCTTTAAACAACATAAAACTGTTAAAAATTTATTTACCGTAATAAAAGACACAACAAAGAAAGAGATACAATCCAATCTAATATATAAAATTCCTTGTAAAAATTGTAATAAAGTTTATACAGGTCAAACTAAAAGATATTTAAAAATACGCCTTGATGAACATAAAAGAAACTCCAACAATAATAATAGAAATATAAAATGTGCGCTAGTGGAACACGCTAAAAGCAATAAACATGAATTTGATTTTGATAACACTAAAATTTTAGCATTGGAATCAAATCTACACAAACGGTTAACGTTAGAGATGTTATTCATAAAACAAGATAAAAACAACATTAATTCACAAACAGATATTGAACATCTTAGCCTAATATACAATAATTTAATTAATATTAAAAACAAACTTAAAATATAAAATTAAAAACAACACAATATTAATATTTACACGGATGCACACCACATCATCTGCCATCAAGGAGTTCACGGTCCCACATCAGAGTTCTCACACCCACTCATCTATTGGTCCTGCAGTAATTAATCGAAAATTATCCACATTAGTCCTCAACTTTGATTATTCTTAAAAAAAGTTTTTTTTACACGTTACTAGTTATTTGTAGTTCCATAAGTATTGCACTCATCAAAGACAAGTTTTTCATTTTTAGACGATTTTCTCTCTGTGATATGTTGGTTTTAACTATTTATTTATTTATTCATATTTATTTATTTATTTTTTTAATTGTCCGTGCTGTATGTTCTATTATCCACATGTGGTTTCCTTTTTTCAACTGACCATTCTGTAAGTCTATATTTTATATTTTTTGTAATTTATATTTATTTTGTATTCATATGTTATTATTTCGCCTTTATATCATATTTTAGAGCCCTGAAGAAGACTATTGTATAGTCGAAACGTCGGCGTGAATAAATTTTATTAATTGACTGAAAGTCCGAAGAATTCTTACTTTCCTGTATCTACCTCCATCCTAACACAGTCGAATATTGATTTTTCAACTTTATTCTCTATAGTTTAAAAAGAGTAGTTAATATTTGAAAATAGTATATTGTGTTATTAGGAGTAAAAGTGATTCTTTGTGTGGCGAGCATGTAAGTTTGCACGACGAGCGACAGCGAGTCGGACAATTGCATACGAGGCACACAATGACACTTTTCCTCCGAATAACACTTTATATTTTTGCTTCAAACATACGTATTTAAATAAAATAATTACAACTTGACGTTACAATAATTATAAATATTTTACATGAAGGACGTTTGCTGATTTCAACTGCTCTGTTGCTGTGGGTACTGTCGTATTTGTTCAGTTTTTGTTATAAATATTCAAGTGCAAATTTTCCCGTTTTGACGTTTAAATAAAAACTATGCAATTTTATATTCTCCTTATGTGCAATGACAGGTTTCTATTTTACAAGTTACTTCTTAAATATATATATATATATATATATATATATATATATATATAAATATAAATATATCATCACGGCATATTACCCATTTCTGGGTGTGCCAATCTGCTTTATCGCAGATATCGGTAATGATGATGACATATTTGTACCGTATTTGTAAGTTACTTCTTACTCGCTCATTTTATATAGTTGCTATGGATAATTATTTTTTTCATTTCTACCTTGTGAATCAAGTCACAAAGGATGCCATTTTTATGATGTTTGAAGCAAAAAAACTTTTTCTCAGGAAAAGCCTGTATCACAGATTCTCATGTTCATCTGTATATTTTTATTTTGTATTTATGGCGGACAGTCATTTCATCATATCTGCGTGATAAAATGCTTATTTATACACTTATATTTCAACGTGTAAACAGTATAAGAAATTTACTTAAAAAATATGTATTTTTTTATTAAAAATTTGTATCTTTTTGTTTCTATTTAGCAATCTCTCTAGTAAAGTCTAATTTTTGCTGATATTAAAAAAATTGGAACCATAGAAATTTGGGTATAGTAAAATATTGAAAACACCAATTAATCTAAATATTATGTGTAGAACATAATCAAAATAGAAAGCAAAAATATTTTTTAGATTGTAAACTTCAATTTTTTCTGAATTTATTGATGACATTTTGTATGTAAGAAACGTAAGAAGCCAATAAAATTTAAGGGTACTATACGAAATCATTAAATTTTGAGAGGAACTGCTTGGAAGTCACTAGAGAAATCAATATAACATAATAAAAATTCACGTATAAAATATAATCCGGGATTAGTATCCGTTTTACAGCTACATAATCCAGAAGTTAATCCTTTCGATCGCGTCATCCTGTAACAGTGCTTTGTATCAGTTCTCGAAGAGTTCGATATCGACTACAACTTTGCAAATAGCAACAGAAAAGGAATCCTGAAATCCGTATCAATCCAGTTCTCTCTGATTTCGCTCACTTTGCTAAACATGAATTTATCTATTCTCTATCTTTGTTGTCGAAATGCTTTCAAACGGAATTCGCTTTTACCCTATTCGTTTTCTGCAACAATATGAGCAATAAAAATTTAATTTTAACAATTGGTTTAATAATGTGACAAATAAATTTTACTTTATTTAAGTCTATATATCATTGTAATTAATATCACTTATAATTCAAGTATAAAAGCTACGTTTCCACCTCTTAACATAGTCTTTGTTTTTGTTTTAAGTCATAGTCACAAAAGTTTGTTATACGGCGATACAGCTGAGCGTTTCCAGCTCATGATTTTGTCTAAGTCTTTGTCGCTGTCGTAGCGCATAGTCAGAAAGTTTGCAAGCTCCAAACACTTTGTCTTTGTTTTTGTCATAGTCGTTGTTGTGTGGAAGAGAGATAAGGGCATCTCTCTCTATGTAAGGTTATGTGCTTTGCTTGTAACCAAACATTTCGCTAGTTGTGGAAAATGAGATATGTCATTATGTTACTTTTATTATTATTTAACAGTATGGATAATACAACTGTATTAGTAACAACCCTTAAGTTCAGTGGTGAAAAGAAGAAGGCTTGCTCCAGTTGCAGCAATACTTTATAAATATCGTCGTAGAATTCATCGGTGGTGGATACATCGGATAAATCAAAAACGAGTAGAACAGGGAGACGGGAACAATTTATTAAACGAAATGAGACTGTTTGATGAAGAAAAACTTTTTAATTACACAATATGAACTGTTGAACAGTTTGACTTTTTGTTAAATTTAGTAAAAGAACCACTAACGAAGCAAGATAAGTTTAGAAAAACAATTCCACCAGGGGCAAGTACGTTAATACATCGGATAATAAACAATAATTAGTTAATTTATCAAATTTTTGTAGATTTTTAGCAACCATTGACTCTTGGCATGCCGCGTTGGGCGTAACTGTGGCGAAACATCAAATATACATGTCAAAACATATTATTTTCATCTTGATTTTAAGTTTTAAATACAATCTTATTATATTATATCAATACAAATAATATTTTTGATTTAAAATGCTCTATATAATAATTGTGGCATATTCAAAATATTTTTTATAAAATTTCATTTTAAATTATTTTTAGTTTATATACATTGATTAAATTGTAAAGTCGTTATATATGTGAGTATCAATTAATTACACAAATAAAAGAATTTGTAAACAATTTCAAATGTCTAACTAAATTGTCTTTTCGCTTAAATGTGAACACACAAGAACAAAACAATAACCATATGTTACGAGGTGGAAACGGTTTGAATTTTTGTGACAAAAACAAATGAAAGCGACAAAAACAAAGACTAAAACAAATACTATGTTAAGAGGTGGAAACGTAGCTTAAAGAGTAGATATAAAAATTTAATTTTAACTTCTAGATCTTCTATTTTTCAGTTTTATGTATTCTTTTTATGAATTTAAGGATTTACATATAACATCACATAAGTAATACTTCATTTTGCCAGAAGGGAATAGAAAATAAAGACGACCAACAAAGGCTTGGTAAAAGAATGTGTCATAAGAACACCAAGAACAAAGCATGATATGGAAAGAAATAAAAAAAATCAGCAAGTGATAGGTTTTGATGAACAAAGTAACTCTAATAGAAGAGATTAAAAATTTAGTAAAATAGGTACTTAACTTGTGCTATTTTTGGTATTTCCTTTAGTGTTTTTAATGTTACCTGTACTAATTTTTAAAAATAATGAAACAAGCCTTGGAGATCAATTTCTGTTGGCATCATTTACTTTTAATTTTATCATTAGTATTAATTTGTAAATTGATTTACTACAATGATTTGGCAACCGCGCAGTAACCGGTATTCATTTTCATATACCAATGCTGTAAGATCAGATAATCGAAAACTGATGATTTATTGCTTTTTCAGTAATTATGTCAGTAGTTATAGAACAAGAGGATCAAAAATAATCAAATATACAGCTGAAAAGATGAGATGTGTTTTCAGGTAACACATCGGGTCCACAAACTTATAAGATTTTCGAAGCTTGATTAGTATATATTAAGATTATACAACAAATCATCACACTAATTTTTACGAAATGTCAAAAACATTACTTGTATATTTATATCGGATGATATTATTACATATGATACATATATTCGGCAAGTGTTGTGTTTCACGCGAAACACAACTTAGCAACAGCATAATTCAGAAAAATTGAGCTATCTGATTGGTCTATTTTCCGATGAATTGTATAGTCAGTGTAAGCTACATAATCACATAATTCGCCATTTTTTCAAAGTTCTCCAATTAATTATTTGCAGTATCTACCTATTTTGCTAAAATTGACAAAAATATTTTCAACATAGGATATATTTTGCGAAACATGCTTAATGTAGTTAATTTTTTTAATGGATTTTCGTAATTATGTATGCTGGATGAAAACGAGAAAACTATTTTTTTTTAATTACTATATTATAGGGTGATTTATTATGAAGATTTAGAAAATCAAAGTTCTGAATTTTTGTGCAATAATTATTATATTTAGGTAGGCCTTTGCAGTGGCGTAGCCAGAAAATTTTCTTAGGGAGTGCACAATTCTCATCAACAATAATAATACTAATCATAATAATAAATACTTTATTCCGAAAAAATAACAAAAAAAAAACTATGAGTACATTTCTAAAAATATATACAAGCAGTCAAGAAAAAAACAATATAAAAATTAAAAATTAATTACTAGCATTCTTTTAGTTTTTTTGTAAAATATTTAAGACATCATTTTATATAATTTTACTGACTGGAGACGACGTACTTGTTTTGCATTTGAATTGCATCTGAACACAGCTAAGCAAGCAATGATTCATGCGATTTAAATACACCAACATGAAGGCAAACGAGATTCATTGAATGAAATGATTGAAATGTATTATATTTTATACATATAGGTAATTAGCTTATATATCAGTTATATGAATTATAGAGTTGTAGGTGAACATTTTTTAATATTCATTAAATAATTAAAAATTCAATTATTTCAAAACCCCCCTATCTACGACACTGCGCTTTTGACTTTTGATTAAACAATTTAAAGACATAAAAACAACGGATGTAGTATACCATAATTTCAAATAATAAACGTCAAGTATACTGTCAAATAAAGACACATGTCAAAAATAAGTATTTCACCAATAATCAACGCTCATTTCTTGAAATAACGCATACTAAATCTGTTTTACTACGTCCTTAATAGTATATTACGTTCCAAGTTAAGAAAAGTGAAAGTTTACCAGACGACTATGACAAGTTTAAGTACGAGCAACAGCAAGTACTTAAATGTCATACGACCTCAGTTGTAACACGGGGGAAGGAGGTCTCGCTTCTATTTACTCTTACCGACGATGACTTTATCTTACCGCTAACTTCATTTGAAGAGGAACACCCTTACACTCACTCACGTAATACTTGAACTCATGATGATGAACATATCTTTTATTTTTCTACTACTAACTTTTTTGACATTTTTTTATTTACAAATTATTATTAACGATGACACTAACATAATTAAACAAACTAAACATTACTAAATAACTAAATCCTAAAGATGCCGACGCATCTTAGGCCAAAATACTTGTGTTCGCAGAACGCGAGCCTAAATTCAAGCTCTACTTGTCGCTTGGACATGACATGAGAGACCAACACAGACCCTACAGCCGTATTCATAGTGCTTCTGTTCGAGTCTAAACCTAGTCTATCTCTAGTCTAACTTAGACCGGCGAAAAAAGCTATTCATAGAGGCAGTTTAGGGCTAGTACAGGTCTAACTCTAGACTAAAATTTAGACCTGGGCGTACCCTAGTTTAATGCAGTATTAAGTCAGTTGACAGAACTATGAAAATATAATTTTGTGTGTTTAATGCAAATTAAATACATTATTACTTAATATAATATTTTTGGTAAGTAGTATGTTATAAATATAATATTAATGTTTATAATATTACTTTGCTATGTATTCGTAACTTGCATTATTTCATTTTTAGGAAGTTCATGATGAATAATGATCTTTAAGAAATTTTTGAGCATATTAACTATGTGGAAGATATTAAAACAAAACATAGTTGAATATATAGGAGGAGGAATAAAAAGGTTTATTTTAAATTATATGAATCTAAGAAATTTATTATAGGTTAAGTAGTATTTCAGGAAATGTTCAGTTGTTTAAGTTGTTGGTTTTTAAAGTGCTTTAAATTTCCAGATCTAAGAAAGAAAACTACAGAAATTAATCGACAGAATAATACCAATATTAGAAAATGCAAACAGCAATAAAAAGCGACCAGTTTCAGTTGATATACAAGTTATGAGCATTATATCATTGAATAGAGAATTATTAAAGTGAATCTGGTAATAATTTATTAGATAAAATGTTAAATTGTAACAACTTATTTAAGTTAAACAATCTGTTTTAGCAAACACACAGTTTTCCCAAAGTACAATGATTCACATTGGATTTGGAGTTGTCAAGAGCTATTGCTTCTCTTTTTAAAACAATGGGGGATTACGGCTCAATCGAATTAAAGGAAAATAGTAAAAAATTACGAATGTATATGCTGAATAACGAATATTAATAAAAAAATGAAATGGTATAATTGAGATTTTTCGGAAATAAAGGGTTTTTTGTTATAGCGCTTCGACACTAATATGAAAATATTTTGATTGGCGGCCGAGAAACCGCCTATACATGCATTACAAATAGCGTGTTAGGAGGTGGGATTGCTACCAATGGAAGTTAAGAAATTCAAATTTGAAAGGAGGGGCTAACATTCCTGTACTACAGTTTCAAACAGTTTTTATTTTAACACAAATTTCTTGCATTAAATTTAATAATTTAAATACACCTGTAATTATAAAGTATGTAGACTTGTACAGTGTTATAATATTCATTTATTTTTATGTAAATATAACTTAAAATAGCATATACTTCAAGAACATTTAGGTCCATGATGAAAACAGTTTGATAAAAAAACATATATATGTGACGTCACGTCAATCTTTTCAAAATTCGGGAGACCATAACTCGCTTATTAATAGGAATTTTTTCACCGGATTTTCATCAATAGCCTTAGTTTTCCTAATATTTTCAGATGAAATTATAAAAAAAAAAATGGTGTAATCCCCCATTATGATCACACCATAATTTATATTGATTTTTGTGCTTCATCCAGCTAAAGCTACTACCTACATCAAAGCTCATATTCGGACAATAATAATAATACTGCATACTGAACGAAAGAGTGAACTATATTGAAGGCATTTTAATATATAAAACATTGTAACATTATGTATTATATTATGTAAGCGACAGTGTTATGTATTACTGTTAAATGTATTCAATTTTTGAACAATTTTTAAGAAATCTCATCTGAAGAAGTTGCATGTGTTGTACGAAACCACTCTATTAATATAAATGAATATTTGACTGCAATTCAGTAATATTTTATCATAAAAAGTTCATATTTTTCATTTAATGTAATTTATTTTTCATCATTTCATATTCCAGGTTAAATATTAAATTGGAACTATTGGTTCTGATACTAATATTTTATTTTTGGAAGTAGTTTGAGCGTTATTTTTGGGGAACTGCAAATTATGTTCGTCTAAATTTACATCATATCCAGAAGCATTTCATTTTTATTTCCATATTCCCTTGCAAATCCTGATGTACTAAAACCATCAATGTGTGTTACCGCAATCAAGGTAAAAATTAACTGTATTAATGTCGTTGTTAAGAGTAAATAAAAAGTTTTAGTTGTACGATATCATCCCAGTCAACAACAGCTGTTATCACAAATGTCAAAATTGTATTCACTACGCATGAGCAGTGTAATGTGTGGGCATAGCCGACTAGATAGAATGGTTTAACTTCGATTTACTTAGACCAGGTTTAAATCAGGTCTAAGTTTGACTATGAATAACCATTTTTAGATCTGGTTTAAACCTAGTCTAAGTACATCGAAGTTAAACCAGGTCTATCTCAGTTACTATGAATACGGCTGTTATGTCTTTCCCGAATCTTTACCGAAGACTAACTAAAACAAACGGTTATCTCTTCAGTAGAGCATATCTGTTGAGGGGTGCAGGGTTTATCATATAGCATCCCAGCTAGATAACAACCCTGCACGTACACTCCTGTGCAATAAAATTAAGCACACAAAATATTTTTTAGTTTAAAGTGGACATGATATGTTGCCTAGTATCGAAAATATGTAAATTTGTCATTTTTCTTATTAATGTCAAAATGCCGCGTCATTTAGACAGTAATTCTAAGATTAGAATTATAACTAGAATAGAAGATGGTTTTTTATATATACATTTACATTTACCAAATGATTTTTACGCTCAGTGCTAAGTACGTTTTTCTATTTATTTACTAATTTTATAGCGATCAAGTATGGTGTTTGTCATTCAATGACACTGATGCTAAGAAATTGAAATAAACCCGAATTATAAAACTAAAATTTGTGAAAAATAGTTGCGAAACTTGTGCTTAATTTTATTGCACAGAAGTGTACTTTAGTAGCTGTTTGACAATTTACAATAATTGAATTGCTTTCTGTCAATAGGGTAATTGCGTATTTTCCAATTTATTTATTTTTTCTGAAAGAATTGTTCAAGTTATTCTCTTTAATACATGTTTTTCGTCTGAACTGTATATTTTTCAAAATATAATTTAAAGAAAAAATCTTATCTCAAATATTCCCGTGTGTGACGTATATTTTCACACAGATTCATTAGTTTCATTATCTTGCCTTAAATTTGCTGATATAGAAAAGAAAAATAAAATATGATTTTAACACGAATCAGTCGTTCTACACGTAAAATATAGGTTAATAGTATATTACATCCGAGGTGGGAGATGTTTCATTACAGCCGGCTTACGTATACGAGATAATGTATACTATTTTATTCACAATCATCCTCATTTTAAATCAATAATTTTCAAAATAAATCAATGAATTATAACTTTTAATTTTATTAATATTTTGACAGCTGTCTTGAAATTTGTTTAGCCTACTTAATTACGGGGATCTACGGCAACGTTGCTAGGCAACCCCTACACAAACATTTACAACCCAAGAGATGGAAGTGAAATCTGTTATTTCCAACCTAAGAGATTGTCATTAAAGTTAGGTATGAAGTATTTTCCAACCTCCAAAAGGTGAGGAATCTGTATATTACTATAATGATTGTTAATAAAAGTCATTTCCTAGAGCGTACAGACTAGCGCATAAGTTTGTTATTGGCGAAGAACATGACCTCGTAGCCACCTGGTGGCAAAATTATAAAGTTGTCTATAGAAGAATATATGAAAATATCTATAAAATAATTATAAAATGTACGTACTGTTAAATAATACTTTTGTATCTGTTATTTTGTTTTTAGAAGTATACTATAATATTTGTATGATAAATTAAAACATATTTCAACTTCTCCGCTTTGTCGCTGTATTACAACAAGCTTGTATGAGTCATACAGACTTGGTCGAACTATATGAATATTAATAATCTACGTCACAAGAATTCCACCGCGAACTTTATTTATGGAAATTATGAATGAAAAGTTTTATATTTTCTAATAATTTTTATATTAATATGTTTAGAAATAGTTTATAATTCATAATTAATAGAAACAAATATTTATTTTTCTCGCAACTAGCCAATTGTTTTTTAGTTGTAACTTGATTTCAAAATATTTTTCTTAAGAAATTTCATTTTTTACCTCTCGCTAAGAGAGGTATTGGATTCATGCTTAAATTTTTATATCCAGATTTTATTGAATAAGCACGATTTGAGGTTCCTAGAATTCGATTATAACATTTTTAAAATGATGTATGTGTGTGTGTGTGTGTGTGTGTGTGTGTGTGTATGTGTGTCTGGATGTTGGAGGGACGATTCTTCAAAAACTATGACTTAAAAAATATTTAACTGCAGTTTCCTCCATCTGATATGCCTGGGAAGAGCTGAAAAGGTTTTGGTAACAATTGAACAACTGGAAGTAGTAGTTTATTAGAAAAATTTTTCTAAATATAATTTTTTGGAAATTTTTGTTATTACAAATATTGAAGAACAAAATTCTCCATCTAACACACTTAAAATTTTTATTATATCTTGTATAGATTTAGAGATAAAGACACTATAATATATAAAGTAATCTAATCGCTGAGGCTAAGGCACTAAGGAAACCAGTTGACAAATTCCCATGTTTATAACATAGTTTGTAAATGACACATGTCAGTGTCAAAAATCAACAGTTTTAGTGACATTCTGATAGCTTTTTCTGGGAAGTATATTTAATCTTTCTTATTATTTTATTATGGGGTCCCGTGGCCGCGTGCCTGAGTGTCTGGTCGCGAACCTAGGGGAACCGGGTTCGATCCCGACTGACGCCAAATATTTCCAATTTTAAATGGCACAAAAGTGACCCCTATGGTGCACTCTCCACACCAGCTATGAGTGCCCGTGAGGTGACGCCTGGTAAGCGCCCACACGGTAAAATATATCGTGATCATTACCGATGTCTACATGTGTTGTAGATACTGGCACACTCAGAAATGGGTAATATATGATATATATTTTTTTTACATTATTTTATTAATGAAGTATTTGAAATTATAGGTAAAATGCACATATCCATCAGAAATACCGCCAATCTGGTTAATGAATTGGAAGAATCTCTGACAAATAGGAACTTCCTCATACAATGAAATATAGATATAATTAGAATTATATGTGTGCAGAAGACATGTTAAATATAATAAAAAACAATATTTGGGTAAATTTCTGTATTTTTTTGTTATAAATCGACGGTTCGATAGCGAAGTGCAATACAATACTTATATAGCGTTATATGGAAATGGCGAGAGGTCTTGTGCTGGCCACAACAGATTTTTTTTTTCTATTGCTAAAATGGCTCATTTGCGGAGATGGATTGATTAACAAAAAATGATTGTTTCGGTGTCCTTTACAACTCCTGGCACCTTGTAGGAATATTTTGAAATACCCTATGCCCGGTGGTGGCGATTAGGGGTTAACATAGGATTTAAATTTTATGTAAGTTTTTGTATTCCTGTTAAATTTACTGTAAAATGATAAGTTGTTGTTCAGAATTAAAAAGTTGCATACCAAACTGATTTCACATCTTTTATTACCTATGTTTTTAATTTCTTCACAAATAAAAAAAAAATTGAAAATTTCTGTAAATTCGTAGCAATAGCACTGATGCTACTTGTTTTCTCTTTACCTCCCGCTTCCCTTGGTAAGGAAGGTATAGGAATCGTGCTAAAAATCGCATGTTGAGATTTTGGTAAATGACGTTTTAAGGTCCCTAGAATTCGATTTTAACATTTTCACGATGTTGTCTGCATGTGTGTATACCGGCTGTCTACTTGAAATCCGTAATATAGGGAATACAACTGTTTCTAGTTTCCTCATAATTTTAAAAGAAATTTCAATATTTCTGTTAATTTGCAGCAATAGCCATGGCTTATGATATTATAGAAAACAATACTATTTTATTCATTTTCCGTATTTTCTTTTTTGTAAAAACTAAATTAAATAATGAAGGTTCATTCAAATGAGGTATGTGTCTTTCATTATAAATAATTATTATATTGGAAATAATTTTTCCAAGAATATTTAAGTTAGTTCAACGTTTGACGTTTATAATTAATTTACGAAAACCAGAAAAAAATCTGTTGTGGCCAGCACTGTACCTCCCGCCAGTACTTCTGATGATGCCGCAACTGGCAAAATTGTATAATAAAGTAAAAATATATTTATCTTGTGAAACTAAACCGAGTGTTATTTTTTTTAACGTATATTAATTCAAACCCAAGGAGCACAAATTAGTTTGTTATTAGTTCTATTAACTTTAAAAAAACTTTTCTTAAAACTTTTTAACTTGTATTATACCTTTTATGCAACGATAATTTACTGATTCTAACGTTTATACGACGTTAATGTCAGGCGGGTGGGGAATCTATTCAACTATTTTACAACGTTTTTTTAACTACTATATAACTTTCTATTATCACTTAAGTAACACTTACATGCAATAGTTGCATATGTATTTTGCATGGACTATAATATGTTGGTTTCATTAAAGCTAATTGATAAGAGATATATTCACTAATAAAACTATAATATGGGTTACTATTCAAACTACAATACAGATTTCTCAGTAAACTATTTTCTACCGTAAATTCATATTTTATCATATCACGAGTCGTATAAGTATTCTAAGCATAACTATGTTGTATAATTATATGTGCCAAGACTTGTAATGTCTTCTGCTACTTTTTAAATCTAAGATCATCTTTATAAAGATAATATTTTTTACATATCTGTTGAACTCATTTTATAAACAAATTTATTTTTACTGTGAAATATTATATTATACTTGGAAAAAAATCAAGGGACATTATAATATCCTAAAATAAATTTAAGAAAATTTATTAAATTTTTATGACAAGTTGTTTTTTGTATTTTTTTTTTTAAATCATTCGATATTATAATGAATAAAGTATATTATAATAAACCATATAGGAGAATAATTACTTGCAGAATATTAAATTAAAAACACAATAAAATTAATTTATACTAAATTTTACAAAATGGCTTCTAAACCAGTTTCTGTTTAAATGCATAAATATGGCCGTACATATTATCATTCGATATTTCAGTTTTAATAACTTCCTAAGAACTACTTTACGTCAGTTTTTTAGTTGATGTATTAAGTTACTTAGAAACCATACTCCCACTTTCTTCTGTTTAAAATAAAACTGTTATTTTGCAGTTATTTAAAAGTTTTAAATAAATTTATAAAACTTTTATAAAACGGTAAAATAACTAATATATGCAATATATGTAAACTTTAATGCATCTATACTAAACAATTATTTATAAACTTTATTATAAAACTTTAAAAAATCTGTTTATAAATAACTGTCAATTACGTTTCTAACACTTCCTTTAATTTAGTGCGAAAGACGTTAATAAAACTAAAATAATCGACGCCAATGAAACTTAAATATAAAACATTTTAATAACTATTATGTGACCAAATAATAAGTACCACACATCATAACTTTGTATTGTAGTTTAGCAGACTAGAAAAAAGTTGTACAAGGCAAAATAACTTAAAGTGTTATAATTCCGTTAAATGTAAGTTGCAGTAACAACATTATTAGTTATAATGTCTTAATAAAAACTATGTGTTCCTTGGGAATACATACCTACTCATGTGGTCATCCCTACCAAGTATAACAGCATATGTGCTAAATAAAATATAGAAAAATTCGAATACGGTTCTGTTTCCCAATCCCAGCTTATAACCCTTTTACGATATTGCCTACTCCTACTGTGAAAGTGAGAAATAGCTAATTCAATACAAGTTGATGCAGGCTACACTCGTACCTGTTAAAGCTCACGTAGGTTTATTAAAATTTGTAAATCCTGTAAAACCATTTTCGACTAAAACTAGAAACCATATGTAAATAAATGAAATAAATATATCATCGCGGCATATTACTTATTCCTGGGTGTGTGACAATTTGCTTTATACACAGATGTCAGTATGATGATAATATTTTTACCTAGTGGCGTGGGCGTTTACCAGACTTTACATCACTGGCAATCATTGCTGGCTTAAATAATGCATAACATGAGTCACTTTTATGCTATTTAAAATTCAAAATAATTTTGGCGACAGTCAGGATTGAGCCCGGTACCCCAGATTCGCAATCAGAAACACGAGATGCTAATGCTAGATACGAGTAACATCCAAGTTAATACGGCGTCGTTTTAACTAAACAGCTGATCCATGATGACAGTTTAGTCGTTTAGTCATCTATTTTCATACAGTTTGATATAAAATATTGGATATTTGTGAATAAAATGAATGAGAACGTGCACTTTAAATTTTTAGTCAATGTCATTACATACATACCACGAATAAATATATAAATCACAACCAAGCATATATTTCGTTATATTTCCACACAAAACATTAATGTATTGTGTGCAGGTATAATATAAAACTTGGTTACTTGACTGAAATATTGAATTCTCGTGTCAGATCTAGTTTGAGACAAAATCAGAAAAAGTTTCTAATATGAAACTTGGATACGTTAAATTCAAATTCTAATTTATATTATGTTTTCTGACTAAAATATGGTTTTAATTTGGGTACTAGATTTTAATCAGAAAAAGTGTAATGTAAATCAGGCTTAATACAGAGAAAGTAGCTAATCATAGTTGGCTCATATCAGGTGTATTGTACTTTGCCTCCTATTGTTAATAAAAGTGCATTTACTTGGAATATCCCCTGATGTTTTACGGTTTAAAACAAACTTAGTTTTTCCAGAAATTTTGTTAATTATTTTACTTATTTCTGATAGTTGTTTTTATGTCAATGCACACGCTTTATAAATTTGCAGGTAGTGAATATATGAATGCACATTTTGATCATAATTATTATTTAATTCTATTTAGTTTTTTTGCTACAATTAAATAACAGACTCGCATAGTAAACAATACAATGAGTCAACAAGAGCTTTGTTGAATTTATATTTGCGTAAAATGAAAATTTGGATGTCTTTTCGATACAAGTGTAGCCTAAAGAACATTATGTCATTATATTATTTGAGAGAATGAATTATTTTTTATTTTCACGACCCCATTCAGACTTCAAAAATTCTATGCGCCCCCCATAAACCCCTTCCCTTACAGTAGCTTTTGATTTCAAAATAATTGATTAAATTTTCGCCCGAAGAAATTTGGGCGTCAGTAATTATTATAATTTCCTTTTGTTTATATACAAAGCGAACCTTTTTGCAAGACCAAACTTCAATTTTGAGATGAGGTGAGGTAGTGCACCGACAGTTCCACATAAACTACGACAGGTATTACAAAGTGCTAAAATATTAGGCGAACTAAAATTTTGTATTAATTATGGCACGTTGCGAAAATTTATTTAAAAAGTTTAATATGTAATACGTCGCTGAAATGTTGAGAAACACTGCAATAGAGTATTCAATAATCCGAAGCCTTTTGTATTTTTATAATCCGATCACTTAGCCTCCCAGGCCACCTCCATCTTATAGTTTCTCGAACAGCAAACTACCGCTATGGTACCGCTATTTCAGTGGAACAGTACGTGCACCCTAGTGCATACTCATCATTTTCTGAGTAGGTATTTTATAAGAACAATGCATGCTACCTATAAACAAATATATATATATATATATATATATATATATATATATATATATATATATATATATATATATATATATATAGGTACTCCGCGTTTTTTAGTATGTAATTTGGATTATACAAGTGTTACTTACTTTACTGTACAAAAAATCTGAACTGAATTGGAATTGGAATCCAATATCCGAACCGGTTCTCTTAAACTGTAGCTGAATAGTCGGTTTTAAGATTTTCTGCTACATGTCAAATCACTTCATAATTTTGTTACAACAAATACCAAGCGATAGTTGCTGCAACAACGATAATTGCAAACATTTTTTTCCTGTCAGTGTAAAAATTCTAATTCAATACAAATATGTCATTTTTAAGTATTGGATACTACTAATGTAAACAAAAAAAAAAAAAAATCTGTTGTGGCCAGCACAATACCTCTCGCAATTTTCACTTTATGTTATATTGTATTGCCCTTCGTCGATTTATAATAAAGAAATTAAAGAACTTTACCCAAATATTGTTCTTTTTTTATTATATTTAACATGTCTCGTGCACACAAAATTCTAATTATATCTATTTTTTCATTGTACGAGAAAGCTTCTAAACGTCACGGATTTCGAATTCGTTAACAAAATAGACGGTATATCTTATGGATATATGCATTTTACCTATAATTTTAAATATTTAATTAATAAAACAATAAGAAAGATTAAATGTACTTTCTAGAAAAAGCTTTCAGAATGTCACTAAAACTGCTGATTTTTGACACTGACTTTTATCTGTCATTATAAACTATGTTACAAACATTTGAATATGTCAACTGATTTCCTTGTTGTAGTTTAGCCTGTGCGATTGATTACGTGCGATTATTCTATATATTACAGTGTTTTTATTTCTAAATCTATAGAAGACATAATAAAAAATTTAAATGTCTAAGATATACAATGTTAATTTCTTCAATATTAGTACCTAATAAAACAAATTTTCAAAAAATAATATTTACAAGAATTTTTTAAAGAAACTACTACACACCGATTTTTCACACTTGACCGTTACGTCATAGATTGATGTTCGTATATTAGATATACGTATCGAAGACAGAATGTAGGAAACCATAAGTAAGACAGAGATAAACATACAATTACTTGTTATTTTGCAGTAATTAATGACGCAACGGTCAAGTATGAAAAATCGGTGTACACATCCGGTTGTCCAATTTTTACCAAAACCTTTTCAGCTCTTCCCATGAACGTCAGATTGAGGAATTCATAGCTAAGCTGGTTTAAGCCTTATAGTTTTAGAGGAATCGTCCTTCCAACATCCACACGTGCACACACATATATACACGTACACATCATCGTAAAAATGTTTAAATAGTGCTTATTCACTAAAATCTGGATATGCTATTTTTAGCGTGAATCCAGCACCTGTCTTAGCGAGAGGTAAAAAGTCCACTTATTTATCTACACTGAGTAAGATTTAAAATTGTTAGTATTTCGATTTACTACCTTATTATTTTTAGAAGCAGAAGTACGAAGACACAATGTATGTATATATGATATTAAATGAAATATTTAAGTTTAATATTTACGTTGGAAATGTCATTATACATATACCAAAAGTGATACTAGAATTAAAAGCCAATGCGATATGTGACCAATTTTTTTTTTAATCCATCTAAGCTAATGAAAAAGATCATGTCCTCTTTCGCTCTCGTTGCTGTATTACTTTGCACAGGTGACGTGTGACGTCATAGAATTTTAATGCGTTTTTCTGGAATTTATTAATAATTAACAAATTTAAAATCTACTGTTGTTGTTTTATTTAAAAATATATTAATATATTTTGTAAATTTGATCAAGGTCATCTTGGTCATAATGAATGGAACAACAAATATTAGAAATTATAAGAAATACCTACAATTTTAGATGAAAAATAATCTTTGTACAGATAAAATATTGCCTAATACACAACGTGTTAAAAGTGATTTTATTTTATGCAAATTTTTGCTAGTATAATGGCACTTTTAATATGGTTTATATGATAAATAACTACGAGTATTAATTAAATTTATCATTAATTATTATTCAATTTCATATACCTTAATTATTTTTTACGTTTTTTTGCATACCTAGTGACTAAGAATTTTTTTTATTTAGCTTGAAGGGAGATTTCAAATAATACTATTTTTAATATGAGTAATAGGTATTCCATTATATAGATATATATATATATATATATATATATATATATATATATATATATATATATATATATATATATATATAATTATAAATTAAATTAGTAGGACAAAATTACGTATTTTAGCCTGTTAAACTGAGTTGGTATCGTTCCTAGTAAATAAAATTAGTAATGCGGGTGCAAGTACATATTGAGGATATTTTGTATGTTTAATGGCCAGTCTTATAAACGAATGACAGTTGAATTTTTGACAGTTATATTATAAATGCTATAAAATGAATAAAATTGGTTCGAATTTATTCTACCATTTATAACAGTGGGAGTCATTATGAAATAAATGCTCGAACTGCTATACGCTGACAGATAACAGCATATCGTTACTTCACTACGATTGGTAGTTTGCAGAGGGTTTAGGTTCTTCTTCAGTAATTTCGTCTATAAAAGGGTAGCTGTAAAAGGGTTTGTCATTCGTTTTCCACTTGTTACCTAGTGAACATTGGAGTTAGAATATTGCAATAATGAACGACTCTTGGGTTCAGTTGTTATTCGCTGTCAGTTCGGTATCATCCCCGGACGTCATTGGAGTTCTTCCTACGGAGATCGTCGCCAAAATACTCAGGTAGGTCTGCTTACATTTAAATTTTTTATTATTTTCACACTATTATTGTATTGTTGTACGGCGGATGATTGTTATACAAATACATAAGTTTGTCTTGACAAGTGTAAAATGACTCAAGGATTTGTAACGTAAACATCCATTACGCGGCGTACCATTCGCACCGGTTTTCTTTCTAATATCCCTTTACTCTAATGGGTCTTAAAAGCGCAAATCCAAATTTTGATAGCAATGTTCTATTTCTCATCTGACATTTCATTTCGGTGAGATATTGTCAATAAGGAACACATATTTCAATTATAAGCAATGAAACCGGGTTTAGGGCCATTTTCATAATAAACTTTATCTTCAATTTAACACTTTAAATTTGAAGTAAAGTTGTTTTCGTTTCATTAAAATTACTTTAGCGAGCACTGCCTCACCTACTTTAGAATAAAGATAAAAACAGAGGCTGGAGTCCGATGTCGCATTTTGGCATTTAGTTTTTAGGATTTGTCTTCTTCACAGAAATACAACTCCGAACGACACTAATGACACCCATTGGTTTGTAAGGCAACACTTTAGAATAACAAAAAAATCTGATGTGGCCAACACATGACCTCCCGCCAATTCCATGTTTAAAATAGCAGTGAGCTTTAAGTAAAGTATCATTTCCGGTTAATCGTTTGTAAATAAAAACGAATTTGTTGTCCAATAAATAGAAAAGTCTGTAATACGAAATTTTGGATTGTTTTATTGTTTTTCCTCAAAAATTTGTTAGAGCTCCAAATTAAGTACTACATCCGATTTATCATATATGGTTAAAATCTAATATGTTGTTTCAAATTATATATGAGTTTTAAATACCAAATTTGAGAAGTTTTGGATCATATTTTAATAGGCTTGAAGGAAAAATCGTCACACACGTACATTCTTATAAAAATCAGCATCATCTTCTAGGTGCTCTAAAACGCAATCTTTGTAAATTCTTCGCCGTACATAATCCATTTCGTAAATGTGTAGTTGTAAATTAATATTAATTTATAGTGCTGCAAAAATAGTAATTAGCAAATTTAAATCAGATCATCCTGTATATCTAACATTTATGTATGATGGAAAATATATTATTTTTACAAACCTTAATAAAATATTTTACTATTATATTCTCATTAACACGGTTTCATTATTAATTTTAATATAATTTCTGCCTGTCAGTGACATTTGTTTAAAAATTATATTATATATTCATATTTAAAGTTATTTAGAGTTATTTACTAAATGTTATTATCGTAGAATTGAAGATTAAACCATTATATTCCATTTTAATTAGTAAAAGTTGCTAAAAAATTATATTCAATGAATTTTTTACAAGAAAAACTGTTAAAAGCTTCTATAAATAATACTTCCGGTTATCCGATATACACTTAAAACTAATGAGCACTTCCCATATTAGTATAGAATGGGTATACAAAATTTCAAATTTTTCTGATTGATAGTATTTGAGTAATCGTGTCCACAAGATCCACACACACAGACACACACACACAGACACACACACATACATACCTACAGACATCATTGTAAAAATGTTAAAATCGGATTCTGGGGACATCAAAACGTGCTTATTATATAAAATCTCTATATGCTATTTTTAGCACGATCCCTATACCTCCCTTACCTAGGGTAGCGGGAGGTAAAAATGAATTATACACAGCCTTAAAGTAAATTAAATTTATAAGGCAAATATGAACAAATGTGTAAGTCTTATAGATCTGTAAATATGCAAAAAAAAAACTAACTAAAACACATATTTTTGTATTTTTTTTTTTACGTTTGTAATAAAAGTGCAAAAAAGTGCCGTAACGTTTTATTATTTCACCCGTTTGTGTCAAAAAAGTGCATTTTTCACACTTGTATTGTATTAAAAAAGACGTACTTTATAAACTCGTTTTAATAAAACACAAGTGTAGTTTTTTAAAAGACGTAAAAAATATATACATAAGAGTTGCAGCTTTCATTGCGAATTTGTTCGTTATTTACAGATTTACAGAACGGAAGAAACGGCTCTTTTCTTTTTTTTTGCAACCAAAAGATGTTTGGTATTGCTCTTTTACAATTATTTTTATACATCTACATTGTAGATAACGGCATTAATTATAGGAGGGTCAAGTTATAATTATTAAGAATAAGACACATGGGTCCAATTTTTTAAAATTATATTCGAAATAGCCCACTTCAACAATATGTAATACTAGAATTATGTTAGAATAAGTAACATTAATACAAATATGATAATAACTATAACTTTTCAAACTAGACGCAAACAAAGAAATACCATACAGACATTCAAGGAGTAGGTACTCAAGAGCAGTAGAATTCGAATAAGTGGTGGAAATATCATTTTCAGTAGAATTTAAAATACAGTAAAGATACAAAATCGTGGTCATGTCAAGTTAATTTCTGGTGTATTGAAGACTGCCAAAACTATCAAATTATAAATCATGTTTCAAAAATGCCCTCTGGTTAATTTCATATTTTTACTCATAACGATAATTTAAAACTTGATTAACTAACTGTAATATTAGGGCAAATATTTTTTATTCTTAACAACTTTTATGTGTCAATTTTATTCTAACGTACATGTATTTTTGTTGTAGAAATCTAAATAGTTCATCATTAGTATCCGCGAGCCGAGTAAACAAGCGATGGATGTCAGTATGCAAGGGCGACCCCGTGCTTCGCAGAAGAATTTATAGAGAAATTAAAAAGGAAAAATCGATCCAGATGCGAAATATGTCTCTTTTAACCGCGGAATTACGAGTGATCAGGTCTAATCAAGTCAAACCACTGGGTGACAGGAACGGAGTAGTTCGGATTGCACCTAGGCAGATTAAGTTGGACATTTCGAACAGGTCGCCTCCCATTCTAAAAAAGATATTTTACGCCAAGGTGCATCCTTTGACTGACATAAATGTTTTGACGAAAAATGAGACTGAAGTAAGGAAAAGGATAGTTAGCAATAGATTGAAAAAGCGATTAAGATTATAGAAATTAGTATTATTGTTAGAGTTAAGTTTAATGTAAATAAATATTTGTTTTTCGAACTGTTTTTGTTTTATTAAAATATATTATTAAAATATATTTAATTTCAGAATATAAACAGATGGCACAGAAAAATATTGAAGCTACTGCTTCTTTACAACAAATGAGGAAACAACATAAAGGGAGCAATTATGATGTGCAATTTGTGTGTTTATTTTGTAATCATATAACTTAGAAGTGTTTAATTTTACTCCGAAAAATAAATATATATTTTTTTAATTTCTTACACCTTAATTCATGATAGGATGATAAGAAGCAAGTATTGTATTATCTCCCGCCATTTCTATTTAATTCTTATTCAATAATGATAACAAATATATAGGTAGTGTATTTTCAAAAATGAATCTATTTTGCAATTTAATCATAATTATGATATTTTCAAAACTCTTAACATTATTAATTTAAGTAGAGTGAATTTGGTCTTAATGTCCCATATATTTATTTCAACATGGAGCTTCACCTGTCGTTATGGTGATAGCTTGTACAGTTTTTTCTTCATCGTTCCTGTAATGATTACCAATAAATCCTTGAGTAGATTTTTTCGTACAAATTGTAAAAATGTATTGATAATTGGATTTCAAAAAAAAAGAAATTTTATTTTTACCTATTGCTGAAGATGGGCTCGACTTCAAATCTCATGAAGGTTCCCAAAGGATATTAAAATTATTAATTTAAGTTTATTTATTTTTTGACTGCGGTATTTATATATCAACTTTTGGCTTCTGGCACGATTGTAGTAGATATATAGTCTATGAAAACAATATAGTTTCCAACGTCTAAAATTACCATTACCAGTATGACAAATATTTTCTAAATTTTTATATTTTAATTGAATTATATTCAACAGCATAAAAATATTAGGTTTCTGTGTATTTCATTTATTTACGGGTTGTAAGTTATTTAAAATAATAAATTATTAGTATTATCTGTGAAGTAAATAACGCACATCACAACTTGAAAAGTGGTTTTATTTAACCAAATTTGGAATAAATATTCTTAAGTAATAAAAAAGCCATCAGTCTTCCTTTAGTTTGACATATTGTGAACTTTTATTACTGGTGTTTTTTAGATTATTTATGCTGTTTGATTTTTATTTACTGTTGGCATTTTAAATTTCATAGTATTATTATTGTTTCATATTTTATTTCTCAGTAAATTCAAGAAATTTCAGAAAAATATAATGCGATTCATAAGCTTTGATTCCTAGTTACTTTCTATACTTCATAATATTCTTTCATAGAAGAATGCCGTTTTCGCTTAAAATATCAAGAGTGACCTGATACTGCTTTCTATCTGCCAAGTTATTTACAGATTTGGACTTTGCATCATTATTAATATTGTGATTTAAAAATTTTCTATACTAACAATACCTCCCTATCATCCATTATTAACGAAAATGAGTTATAAGTAGATTTGAATTTTATTTTAAAAACTTCCCCCAAATTTAGCTATTGTAGTAGTTATTCGTGATATCGCATAAGTTATCGACTTACAAATATTAGAATTCAAAATCCGGTTACTCTTAAATTTATATATTTATATCAGTAACTACCGAAATTTGGGAATGTATTGGTATCTGTAAAAATGAAATATAAATAGCAATTTTTAATCAATTTAAAATACTTGAAAAGGTTGGTGCATAGAAAAAAAATATATGCCATTTAAAATATTTTTTAAAAACGGTTACATCGTGTGTGTTTAATTTTCAACTGGGCTCACATAAACTTTCAACTTGTCAACTGAATATGTGTTTACTCACTTGTGCCATAAATAACTATTAAATTAGAATAAAAATATTAGTTTTTTTTAAACTATAAAGCATGTCCCAAATTAAGTGGTATATACCTACCATTGGGTTCTCAAAAACTATAAGAGCTACTAGGTCGGTTAAATGGACAATGTTGTGAAGAGTGCTGATTCAGATTCCGTTGAGCAAAATTTAGATTCACGAACAGTTTAAGTTATTAAAAAAAATGAAAATTGCGATTTTAAAAAATATAAAATAACTCTGTTATTATAAAATTTATTAAAAAATATTTTTTATTATACGTGCATCATAATCGCTCTTTAAAACACCGAAAAGCGTACCTAAATCGACAACTAAAGCAATGAAAAAAAATATATTGACTTGTTGACTTAACTTGAACAATACCAATAATTGTTGTCTCCGTGTCTCCTTGGAAACGTTCAAAGGCTAGCTTATACACTTGTATCATAAAAGTTATTTGATTTGATGAGGCAAACAAAAAAAGATATAATAAATAAATATTTTTTTTTCTCTTTCCAATGGTATAAGGGTCATCATGTTTTAAATTTGTTTTGCCCGTAAAATCTTAGATTTCCGGTTATTTTCATTGAATTTATTATTTTAGGTGAAAACTTTAATTCGTTTTACAAAACAGTATTTTATTTTATTTCATTATCTTATTCCATATCTGACCTACTGCATAATTTAATTTTGATTCAATATTTTTAATTTAATATATATTTAACCAGGTATCTAATATGGAATTTTATATTACATCCGAGCTGGAAGATGTATTATTACAGCAGAGGGCTTATGTATATTATGAGATAAAGCGCGAGGCTGAGATGAAACTCCCACGGAGGTTATGTATACCATTTTATTCACAATCATCCTCACTTTAAATCAATAATTTTCAAAATAAATCATTGAGTTATAATCTTTAATTTTATTAATATTTTTGACAGCTCTCTTAAAATTTCTTTTAGCCTGCTTTATTATAAGGATCTATGACAATGTTGCTAGGCAACCTCTACATACACATTTCCAACCAATGAAAGTGAAACCTGTTATTTACAACTCAAGAGATTGTCCTTACAGTTAGGAATGACGTATTTCCCAACCTCCAAAAGGTTAGGAATAGGCTTGTTACTATAATGATTGTCAATAAAAGTTATTATTGAAACAAATTATTTTTATTGACCAATATATTTCTAGTCATAACAAAATAATAAATTTAAGTAAAATAAATTTACATATAACAAGTAATTTCATGAAAAATAAAAAAAAATCTAAGATTTTAGGGGTAAAGCAAATTTAAACACAATGACTCTTATACCAGTGGAAAGAGAAAATAATATTGTTTTGAGTAAAAATCCAGTGGCACCCATTTAAAATTAGAAAGTTGCTATCTTGAAAACTCACTTTTAAGTTTATTTTAACCAAACATATAACTTTTGTATGAAACATTTTATTATATCTTTTATAATAATGGTGTTATTTGACATTTTATAAAATCGTAATTCTGTTTTTTTTTTTAATAACTTTTAAACTGTTGTGATTCTAAGATTGTCTCAACGAAATCTGAATCAGCACTTTAAACTGCACAACATAGCCCATTTCACCGACCTCGTAGCTCTTATAGGTTCCGAGATCTCAATGGTATACCATTTAAATTGGAACAACCTGTATATAGGTATATTTTTCTTTAAATATATTAAAGGGGGTTATAGTATACTAACCGAGCCGCCCCGGTTTCGCACGGGTAAAGCTAGAATAACGATTAGCTACACGTGTACCAGTAATTTTTCACATTTACTTCGGAGACATACGCTGTGTAGGGAGCCGGCAAACTGCCTCGCATCGTACATATAAACATGTAACAGGCTCCACCCACTCCCCTCCCGATCCCACACCGCACCTAACAGCGCCATTTTCTAAACATGTCTCGGGTCCTTTACTTATGTACATATGATGCAAGCTATCTCTCCGACAAATATAGAAAATCTGCTAACGGTTAAAACTTAACTAGATACAAAGATAAAGAAATAATTGAAATCATCCCCTATTGTACCGCCTTGAGGGATGATTTTTGAAAAACGCTGAAACACTATTTCATACCAAAAGCATAAATATTTTTATATCACTAACTTGAGAAATGATGGATTCTCCATACAAATTTTCATTCCCTATTTCACCCCAAATTTTATTTTCGCGACAAAAGGTAGCCTATGTCCTTAACCAAGTTCCAAACTATCTCTATACCAAAATTCATCAAAATTGATTCAGCGGAAGAAATGATGGGTTCTCCATACAAACTTTCATCCCCTATTTCACCCCTTCAAGTTTTATTTTCGCGACAAAAGGTAGCCTATGTTCTCCACTAAGGTCCAATCTATCTCTACACCAAAATTCATCAAACTTGGTTCAGGGGAAGAAATGATGGGTTCTCCATAAAAACTTTCATCCCCTATTTCACCCCTTTAAGTTTTATTTTCGCGAAAAAAGGTAGCCTACATCCTTCTCCAAGGTTCAATCTATCTCTATACCAAAATTCAGCAAAATTGGTTCAGCGGTTCAGGCGTGAAAACGTAACAGACAGACAGACAGATAGAGTTACTTTCACATTTATTATATTAGTATGGATTAGTATTATAGTATGGACGAGCATAAACACTATATAGAAAAGAATTTTTTCTTTGAATAAAATGTAAGAATTGCCATGAGAAGAGAATGCAGCAATCTGAATACAAAAGTCCGTTATAAGAACTACCGAAGGGAGCAATAATAAGGATTATGATTATATTACCATGAACATCATAATGCCTAGGGATTTCCTTGGAAAAGATTTTATGATTAAATTTCTCGAACAAAAGTAACACGAAAGACATAAATCTTAATTCTACTTGTACATCTAATAACATGAACGAAATAATAATACGATTATAATGATTATACTTACTAAAATATATACGTATATAATAACAAAAAAAAAACTATTTAGTTTTTTCCAAGACTACGCCCACCACAATTACATATAAAATTTGTTAAGTTTTCACTTTACAATAATAATTAAATAATGTTGGTAAACATAATATACCTACTTACACCATTCAATGTGTTACTAACTAGCAATATATTTGCAAGAAATAATATTTCCTGGTTAATGCTATTATATTATATAATATGTATTTTCAATGTTTGGTGCTCTTCTACGCTGGTTGAAACTATCCCCTTGCTGCTTTTTTAAATACATAGGCAAGACTATGATTAATTACTTATCACAACATTCAGTTAATAGTAAATAAATAATTGAGTGCTAAATGCAAGGTTAAAAGTGCATGATAAACTAACAGTTAATAGTAACTTTTAGATATTAATTTAATTCATTAATATTTTTTACAGTGATATTTATTTGTCGAATACATACATTTGAATTTGAACAATATTAAATGAATATTCATGGCTTTGTGATTATCTTTAAAGTAAAGACACAAAAGACCTCACTAAAGATATGTCTGATTTTCAATAAAAATATATCAGGCTAAACGTGCGAAAAATTGTCTAAAATATTATCGATTTTGTTATACTTCATAACTTCATATTCGTTTTAATTTATTAAATATATGTATTAAGATATACAGGGTGTTAATGAATACATGTTACAACATTTATAGGGTATACATATATATAGAGGATGCAAAATAGACTAACTTTTGCTGATTAATTCATATCCGAAAACGCATTGTTTTGGAGCTACAGTCTCTTAAAAGTGTAATTATCAGCTATAATATCCCGAGGACACTGATAATTACGAAATAATTTTATGACAGTTACCTAAAAGCAACATGTTTGAGGAAGTTGTGATAAAATTATAAGTATTTATCAATTATCGAGGTGTATTCGGTAGGAATTTTTATAAAATTTTAATTGAATTTATGAAGAATTTGTATTTAGCAAAAATTTTATAATTATAAAATCACCCAATAGATGTTAGTAGCAGCTATGAATATGTTTAGTGTAAAGTGTGGAACGATAATATGATTGACACACAACAAGAAGACAAGACACGTTCCGTTTTATTACACAAACGTTTAATAGTAACAATAATAGAATGATATTTTATAATTGTCAATTTATAATAGAGTGTTTTATTATGAGTGTGAGTGTGTATTTTATTAATTGGATCGTTATTTTCACTGCCATACCATGAAAACGATATTTTCAAATTAAAACAATTAATCTTTAATTATATATCAAAAAGTGTTTGTTACTGCACCTTAGTGACAGTGTAAGTTTGTTTTGATTGGTTACTTTCACACACGTGATCAGAATTACAGGGATTCAATAGGATAATTTTTAAAAACAAAAAAAAAAAATCTGCTTATTTATAGTCCGCTGTGACCTGACATTGCTTATTTTAACTTTGTAATACATATTATATTCATAGTGAGGACCACCAACTTCAAAGTAAGTATTGCACCTTCGGAGTTAATTTGATGCATCCCTTCAAAAATGCCAGGATTTCATTGAATTTCATATGTTGCCATACACTCAGCCGTACTTTAATATCATATTAGCGTAATCGCGAACAGTATGCCCATTCATAATACGTCTGCAATTCAATGTTAAAAGTTAAAATAAACAAAATAATAACTGAAGAGATGGATCCCAGCCAACCAAAATTAAGGTAGATAGTTACTCTTTTAAGAGCTTGATTGCGGGTATGATTTTATTCGTAAAAATTGATCTAGTTTGAATCTTCAAGATATCCTATAAAAGTATAACACGGTTAAAATTATCGTTACATAAAAAAATGTTACAAGTTAATATACAGGGTGTTATGTAAGTAAGTGTTCAATGCTTAACCCATGGTAGAACTGACCCCAAAGATAATAATCTGGCAATAATTTTTGTTTAACATCCTTTCTACAAGAACTAGAGGCCTTTAAAACTGACCAATCACGTCATAGTTGAAAACTTTATAAAAAAAGTAAAAATCAATGTGTTCTCTGGAAACATTAAAATGTTTGTAATTTACAGAAAAATGTCAGTGTCAAAAATCCAGATATATTACTAAAGGCTTTTTGTGAGAAGTACATTTCATATTTCCTATTTTATTATTAATCAAATATTTAAAATTATAGATACATATATTATATATACGCATCAGATATGTGGGCAATCTCGCTATTGAATTTGAAGAATCACGAACATTTAGAAGAGTAGGAGGAAACTTAAATAGAATGAATTAAAAAATATAAAGATATTTTAATAATAGATGTAATTGGAATTTTTGTGTATCTACCAGAAATGTTAAATAGAAGATGTACTTATATAGCCTAATATGCAAATTGCGAAAGGTCTTGTGCTGGTCTCAACTGATTTTTTTAACTTGCGAAGCGGTGTGTCCGTATAAACTATGATGCAGCGTGCAACAGTATCTTTTTGAAGTTTTAAGTTTCTGGTAATACCTGCTGATTGGAAGAAGGGTATTGATATTGTGGTCCTACATTTGCATTACATAATTTACCTATTATATGTCTATGCTCACATCCATCTATCACATTGTTAAGATAAATGTAATAATAATAATACTCATCTTAATATACAAGTAAAATAAAGATTTATTATTAGTATTACCTAATAGGTATCTAAGTTAATCAATTATATTCTATGTAGGGACATATGTGTATGTGATACTCGTACAAATGTAATGATGAACATTTTAAATGGCATTTTTACTATACTCGTAAATAAGTTCTATAAAGAATCATTTGAAACTGAAGCAGAGCAATGAAAGCAACTCATGATTCCGTAGTTATTTTCATTTATTCCTCGTCCCACTTCAAAGCATCTCGACAAAAACTAGATACTAAACCGGCTAGCAGTGGCAGAGTTGTAAAGATAAAGCTCTCAACCTGGCCGTTAGGTAATTGAGAGCATCACAAGTGCATCGTCGCCATTTTGTCCTCTTGTTCACGAGACCCGTAATGAGAAGTTAATAGGCGACGTTATAGATGACGAGAGGGAAAAAGTGTTTCCTGTACGTGACTGAACAAAGCCTGAATCATCTCCGAGTCGTGTCGTAGGTCGAGAGCGCTCCTGCTCTGCTGCACGCGTTGATCAGATTTGCAGATACGGCGAAATTATTGAAATGTTGTCGTCATCGTTTTCTCAACAACAATGAATTCGCTGTGTACGAACGATCTTTCGTTTTACAGCTCTCACTGTGAGGTTAAGGACTTTTACAGTTTTACGGTTTAGGGATATATTAAGTAAAAATAAATGAAAAGTTTCCTTAAGCTACGTTTCCACCTCTTAGCATAGTCTTTGTTTTTGTTTTAAGTCATAGTCACAAAAGTTTGTTATACGGCGATACAGCTGAGCGTTTCCAGCTCATGATTTTGTCTTAGTTTTTGTCGCTGTCGTAGTGCATAGTCAGAAAGTTTGCAAGCTCCAAACATTTTGTCTTTGTTTTTGTCATTGTTGTGTGGAAGAGAGATAAGGGCATCTCTCTCTATGTGCTTTGCTTGTAACCAAACATTTCGCTAGTTGTGGAAAATGAGATCTGTCATTATGTTACTTTTATTATTATTTAACAGTATGGATAATACAACTGTATTAGTAACAACCCTAAAGTTCAGTGGTGAAAAGAAGAAGGCTTGCTCCAGTTGCAGCAATACTTTATAAACATCGTCGTAGAATTCATCGGTGGTGGATACATCGGATAAATCAAAAACGAGTAGAACAGGGAGGCGGGGACAATTTATTAAACGAAATGAGACTGTTTGATGAAGAAAAACTTTTTAATTACACAATATGAACTGTTGAACAGTTTGACTTTTTGTTAAATTTAGTAAAAGAACCACTAACGAAGCAAGATAAGTTTAGAAAAACAATTCCACCAGGGGCAAGTACGTTAATACATCGGATAATAAATAATAATTAGTTATTTTATCAAATTTTTGTAGATTTTTAGCAACCAGTGACTCTTGGCATGCCGCGTTGGGCGTAACTGTGGCGAAACATCAAATATACATGTCAAAACATATTATTTTCATCTTGATTTTAAGTTTTAAATACAATCTTATATTAATACAAATATTTTTGAAATTTAAAATGCTCTATATAATAATTTTGGCATATTCAAATTATTTTTTTATAAAATTTCTTTTTAAATTATTTTTAGTTTATATACATTGATTAAATTGTAAAGTCGTTATATATGTGAGTATCAATTAATTACACAAATAAAAGAATTTGTAAACAATTTCAAATGTCTAACTAAATTGTCTTTTCGCTTAAATGTGAACACACAAGAACAAAACAATAACCATGTGTTACGAGGTGGAAACGGTTTGAATTTTTGTGACAAAAACAAATGAAAGCGACTAAAACAAAGACTAAACAAATACTATGTTAAAAGAGTTAAAAGAGTCTAAATATGTTAATGGATATTATTGGTAGGTATATTTGCATTTCTATAGTAGAAGTAAAGTACATGTATCACTTTCAACAAACGTAAACATAAAAGTTTTGGAAAATAAGGTAGAATACCTTCGTCGAACAGCACAGATTTAACATATTTTATCACTTTATAAACTACTACTTCTACTAATTCATAAAAAATTGCTGTAGGAAATTTCAAAATCCAATTTTATATAAGCCGATGATTTCTTTAAATTTTTCTCATAAAATATTTCAAAAGGTGTTCCAACTACACAGAACCGCAAATAAACCTACATATTTATATAAATTTGTTATTTAGCGAAACATATTAATAAATTCTTCAAAAGAATTTTTCCTTGGCCGTGGTAGTTATGGATAAATTTTTGGACTGTACTCAAAATACCTTATTTTCGACTTCTACTATTATCGGTTTCAAAAGTAAAGTCTCCTGAGTTTAGGGCATTATATATTATATCATATATAAAAATATCGCGGTTTGCATAATGATATTCCACGATAATTTCTAATTTACATGAAGAAAAATATATATTTTTTTAGTTTTACCATTTAAACATTACACTATGAAATGTAAAAAATGAGCACCATTTTTATTGAAATTTTGAGATACACTAACTTCAAACTAATGAAATTCATATATATTCAAATGTACACAAAATTTAATGTGTGTTAATATGTACCTTTATCTACAATTTGAGGTAAAAAAGAAGTATTATAATTATTAAAATTTGTTATAAACAAAGAAAAACTAAACATCAGCTAACTTCACATACAGAAAAAATATCAAAAAAATATTAACATGTTCAGATTGTATGATTATTGAAATAATGAAAGAAAAACGTAATAATAATTACATATAGCAACTCAATAATGTGCAATTAATTGTTAAAACCGAGAAAGTCGCAATTTTTCAATTTACCCCCTCGGGGTGAGAGAGGATGCCGGATTACAAACTTCGTGTACGTTCGTCTATTATAGTCATGAGTCAAATATGTTCGATCCCAAGGTGTATAGAGCGGCAAAATTTACTATTAAAATTATTGCACGTTTGTTCCGGAATTATAATATTTAATGAAAGTAAAGATGTACTCAGGATTTCAGTCAGTGATAATAATTTTATTCTACAGCCAACGTTTTGCCCACATTTGGAGCTTCATCAGGGCAAAGAACAAGTTAAAAAATTTTCTTTGCCCTGATGAAGCTCCAAATGGGGGCGAAACGTTGGCTGTAGAATAAAATTATTATCACTGACTGAAATCCTGAGTACATCTTTACTTTCATCCTTAGCACAGTCGTTTACTACTTCTTCATAATATTTAATATTTGTAACTTCAAGAATGTCGAATGTTTAATTACATTTATAACATATCTATTTATTACTTTATTCTTCTTTTTAATAATTTACTTTTATTTCATAATAAATAAGCAATTTTTTCATTTATTTAATGTGAAGTATAATAATAAATTTATTAAATAGATATAGAGTGAATATTTAAAATACAACAAAATTTTTCATTCACATATAATGCCGAAATACACGTTTGCTGCTTTACGGTGCCCATAATACGTTTAGCTCAGCCGAAAACTGAAAATTGTTGAAATTGTAATGTTTATATTCTGACGTATCATTTTTTGTTTTCATTTATTTTTTAATAAATACGCTTAAAATATTTATTCCTAACAGAATATCGAAACAAAATTTCTTAAAGAATAATATTAATCGAGATACTTTTCTGTCACTTTTTATTTACTTCATAGAAAACAACAAATTAGACATAATTCAAATTACATTTTTTTGTTGAATTTCTGATTAATTCAGGATAGAATATATCCTAACTAGGAAAACATGGAAATTTCATGCTCCCAATTTACATTTTATTTATTTATACACTCTATACATTATATTCTGTCCATTATGATGAAAGTTATTTCATTTCAAACCCAGGGGACTTTATTTTTCAAACCGATAATAGTTTATAACTTTATCAGGAGCTACAAGTGTTAACATATAATTGAAAAATAGTTTTTTTTTACTGCGACGCCACCCCTGGGGTTAGTGTTGGCATGGCAATGTACGTCCTCTCTGTAGACATTGGGCGCCGACGGTGGTGTGTTGAAAAAAGAGAGGTCGGGAGCTCTGTGGCGTTAGGTTAGCGTCGTTTTACAGAGAAACGCTGGACGTCATAACTAACCAATTTATTGCACTCGTATGTTAAATATATATTGTAACGAAATCGTTGTTACTTACGCCTATTTTATTACATTTCGTCCTGCTTATATTACCGTCGCGAGCTGTCCATACTACACCTGAAATTTGGGCCTGTGAATTACGTTATACCATAGATACAATTTACCTTAACCTTACTCATTTCTTTAATCTCAACTTTCTCGCTATAATTACATCGTTTTGTTGTTTCTTATCTTATTGGTTAAAAAAGTAAATAGTTGTCATGTCAGATAGTGACGATTTTTAGTAGCTAATAAAAGTAATTAAATTTCAAAAAATTATTTTTTTAAATTGTTTAAATTTGGAAATATATTTTAAAAGTCATCCGATGTTTTACTATATCCTTTTCTGCATTTATTTAAATTTATTTAATTAGTATAGCATAGTTTTCACGCGTCGAAGTAATTATTTTTATTATCTATTATTGGAAACTCTGATTCAAGGCGTTGGCTGAGGAAGCTGGCTTGTTTTCTTCCTCTCAGGCTTGACCGTTGAAAGAAATTAGACGTAATTTTCTTTGCAAAGTTTTTTTTTGTTAAATTGTTGTTTATTCCATTATGGAAAGATAGTAAGAGTTTCTAGTGTTCGATCTTCCCTAGTGGAAAAGGGGTAAGCGTTTCGCTATCTTTGGTTGTAATTATTTACAGTTTTTGTGGCGTGAATTCTCGTTTTCGCAAAACGTTTCGTACCTTGCGGTTTTGTTCGTGGATTTTGCAAAACTCTTACCTAACCCTTTACCAGCGAACTGTAGCAACTTAAAGGCGTCTAATTTGTATCAAGGGTCTTGCTACGGTTTGGGGTATCTAAATTTTGAGTTTCGATTTATTTCCACGAGGCTAGTACCAAATTCTGTTTTTTTTTTGTATGGTCGTTGGGCAAATTATAAACTTTTTATTGTACTTAAATCTCATACTCAAGTTGTACCTAAACTTATTCAGTCCCTTAGCGTACAGTGTACGTCATCAATTTTATAACTTTTCCATAAATTTTTGAGTAGTTCTGTGTAACTTTTTTTTAAGGTAGAGTTATACCTCGACCGGTTCCTTTTGCGTAAAGGGTTACGCACTCAAATTTTGCTCGTATACCACGTTATTAGTAATTCTGCTTAATTATTATTTTATTTTATTTTTTTGGGCTAAATTATTGAAAGGTATTTTTTTTGTTGATAAATTTTTGGAATTTAAAATTTTATTAGTGCATTCAAAATTCATTTGAAGTCTCCTTCCTTTCCCATACCCTAGAATGAATGTAGGTTGTGAGTACATGACGTGACTTGACAATTTTGGACTAGACAAATTTTCGGCTCGTTTTTTCCGAGTCGGCTTCTTAGAGTCAATTTTTTTTTTTTATTTATATTTATCGCTAAATTGCCGTAGTAGCCACAATTTTTATGTTATTTTGTAACTGATTTATTATGCATTACATTCGACTCGACGAAGTATTTGTCTGGTTATTAATCCTTGCACGCGTCATTATTTTTGTTTGCAAAGCCCTTTTGGCATCTTTTATTATCGGGTTAATTGTTGCGCACTTTAGATTACCATTTAGTCACATATTCGCTCTGCGTTTTTACATATTTACTCTTTTTCTACTTTCTTCTTTTTTTCATACGGCCGTTCTTGTTTTTATCAAAATTTTTATAGTATAAATTTAAACCCAGGTATATTTTTGTAAATAACTTTTTGTAATTTTTTTTTGTGGAACATTCACGTCTGGAGCTCTCGCTTAGGGCCTTAAAATTTTATGTACAGTATAAAGCCGTTAAGGCAGTGTGCAGATCTCTGTAGAGATATTTTTGCTGGCCAGATTTTTTTAGGGAACTTAGTCAATGACTTACACGGTTTTTTCCGGGATTGGGATTGAGAAGTGATTGAGGGAGGCTAGCCGTAGTATCTCTGTGAATGAATCCTATACAGTGTCCCACACTCTATCTTCAGTGTAGCAGAGATAGCCAATGTTAATCTTATGGACGTTTTCTGTACCATGTTGCCAATTTTTCAATGTAATGTAATATTGAAACATTCATAAATTTTCATTGCTATACCAAAATTAGTTAACACTGTACAATTTAAGTTTTATGAGGGTGTCTTATTTACCCAAGGGCTTATTGGAATCACCCGAAATTTATCTGCAGTTCTAAATAGTTTTATTTACAGGGGCGCGAAAAGATGCTTTGGAACCGAGGTGTAAAAAACATGCTGAAGCTATTTGTACCTGTAATAAGTAAAATTTCAATGCAATATTTTAAAACCGGCCCGCATACTAATCTTGATCAAATGCATTAGAGATTAATATATTATAAATTCAAATTGAAGATTATAAAAAAGAATAAAGACTTATGAACTACATATGTAAAATATATGCAGTATTTCTATCAAGCCTAAATATTAGTAAATTATCAAATAAGAAGATATAAATTAAATAAAAAAATAATGGTTAATAATTTTAGCTCTTTATGAGTTCATCATATAATATGTCGACATAAATAGCATAAAACATAAAAAAAATATTCTTCATCAATATGACATAGGGATAATGTATCGCAGGAGGAACACAAAAAATTTGGGATTTCAATTCATCATATCTTCCTGCTCCAATCGGCAAGTATAGTGTTACAAAATATAGTGTTAATTATTTCATGTAGCTCTATATCTTTTCGTGGAAATGGAAATATGTAACATAAGGAATTTATATTGTTGACGAAGATTGTAAAATGTCCAATTAAGTACAAAAATGTTCTATATTATTTACTTTAAATTGACTAGAGTTTATATGTTAATTATTTTGATTTACCTACGCTTGTTATGTTTTTATACCCTACTTATATTTTGTGTTTATATTATTTTATATTTTTTGTAAATTGTTAAACTGACCAGTTTATTATTTATTTATTTTTCTTTTCACCCACCTGTTTAGATACACTGAAAGTACACCAGTCATAAATACATTCAATGAAGTACCCAGAATATTTCATCTCTTTTTGGGCATATATTTTGCTCTTTTTATCTTGTAGCCTAACAGCAGGCAAATTTGGCAACATGGTACTCCATAAGACCCTATACTGAACATAGAGTGTGGGACACTGTATAGTCGTGCTGAGGCCTAGGCTGTATTGCTTGTCATCTTTAACTAGACTACAAAATTGGACTGGAGCAGTTATATGAACTCAGCTGATCCTGACCGACACCTGTTCACCTGCGTGAAACCACAGGATACGACGTCTCGACGTCCTTGTCGACTACAGTGTTAGGTAACGAGTTGTTCCTTTTTCGTCGGTGCAGTTTGCCGTTAGCAGGAGCGCTGACCTAAGTCCTTTTCTGTCCGGATGCCGGGAAGACCAGGTGGTCCCTTTGTGTTAGTATCAATCATTGTAAAACCAGAAATAGGTAACTCAAGCTCCAACGCGGGTGTAATTGTCTTGTCATTAATTTTTATTATTAAAACTACTTTACATTTTTTTTTTTTAGAGTTGACCTTACTCTAAACTTTCCTTGTTTTTAAGGTCTGGCGCCCACTAATTTCTTTCGAGACAAGCTCGTTTTGCATTTTTCCAAATAGAGTTGCACTTAATTTATTAAATTTCATTCTGTCGCGAATATCTGTATCTCGAAATAAATTACAAAACCCTAGACCCAGCCGCCGCTTTGTGTTTCATCTAGCCCTAGTCAGAGCAAAATTTATAAGTGTACACGTACAGGTATGTTCAGCTAGAACACAGGTACTGGTTCCGTTGTTCCTGTCATTTGCGAAATTCCGAAGGTTTAAATTTGAACTTGCCGTTTGTGATATTACAGGGCAAAACGTAAAGATAGAATCAAACTAGTTAAGAATAGTAGGTGTATATATGTCACATGGTTTTAAAATTTCTAAGAATTTGTTATATTTACCTATATTTTTATTTCATCACAACTGTTTTTATTTATTTATTTATTTAACATTTGGCTTGAGATCTACTCGTATTGTTGTAATTTTTATGTGTTCTTTGTTTAGACCGTGTACCTAGTTTTTAAGTATTTAAGTTTTCACGTAAGTCTTTTACAAAATAATATGTAAAATTAAACACCTGTAGCTCCTGATGAAGATCTATATGAGATCTAAACTAGTAGAAGCCGAATATAAAGTATTTTGACTGCAGTCCAGAAATTTTGTTTCTATATATACACAGGGTGTTAAAAAATAAGTGTCCCAAATTATGAGGGCATATAGTACTAACCAAAATGAGTAAGAAATGTTTAATCAACATGGGTCCGATCTTCCGAGATAAAAGGCAATGAAAAATGAGTTGTTTCGGTGTTTACCTCTGCTATTTGGAAAACTGTAACAGTTACGACTTTGATTAAATGAGACATTTTGTTTACCTTCCAGAGGTCATCGTAGATGCGTTTTTTTTTTTTTTAATCAAATAATTGTACTACGACAAAAGTTGTGGCCAATATTTAGTTTTCAAATAACTTCGTAACTATTAAAAAGTGACAAAAATGTTTCTTATAAAATGTTATTATTTTTTTATAGTCTATTTACTGGCAAAGACAAAATTTCGTTCGACCACTATCTTAGTCATTTTTTCTTCGATTCTAATACAAAATGGCCTTTTCTCAAAAACAGTTGAAGATCGGACCCATGTTGATTAAACTTTTTTACTCATTTTGGTCGGTACTATATGCCCTCATAATATGTGACACTAATTTTTTAACACCCTGTATATAAATTTCTATAAAATTTAATTCCAGGAATACATAAAAAAATCCGCATTATGAAATTTAGTATATTTCGAGTAAACTTACATACTAATTTATTTTGTACATATCTGTGCATGTTTCATTTTCAATGTACTTTACGTATCTTGGGTCGTAATATTAATAGTAAAGCAAAATAGTCAATTTTATTTGGCAAATTTAATAATTAGCAAAAAAAATTTCGTTTATCTATTTTACAAGTTAAATTTGTTTTTCCGTTCATATTGAAAATACCTCATATCTCGTTTATTATGAGATACAGAAAAATATGTTGATTAATTTTATATATTTTTGACGTAAATTTAACAAAATAGGAATGCTTAATTTATTGGGGTGAAAATTAAATTATTAAGATTTTTATTATAAATTTATTTATATTTAAATCATATATGAATTGGTGCAATGATTTCTGAAACTTTTAAAATACAGTATTGCCGATTTTTCTCGAAATTTGACAGTAAACGTTTGCACAGTAACAAATTTAGGAAGTAGGATTCTTTACGCAACAATTTTGGAGTGTTTTTTCGATGTATGCTTTTTGACACTACATGTACAAAGAGAAGAAAATACTGTTTACTTTCAATTTACCTTCGAAACAAAATTTCAATAAAACTTAAAGGATTTTTTAACTGAAACAGTCTCAGAAATTGCAAATATTAATAAATTGTAAACATTTGTTTCTGTGAAAGAGAAAACGTGCTAATAATTAATAATACTGTTGCAATCCAGACGTAAGTATTAGACTGTAGTACATCAATAATATACAATTTTAACAATTTATATTTATAATTCACATTTTTTGTGACAAACTATTTTTTTCAATATAAATTTAAAAAAATAAAATTCAGTAGCAATATCAAAAAAGAATTGATAAGACTGATAATAGTATACGGATGCAATATCCTGTAGGTACTCGTATATGAAAATAATTTGAAAAAAATTATAATTATCCCTAACATTTCCATGAACAATAAATATTTTTTGCTTCAAGAATTTAATAAACAGATTTATGGCAATGTGATTATAAAATTAATTAAGTTCTAGCAAACAGACAAAGAAACATAACATCATAAAACTAGAATTTCTCTTAGTTTAAAGCGAGATTAAACTGAGAATGCGATTACTTCAATTCCTGCAAGTTCGCGATGTAATTCATAGAGCTACGAGTACGAGTAGAGCCACTCGGAAAGAAGAGACATCTACTCGTATCGTTTTCCACGGATGCACCTGACATGAGAGAAAAAGAGTTAAGTCTACTAAAATACATTAGAGCGACGAGGATAGAAAACAGCATAGAAAAGTTTTCATCTTAACGGCTTCATTACGTTTAACTATTTTCAAAGTTATTCTGCAGAAGTTGATAATTAGTTGAGTATGACCGAAGAATAATGATAAGTGAAAGCCGTGTATAATAATATGTTCTTCGAGGTTGAAATAAATAAAGAAGAATGCAAGTTGAAGTTCATTTAATAAACGTTCATGAAGTAAATACGTTAACAAAGAGATCTTCAAATAAAATTAAATTAATTTCTGAGATGTAATTAATACAATAGATTTTATTTATACTGTATTAAATGCAAACAAATATCTGCACTATATATTCCTTTAGAAAGGATAAAAGCAATTATAGATATTTACATGAATTTTTATATGTTAAAATAAAAGTTATTAGACCGGTATTTTTATTTTTAATCAAAGTTTTTGCAAGGATAGTTGATTTCCGTTTTCTCTGTGTTGTTGGGCCGTAGTATGATAGGCGAAATATAACCTAACATTTCGCCCAACATTGTTCTGGACATCTATTTTCTGTTATTATATGAAAAAGTTAACATTGTACTGCTAATTTGACAAAAAGGATATAAATCCTGAATTTAAGTACAGCAACCTCTGAAGAAATATTGAGTTATACGTACTTTGTCTATTAAACCACAGCCCTATAACCTGGAAATCAACCATCCTTTCATAGATGCCGGCCCTGAAAGCCTCAGTAACTAAATAAAGTTTTTGGAAATGTTCGTGACCTCATAATTCCTAAAGAAAGATATGTATTAGTCGTCTCTTGTCAGACAAACAGAAATATAAATGATAAGAAAGTGTACTAAATATAGCACCAAAGGAGAACTATTTTGAATAATTCAACTCTTTTTTTCGAAATTGATGTCTTAGAGAAAAACTGTTCTTTAGACAAAAAGTTAAAAAATAAAAATAATTCTTTTTAGCTTTTCAGTGTTTTGTTTATGCATAGTATCTATGTTAGTGTAATTCATACAGGAAAATTGTAACATGTTTCAATTTATAGGGAGAAAACAATGGTTGCGACTCCAAAGCTAGGAACTATTTAAAGCAAAAATACTAGAAGTAGTACTTTAAATATTTCCAGTATTTACAAAACGTAAAATACTTTTCAAAATTAGTACTTAGTATTGTACTTAAAATACTTTTTTCTCAAAAAAGTACTTAAAATACTTTGTTGTACTTAAAGTATCCAAAAGTACTTAAAGTAAGTTAAATACTTTAAATATTAAATATTTCACGCATGCGCAAGAACATTGCTGTGTATTTTGTGCCCTATTGTCTACTCGGGTTTGAACAAGTATCGGTTTTGGGTAATAAAGTTTTTGATATTTACTATTTATAATCGAAGAGTGACCGAAGAAGCAAATAAAGGTAAATCATGACATTATGTGCTAAATTAACATTTTGAACAGCTTGTATATTAAAGGGTATTTCTACTTGCTCATCAATATTATAAAACTAAGTTTGATTTTTAATAGTGATGCCTAAAATGAAATTTCTTATGGTGTTTATTTTAAACACTACGCCCAAACCATATTGTTGTTTCTTGATTGTGAACTGTAAAACCAAAATATTTAAATCACTTTCCACAAGTAAAGCCTTTTTTACACGCATAGATTCATGCTAGATGTTAGCTATGTTATTCTTTAAATAGGTATACCTATAGGCCTCTAAAATTGGTGGGCTACATTTGCTGTCTTATTGGATGTGAATGATGTACTTACAGTGAGTATTTTTTTTATATTTTATATATACATGTAGGTACTGTAAGTACTTGAAAAAAAGTACTTGAAGTATTTACTTAGGGCCGGTTTTTCGATGTACTGGCAAGTGTCTGTTAAGTCTCTGTAAAATTTATCCTCATGGTAAACACCTATTTCAGTTTTTCAATGTCATGTTAGCGTTACCAACAGAATAAGTCTTAGGTAAACAAGAGGATAACGTAACAGACACTTTGACCTACCGATAAAATTTTACCAGTAGGATAAATTCAGCTGTTCTGATATATTGACATTGACAGTTAAATAATATTCGTAGAAAATTGTAGAAATATGTATACAATAGACTTATGTAAATGTGTTTTTCGATAATAAAGACAAGGACAAGGAAAAATTGGAAGATTTCGTTTGTTATTATAATGGTAGTGAATCAAAAACCACATATTGAAAGACGTTGACCAGATCTCGTTGTCTTCTAGTGACGATAAATATTTTAAAAGGTTCAAATTTAGCAAAGAAATACTGCTATGTATTCAGATAATACTGATATTTTCAATGGTATAAACAGTTGTTCTAAAAATGTCTTGTATACCAATGAATGTGGCAGAGTACTTTTCACAGCTTATTAAAAAATGTGTATATTTCATTAAATTATAATACATAATACAATGAAAATAATTTTTACTTTATAATAATTTATTTCGATTACCTACAAGAATGAGAAGAATTAATAATACGCAAAACGTTGATAACATCAATGTTGCGTCAATATACAGCAAAGTTATTGTTTAATCCTAATAAATTATACAAAATATATTGTGTAGTGATAAAAATAGAATGTATAACGCTATGTTGTACTGATCACTTCGAAATTGAAAATTGCCAAAAAGACATGAACCAAACCTGCTCTTATAATACTGAAATTCGCTACCTTTTCTTATTAATGACCAATGAGACAGTATATTTTCAAAGAAACAGAACATATTTATACATTTGTAGGCAAAATCCCAGTACAAATTTACAACTGCTTGATGCTTGAAGCCCGAAAGATGCATATATGTAATAAAATAAAATCTTCAGTTCATGTATTCTTACCACATATTGCTACAAACTAAAGCAAACTTTAAATTTGCTTGAACGTCACAGATTCAGTACTGTCAACAACTGCAAATGTCAATCACATTAGAAACAAAATGTATGGAAATATGTTCAAAATGACATGTGATTCCTTACGAACATAGCAAATATCAGATTATAATTATCGCCAACCTTAAAGTTGACAACCAAATGCGACTGTTACTTACCGAATAGATAAATTCGTATTGAAAAACGCATTTTCATTACCATAGAGTTTATCTGATGAATAAATTTAATCTGCTAGGTAGTTAACAAACACTTTAACAAGCGATTGATAAACCGGCCCTTATACCCGAGACAGACGACAAATATTAATGATCATTAGTATAATTTCTAATTTACCTTAATTCTTAATTATCAAAGTACCTGACAGACGATATATAAATTTAATTTGGTGCACATGCGCAGATTAGTTTAAATTTGCTCTACTGTTGAGTTTATAGGTTAACACGTTTCACTTTTTTGACTTTATTCTTCAATCACAGTTTCAATTGGCTTCATTGTTGTCATTATCATCAAATATAATTTTATAATTTTGAGGTTAGGTTGGGTTATTGTAACGAGGTTCTGACAGAATCAGTGTGGCGATTATTGCCGAATACTTACGATCACCTTCTCAAAAGATCATCGTGACCTAATGATCATTACAATTGAAATTACATTTATAATGATCATTAATATAATTGAAATATGACACACGAAATGTTAAATTAAGAATTAGAGGTTAATTATCATTAACTTTCTTCGTCTGTCTCGGCTATTTTAGGTTGTTGGTGTAAGGTTGGCAATAATTATAAGCTGGTATTTGCTGTGTTCGTAACGATTAATGTGTCATTTTGAACATAATTTCCACACATTTTGTTTCGAATATGATTGACAGTTATAGTTGTTGACAGAACTGAATCTGTGACGGTCAAGCAAATTTAAAGTTTGCTTTAGTTTGTAGCAATATGTGGTAAGAATACATGAACTGAAGATTGGAAAAAACTATTTTTCTACTGACTGTCATATAATTATGGATTTTATTTTATTACATGTATGCATCTTTCGGGCTTCAAGCATCAAGCAGTTGTAAATTTGTACTGAGATTTTGCCTACAAATGTAAATATACTCGTTAGTTCTGTTTCTTCAAAAATATACTGTCTCATTGGTCATTAATTAGAAAAGGTAACGAATTTCAGTATTTTATAAGAGCAGGTTTGGTTCATGTCTTCTTGGCAATTCTCAATTTCGAAGTGATTAGTAGAACATTGCGTTATAAATTCTATTTTTAACACTACACAATATATTTTATATAATTTATTAGGATTAAACAATAACTTTGTTGTATATTGACGCAACATTGTTGTGATCAACGTTTTGCTCGTTATTAATTCTTCTCATTCTTGTAATCAAAATAAATTATTATAAAGTAGATTATGTATTATAATTTAATGAAATTTATACATTTTTTAATAAGCCGTGAAAAGTACTCTGCCACATTCATTGGTATACAAGACATTTTTAGAACAAATGTTTATACCATTGGAAATATCAGTATTCTCTGAATACAAAGCAGTATTTTTTTTGCAAAATTTGAACCTTTCAAAATATTTATCGTCACTAGAAGTCAACGAGATCTGGTCGACGTCTTTCAATATGTGGTTTTCAATTCACTACCATTGTAATAACAAACGAAATCTTACAATTTTTTCTTGTCCTTGTCTTTATTATCGAAAAACACATTTACATAAGTATATTGTATACATATTTCTATAATTTTCTACGAATATTATTAATTGTCAATGTCAATATGTCAGAACAGCTGAATTTATCCTACTGGTAAAATTTTATCGGTAGGTCAAAGTGTCTGTTACGTTATCCTCTTGTTATCTTATCCTGTTGGCAACGCTAACATGACATTGAAAAACTGAAATAGGTGTTTACCATGAGGATAAATTTTACAGAGACTTAACAGACACTTGCCAGTACATTGAAAAACCGGCCCTTAGTATTTCAAATAATTTTTTTAGTACTGGTCCCAGTTCAGTATTATCAAATGTTTGTTTATTTCATTCATACATTCTAACATACTCAACACTGGAACTAGATGTCCATTATAAAAGTACATATTAAAACTAATTGGACTAATTGAAATATGGAAATAACTAAAGAATTACTAAAGAAAATAGATAAATTTTATACTATAATTGTGTTTCTCATTTATTTAATTCTTACAATCAATAGTTTTATGCTAAAAATTGCTATTTTTTGCTGTTTGAAACAAATAAAGAAAAATAAATATGTTATACCAATAAAATTATATTTTATTGGTGTAACTTTCCACTAAAGCCCATATAAAAATTGTAATTTTGGCATCATAACTTGAAATCAAATAGATATAAAAAAATCTGTTGTGGCCAGCACAAGACCTTCCGTCAATTCCATGTATTTTGTACAAATCCCATACCAAAAGGTCCTTGGAACAGATTTTATATAATATCATGTAAAAACACATACTATTTTTTACAAATTCCATACCAAAAGTTCATTTGAAAAGGTTCTATAAATCCAATAAAATTATAACATAAACTACACTAATTAATGTCCTTCCATCTTCTCTTTGGCCTTTCTCTGCGTGTCACTTGCGAGCAACACTATGACATACCAATTTTAGATCCTATACTTTTTCTGTGTGTGTGTGTCCGTGTGTGTGTGTGTCCGTGTGTGACAAATTTTTCTCCGACGATAACTCCAATACTACAATTCTAAAAATTATAATTCTTTCGTATTCCTCTTCTGTACATCCATATGAAGAGTTGATTAGATTTTGGTTATAATTGATCCACCGGAAGTACCCTTATTTGAAGTTTTTAACAGTTTTTCTTAAAAAACGCAGTTAAATATTATTTTTTGACATTTTGTTATTATATATATTAAAGAAAATACTCTTTTCTATACAGTTTGATTATACATTTTCCTTCATATTCAATAGATGTAAATTTAAAGCATTATAAAGATATTAATTTTCAAAAATTAGTCAGCATTGCTATTTATCATGGAAACAGCTGACATAATTATTCAAATAAATTTAATTGACAGATGTCAGTTGCAAGTGCAAAACCAAATATGGAAAACAGTATAGGATCTAAAATTGGTATGTCATAGTGTTGCTCGCAAGTGACACGCAGAGAAAGGCCAAAGAGAAGATGGAAGGACATTACTTAGTGTAGTTTATGTTATAATTTTATTGGATTTATAGAACCTTTTCAAATGAACTTTTGGTATGGAATTTGTAAAAAATAGTATGTGTTTCTATATGATATAATAATAATAACTTTATTGACCAGAGTCAACGGCGGGGTTCAGCCAAAGGCTGATCTTCCACCCAACCAGTACATGTAAATTACAAAAAATAATAAAAAAGTCAACATAAATACATAATATGAAAGTATATCACAATATGTCAAATAAGAAGATAAATTTACATAATAATTTAATATATAATATTATATAGAATCTGTTCCAAGGACCTTTTGGTATGGGATTTGTACAAAATATATCGAATTGACGGAAGGTCTTGTGCTGGCCACAACAGATTTTTTTAATAATGATACAGCATTCAAATGGTCTCTTTATCATTAGGACCTTATGGGCTAACTTTTGTCTAATTAACCAATGTTTTACCGTAAATATAAATTAGATCTGAATGTTTCAGGGTTTTTTTTTATTACATACAAACAAGTAATATAAAATGGCCGTTTCGAGCATGACTTAGCCCATCATCAGCAATTATAGAATATTAACACAACATAAAACGAAATGAAACTACATAATATCTTGATTTTACATGGCACTTATTTAAGTGTTCATTACTTTACTCAGTTTTGCTCAATATTTTATTTGGTTTTGTTCAGTGTTTTATGTTCAGTATAAAAAATAATTGTTCAGTAAAATATATATTTTTTATTTAGTATTTTTTTATATTTTTAATATTATTTGTCCAGTAAAAAAATTTTTCGTTCAGCATTTTTTCATATTTATGCAGTAAAAATGGAACAATTATCTAATCTAACGCACGAAACTCGCGTTTGCAAAACTTGGTTTTGAAATTAGAAGAAAACTTGAAAACATCGTGGGGCGTCGGCATCCTTTAACACTCGCCGGAGTTAATTTCCGATGAGTGGTTCCAAGAATTGATAAAAACTCAAAAACGACGCCTGGCGTCGCGATGTCGATGGGCGTAGGTATCTTCTGCCACCCTCCGAAGTTGATTCTCGATGAGTGATTTTAAGAATTGATAAAAACTCAGAAACGACGGTTGACGTCGCGATATCGATGGGCGTCGCTGTCTTCTGACACCCTCCGAAGTTTATTCCCGATGAGTTATTTTAAGAACAGATAAAAACTCAAAAACGACGCGTAGCATCGCGATGTCGATGGGCCTCGGTATCTTCCGACACCCATCCAAGTTGTTTCCCGTTGAGTGGTTTTGAGAATAGATTTGTTATTAATACCTACTGAACATATTTTATTTTTAGACGACCATTGTGATAAGTATGACATATCAACGTAGTATCCTAACACTGAAAGTTGAACTTATCACATTAGTGTTACGATATATTTCATATCGTAATAGTTGCCACGGTTGGTAGGTTACTATGTCATTATTTTCTGGCTATATGTATACATTATTCATTTGTCAGCTGTCAGTACGTTTGAACCTAAATTTCAGTTTTAGAAAAAGTAAAATTTATTTAAGCTCGTCTAAAAAATAATGTTCATAACTTGTATGAAATACAAATATCTTAGCTCGTGTGTATTGACTTGCACTTCGCTACGCGTCGTGCGTCAATTTACACTCGCATGATATTTGGTATTTTTCATAACTTGTTACGAAAATAACTATTTATGAACATTTGTTATTAATACTGAACATTTAAGAAAAATATTGCACATATAATTTAAATACTGATCATATATTAACTTACTGAACATTTATTATTAATAATGTACAAATATTATTTAAATGATCATTTATTTTTAATACTGAGCAAGTATTTATATTACTGAATATTTATTATAAAATACTGAACATTTTTGAAAAATACTGAGCAATAAACAGAAGTGTTCTTTATGGCGAACCAAAATATTTTGTTCCATTTTGGTTTATATGTTAATATTCTACAATTGCAGATTCATAATAATAATAAAAAAAAAACCTGGCACATTGAAACGTACCTCTATTTCTATGCTAAATGCCAAGAAAGTTCCCAAAAAATATATTCAACTTAACCACTGTTTCGTTCAGTACACGATTCACAAAGGTTAAACAAGTAAATTCGTGGCAATTTAAATCAACAATAAAACATGCGCATCTACAAGTATTTTGAGATTATGATGCCATAAAATATGTATATCGGAAAACTATACTCCACAGCATACAGAAATTTTATTCCGATTCCAATATTACATTTCTAATTCAATAATGCAAATAGAATCGTGACACTTCTCTATAAGCAGAGTGGAAGAGTGACTTACCAATACAGTGTATTATGAAGGGAATTTGATAACGACGCTTACCTGGAACAAAAAGAAAATGTTAATTATTTTATTATTTACTTCACAAAAATGTATAAATAATATTAACAAAAATTAACGTCAAAATTAATTCGATGATAGGTATAATTTGTGAAAATAAGAAGATAATGGAGTATTCCACTATTTTTTTTTTTTATAATATTTCATCTAAATTGAAAGCTATCTGTTTTTATAGAAATCAGTATGCCACACATATTTTTCAAAAATACGTTGCATTAGGATTCTTCTTTGCATGAATATATAATTATGAAAAAATTTAACCCCTAATTAAACTATTTTCTCAGTAGTTATTTATTTTTAGGAAATATACAATCATTTGCATTAATATAATTTTTTTAACTAAGTATTTATAATACGGTTATAATGCAACAAAGAATAGCAATAAAGTGTTCAAAATAAATGTATTTTTATACAAAACATGTCTAATCCTTATACATTCATTCGATGTAAAAATAATTTCATTTCTACAATTACTCATGATGAAAGTCAAGAATTTAAATTCCCACTGTTCGAGCGTCGTAGAAAAAATGAGATCTCGTATCTGAAAGTGAAATGTTTATGTAAATAAATAAATAAAACTATGTCAAATTTGTGATATCTAAGAATAAATAATAATTTATTTACTGAAGATTGAGTAATATTTTCTTCAACTGCCCATTTTCTTATGTCGTATAATATATTATAGTTCTCATTACTCTTTTTGTGCATGCACAACCGATTTTAAAGGCAAAATTTCTATAAGGAAAAAAGAAACATATTAATTAAAATATAACTAACAATTAGTATAGCATTAAGGTCCCAGATGTGCATGTTTCAGTTCACTTGGAATGAAGGGTTTACCTTAATTTCCGATGTTTTTCGTTCCACGCCCTTCACACGTCACTACATGTGTATAATATTAATTTCCTTGTTTTTATGAAATATTAATTAGCTTTAAGCTAATAATAAATGAATTATAATATTTTCCCGGACTCACTTAAATTATTTAAAAATTATTCATAAATTCTCAATTTTATGACATTTTGACAATTGTATTGTAAAATAAAAACAATAAAAAAGTCAGATTGTGTAGTCATGGTGAAATTTTCCATTACAGTACTCAAAAGAGTCAGGTAAAATTTTACATGACGTATAATTTACTGCAAATATGAACTTTCAAAACTCAAGATAGCTATGAAATTTTTGACGGTTAATGGAAATATATATGTATGTATGTGTGTATGTATGTATGTATGTATGTATGTATGTATGTATGTATGTATGTATGTATGTATGTATGTATAGACGCACCCTCCGAAATTTTTGACATGTCACTTATAGACGCTTATAGAAACTATAATGGCAGCGCTGCAAAGTCAAGTCAAAGAGATATTAGAAAGCAGGTAATTACCATGGGAGAATATTGAAAATAAAATTTCATGTAAACATTGAAAATTTAGTATAGGTATTGTAAGTAGATCAAATTGTGGTTATATTGTATATTACATTTATTTTTTTATAGCTATGGCAAGATATGAAAGCAAGTGGCTCTATGAAGAGTATAAACAAGCTATGGTAAACTGTGAACTATGCACGACAATGGGCGAATAATTATAAAAATAATTTTATTTTTTATAGATATAACAAGGTGCATTTTTTGTGAATATTTATCTTTTTCAAATATACTATTTATGTTTAATATTTTATTGTATGTTTATTGTTTTACTTTATTAATGTTTTATATTATAATAGTATAAATAAACTTTAGAAATAAATTATTTATTTTTCCTAGTAATTTTTCCCGACCATAATTTATGTTCATATCATAAAAATGACGTCGAAACAACGTCTTAAAATGACGTCTAAACAACGTCTTGAAATGACGTCGACACGTCTTAAAATGACGTCGAAACAACGTCTTAAAATGACGCCGAAACAACGTCTAAAAATGATGTCGCACAGCTCCACGCTGAGACGTCGTTAGGGCGTCTATATGACGGAATTTCAGACGTCATAGTGACGTCGATTTTAGGTCATTTGTGTTACTTGGGAAGATTATAATTAATCCAAGATTGACATAATAAATCGCACACTCCAACCTACACCAGGGAAACCAGTTGACAAATTCAAATGTTTGTAACATAGTTGTAATTGGGCGCAATCAGTAGATCTCTTTGGTCTCTGAACACCTGACCGACCGGTCACCGAAAAAGGAGGTCTCTGCTGAATGCACTTTTCACATTCTCGTGGTTAAAACGTCAAGTAATCATAACCTTAATTTTATAATAACTTTTACGATTTTTGTTAAACAAATTAAAAGATTGCAATATAAGACAATTTTAACAATTTGACAACAAGTAGTAGTTATTTAACTTTTCAATCAATTTATTTATTGATATATGCATACTATATGACAATAATTAATTTATTTTCGATGCTGTAAATTAATATTATTTTGATTTTTTTTTCCTGCACAGATAATAGATGACCTTAGATTATTTCTACTAGCAGAAGAAAATCCAGTGAATTTAAATATTGTGCGCATAAACAAGTGACCAAGTGACCAGGAACATCTGACCGTACTTTTTTACGGTCAGTTGGTAGGTGACCGGTCAGTGAACGGTCTCTGGTGAACAGTGCATTCAGCAGCAAAATGGTGAACATGTTCAGCGACCACATGTCTGCTGAATATGCGCCCATTGATAGATAAATGTCATTGTCAAAAATCAACAGTTTTAGTAACATTGATTGATTACGATGATCGACTGATTGCAGAAGGGAAAAATTGGAAAATAATCAGACACGCAGTCACATATAAATTATTTATACCCTAGCCTACGTTTCGACTGTAATAACAGTCTTCTTCGGGGATAGAAATAGTCAATTATGTAAATTAGCAAGTGGATCAAAGTAAAATCAAAAACTTTTAAAAAATGTATTTTTTTTTACAAATTTGATGTGGTTGGTGGCGTTCCAGCTTAATTAATTTTTAAAATTTGACCTGATACAACATATTTATTTAATTATTTATTTATTTTATTTTATTTCCAATGGGTCGTATAGAGGATACACTTGTTAATTTACATAATTGACTATTTCTAGCCCTGAAGAAGACTGTTGTTACAGTAGAAACGTAGGCCAGGAGATACATAATTTATATGTGACTGCGTGTCTGATTATTTTCCAATTTTTCTATTTAGTAACATTACTGAAAGCTTTTCTGGGAAGTATAATTCATCTTTCTTATTGGAAAGCTAACTGGATTGAAAATTTTAAGGAGGGATGGTATACACAAAATTATAATTGAATGGAAAATACGAGGGTGAAGGGGAAGGGAGCGAAGAAAATTTGGAATGTAAATAAAGGAATTTGTGGATATCAACCACTATATTTTATTCATTCTCGACCGTTTCGACCCCACATGGGTCTTTTTCAGGAGATGAACGTTGTAAACCAGTAACAATACATATAGTGTATAATGAAGTTTATAAATAAATAATTATTAAATAAATAAATAATTATTAAATAAATAAATTAACATGGAAAGTCATATGAATAAAACTGATAAACATTATATTTAACACAGTCGTCAAAAAATTAAAATTGTACATATAAAAATATGAAAAGTTTAACATATGATCAATCTTCGTAGCTCAGGATTATAGATGATCATTAATTTTATTGATTACAAGTTTTAATTACATGAAATTATAAAATATGAGGTATTATTGCTTTGTGTTCACAACACGTGTGTCTTTCGCCGTGTTCGTTACTCGACTGACTCACACTTACACTGCACATTGCACTGCACTACGTCACACCCCACCCCACATGGCGTGATGTTGCTCCGAGCTGCACCTGCCGGTGTTGCCGTGTCCCGCGTTGCCAAATATGACTCAACATCCCGCCCCCGTTGAAGTGTCTGCTTCAAATGATCTTGAGCTTCTGGGATTGGTAGCGGACACAACTTGACGATGGGTCGCTTGAACTGCGCACCGGTTGCTGTCTGGATAGTTGCCACTCGTGGGAGGTTATCAGCTCCAGGATGAAGATGAACTATTCTTGCTATTATCCATTTTAGAGATGGAAGATTATCCTCCCTTACGAGAACTAATTGATTTTCCCTTAATGTTGTATTCTTTAAACGCCATTTATTTCGTTGTTGTAACTCATTTAGGTAAGTAGTCGTCCATTTCTTCCAGAAGGTTTGCTGTAATTTCTGAATAAACTGCAATCTAGATAGGCGATTAGTAGCAATTTCGTCATAGTCTGGGCAAGGAATACTGGTCAGCATATCTCCAATAAGGAAATGAGAAGGCGTTAATATGTCATAGTCTTTAGAATCAGTACTGACAGGAATTAAAGGTCTGGAATTTAAACAGGCTTCAATTTCAGTCAACAAAGTATATGTCTCTTCATAAGATAAATGAGCGTTACTTATGGTTCGTTTGAGGTGATATTTGACGGATCGGATTCCGGATTCCCAAATTCCCCCAAAATGTGGTGAATTCGGTGGTATAAATTTCCATTCAATACAGTTTTGTGTAATGAATTCATCAATTTTTGTTTTTGATAATTGAGTTGTAAACAACTTGTACAATTCATTGAGTTCATTTCGTGCTCCTTTAAAGTTTGTACCATTGTCGCTATGGATGGTCTTGCATACTCCTCTTCTTGACACGAATCGCTGTAAGACTCGTAAAAAGGCCTCAGTAGATAGGTCAATTGCCAATTCAAGGTGAATGGCCTTAGTAGACATGCACACGAACAGTGCGATGTAAGTTTTTAATAGTGGTGCATTTCTTCTTTTGGAAGTCTTAATGTAAATAGGACCTCCGTAGTCCAAGCCTACGTTTAGGAAAGGTCGTGATGGTTGTAAACGTTCCTGAGGAAGGTCTGCCATCAACTGAGTTTGGCCTTTAGTTCTAAATCTAAAACATTTAATACATCTGTGTAGTATCTTACGAACAACTGATTTCGCATTAATTGGCCAGTATTGTCTTCGCAAGCTAGCAAGAACTGATTGCGCTCCAGCATGTAACAATCTGACATGTTCTGCTTCAATTAAAAGATGAGTGAATCGGTGTCGTTGTGGTAGTATGATTGGGTGTTGTTGCTCATACGGTACCAAAGAATGCTTTATTCGTCCACCAACTCTTAGAATTCCATTTGTGTCAACAAATGGGTTCAGTGCATTTATTTTACTGGAAGATAGTATTGGTTTATTATCGTTTAATAAACTTATTTCTTCCTGAAATGCATCTCTCTGTACAATTTTGATTAAGTACATTTTTGAGTTGTGTATTTCTTGTGTCGTTAGGTATCCTGACGCCCTGGGAGTCAATTTTCTTACATTGTGGATGAAACGTAGACCAAAGGCAATGCTGCGAATTAATCTCGAAAATCTTGAGAAACGTTCAAAAATTTCATTTTGGTTAGTTGCTACTAACAAAGAAGTTATTTGTTTTGTAGTTCTAGTTTCCGGAATGTTGGATGGTATTACATTTTCATCCTTAGGCCAATGTGATTTGTCTGAAGAAATCCAACGAGGACCTTGCCACCAGAGTGTAGAGGATTTCAGATCAGCAAGGTTAGAACCTCTTGACAGAGCATCTGCAGGGTTGGATTTACTTGGAATATGTTTCCAATGGTATCCTCTTGTTAGTTCTTGGACCTCAGAAACTCGATTTGCTACAAACGTAGTCCATTTAGATGGCGTTTCCTTTAGCCAGGAGAGCACAATTGTAGAGTCGGTCCATAAATAAACATTTGTTAGATTTATTTCAAGACTATGTATTACGCTATTTGCTAAACGTGACAAGAGTACGGCTCCACATAATTCCAATCTGGGTAACGAGACTTGCTTGATTGGTGCTATTCGGGATTTTGAGCATATCAGTCGTACAGAAATGTTAATTTCGTTTTCACATCTCAAATATAGTACAGCTCCATAAGCAACCATTGATGTATCACAAAATCCGTGTATTTCGATAACTGTTGGATTGTTTACTTGTATCAGGCATCTTGGAATGACTAGATGGTTTTCTTCTTGGAGTTGCCTTTTCCACTCTGTCCATTGTGTTGAGAGACAAACAGGTACTTGTTCATCCCACGAGATTTTTAATTTCCAAAGTTCTTGGATGAGTAGTTTTGCCTTGACAATTATTGATCCTAGGATTCCTAGGGGATCAAAAAGACTAGCGATTGTTGACAGCATCATTCGCTTCGTACTTTCTTGGCTTAACGGTAAGTTAAAGGTAAATTTAAAAATGTCTTCTTTTGGGCTCCAAATTATTCCTAAAGTTTTTGTTTCATTCTCATTTGTGAATGGAATTGCTTTATCTTCGGTATTACCAATATTTGCTACTAAGGATTCTAGATTAGAACACCACTTGTGTAATTCGAAACAACCTGCTTTGAAGATAGAAATAATTTGTTGTTGTAAAGTTAAGGCTTCTGATTCATTTTCAGCACCAGTTAAGACGTCATCAACATATACATCTTTGCTGATTCTTTCGGCTGCAAGTGGGTAGTTAGATTTTTCATCAATAGCTAGTTGTTGGACGCATTTTGTGGCTAAGTACGGTGCTGCACTTGTCCCATACGTGACAGTGTTCAGACAATATTTTTGGATATCATCAATATCTTCCTTTCTCCATAGGATTGTTTGCAGAGATCGCTGATTTTCATTTATGAGAATCTGCCTGTACATTTTTTGTACATCTGCTGAAAAAGCTACGCGATGTTTTCGGAATCGTATGATAATTGAAAATAGATCTTGGTACAGGGTTGGTCCAATCATTAATATGTCATTTAATGATTTGCCAGAAGTGGTCTTCATTGACGCATCAAAAACAACTCGAATTTTTGTTGAGTCTGCCCTTTTGAACACAGCATGATGCGGAATGAAATAAGCACCCTGATTCATTGGTGAATGTAATATTTCCATGTGCTCCAATTGTATGTATTCATCCATGAACGCTTTGTAGTTTGCGTGTAGTTCTGGATTTCGAATAAATCTCTTCCAGCTGGTTGAATCTTCTGTTTGCTTCTTCGTATGAATCACCTAACACATGAGGATCTTCTTTCAACGGCAAATTCACAATGTACCGCCCAGCATCATTTCTCTTTGTTGTTTTTTGAAATATACTTTCGCACTGTTTTTCTTCGAGAGACTGTACGTCACTCTTTGTGTAGCAGTTTTCAATATTCCAAAATTTTGTTAAAGAATCATTTAGTTGTTCTGTAGTCAGCAGAAATGTATTGACAGGTTCACTTTGTATTGACCCACATTTTCCACCAATTATCCACCCGAATACGGAATTTTGTATTATTGGTAGATCTTGTCCTAAAGACATTGTTCCGTGTTCTAAAAGTTCGAAAAATATTTCTCCCCCAATCAATAAATCAATTGGTGCTGGTACATTAAAGGCAGGGTCAGCTAACATACAAGTTGACGGTATGTTTAGATCCTGTATTTCAATGTATTTGGACGGTAGTTTATGTGTAATGTTATCAATTATTAAAAATTCTAGATTTTTTTCAAAATTATTCAATTTTGACTTTATTGTTAACGTGACAGCTGATGTCGTTGAAGTTCTCGAATTTTCTATTCCGTTAATGGGAATAAACTTTTCGTAGTTATTGATATTTAGTTTTTTGAAAAACCTTGTGGTTATGAAATTTGCTTGAGAAGCGCTGTCCAAAAGCGCTCGACAATTTAAGTAACTTTTATTCCCCGTTTGGATCTTCAATTGCACAGTCGATAGAACAATTTGTATTTGTTCAGTCGAGTTTATCAAGGTTACTGCACCCTCAATCGGATTTTGAACATTCTCTTTTTGTACTTCGTCAGATTTGTGACTATCTTGATGCAATGAGGTATGGTGTTTTTCATTGCATTTTCTACAGCCTCTTGAAAAACATTTGTTTACTGAATGTCCTGGTCGCAAGCAATTATAGCAAAGGTTGTTCTCTTTAATGGCCTTTCTTTTGTTGTCGTATGACAACTGTTCAAACTTTTTACAAAGGTATAAAAAATGACCGTCCTTGCAAAGTGAGCATTGATATCTTGTTTTTTGTTTATCTGTTGTTACCAATGTAACCTTTGACCTTAAAACTTGAGAAGTGTCGGAATGTTGTAAGGCTTCTAACGTTGTGCAACGGTTTTCAATGAATTTATAAAATTCTGTCAAGGGCATGTCCTTTTCTGATGATTTGTGCATTTCCAAATCACGTCTGGTTTGATAATCTAATTTTTCAGACAACATGTGAACCAGTAATGGATCCCAATGTTCTGTTTTTAATTCTAGAGTGGCCAAAGATCTGAGGTGCTGTTTGGCTTCAGATATTAACGAACGTAGAGCCACTGGAGAATTCTTAGCAACTTTAGGTATCTCAAAAAGAGCCTTAATGTGTGCACCTTTAATAAATTGTTTCTTATCGTATCGATCTCGTAATAATTCGAGAGATACCTCGTAATTGTCGGTTGTAGTAGGTACACCTTCTATTATCCTTAAAGCTTCACCTTTTAGGTTTGATTTTAAATAGTATAATTTTTCTATACCAGATAAATTATCATTCTCGTGTATTAGTGCCTTAAATACATCGTAAAAACTATGCCATTGGTCATACCTTCCGTCGAAAGGAGGTATTTTCAATGTCGGCAAATTTACGTTTATTTTGCCTGCATCATTGTTCAGTAATTGAGTATTAACACCCGTTTGTTCTGAAGCTTCATCTACTGGCTTAGCAATCTTAGTAGGATTCAAATATTTTTTAAACTTTGTTTTTAGAGTTAAATACCGTTCTTCATTCTCCGAATGACTTTTCTCATATTCATTTGGCTTTAAGTCTTCTAATTGAACATGAACTTCTTCTAATTGCGACCAAATTTGTTCTAAACGATCGTGCCTAACATGCAATTCGTCTATATCAAAATTCTCAGCGGTCACCTTTTCTCTGACGTATTTTTCAATTGCACTAAGACTTGTAAGTGCAGATTTTCTTCTTGCAATTAGTGGTTTTAATTCAGCGTCCGTCATTGTCGTAATTTATGGGCAAATTATTTGTAGGAATACGAAACTATAGTAGTAGGATAAAAAAGGGATAGAGACATGCGACCTACCTTGTTTTCTTCTCTGTCTGACACGCCGGTAACTTTCTAGAAGCGTGCGATAACGAGTAATTCTTTGTAGTGGTAGGGATGTATTCTAGCTGCTGTGCTGTAGCGACTCCGAAGCGTGTTGCGTGGACGTTGCGCTAGCGTTGTGTGGATTACTTCTCGTTTTCTTTTTTCATATGCAGAAACTGCTGACAGATGATCGGCTTTTTCCACGGTCTCGTATCAGGAATGCAGTATGAAGTTTTTTCTTATTGATTTAGCACTTTTTTAATGTTAAATTTGTTATTTATCCGGCTCGAAGGACCAAATGATCAATCTTCGTAGCTCAGGATTATAGATGATCATTAATTTTATTGATTACAAGTTTTAATTACATGAAATTATAAAATATGAGGTATTATTGCTTTGTGTTCACAACACGTGTGTCTTTCGCCGTGTTCGTTACTCGACTGACTCACACTTACACTGCACACTGCACTGCACTACGTCACACCCCACCCCAAATGGCGTGATGTTGCTCCGAGGTGCACCTGCCGGTGTTGCCGTGTCCCGCGTTGCCAAATATGACTCAACAACATATAAAAATATAAAAATACAAAAAATATATGAAAATAGATGTGCCACATCCTAACGGGTAACTTAGACTGAGTCTTACTACACTATATGTATTGTTGCTGGTTTACAACGTTCATCTCCTGAAGAAGACCCATTTGGGGTCGAAACGGTCGAGAATGAATAAAATATAGTGGCTGATATCCAGAAATTTCTTTATTTACAGCCAAGAAAAAACCCTTTTCCAAAATTTGGAATGTTAACTGAAATTAAGGATGGACAGAATTGTGAAACCTGTTCAAGGATAGAATTTTACTAAATAATAATTGTTTTATTAATTAAATATTTAAAATTTTTAGGTAAAATGCAAATTTCCATAAAAAAAATCTGTTCTGGCCAGCACAAGACCCTCCGTCAATTCGATATATTTTGTACAAATCCCATACCAAAAGGTCCTTGGAACAGATTCTATACATATAATATCATGTAAAATCGAACACGAACACATACTATTTTTTACAAATTCTATACCAAAAGTTGATTCGAAAAGGTTCTATAAATCCGATAAAATTATAACATAAATATACACTAAGTACAATGCATTAGACACTTCCTTCATTTCTTCTTCAGCTATCCCCTATTTTATTAGAGGTCGCTGTTTCCTCTTCTCTTTCACTCATTGCTGTCCAACGCATCACACAATCCTTCCTTTCTCAAGTCTTTTGCGATACAGTCCTTCCATCTTCTCTTTGGCCTTTCCCTGCGTGTCACTTGCGAGGAACACTATGACATATCAATTTTAGATCCTATACCTTCCATATTTGGATTTGCACTTCCAACTGACATCTGTCAATTAGAATTTTTTGAATATATCATCTGTTTCCATGATAAATAGCAAAGCTGTCTAATTTTTCAAAATTAATTTCTTTATAACGCTTTAAATCTACATCTATTGATTATGAAGGAAAATGTATAATAAAACCATACAGAGAAGAGTATTTTCTTTAATATGTATAATAACAAAATGTCAAAAAATAATATTTAACTGCGTTTTTTTTTAGGAAAAACTGTTAAAAACTTCAAATAAGGGTACTACCGGTGGAGTAATTATAACCAAAATCTAATCAACTCTTCATATGGTTGTACAGAAGAGGAATACGAAAGAATTATAATTTTTAGAATTGTAGTATTGGAGTTATCGTCGGAGAAAAATTTGTCACACACGGACACACATACACACACGGATACACACACACACACACGCACATACAGACATCATCTTAAAAATGGTATATTCGTATTGTAGGGACTCTAAAACGTGCTTATTCATTAAAAACTCACCACCGAATTTTTTGACCAAAGACAATACTCTCCTTACCTAAAGGTGACGGAAGGTAAAAAAAATACCGCCAATCTTTGCAATAAGCTGGAATAATCCCAGACATTTAGGAATGGGAGGAATAGATATAATTAGAATACAAGAAATGTTAAATAAAATAAATCAATATTTGGTAAAGTTCTGTAACTATTTACCTCCCGCTACCCTAGGTAAGGGAGGTCTAGGAATCGTGCTATTATTTATTCGTATCTACACTACATTATTTCAATGAATACAGCAGGCACTGGGTTTGATAAAATATCAATGTCAAGGTCCTGGCAAAAATTCTTTCCTCATATCTAGGGGACGCCCGAACGTATTCACATTCGTGTGCCATTAATTTGACCCTCAAGGTTGCCAAATATTTTGAAATTTTGAGTTTTGCTCCACGAAGTCAAGAATCTTCATCTTCCACGTAATCTTCAAGTTTGGGAAGAATATATATATATATATATATATATATATATATATATATATATATATATATATATATATATATACCACTTTCACTGAATCGTGCTGAAAGATTTTAGTAAAAAGCATGTTTTCATGTACCTAGAATCCGATTTTAACATTTTTACAATGATGTCTATGTATATATATTCGAGAAATTCAAGAACATAATGTTATACGGGACATCCGGTATATACATATATATATATACAGTGTGTACACTGAAAACCGAGACAGGCGTTTACCATGGGAAAACAGTTTTTTTCAAATATTATCTGTCCCGCAAGAGTATAGTGGGAGTTTTTGATATGGTTAGAAAGATTATTTAATTTGGCATCGAAGAGTATCTAAATACTCCTAATTTAATGCCTTATTATTGAAATATTTACGAAAGTATAATCCTACTTGACAGTTATTACTTATAATTTACTAAAAACAGTAATCATGGAAACGTATTCGGTAGTTGACTTGGTTAAATCAAGGCTCCATGATAATTTTTCACTAGTTCAAATCCCTCCCGGTTCAAGTTAATATTTTTATATTTATTTTGTACAATGTATTATTAAATAAATTACCAAATTACTCTTGCGGGACAAATAATATTTGAAAAAAACTATTTTCCCATAGTAAACGCCTATGTCTCGGTTTTCAGTGTTCACACTGTATATATATACCGGATGTCCCTTATAACATTATGTTCTTGAATTTCTCGAAAACAATGCATCGTAACAAAAAATTGGGAGGACATCAGATTCTGACAAAATGGATCACCGAACCCCCCCCCCCCCCACCAGGGGGGCGGGAAAGAGGGTCAACTTAAAAATCTTAAATGGGACTCCCTCGGAAAGAGCGTAAAAAATATGTTAGTTTTATTTGGAAACTTTTTTTGTGCTCCCAACAGGTGGCGCTGCAATCGTAAAAATGTAGAATTAATTTCTGATGAAATTGTCCTTAGTCAATTTTTAAAAAGTTTCTTTCTTTTAATTCCCCCTGAGAGTTGAGAAGTAATATTTCTATAATTTTGTGTATCTATTGAAACAAAAAACGTCATTTTTTATCAAATTATTAATAAAATATTAATCGGTTAAGTTTTTTTAAAGCAAATTTACATTGCCACCTGTTGGGAGTACAAAAAAAGTTTCCGAATAAAACCAATATATTTTTTTACGCTCTTTCCGAATCTGCAATAAAAAATAGGACGTCCCATTTAAGATTTTTAAGTTGACCCCCTTTCCCGCCCCCTCCCTGGGGGGGGGGGTCGGGGGGGCATTTTGTCAGAATCTGATGTCTCTCTCATCGAAGAGTATCTAAATATTCCTAATTTAATGCCTTATTATTGAAATATTTACGAAAGTATAATCCTACTTGACAGTTATTACTTATAATTTACTAAAAACAGTAATCATGGAAATGTATTCGGTAGCTGACTTGGTTAAATCAAGGCTCCATGATAATTTTTCACTAGTTCAAATCCCTCCCGGTTCAAGTTAATATTTTTATTATTTTTATATTTATTTTATACAATGTATTATTAAATAAATTACAAAATTAAAACAAATAATTTTTGGTACATCAAGTATTTTATTGACTGAATGTACAAGAAGTGAAACAAATATGTAAATTTAAGCCAAATAAAAAATTAAGTTTAGTTTTAGGTTCGTCATTAACGCAACCGGTTTTTTCAAATTTTAAAATGATTCGTCTCGTTCGTTCATGGGATGCAATTTGTCTATCATAATATTTACTAGCAAAAAAGTCTCGAATTTCTCGTAATCTCATCCCTTGATTGTAAATTTTAATTATACTATTTTTTTCTTCTAATGAAAAATCCATTGGAAAAATGACAATAAAAGTCTAACACAGGACAAACCTGTGTGAAAGTTTATTTATTATTGATTACTTTTTGTGTTTTGCTTAATACTATTAAGAGTGATATAACAAAGAAATAATAGTATAGTAAATTCAAAAAAATACTTGACGTACCAAAAAGTTATTTGTTTTAATTTGGTAATTTATTTAATAATACATTGTACAAAATAAATATAAAAATAATAAAAATATTAACTTGAACCGGGAGGGATTTGAACTATTGAAAAAATAACATGGAGCCTTGATTTAACCAAGTCAGCTACCGAATACGTTTCCATGATTACTGTTTTCAGTAAATTATAAGTAATAACTGTCAAGTAGGATTATACTTTCGTAAATATTTCAATAATAAGGCATTGAATTAGGAGTATTTAGATACACTTCGATGCCAAATTAAATAATCTTTCTAACCATATCAAAAACTCCCACTATACTCTTGCGGGACAGATAATATTTGAAAAAAAACTGTTTTCCCATGGTAAACGCCTATGTCTCGGTTTTCAGTGTTCACACTGTATATATATATATATATATATATATATATATATATATATATATATATATATACAGGGTGTCTCTTAAATAGGGGGACATGGCTTAACCACAGATTCCTGAGACTAAAATAAGACGATTTAACCAAACTTGCTTCTACCGGAAAGTGTACCGATAAGCCAGAAATCTACTTCAAAGTTCTTCGAAAAAAAAATTATTTTGCTTATAATAATCGGACGCTTTATTCGATTTGGATGAAATTTGATATGACAGTTTATATGGTTATAGGTCATCTTTTAAGGTGATACTTGTTATTATTAGTGAACCACTAGTGTATGAAACTTAGGTCTCCCAACATTAATTAGACCGTAACTTTTTAATGGCAATGCCGAAACGTGAAATTATTTTTCTTCAAAAAGATACATTCAATAGTAAACTTTTGTCTCTCTGTGTAATTTGTGATATCTGTTACGGTTCACACAGAAAAAAATAAAATCTTAGTGTCTGCACTGCTAAATTTTTAAAATAAATTTAATCTAGCAATCTATCCAAATGTCAAACACCTAATTTCTAATGACAGTAACAGTTGTTTTACGGGTTGTCAAAAATTTTCTTCGCAATATTCTAAAATTAGTAACATCCGTGTGTTAGGCCTAATAGTATTTTACTACCATTATTATAAATAAGACGATTACATATCTTAGCTTACTCCTAAACAAATTGTAAAGATTGACAACTCGTTACTGTCATTAAAAATTACTTGTTTGACATTTTGATAGACTGCTAGATTAAATTTATTTTAAAACTTTAGCAGTGCAGACACTCAGATTTTATTTTTTTCTGTGTGAACCGTAACAGATATCACAAATTACATAGACAGAGAAAAGTTTACTATTGAATGTATCTTTCTGAAGAAAAATAATTTCACGTTTTCGGCATTGCCATTAAAAAGTTACGGTCTAATTAATGTTGGGACACCTAAGTTTCATACACTAGTGGTTCACTAATAATAACAAGTACCACTTTAAAAGTTGACTTATAACCATATAAACTGTCATGCCAAATTTCATCCAAATCGAATAAAGCGTCCGATTATTATAAGCAAAATTAATTTTTTTTTGAAGAACTTTGAAGCAGAATTCTGGCTAAATGGTACACTTTCCGGTAGAAGCAAGTTTGGTTAAATCGTCTTATTTTAGCCTCAGGAATCTGTGGTTAAGCCATGTCCCACTATTTAAGAGACACCCTGTATATATATATATATATATATATGTGTGTGTGTGTGTGTGTGTGTGTGTGAGAGAGAGAGAGAGAGAGAGGATCTTGTTGACACGATTTCTTCAATACTTTCAATGAGAAAATTTTGAAATTTTGTATACCCATTACTAATGTGATAAGAGCGCATTACTGTGTATATAGGTTAACCGGAAGTATCACTCATACAACTTTTAACAGTTTTTCTTTAAAAAAAATACATTGAACATAATTTTTTAGCAACTTTTACTAATAAAAATTGAATATAATGGTACAATCTTCAATTCTACGATAATAGCATTTAGCAACAACTTTAAATATAAGTTTATAAAATAATTTATTTTTATACATCATCTTGCGTACACTTCGAACAAACACATAATACTTTAATAACAATTCTGGCATATTTAAACAAATGTCACTGTCAGCAAGCAATTAAATTAAAATTAATTATAAAACCGTGTCGAGAAGAATTTAGTAGTAATATATTTGTTTCTAATGAAATTAAGGTTTGTAAAAATAATATATTTTCCATTATACATAAATATTGGATGTACAGGAAGATCCGATTTAAGTTTGCTATGTTTGCAGTTGCAGCACTATAAATCAAACAGCAGTAAACAAGCACATGTTTTCATTGTCAAATATTAGTTTACAACTACACATTTACGAAATGGATCATGTACAGTGAAGAATTTACACAGATTGCGTTTTAGACACCAGGAAGTTGATTCTGATTTTCATGGAAAACTTTTCTTTGATGAGGCACATTTTCACCTCTCTAGGTATGTTAGTAACCAAAATTGCTACATATGGGCAGAGGAATATCTTCATGTGATTCATGAGGTACCATTATATGCCCAAATGAAACTGTTTTGTGCGCACTGTTGTCAGGTGGCGTCAATGTTATGAGTGAATGTCTGAATGTAATAATATTTGCACATAATGATTGCTTTATTTATACTGCGTGGTTAAATAACCAGCGGGAGATTATGTGCTGGCCACATAAGATTTTTTTATTATAAAACGACTTTTTACACGACCATTGTGATAAGTATGACATATCAACGTAGTATCTTAACACTGAAAGTTGAACTTATGACAGTCTTACGATATATACTAATGTCATATCATAACAGTTGACACGGTTGCTAGTTTACTATGTCATTATTTCCTAGCTATATGTATACATTATTCATTTGTCAGCTGTCCGTACATTTGAACCTAAATTTCAGTTTTGCAAAAAAAGTAAAATTTATTTATACTCGTCTAAAAAATAATGTGTGTATTGACTTGCACTCCACCACGCGTCCTGCGTGAATTTACACTCTCATGATTTTTGGTATTTTTCATAACTTGATACGAAAATAACTATTTCGGTAGCGAAGCACAATACAATAATTATGTAACATGAAATGGTGAGAGGTATTGTGCAGATCACAACAGATTTTTTACTTCCCGCTGTCCTTGGTAAGGGAGTTATAGGGTTCATGCTAAAAATCACATATCGAGATTTTAGTAAATGAACACGTTTAAAGGTTTTTAGAATCCAATTTTATCATTTTCACGATGATGGCTGCATATGTGTGTGTGTGTGTGTGTGTGTGTCTGTGTGTGTGAGTGTGTGTGTGTATGTATTTGTGTGTCTGAGTGTGTGTGTGTGTGTGTGCGTGCATTTTTGTATGCGAGTCTATGAATTTTGTCAACGCTCTAACTGAATACTATCAAATCATTCAGAAAATTCTGAAACCTTGTATTTCGACCCTATTCTAATGTGGAAAGAAATCGTTAGATTTTGGTGTAAAGCGGATAATCGGAAATTGCAATTTACTAAAATATATTACAGATAAATTTAAAATGTAATCTTTTTTATAAATCCAAAAGCCTATGTTTTAAAGATAAAAACAATTCCTTTGTTACACAGTTCATATTTTAAAAAATGTATGTAACTAACAGATAAATGTCACAAATAATAATCAGTGCAAATTAATAATGGTGACATTTTAAAAAGAAAATAGTAAATAAAACAATAATCATATGTAAAGGAACTTAATATAGCTTGCAACATTAGTAAATATGTAGGTATGTGTTTATACTAATAAAAATTAAATAGCGGGAGGAATTGTGGTGGGCACATCAAATTTTTTTGTACCCTTGTTATAATTAGTTTATCATATTTTGCGTTTATTATCATATTTGTTTTCTACCAGTTAACGCCTAACGGTAGCATTATAATAAGTTCATTATAAGTGCATATACTCGTATAAGTGCATAAAAGAGTTAAAATTATTACAAAGTAAAAGATTTTAACAAAGTAAAAGAATAAAGTATTAAGATTCAAATAATTCAGGATGATAAATCTTGAAATAATGAAATCTGTTAAATTTATTTCCTTTGCCTCAGAGAAAATATTATTTTTCTTGATTCATGTTTGAATAATTAAATTTAAAATAAATAATAATGATAAGTTCAGGACTTCGGGGTAATAGCTATGTCTATAGATGATGTACCGTTACTTATCAGGGATTGGTTGCTCACGGTTGGTCGCGGTTCCTTTTCATTAGTTTTGGGTATAAAAGGGGTAGTTTTCAGAGGATGTATTATTCGTTTTCCATTTGTTGTTTAGTACACATTGGAGCTAGAATACCAATATCATGATGATCGACGCTTGGATTACGTTGTTGTTCGCTGCCAGTCAGGTGAAGACCAGTGACGTCATTGAAGATCTTCCGACAGAGATCGTTGCCCGCATACTGAGGTAAGTCTTTTTATATTCAGTTTTATTTTGTAGTATACATTATATTTCTACGAACTGTGTTTTTATTTATATATTTCTGTTACAGAAATCTCGATTCTGCATCTCTAGTGTCGGCGTGCCGAGTAAATCGGCGTTGGATGTCTGTGTGCAAGGGTGATCCGGTGCTGCGTGGCAAGATCCGCAAGCAGTTGCAGAAGGAGCGTGAAGCCCGAGTGGAAAATTATTACAACTCTGCTGCAGGTGTGCGTGTAATCAGGACCAATCAAATCAGGCCACTAAGTGACAGGAATGGGACAGTGCGAGTTGAGACCAGGCCCGTCAAGTACGAGTTGCCAGCTATCAGAACGGTCCCGTCAATTAAGAAAATGCTGAACACCAGAAGGCATCCCATGTTGGAGAAGGAAACTTATGCGAAGAAGAATTGTGGAAAAAGCATTATAAGTAGCAGTATGAAGAAACGGTTAAGGCTATAGAAATAAGATCTTTTGTAATATTAAAAATATAATTATAAATAAATATTTATTATTTTAATTATTTTTTTTATTAAAGCACCTTAATTTCAGGATATGGAACAATTGAGCAGCATAAACATTTAAAATTCACCTAGTTGCTTTTTACTTTATAGTCTAAGGTAGGATACTAACCTAATAATAATAGTAATTATAATAATAAAAATAATAATATAAAAAACGTCAAAGTAGTATAACAAGTTAACAGTTTCAATATTCAAGAAATTACTAAAATTATTTCATAGGAGGAATAATTTTATTTTTTCTTGAATGATTTAACTGATGATTTGAATATGTTTGGGTAGTTTACTCCTTTTTACAGTATTAAACCAACTCTACCAGGAGAACCTACAGTAGTATTTAATTTAAAACTTTGTACGTTATACTGATTTTTAATTCTGGTTTATTTTCGTTTACTAGAAAATGATCTTTGTTTTTATAAACATACAAACAGGTTTCAATAATATAAATATCTTAAATGGTCAATATATTTTATTTCTCTTTTAAGACACAAAACAGCCGAGACAGAGCATGAATATCCTCAAAAGCATATTACCATATCGTAGTCTGGATCCAACAGAAGTATAAAAAAAGTCAAAAGTTGATTTAAAGTTACATATTGTTTCAAATGTAGGATTTGATAATATATTTAATTATAATGGTTATAAGTCATCTTTTAAGATGATTCTTGTTATTATTAATGAACCACTAGTATAAGAAACTTAGGTGCCCCAACATTGATTAGACCGTAACTTTTTAATGGCCACGCCGATACGTAAAATTATTATTATTTTTTTTTTTCAGGAAGATACATTCAATAGTAAACTTTTATTTATCTGCGTAATTTGTGATATCTTGTTAAGGAATAAACTGACATATTTATTCGTCTTATTAATAATAATGGTAGTAAAATATTTATTTATTTATTTAATTATTTATTTATTTATCGTATCCAGAAAAAATAAATAAAATAAAGAAAATTAGAAGAACTAGTATCAAATATCGTGACATCAATAATTTGCTTAAAATAATACCGTTGACAGTAGCTAGGTCACTAAGCTGACATGGATGGTGTAATATATGGCAGATGAGAATATGTTCCATCGTTTGTTGAAATCCACATGCACACAAATTCGAGTCATTGCTAAAACTCTATTTTTCTAACTTGGCCTTACATCTACCAGTTTGTGTTCTCAACCGATTTTTGGTTTTCCATATCAACCATGGCTGGTCGCTACCAGGTGGAAGTTGCTCTTTATGTGAAATCTGAAGTTGAAGATCTCTATCAGAAAGCATGTTAACCCAACTGTTAATCCTTTCTTCACTTGCTGATAAAATATTATTGGGGCGAACAAACAGATGTTACTAGTTTCTGAATATTGCGAAGGAATTTTTCGACAATCCATAAACAATTTATTGTTATTGTCATTAGAAATTACGTGTTTGACATTTGGATAGACTGCTAGATTAAATTTATTTTTAAAAAATTCATGATGCAATCACTCAGGTTTTATTTTTTTCTGTCTGAATCGTAACAGATATCACAAATTAAACAGAGAGAAAAAAGTTTACTATTGAATGTATTTTTACGTTATCATCGTGGCCATTAAAAAGTTACGGTCTAATCAATGTTGGGACCCCTAAGTTTCATATACTAGTGATTCACTAATAATAACAAGTATCATCTAAAAGATGACAACCATACAAACTTCATATCAAATTTCATCCAAATTGAATAAAGCGTTCTGTTATTTTAAGCAAAATTAATTTTTTTTTTTGAAGAACTTTGAAGCAGAATACTGGCTAAATGATACACTTTCCGGTAGAAGCAAATTTAGTTAAATCGTCTTATTTTAGCCTCAGGAATCTGTGGTTAAGCCATGTTCCCCTATTTAAAAGACATCCTGTATATAGGCACGTATATAATCCGGCAGTATGTTACAAAAGGCATAGGTAAATCATTAGATTCCAGTAGCCGTTTGTCACAATTTTTGCCTTATTACTAGGACGTGGCACTCGCACAGCTACTTGGATTGATTTAAAAATATAAAAAACCATGGAAACATTAAATAAAAATATATTTGATAAGTTTGTGATGTAAATACTTATTTTAAAACTACCCCTTCCCAGCCTCCCCTATAATAATATAATTTAAAGCAAATAACGATAAAAACGAAATAAAATTTTGTAGAAAATACTCCTTTTCCTTTTATAATAACTTTAATTTATTTATTCACAAAACACTACAATTTATAAAAATGTGACATATATCATATATTTTTATTATTATTATTATTATAAATAAATAAATAAATAAATAAATATATCATCACGGCATATTACCCATTTCTGAGTGTGCCAGTATCTACAACACATGTAGACATCGGTAATGATGACGATATATTTTACCGTGTGGGCGCTTACCAGGCGTCACCTCGCGGGCACTCATTATTATTATTATTATTATTATTATTATTATTATTATTATTATTATTATTGTTTTTTTAATATGTCAAGTTTCGACGCCTACTTTTGACGTGTGACGAGCGCACACGTCAACACCCCTTCTCGCTGTCATACGTCAATATACGTCAGCTGTCAAACGTCATACTTCAGCTGTCATATGTTAAAATACTTCATTTTTCTAAACCTAACTTTTCTGAAAATTTCTGGAAGTATACCATGCATAAAGGTTTCGTTAATATGTCCGCAATCATTTCTTCTGTTGGACAATATTTTAATGTAATGACGCCTTTATCTCGAAGATCACGCAGAAGGTGATAACAGACATCAATATGCTTCGTCCGCGCATTACTTCGATCTGACTTAGCTAGTTTAATACAAGCTTGATTGTCCTCAGAAATTACGGTGGGTCCATTCTCAGGAATACCCATATCAGCGAGCTGTTGTCGAAGCCATAATACCTCTTTGCAGGCATATAATGCAGCTACATATTCTGCTTCGGTCGAAGACATGGCTACAGTACTTTGCTTCCGACTTTACCACACAATCGTACTATCACCTAACTGGAATAAATAGCCACTTGTTGATTTTCGGTATATCTTATCTCCGGCCCAGTCAGCGTCTACAAAACCTTGTAATTCTAATTTACTCTTCGCTGAAAGTTGTAATTTGTGATTACACGTATTAGATAGATAACGAATCACTCGCTTGATGGATTTCCAGTCATATTCAGTAGGTTCTTCAACTTTTCGACTCAGAAAATTAACTGCTACTGCGATATCTGGTCGAGTAACTGTGGAAAGATATATCAGTGTACCTATTGCTTGTCTATATTTTCCATTGTTAGGCATTTTCGGACTTTTGTTCATGATTGATTCTAAGTACCCTTTCTCCATCGGAGTATTTGTTGGTTTTGATTCTGACAAACCATAATCATTTACCATTTGTTTAATTTTTGTTTCTTGGGATAAAAGGAAAGATCCATCTCTTTTACGCTCTATTTTAATACCCAGATGGTGTCTTACATTTCCCAAATCTTTATTTCGAAAATGAGAATTTCGTTCAGGCCATAAATACTTTTCTTCAGACGAAGCACTTGGTTTTCTTTACCAGATTCAATAAAACCAGGAGGTTGCTCCATATACAGCTCCTTCTCTAAATCTCCATTAAGATATGCATTTTTAACATCAAGATGATGAACATGTAATTTCTGAATAGCAGCTATTGCTAATAACATTCTTATAGTTTCGTGTTTTACTACTGGGGCAAAGGTTTCGTCATAATCTTGACCAAACTTTTGTGAAAATCCTCTTGCTACTAATCGGCCTTTGTAAGTATGAACTTATCCTTGTGCATCAAGTTTGGCTTTAAAAACCCACTTTGATATAATTACTTTCTTTCCTGGTGGTAAATTAGTCAGCTCCCAGACATCATGATCTATTAGTGTTTTCATTTCTTCTTTAGCTGCAGATATCCAATTCTGTTTTTCTGTTTTCGGAAGCTGATTTACTTCTTCCCATGAAACAGGTTCTCTTACTTGATTGATTTCAGTTCGATAGCATAACCTTCTTGGTGCAATGCCTTTGTTTATTCTTAGCGAACGTCCTGGTTGTTGAGTGGAACTTACTGGTAGTATTTCTGTATTTTCTTCTTGTTCATTATCTATTTCTTCATTTAATACTTCAAGTTCTTCATTTTTACTCTCCCCTTCTAACTCAGGTATCTCTAGTTTATTTTTAATAACCCCTTCTAATGGTATAATGTTTACATTATTTGATTTTTCATCTTCGATAATTTTTACTGAACGGCTAACCCATATTTTGTCGGACTTCGGATCCAGTATTCGATAACCCTTGATGATGTCATTGTAGCCAATCAATACACCTATTTTGGTTTTATTTTCAAACTTTCTTCTTTTCTCCTTGGGAATATAAGAAAAATCTTTTAAGCCAAATACACGAATATGTTTGATATTCGGTTTCTTACCATAAAAATGTTCAAATGGTGTTTTTCTAATACTTCGGCTTGGCAATCGGTTTTGTAGATATGCTGCCGTTGGTACAGCTTCTCCCCAAAAACGATTGGGTAAATTTGCATCAAGAAGCATGCAGTGAGTCATTTCAGTCAGTGAGCGGTTTTTCCTTTCTGCCACTCCATTCTGTTGTGGTGTATAGGAGACTGTCTTCTGGTGTACTATGCCTTCTTCATTGAAGTGATTTTCAAGAAAATGATTGATGTATTCTTTACCATTGTCTGAACGAAAGAAGTTTCCATCCAAATCTGTTGTTCATCATTGCAATATATTCCTTGATGACACCCGGAACTTGGTCTTTGGATTTACTTATACGAACCACCGTAAATCTTGAATAATCATCTATTAAGGTCAGCATATATCTATTGCCACTTGGTGTTTTTGTAGGCATTGGCCCACATAGATCACTGTGTATTAAATCCAACGGTTTAGATGATTCCGACTTGCTAGTATGAAACGGTGTTTGAGCCATTTTTCCTTTTATACAAACATCGCAAGTAAGGATTTCATCGCGAGGCTTTATAGCGATTCTTATAGCTAGTTCTTCCGTATACAATCTCTTTACCGCTGCTATGTCACGGTGACCCAATCTACGGTGCCACAGATATGGACTTATAGTATTTGCTACTCTTACCGACTCATTCACCGTCTTCAGCATGAAAAGATTTCCCATTCTTTCACCATAGGCTACTGTATTTGAATTCTGCAGTACCGTGCAGGTTTTGCCCTCGAAAATTACCTTAAATCCAGATTCTGTAATAACTTTAACAGATAGCAAGTTTCCATCTAGTTCAGGGACATATAGAACATCTCTCAAATGTAAGACTTGTAAATTGCCATTTGGTAGTTGACATAAGATTTGAGCATCACCAATACCAACAGCACTTATAGGAACTCCGCCCGCAAGATAAATTTGACGTTTAATATTGCGTAATGATCTAAATATTGACTTTTCATTTGTCATATGACTCGATGCTCCAGAATCCATATACCATTGGCCAGTATTACAAAACCGGACACACTCTTCCGCAGTAAAAGAAACAACTGCTTGAACAGCTTTCTTCTCAACTTGATTTTGCTTATTACGCTTAAATGCGTAACAGTTTACCTTATTATGTCCCATTTTGCCGCAGAAGTAACATTCTTTTCGTTTAGCTATCTCTCTGTCTTTGCTGAAACTATTCACATTGTATTTATGTTGAAAGTTATTCTTAACCGACGATTTCAAAGCCACAGTGCTGTCTTCTTTATTTTGATTGCACTCCACTCTACGCTGATACTCGTCCAGGATAATTCCGGTGACGTATTCTACTGTCAAATCGTCCGTATCACGACCCTCTAAAGCCGTAACCAATCCAGAATATTCTTCAGGAAGGCTGCATTACAAAACTGCAACTAATTCTCCAACTCCAAATTTTGTGCCAGCAGCTTTAAGCTGTTGCACAACTTCTAACATAGAATTTATGTGCTCTTGCATTGTACCCGATGTAAACCGTATATTGTACAATTTACGCCGTAAATATAGTTGACTTCCAAAAGTAGATCTTGCATACAATTTCTGAAGGTTGTTCCACATATCATAAGCAGTTTCGCACTCAGTTATATGAATTAACTGATCATCTTCCAAACTTAGAGTAATCAGTGTCATAGCTTTGTTATTCGTTTTGTGCCATTCATCATTGGCAACATCAGGTCTGGATTTAGAAACATTGTCCCAAAGTTCATCTCTCGTTAGCACAGCCTTTACCTTAGTCTTCCAATAAATATAATTGCTACCATTTAGCAAAGTGATTCCACTTTTTGAATCTCTCACATCCATATCGTCAATATTCAATAATAAGCTTTATATATAGAACTCTGGGCCCATAACCTGTAGAAAATACTCCTTTTCCTTTTATAATAACTTTAATTTATTTATTCACAAAACATTACAATTCATAAAAATGTGACATATATCATATATTTTTATAATTGTTTTTTTAATGTGTCAAGTTTCGACGCCTACTTTTGACGTGTGACGAGCGCACACTTCAACAAATTTTAATTTGTGGAATTCACCGTAAGTAAATTAATATAAATACCCATGTGAATATTTATTTATTAGGTAATTTTGAGCGTCATCAAAATTCAAATATATTGTATTATTCTAATTAACGTCAATGAAGACGCTGTACGCTAGAATAAAGTATAATTTTGAATTTGCTGCAAAAACGGTGTAATTTTAACAGTAAGGAAGGTCTAGGAATCGTGCTATTATTTATTCGTATCTACACTACATTATTTCAATGAATTGAGCAGGCACTGGGTTTGGTAAAATGTCAATGTCATGGTCCTGGCAAAAGCTCTTTCCTCATATCTGGGCCATATAGCGCAGTTGAGGAAAGATTGGCCCGACCCCCCATTAAAGGGGGTCAACTGAAAAATCTGAAATGGGACCCCCTATTTTATTCGGAAACTTTTTTTGTACCCCAACAGGTGGCGCTGCAATCGTAAAAATGTAGAATTAATTTCTGATGAAATCGAGTTGTCCATAGTCAGTTTTTAAAAAGTTTCTTTCTTTTAATTCCCCCTGAGTGTTGAGGAGTAATATTTCTTGAAACAAAAAACGTCATTTTTTTATCAAATTATTAATAAAATATTAATCGGTTAAGTTTTTTTAAGCAAATTTACATTGCCACCTGTTGGGAGTACAAAAAAAACCAACATATTTTTTACGCTCTTTCCGAATCTGCAATAAAAAATAGGAGGTCCCATTTAAGATTTTTAAGTTGACCCTCTTTCCCGCCCCCCTAGGGGGGTGTCGGGGGGCCAGTTTATCAGAATCTGATGTCCCCCCCAAAATCTATGAAGATTTTGAATCGGCACACTTTTTGTTACGATGCATTGTTTTCGAGATATTCAAGAACGTAATGTTATATGGGACACCCTGTATTTATATATATATATATATATATATATATATATGTGTGTGTGTGTGTTTGTGTGTGTGTGTGAGAAAGAGAGAGAGAGAGAGAGAGAGAGAGAGAGAGAGGATCCTGTGGACACGATTTCTTCAATACTTTCAATAAGAAAATTTTGAAATTTTGTATACCCATTACTAATGTGATAAGAGCGCATTAATGTGTATATAGGTTAACCGGAAGTATCACTTATACAACTTTTAACAGTTTTTCTTTAAAAAAATACATTGAACATAATTTTTCAGCAACTTTTACTAATAAAAATTGAATATAATGATACAATCTTCAATTCTACGATAATAGCATTTAGCAACAACTTTAAATATAAGTTTATAAAATAATTTATTTTTATACATCATCTTGCGTACGCATCGAACAAACACATAATACTTTAATAACAATTCTGGCATATTTAAACAAATGTCACTGTCAGCAAGAAATTAAATTTAAATTAATTATGAAACCGTGTCGAGAAGTATTTAGTAGTAATATATTTGTTTCTAATGAAATTAAGGTTTGTAAAAATAATATATTTTCCATTATACATAAATATTGGATGTACAGGAAGATCCGATTTAAGTTTGCTATGTTTGCAGTTGCAGCACTATAAATCAAACAGCAGCAAACAAGCACATGTTTTCAGTGTCAAATATTAGTTTACAACTACAAATTTATGAAATGGATCATGTACAGTGAAGAATTTACACAGATTGCGTTTTAGACACCAGGAAGTTGATTCTGATTTTCATGGAAAACTTTTCTTTGATGAGGCACATATTCACCTCTCTAGGTATGTTAGTAACCAAAATTGCTACATACGGGCAGAGGAATATTTTCATGTGATTCATGAGGTACCATTATATGCCCAAATGAAACGGTTTTGTGCGCACTGTTGTCAGGTGGTGTCAATGTTATGAGTGAATGTCTGAATGTAATAATATTTGCACATAATGATTGCTTTATTTATACTGCGTGGTTAAATAACCAGCGGGAGATTATGTGCTGGCCACATAAGATTTTTTTATTATAAAACGACTTTTTACACGACCATTGTGATAAGTATGACATATCAACGTAGTATCTTAACACTGAAAGTTGAACTTATGACAGTCTTACGATATATACTAATGTCATATCATAACAGTTGACACGGTTGCTAGTTTACTATGTCATTATTTCCTAGCTATATGTATACATTATTCATTTGTCAGCTGTCCGTACATTTGAACCTAGATTTCAGTTTTGCAAAATAAGTAAAATTTATTTATATTCGTCTAAAAAATAATGTGTGTATTGACTTGCACTCCACCACGCGTCCTGCGTGAATTTACACTCTCATGATTTTTGGTATTTTTCATAACTTGATACGAAAATAACTATTTCGGTAGCGAAGCACAATACGATAATTATGTAACATGAAATGGTGAGAGGTATTGTGCAGATCACAACAGATTTTTTACTTCCCGCTGTCCTTGGTAAGGGAGGTATAGGGTTCATGCTAAAAATCGCATATCGAGATTTTAGTAAATGACCATGTTTAAAGGTTTTTAGAATCCAATTTTATCATTTTCACGATGATGGCTGCATATGTGTGTGTGTGTCTGAGTGTGTGTGTGTGTGCGTGCGCGTGTGTATGTGTTTGTGTGTGTGCGTGTATGTGTTTGTGTGTGTGTGCGTGTGTGTTTGTGTGTGTGCATTTTTGTATGCGAGTCTATGAATTTTGTCAACGCTCTAACTGAATACTATCATTCAGAAAATTCTGAAACCTTGTATTTCGACCCTATTCTAATGTGGAAAGAAACCATTAGATTTTGGTGTAAAGCGGATAATCGGAAATTGCAATTTACTAAAATATATTACAGGTAAATTTAAAATGTAATCTTTTTTATAAATCCAAAAGCCTATATTTAAAGATAAAAACAATTCCTTTGTTACACAGTTCATATTTTAAAAAATGTATGTAACTAACAGATAAATGTCACAAATAATAATCAGTTCAAATTAACATTGAATTGACATTTTAAAAAGAAAATAGTATATATATATATATATATATATATATATATATATATATATATATATATATGTATATAGTCGATTCCTCGGAATACCCTCGGGGTGTTGAGGATTGATCTTTAGGTATTTAACTCTCTGTAAAGTCTTTCCACTCTTTTCTATTTTGTGCAAGTTCTATAGCTCTTTGTTTGGTTATATTTCTCTCCTTAATTATTTCATTTATCGTGCCTTCCCAGGTTTTCGCTGGTCTACCTCTATATCGTTTCCCTGTGGCTCGTGTTTTCCATATACTTTTGACTGGTCTGTCTTCTGGTAGTCTTGCAAGGTGTCCAAACCATTTTAATTGTTTTTCTTTGATTTTTCCTTTTGCTGATTTTACTTGTAGTCTTTCTCGTATTGTATCGTTTCTAATTCTGTCCATCTTGGTTATTCCTTCGATTCTTCTAAGTACTTTCATTTCAGACGCTTGTATTTTACTTTCTTGTCTTTTGTTTATCACCCACGTTTCACTTCCCTGTAGTAAAATCGCTTGATGTATTGTTTTGTAAATTATTAATTTTCTTGTTTTCGATAGGCTTTTATTGCTATATATTAATGGGTTGAGTGTGTAAAAGGATTTTGCAGCTGCTTGGATTCTGGCGTTGATTTCTTCCTCATATCCTTCTGTACTTTCGACTAGTCCTCCTAAATATTTAAAACTATTAACTTGTTGCAGGGGTAATGAGTTAATGTTAACTGTCATCATCTTCTGTTTTTTGCTGATGCACATTACTTTCGTTTTGTCTACATTTATTTCCATGTTTGCCAATTTGAGTTCTTCATTCCATTTAATTAAATTTGCTTGAAGTTCTTGCTCTGTACATCCGAAAATAGCCATGTCGTCCGCAAACGCACACTCCGTAATTTTAAGTCGTTGTAAGTTTAAATGTCCAATCATTGTTTCCTTTAGCTTAGGTTTTACTTTTTTCATTATTTCATCTAGATATATTACGAAAAGTAGTGGGCTTAGGTTTTCCTCCTTGTCTTAATCCGTTCTGTGTTGTAAATTCTCTTGATATGTTGTTGCATGTACGAATCAAATTCTTGGTATTATTATATATGCTTTTAATTGCTCTTATTAGCTTATTCCCAACATTCTTATCTTTTAATGTCTTCCATAATTTTTCTCTATCAACTTTGTCGAATGCTTTGACTAGGTCTATAAAGCATATATAAATTTCTTTATTAAAAGTCAGAGTTTTCTCAATGAGTTGTCTTATAGTAAAGATATGATCTTGTATACAATATCCCTTTCGGAAACCGCTTTGTGATTTCGTTAGATCTTTTCCAATTTTTATTCTAAGTTTGTTTTCTATTATGCTCTCATATAACTTTGCCATTGTACAAATTAGAGAGATTCCTCTATAATTTGAGCACAACCTGTTATCTCCTTTTTTATGCACTGTCATTATAATAGTAGTATTCCATTCGTTAGGGATTTGTTCCGTTTCCCATATTTTGTTAATTAGATGGTGTATTATTTCTACTCCATCTTCTCCGATGTATTTTATTTGTTCAGGCTTAATGTTGTCGCATCCTGCGGCTTTACCTACTTTAATTTTTTGAATAGCTTCCTTTATTTCTTCCTCGGTTATTTTTTCATTCTTTACAATGTCTTCTTCTTCAACGTATTGTGCAGTTACATTAGTGCTTTTCTTATTTGTCTCTAGGAGCTCTTCAAAATATTCTACCCATCTTTCCATAATATTTTCTGTATCTGTGAGAATATTCCCTTCTTTATCTTTATTTGCTTTAGTGTAGCCGTTTTCTGGTTTTAATAACTTTATAAAATAGTTTCTTATTTTCTCTATAATTATTTTCCATCCTTTTTCCAAAGTCTTCCCAAGAACTATCTTTAGCTCTTTGAATTAATTCTTTTGTTATTTTTCTTTGTATTTTATATACTTCATAATCCTCCGGTGTTTTAGTTTGTAAATATTGTTTCCATTTTTGTTTTTTCTTCTCGATTTCTTGCTTAATTTCTGGGCTCCACCAATGAGTTTGTTTTTCCGATTTTGTTGAATATATGTGCCACAGGCTGTTTTAGTTGCTTCATAAATAATTGTTTTTATGTGATACCATGTCTCTTCTACATTAAGACTATTAATATCTCCCAAATGATTAATTTTGTTTTTTATCTCTTCTTGGTACTTTAGCCTTACTCCTTCTTCTCTTAATTTATGTATTTTTATATTCTCTCTTACTGTAGTCTGTTCTTTTACCTCTGTTTTTTTAATACAATTTATTTGTTTAACTTTGGTTTTCATTTCTAGCAGATAGTGGTCACTTCCTATTTCATGGCCTCTTTTAACTCTAACATCTTGTACTTTGTTTTTGTACTTACTTCCTGTTATAAAATAATCAATAATTGATCGTTCGTTCCTGCTTGCCACTTCTCGTGTATATTTATGTATATCTTTATGTTGGTATAACGAGTTTAGTATGACTAAATTATTAATTATGCATAAGTCTATTAATCTATTACCATTATTATTTCTAACTGCTTCTCCATGTTTTCCCAACACACTTTCTATACCTTTGTTGTCATTTCCTATTCTTGCGTTAAAGTCCCCTAGTAGAAAGAACGGTTCACTGATATCTTCGATTATTAATTGCAACTCCTCCCAAAATTTATCTTTAATATCTTTTTTCTCGTCGTCATTGGGCCCGTATACAATTAGGAATTCAACTTTATTTCCATGTAGATTTACTTTTACATTTAAAATTCTTTCAGAATGGCATTTCCAATCTATTAGTTCTTGTGTACAGTTTTGTCTAATTATGCATCCCACTCCTGCTTTAGCACCCTCATTATCTTGTACCCCACTGTAAATAAATATGTGACCTCCTTTAAGTTTTTCTAATCCTTCTCCCTTTTTCTTGGTTTCTGTTATTCCTAGTATAGTTAACTGCATTTTCTCGAATTCATCTATTAATTCAGTCTCTTTATTTTTAATACTTTTTATGTTCCACGTTCCTATTTTTATATTTGTGTAAATATTATTTTTATTTGTTATCTCCTTAAGCAATTCCGTGTCCGTTGCAGTTGTCTTTTTCTGTACCTCTTGGTATGGGGTGTTTATTAGTTTTTTGAACTATGTCCAAATTCCTTGGGCTTAGTACTTGAGTTTTCTTCTAGGCCATTCTCAGATTTGCTCCAGTTTAGTGTTTTACCATTAATAATAATTTTCCTGTAGCCTATCTTAACATTGTTGCCTTTTTCTTTTTCTGCTCTAGCTCTTTTCCTGATAGCTGTTTGTACACTTATTTCCTCTTTAGTAAAGTCGCTTTCGATAAATATTCGTTTTGTTCCCAGTTTTGATTTATTCTTGAGGATTTGGATTTTATCTTCAAAGCAAAGAAAATAGTAAATAAAGCAATAATCATATGTAAAGGAACTTAATATAGCTTGCAACATTAGTAAATATGTAGGTATGTGTTTATACTAATAAAAATTAAATAGCGGGAGATATTGTGGTGGGCACATCAAATTTTTTTGTACCCTTGTTATAATTAGTTTATCATATTTTGCGTTTATTGTCATATTTGTTTTCTACCAGTTAACGCCTAACGGTAGCATTATAATAAGTTCATTATAAGTGCATATAGTCGTATAAGTGCATAAAAGAGTTATAATTATTACAAAGTAAAAGATTTTAACAAAGTAAAAGAATAAAGTATTAAGATTCAAATAATTCATGATGAGAAATCTTGAAATAATGAAATCTGTTAAATTTATTTCCTTTGCCTCAGAGAAAATATTATTTTTCTTGATTCATGTTTGAATAATTAAATTTAAAAGAAATAATAATGATAAGTTCAGGACCTCGGGGTAATAGCTATGTCTATAGAGGATGTACCGTTACTTATCAGGGATTGGTTGCTCACGGTTGGTCGCGGTTCCTTTTCATTAGTTTTGGGTATAAAAGGGGTAGTTTTCAGAGGATGTATTATTCGTTTTCCATTTGTTGTTTAGTACACATTGGAGCTAGAATACCAATATCATGATGATCGACGCTTGGATTAAGTTGTTGTTCGCTGCCAGTCAGGTGAAGACCAGTGACGTCATTGGAGATCTTCCGACAGAGATCGTTGCCCGCATACTGAGGTAAGTCTTTTTATATTCAGTTTTATTTTGTAGTATACATTATATTTCTACGAACTGTGTTTTTATTTATATATTTCTGTTACAGAAATCTCGATTCTGCATCTCTAGTGTCGGCGTGCCGAGTAAATCGGCGTTGGATGTCTGTGTGCAAGGGTGATCCGGTGCTGCGTGGCAAGATCCGCAAGCAGTTGCAGAAGGAGCGTGAAGCCCGAGTGAAAAATTATTACAACTCTGCTGCAGGTGTGCGTGTAATCAGGACCAATCAAATCAGGCCACTAAGTGACAGGAATGGGACAGTGCGAGTTGAGACCAGGCCCGTCAAGTACGAGTTGCCAGCTATCAGAACGGTCCCGTCAATTAAGAAAATGCTGAACACCAGAAGGCATCCCATGTTGGAGAAGGAAACTTATGCGAAGAAGAATTGTGGAAAAAGCATTATAAGTAGCAGTATGAAGAAACGGTTAAGGCTATAGAAATAAGATCTTTTGTAATATTGATAATATAATTATAAATAAATATTTATTATTTTAATTATTTTTTTATTAAAGTACCTTAATTTCAGGATATGGAACAATTGAGCAGCATAAACATTTAAAATTCACCTAGTTGCTTTTTACTTTATAGTCTAAGGTAGGATACTAACTTAAAATAAATAATAATATAAAAAACGTCAAAGTAGTATAACAAGTTAACAGTTTCAATATTCAAGAAAGTACTAAAATTATTTCATAGGAGGAATAATTTTATTTTTTTTTTTGAATGAATTAACTGATGATTTGAATATGTTTGGGTAGTTTACTCCTTTTTACAGTATTAAACCAAATCTACCAGGAGAACCTACAGTAGTATTTAATTTAAAACTTTGTATGTTATACTGATTTTTAATTCTGTTTTATTTTCGTTTACTAGAAAATGATCTTTGTTTTTATAAAGATACAAACAGGTTTCAATAATATAAATATCTTAAATGGTCAATATATTTTATTTCTCTTTTAAGACACAAAACAGCCGAGACAGAGCATGAATATCCTCAAAAGCATATACCATATCGTAGTCTGGATCCAACAGAAGTATAAAAAAATCTGATGTGGCCAGCACATGACCTCCCGCCAATTCCATGTTTAAAATAGCAATGAGCTTTAAGTAAAGTTTCACTTCCGATTGATCGTTTGTAAACAAAATCTACTTTGTTGTTCCAATAAATAGAAAAGTTTGTAATACGAAATTTTGGATTATATTTTATTATGTTTTTCCTGAAAAATCTGTTAGAGCTTCAAATTAAGTACTACATCCAGTTTATCATATATAGTCAAAATCTAATATGTTGTTTCAAATTATATAAAAGTATTAAATACCAACTTTGCGAAGTTTTGGATCATGAATATATTTTAAGGAAACATTGTCACACACACATTATTGTTCCTTATGCTCTAAAACGCAATCTGTGTAAATTCTTCGTCGTACATGCTCCATTTCGTAAATGTGTAGTTGAAAACTATTATTTGACACTTTGAAATCACGTTCTTATTGAGAGCTGTTTGATATATAATGCTGCAAACATCAAACTTAAATCGAATTATCCTGTATATCTAATATTTATGTATGATGGAAAATATATTATTTTTACAAACCTTAGTTTCATTAGAATCATATTTAAACTACTAAATTCTTCTTAACACGGTTTCATTATTAATTTTAATGAAAATTGCTTCGTGACAGTGACATTTGTTTAAATATGTCAAATTTGTTATCCTGTTTGTTATTATAGTATTGTTTTTGTTTGACGCAGAGGCAAAGTGATGTACAAAAATAAATTATTTTATAATATAATATAAAGTTATTTCAAGTTATTTACTAAATGCTATTATCGTAGAATTGAAGATTGTGCCATTATATTCAATTTGTATTGGTAAAACTTGCTAAAAAAATATATTCAATGAATTTTTTACAAGAAAAACTGTTAAAAGCTTGTATAAATGATACTTCAGGTTATCCGATATACACTAAAAACTAATGAGCTCTTCCCACATTAGTATAGAATGGATATACAAAATTTCATATATTTCTGATTGATAGTATTTGAGTAATCGTGTCCACAAGATCCGCACACACACACACACACACACAGACACACACACATACATACCTACAGACATCATTGTAAAAATGTTAAAATCGGATTCTGGGGACATCAAAACGTGCTTATTCACTAAAATCTCTATATCCGATTTTTAGCACGATCCCTATACCTCCCTTACCTGGGGTAGCGGGAGGTAAAAAGTCAAAAGTTGATTTAATGTTACATATTGTTTCAAATGTAGGATTTGATAATATATTTAATTATAATGGTTATAAGTCATCTTTTAAGATGATACTTGTTATTATTAATGAACCACTAGTATAAGAAATTTAGGTGCCCCAACATTGATTAGACCGTAACTTTTTAATGGCCACGCCGATACGTATTTTTTTTTTTTTTTTTTTTCAGGAAGATACATTCAATATAAACTTATCTTTATCTGCGTAATTTGTGATGTCTGTAATGGTTCACACAGAAAAATAAAACCTGAGTGTCTGCATCGTGAATTTTCTTAAAATAAATTTAATTTAGCAGTCTGTCCAAATGCCAAACATCTAATTTTTAATGACAGTAACGAGTTGTCAATCTTCTCAACTTGTTAAGGAATAAACTGACATATTTATTCGTCTTATTTATAATAATAGTAGTAAAATATTTATTTATTTATTTATCATATCCAGAAAGAATGAAATAATAATTAAAAACAATAAATAAAATAAGTAGAATATAGAAGAACTAGTATCAAATATCGTGACACCAATAATTTGCGTAAAATAATACCGTTGACAGTAGCTAGGTCACTAAGCTGACATGGATGGTGTAATATATGGCAGTTGAGAATATGTTCCACCTTTTGTTGAAATCCACATGCACACAAATCCGAGTCATTGCTAAAACCCTATTTTACTAAGTTCACCTTACATCTACCAGTTTGTGTTCTCAACCGATTTTTGGTTTTCCATATCAACCATGGCTGGTCGCTACCAGGTGGAAGTTGCTCTTTAGGTGAAATCTGAAGTTGAAGATCTCTATCAGAAAGCATGTTAACCCAACTGTTAATCCTTTCTTCACTTGCTGATAAAATATTATTGGGACGAACAAACAGATGTTACTAGTTTCTGAATATTGCGAAGGAATTTTTCGACAATCCATAAACAATTGTTATTGTCATTAGAAATTACTTGTATGACATTTGAATAGACTGCTAGATTAAATTTATTTTTAAAAAATTCACGATGCAGTCACTCAGGTTTTTTTTTTCTGTCTGAATCGTAACAGATATCACAAATTAAATAGAGAGAAAAAAGTTTACTATTGAATGTATTTTTACGTTATCATCGTGGCCATTAAAAAGTTACGGTCTAATCAATGTTGGGACCCCTAAGTTTCATATACTAGTGATTCACTAATAATAACAAGTATCATCGTAAAAGATGACAACCATACAAACTTCATATGAAATTTCATCCAAACCATTTTAATTGTTTTTCTTTGATTTTTCCTTTTGCTGATTTTACTTGTAGTCTTTCTCGTATTGTATCGTTTCTAATTCTGTCCATCTTGGTTATTCCTTCGATTCTTCTAAGTACTTTCATTTCAGACGCTTGTATTTTACTTTCTTGTCTTTTGTTTATCACCCACGTTTCACTTCCCTGTAGTAAAATCGCTTGATGTATTGTTTTGTAAATTATTAATTTTCTTGTTTTCGATAGGCTTTTATTGCTATATATTAATGGGTTGAGTGTGTAAAAGGATTTTGCAGCTGCTTGGATTCTGGCGTTGATTTCTTCCTCATATCCTTCTGTACTTTCGACTAGTCCTCCTAAATATTTAAAACTATTAACTTGTTGCAGGGGTAATGAGTTAATGTTAACTGTCATCATCTTCTGTTTTTTGCTGATGCACATTACTTTCGTTTTGTCTACATTTATTTCCATGTTTGCCAATTTGAGTTCTTCATTCCATTTAATTAAATTTGCTTGAAGTTCTTGCTCTGTACATCCGAAAATAGCCATGTCGTCCGCAAACGCACACTCCGTAATTTTAAGTCGTTGTAAGTTTAAATGTCCAATCATTGTTTCCTTTAGCTTAGGTTTTACTTTTTTCATTATTTCATCTAGATATATTACGAAAAGTAGTGGGCTTAGGTTTTCCTCCTTGTCTTAATCCGTTCTGTGTTGTAAATTCTCTTGATATGTTGTTGCATGTACGAATCAAATTCTTGGTATTATTATATATGCTTTTAATTGCTCTTATTAGCTTATTCCCAACATTCTTATCTTTTAATGTCTTCCATAATTTTTCTCTATCAACTTTGTCGAATGCTTTGACTAGGTCTATAAAGCATATATAAATTTCTTTATTAAAAGTCAGAGTTTTCTCAATGAGTTGTCTTATAGTAAAGATATGATCTTGTATACAATATCCCTTTCGGAAACCGCTTTGTGATTTCGTTAGATCTTTTCCAATTTTTATTCTAAGTTTGTTTTCTATTATGCTCTCATATAACTTTGCCATTGTACAAATTAGAGAGATTCCTCTATAATTTGAGCACAACCTGTTATCTCCTTTTTTAAGCACTGTCATTATAATAGTAGTATTCCATTCGTTAGGGATTTGTTCCGTTTCCCATATTTTGTTAATTAGATGGTGTATTATTTCTACTCCATCTTCTCCGATGTATTTTATTTGTTCAGGCTTAATGTTGTCGCATCCTGCGGCTTTACCTACTTTAATTTTTTGAATAGCTTCCTTTATTTCTTCCTCGGTTATTTTTTCATTCTTTACAATGTCTTCTTCTTCAACGTATTGTGCAGTTACATTAGTGCTTTTCTTATTTGTCTCTAGGAGCTCTTCAAAATATTCTACCCATCTTTCCATAATATTTTCTGTATCTGTGAGAATATTCCCTTCTTTATCTTTATTTGCTTTAGTGTAGCCGTTTTCTGGTTTTAATAACTTTATAAAATAGTTTCTTATTTTCTCTATAATTATTTTCCATCCTTTTTCCAAAGTCTTCCCAAGAACTATCTTTAGCTCTTTGAATTAATTCTTTTGTTATTTTTCTTTGTATTTTATATACTTCATAATCCTCCGGTGTTTTAGTTTGTAAATATTGTTTCCATTTTTGTTTTTTCTTCTCGATTTCTTGCTTAATTTCTGGGCTCCACCAATGAGTTTGTTTTTCCGATTTTGTTGAATATATGTGCCACAGGCTGTTTTAGTTGCTTCATAAATAATTGTTTTTATGTGATACCATGTCTCTTCTACATTAAGACTATTAATATCTCCCAAATGATTAATTTTGTTTTTTATCTCTTCTTGGTACTTTAGCCTTACTCCTTCTTCTCTTAATTTATGTATTTTTATATTCTCTCTTACTGTAGTCTGTTCTTTTACCTCTGTTTTTTTAATACAATTTATTTGTTTAACTTTGGTTTTCATTTCTAGCAGATAGTGGTCACTTCCTATTTCATGGCCTCTTTTAACTCTAACATCTTGTACTTTGTTTTTGTACTTACTTCCTGTTATAAAATAATCAATAATTGATCGTTCGTTTCTGCTTGCCACTTCTCGTGTATATTTATGTATATCTTTATGTTGGTATAACGAGTTTAGTATGACTAAATTATTAATTATGCATAAGTCTATTAATCTATTACCATTATTATTTCTAACTGCTTCTCCATGTTTTCCCAACACACTTTCTATACCTTTGTTGTCATTTCCTATTCTTGCGTTAAAGTCCCCTAGTAGAAAGAACGGTTCACTGATATCTTCGATTATTAATTGCAACTCCTCCCAAAATTTATCTTTAATATCTTTTTTCTCGTCGTCATTGGGCCCGTATACAATTAGGAATTCAACTTTATTTCCATGTAGATTTACTTTTACATTTAAAATTCTTTCAGAATGGCATTTCCAATCTATTAGTTCTTGTGTACAGTTTTGTCTAATTATGCATCCCACTCCTGCTTTAGCACCCTCATTATCTTGTACCCCACTGTAAATAAATATGTGACCTCCTTTAAGTTTTTCTAATCCTTCTCCCTTTTTCTTGGTTTCTGTTATTCCTAGTATAGTTAACTGCATTTTCTCGAATTCATCTATTAATTCAGTCTCTTTATTTTTAATACTTTTTATGTTCCACGTTCCTATTTTTATATTTGTGTAAATATTATTTTTATTTGTTATCTCCTTAAGCAATTCCGTGTCCGTTGCAGTTGTCTTTTTCTGTACCTCTTGGTATGGGGTGTTTATTAGTTTTTTGAACTATGTCCAAATTCCTTGGGCTTAGTACTTGAGTTTTCTTCTAGGCCATTCTCAGATTTGCTCCAGTTTAGTGTTTTACCATTAATAATAATTTTCCTGTAGCCTATCTTAACATTGTTGCCTTTTTCTTTTTCTGCTCTAGCTCTTTTCCTGATAGCTGTTTGTACACTTATTTCCTCTTTAGTAAAGTCGCTTTCGATAAATATTCGTTTTGTTCCCAGTTTTGATTTATTCTTGAGGATTTGGATTTTATCTTCAAAGCAAAGAAAATAGTAAATAAAGCAATAATCATATGTAAAGGAACTTAATATAGCTTGCAACATTAGTAAATATGTAGGTATGTGTTTATACTAATAAAAATTAAATAGCGGGAGATATTGTGGTGGGCACATCAAATTTTTTTGTACCCTTGTTATAATTAGTTTATCATATTTTGCGTTTATTGTCATATTTGTTTTCTACCAGTTAACGCCTAACGGTAGCATTATAATAAGTTCATTATAAGTGCATATAGTCGTATAAGTGCATAAAAGAGTTATAATTATTACAAAGTAAAAGATTTTAACAAAGTAAAAGAATAAAGTATTAAGATTCAAATAATTCATGATGAGAAATCTTGAAATAATGAAATCTGTTAAATTTATTTCCTTTGCCTCAGAGAAAATATTATTTTTCTTGATTCATGTTTGAATAATTAAATTTAAAAGAAATAATAATGATAAGTTCAGGACCTCGGGGTAATAGCTATGTCTATAGAGGATGTACCGTTACTTATCAGGGATTGGTTGCTCACGGTTGGTCGCGGTTCCTTTTCATTAGTTTTGGGTATAAAAGGGGTAGTTTTCAGAGGATGTATTATTCGTTTTCCATTTGTTGTTTAGTACACATTGGAGCTAGAATACCAATATCATGATGATCGACGCTTGGATTAAGTTGTTGTTCGCTGCCAGTCAGGTGAAGACCAGTGACGTCATTGGAGATCTTCCGACAGAGATCGTTGCCCGCATACTGAGGTAAGTCTTTTTATATTCAGTTTTATTTTGTAGTATACATTATATTTCTACGAACTGTGTTTTTATTTATATATTTCTGTTACAGAAATCTCGATTCTGCATCTCTAGTGTCGGCGTGCCGAGTAAATCGGCGTTGGATGTCTGTGTGCAAGGGTGATCCGGTGCTGCGTGGCAAGATCCGCAAGCAGTTGCAGAAGGAGCGTGAAGCCCGAGTGAAAAATTATTACAACTCTGCTGCAGGTGTGCGTGTAATCAGGACCAATCAAATCAGGCCACTAAGTGACAGGAATGGGACAGTGCGAGTTGAGACCAGGCCCGTCAAGTACGAGTTGCCAGCTATCAGAACGGTCCCGTCAATTAAGAAAATGCTGAACACCAGAAGGCATCCCATGTTGGAGAAGGAAACTTATGCGAAGAAGAATTGTGGAAAAAGCATTATAAGTAGCAGTATGAAGAAACGGTTAAGGCTATAGAAATAAGATCTTTTGTAATATTGATAATATAATTATAAATAAATATTTATTATTTTAATTATTTTTTTATTAAAGTACCTTAATTTCAGGATATGGAACAATTGAGCAGCATAAACATTTAAAATTCACCTAGTTGCTTTTTACTTTATAGTCTAAGGTAGGATACTAACTTAAAATAAATAATAATATAAAAAACGTCAAAGTAGTATAAACAAGTAACAGTTTCAATATTCAAGAAAGTACTAAAATTATTTCATAGGAGGAATAATTTTATTTTTTTTTTTGAATGAATTAACTGATGATTTGAATATGTTTGGGTAGTTTACTCCTTTTTACAGTATTAAACCAAATCTACCAGGAGAACCTACAGTAGTATTTAATTTAAAACTTTGTATGTTATACTGATTTTTAATTCTGTTTTATTTTCGTTTACTAGAAAATGATCTTTGTTTTTATAAAGATACAAACAGGTTTCAATAATATAAATATCTTAAATGGTCAATATATTTTATTTCTCTTTTAAGACACAAAACAGCCGAGACAGAGCATGAATATCCTCAAAAGCATATACCATATCGTAGTCTGGATCCAACAGAAGTATAAAAAAATCTGATGTGGCCAGCACATGACCTCCCGCCAATTCCATGTTTAAAATAGCAATGAGCTTTAAGTAAAGTTTCACTTCCGATTGATCGTTTGTAAACAAAATCTACTTTGTTGTTCCAATAAATAGAAAAGTTTGTAATACGAAATTTTGGATTATATTTTATTATGTTTTTCCTGAAAAATCTGTTAGAGCTTCAAATTAAGTACTACATCCAGTTTATCATATATAGTCAAAATCTAATATGTTGTTTCAAATTATATAAAAGTATTAAATACCAACTTTGCGAAGTTTTGGATCATGAATATATTTTAAGGAAACATTGTCACACACACATTATTGTTCCTTATGCTCTAAAACGCAATCTGTGTAAATTCTTCGTCGTACATGCTCCATTTCGTAAATGTGTAGTTGAAAACTATTATTTGACACTTTGAAATCACGTTCTTATTGAGAGCTGTTTGATATATAATGCTGCAAACATCAAACTTAAATCGAATTATCCTGTATATCTAATATTTATGTATGATGGAAAATATATTATTTTTACAAACCTTAGTTTCATTAGAATCATATTTAAACTACTAAATTCTTCTTAACACGGTTTCATTATTAATTTTAATGAAAATTGCTTCGTGACAGTGACATTTGTTTAAATATGTCAAATTTGTTATCCTGTTTGTTATTATAGTATTGTTTTTGTTTGAAGCAGAGGCAAAGTGATGTACAAAAATAAATTATTTTATAATATAATATAAAGTTATTTCAAGTTATTTACTAAATGCTATTATCGTAGAATTGAAGATTGTGCCATTATATTCAATTTGTATTGGTAAAACTTGCTAAAAAAATATATTCAATGAATTTTTTACAAGAAAAACTGTTAAAAGCTTGTATAAATGATACTTCAGGTTATCCGATATACACTAAAAACTAATGAGCTCTTCCCACATTAGTATAGAATGGATATACAAAATTTCATATATTTCTGATTGATAGTATTTGAGTAATCGTGTCCACAAGATCCGCACACACACACACACACACACAGACACACACACATACATACCTACAGACATCATTGTAAAAATGTTAAAATCGGATTCTGGGGACATCAAAACGTGCTTATTCACTAAAATCTCTATATCCGATTTTTAGCACGATCCCTATACCTCCCTTACCTGGGGTAGCGGGAGGTAAAAAGTCAAAAGTTGATTTAATGTTACATATTGTTTCAAATGTAGGATTTGATAATATATTTAATTATAATGGTTATAAGTCATCTTTTAAGATGATACTTGTTATTATTAATGAACCACTAGTATAAGAAATTTAGGTGCCCCAACATTGATTAGACCGTAACTTTTTAATGGCCACGCCGATACGTATTTTTTTTTTTTTTTTTTCAGGAAGATACATTCAATATAAACTTATCTTTATCTGCGTAATTTGTGATGTCTGTAATGGTTCACACAGAAAAATAAAACCTGAGTGTCTGCATCGTGAATTTTCTTAAAATAAATTTAATTTAGCAGTCTGTCCAAATGCCAAACATCTAATTTTTAATGACAGTAACGAGTTGTCAATCTTCTCAACTTGTTAAGGAATAAACTGACATATTTATTCGTCTTATTTATAATAATAGTAGTAAAATATTTATTTATTTATTTATCATATCCAGAAAGAATGAAATAATAATTAAAAACAATAAATAAAATAAGTACAATATAGAAGAACTAGTATCAAATATCGTGACACCAATAATTTGCGTAAAATAATACCGTTGACAGTAGCTAGGTCACTTAGCTGACATGGATGGTGTAATATATGGCAGTTGAGAATATGTTCCACCTTTTGTTGAAATCCACATGCACACAAATCCGAGTCATTGCTAAAACCCTATTTTACTAAGTTCACCTTACATCTACCAGTTTGTGTTCTCAACCGATTTTTGGTTTTCCATATCAACCACGGCTGGTCGCTACCAGGTGGAAGTTGCTCTTTAGGTGAAATCTGAAGTTGAAGATCTCTATCAGAAAGCATGTTAACCCAACTGTTAATCCTTTCTTCACTTGCTGATAAAATATTATTGGGACGAACAAACAGATGTTACTAGTTTCTGAATATTGCGAAGGAATTTTTCGACAATCCATAAACAATTGTTAGTGTCATTAGAAATTACTTGTATGACATTTGAATAGACTGCTAGATTAAATTTATTTTTAAAAAATTCACGATGCAGTCACTCAGGTTTTTTTTTTTTCTGTCTGAATCGTAACAGATATCACAAATTAAACAGAGAGAAAAAAGTTTACTATTGAATGTATTTTTACGTTATCATCGTGGCCATTAAAAAGTTACGGTCTAATCAATGTTGGGACCCCTAAGTTTCATATACTAGTGATTCACTAATAATAACAAGTATCATCGTAAAAGATGACAACCATACAAACTTCATATGAAATTTCATCCAAATTGAATAAAGCGTTCTGTTATTTTAAGCAAAATTAATTTTTTTTTCGAAGAACTTTGAAGCAGAATACTTGCTAAATGATACACTTTCCGGTAGAAGCAAATTTAGTTAAATCGTCTTATTTTAGCCTCAGGAATCTGTGGTTAAGCCATGTTCCCCTATTTAAAAGACATCCTGTATATAGGCACGTATATAATCCGGCAGTATGTTACAAAAGGCATAGGTAAATCATTAGATTCCAGTAGCCGTTTGTCACAATTTTTGCCTTATTATTAGGATGTGGCACTCACACAGCTACTTGGATTGATTTAAAAATATAAAAAAACCATGGAATCATTAAATAAAAATATATTTGAAAAGTTTGTGATGTAAATACTTATTTTAAAACTACCCCTCCCAGCCTCCCCTGGGGGTGGGTGGTTGAATTTATTTACAGGATTGGATGTCGTTAAACTTTTATTTGAAACATTTTTTCGTATGATTCATGATCCTGAAGATATTTTAACAAAGTAAAAGAATAAAGTATAAAGAAACAAATAATTCGGGATGAGAAATGTTGAAATATTAAAATCTGTTAAAATTATTTTCTTTGCCTCAGAGAAAATATTAATTTGCCTGATTCATGTTTGAATAAATAATTAAATTTAAGAGAAATAATAATGAAAAGTTCAGGACTTCGGGGTAATAGCTACGTCTACAGGAGACGTACCGTTACTTATCAGGGATTGGTTGCTTACGGTTGGTCGCGGTTCCTTTTCATTAGTTTTTAGTATAAAAGGGGTATTTTTCAGAGGATTTATTATTCGTTTTCCATTTGTTGTTTAGTACACATTGGAGCTAGAATACCAATATCATGATGATCGACGCTTGGATTAAGCTGTTGTTCACTGTCAGTCAGGTGAAGTCCAGTGACGCCATTGGAGATCTCCCGACAGAGATCGTCGCCAGCATACTGAGGTAAGTGTTTTTATATTCGATTTTATTTTATGGTTTATGTTATATATCTACGAACTGTGTTTTTATTTGTATATTTCTGTTACAGAAATCTCGATCCCGGATCTCTAGTGTCGGCATGCCGAGTAAACCGGCGTTGGATGTCTGTGTGCAAGGGTGACCCGGTGCTGCGTGGCAGGATCCGCAAGCAGTTGCAGAAGGAGCGTGAAACCCGAGTGAAAAATTATTACAACTATGCTGCAGGTGTGCGTGTAATCAGAAGCAACCAAATCAGACCACTGAGTGACAGGAATGGGACAGTGCGAGTGGAGACCAGGCCCGTCAAGTACGAGTTGCCAGCTTTTAAAACGGTCCCAGTAATGAAGAAAATGCTCAACACCAGAGGACATCCCATGTTGGAGAACAAAACTTATGCAAAGAAGGAATGTGGAAAAAGCATTATAAGTAGCAGTATGAAGAAGCGATTAAGGCTATAGAAATAAAATATTTTGTAATCGTAAAAAAAAGTATTGTAAATAAATATTTATGATTTTAATTATTTTCGTTTATACCTGTACCTTAATTTCAGGATATGAAACAACTGAGCAGCATGAACATTTAGATATTACCTATCTGCTTTTTACTTAATAACCTAAGATAGGATACTAACCTAACAATAATATCTTTATTTTCTGTAGATACAACTGCATTGTATATAGTAAACGTCAAAATATATAAACAAATTAACAGTTTGAATATTCAAGCATGAAATAAACTTATTTTGCATGATTAATTAACAGATGGTTTGGATCTAATATGTTCGGGTAGTTTGCACGTATTATTCAGTATTAAACCAACTCTTTCAGAAGAACCATTAGTAATATTTAATTTAGAACTTGGTATGTAATATGTACTGATTTTAATTCTGGTTTTGTAGGTTTGTTTATCTTCGTTTAATAGAAACTATTGTTTACATACAGACATGTTTCAAGAATATAAATATCATAAATGATCAATATATTATATTTGTCGAAAAATTCTCTGCATGGTGTGTTGTATTTAAGTCCACATAGGCTTCTTAAAATTCTCTTTTGAGACAGAAAAACAGTCTAAACAGAGCATGAATATCCCCAAAAGCATACATTATATCGTAGTCTAGATTCAACAGAAGCATAATAAAAAGTCAAAAATTGTTTTAAATTTAAATGTAGTTTTAAATGTCGGATTTGGTAACATATGCTGTTGAGTTTATGTTTAAGTTGTTTGCACTGTGGCCCCTACTTAAATTTTTATTAACCATCATTCCAAGAATTTTTGTGTTATGTTATGCTATCATTACTTTTTTTGTCGCCAGACAATTTCAATTTGTCGATTATTATAATTCTGTTGTGTATGAATATAAAGGATTCTTGTCTTGTACTCTTTTAAGGATAATTTGTTTTTATCAGGCAAAAAAATTACTGTACCAACGTTCTGGTTACATACATCTACTAAAACATCCCTATTTTCATTAGAGATGACTAAAGTGGTGTTATTGGTATATAAAGTAGCTATACGATCTTTACTAAGAACGGTGACCACAACACTTATATAAATTGTGAACAAAACTGCCAGAATTGTACATTGTGGTAGAACAATATTCACATCAATTAAATCCGAATTGATTGTACCATATGCTAAAGAGTAGATTGAATAATTGTGTGATACATAATGTCGTCCATTATTTAAAAAACTAAAGATCCAGTTTAGAGCGAGTCCACGAACATCTAACTATGGTAGATCTCATCCTCATAATGGGTCGTTTCTTTTTTTGTACAAATACAATTTTATATCTGCCAGTGCCAGGAAAAAGAAGTTATCTCCCTTATATTAAAATTATTTTTTTTAAAAATAATTAATGGTAATTAGTCTCCTTATGAGCTTACATCCACCACAATTATTTAAATTGTAAAATAATGACATTTGGACTTGGCTATTTCTTAATCTTACTTAACACACAAAACGTCGGATACTATGTCTGTAGCACAAATAAACTCATGTCATATTTATTTATAATTATTGCTCATTTTGTATTAACAACTATGGAATTGACACAAAATTACAAATACATGTATAATGTTTGAACTATGAGAATAATATCATTCAATTATTTGCAATTTTCTTCTTGATAAAAATGATCTATTTATAAACCAAAACACAACGAATAGTAATTTAATAATTACGACATATCTTTTTATAACACAATTAAAATAATTGGTACTTTTTCATTTGGGGTCCTGTGGCCGCGTGCCTGACTGTCTGGTCGCGAACCTGGGGAACCGGGTTCGATCCCAACAGGCACCAAATATTTCCAATTTTAAATGGCACAAAAGTAACCCCTGTGGTGCACTCCCCACACCAGCTATGAGAGCCCGTGAGGTGACGCCTGGTAAGCGCCCACACGGTAAAATATATCGTCATTATTACCGATATCTACATGTGTTGTAGATACTGGCACACCCAGTAATGGGTAATATGCCGTGATGATATATTTATTTATTTATTTGGTATCTATAATCTCTTAGAATAATTATCTGTCTAGCAAGTATTGAATATCTACAGAGATCCTGTACGTTCAAAATAGTTTAGAATCGGGTGTCAAACAAATTATTTCTTATCCAGGACACGCACATGGGTATTTCTTGTAATTATAATGGACAATTACAAATTACTGGGAAGAAGTATTGCATTACATTACGAATTACTAAGATATTCATGTAATAACATCAGCATTATTTATTTATTTATTTATTTATTTATACATACATGGAGAATCAACAGCTCTTGGAGCCAATAACAGATTCTCAGCAAATTGAATAAACATCAACAGTGAAATGAAAGAAGTACAAGGAAAACACTTGAAAATTATTATTTTAAATTAATTATTATTTGACTTTTAAATGAATTAAGGGAAAGGTTGAACATATCAATATGATTGAATTTAGAGTTATAGGTGGACATTATTCTATTTATGGGTGAGTTCTTATTTTTATTTGTGCGAGAAAATGGTAAATAAAATAGGTTATTATTGCGTGTAATGTTGTTAGTGACGTGAAAACGAAAATTATTTATAAAATTATTTGTATAAAGCATATTGTTAAATGTCTTGTAAAGAAACATCATATTTGAAACAGTTCTTCTACTCTCTAAATTTGTCATATGGAAATGTTCACATTGGGAAATATAATTCTTATTAGGATATCCAAATTTATAACTTAAGAAATTAAGAAATCGTTTTTGAATATGTTCGATTAAACTAATGTTAACATTATAAAGAGGGTTCCAAATAAGTGACATGTATTCCAACTTTGAACGAACCAGAGAGTTAAAAACACAAATAATGGATTTTGGCTTGTTAAAATGTTTACATGACCTTATTATGAATCCCAGAATTTTATACGATTCTTTGACAATGGTTTCGATATGACAATTAAATAATAATTTATTATCGAAGTTTATCCCAAGATCCCTTATGATGGTTTGATTTGATAGTGAAGTATTGTTAATTTTATAGTTAAATTGAATTATATTTTGATTACGTGTGAAGTTTGTGACGTAACATTTATTAGCGTTATGTGTTAAATAGTTGTCATGACAATATTTCTGTAACCGGTTCAGATCATCCTGTATTTTCAAACAGTCTTCAAAACTATTAATACTGGAATATATTATACAATTACTTGCATCACAACTGCGATACGTAATTTATTTTAATATTAGAGTACCTATTATATTAAATAAATTTTTATAGGAGGTTCCTTTGTTTAGATGAAAATATTAGAAGTTATAAAGTATTTAAATATTGCTAAAGGTTCTCCTGATAGGGATGGTTTAAAACTGTATAATACTAGTAAACTATCGAACATATTAGATGCAAACCATCCGTTAATTTATCATACAAAATAAAATTATTCCTATCTTGAATATTCAAACTTTTAACTTAATGTGTTCTATATACGTTATATTTGTATCTACAGAAAATAAAGATATTATTTCTATAGTCTTAACCACTTTTTCATACTACTACTGATAATGCTTTTTCCACATTCCTTCTTCGCAAAGTTTTCTTCTCCAACATGGGATGCCCTCTGGTGTTGAGCATCTTCTTCATTGCCAGGAAATAAATTTAACAGATTTCATTATTTCAAGATATCTCATCCTGAATTATTTGAATCTTGATACTTTATTCTTTTACTTTGTTTTATTAAAATTTACCTTATTGTTATTATTATAAATAAATAAATAAATAAATAAATAAATAAATATATCATCACGGCATATTACCCATTTCTGGGTGTGCCAGTATCTACAACACATGTAGACTTCGGTAATGATGATGATATATTTTACCGTGTGGGCGCTTACCAGGCGTCACCTCACAGGCACTCATAGCTGGTGTGGAGAGTGCACCACAGGGGTCACTTTTGTGCCAATTAAAATTGGAAATGTTTGGCGTCTGTCGGGATCGAACCCGGTTCCCTGGTCATTTAATTTCACGTTTTAGTGATTTCAACTGGCCACTACATTTTTGATTTTTTATGAGCATATTTGACGGAAAAGAAGTACGCGAATAAACAGGAAACAGTTCAGAACTTAAGAGTACCATGCATAATGAATTCGTAGAAATGCTAAACGAAATAATGTAAAATATGGTAAAAAGAGTAAATACTCGTTTTGCATTACCGCTCGCGCCTCACGCTTGTCCAACATTATTTTCAAAAAGGATAAAATTAAATTTTAAGCTTTAACATAAATAAACTAAAAATTAATCTTTTTTATTTGCAACAAAAGTTATCCAAATTCAAAATGAGGACATGACATTTGCCGTACCCTATTAGTACAGATTCGAGTATGATTTGTAATTTGTTTTCCAAACATATAAACAACTAAAATTAAGTAAAATTGATAGAGTAAGTCAGGTTTAGTGAAATTTCGCATTCCAATGTGTTGACGTCATTGAAGGTGAGCATGGTGAAATAACAAGTAAATAACTTTATTGTAAATTCTTCCAAATTATAGTTTCAATATCAACATTTTAACTCTGTCATCTTTGTATGTCAAAATTCTGTTTAGAAATAATAATCATTTCTCCTATATCACTATTTAGTCTAGATGTCAACCGCGTAGACATTTATTGTTTCGACAATTAACTATATAAGTTATTGCCTATGCTACGTGCAATGTTGTTATTAAGCTATGGATTCTAAACCCTCGCACCCTCCATCAGATATGCCTGCTGAAGTGATAACCCTTTGTTTTTAAGGCGGTCTCTGTTTAAGATTGAAACCAGTAAGGTCCTGGAGTAACCCGTGACTAGCTTTTGGGCGTTTACGCCAGTACTCGTAATTAGAGTTACAATATAATTATGTAATAAAAATGTAATAAAAATTAGTATAAAAACGGGTAAGAACAAAGAGTAAACAGAATCTTCTGATTGCATTTTGGCGATGAAATAATTCTACATTTAAATTCATTTTACCATCATATGTCACACACCGAAAGCAGTATAAACTCTCTAAAAATAATAATAAGAAATAAGTACATAGGAAATGTCATGTGATACCTCAAAATTTAATACATCTTCAACAGAAGAGAATGGATTTTAAATTATAATGTACAGTCATACAAAATCCAAACCTAGTATCACCTAACTATAGTAGCAGGAAAGAATAAAAATATTTAAATTTATTTATTTTTTTTTTTTGTTGTAAATTTAAGAATTATTATCGTATGTTTACATTGCGTTTCGATATGCAGAGGATACAAGTAAGTTGTTTTTTAAATAAATAAACAATTAAAATAAGGCAAAATATAAAACAATTATTAGGTTAGAACCTTAGGTACTATGCAGGCCAAGAAACTACGTATCATTTGCCGTTACCCGTTACTTGTCGAGGATTGGTAGCTCACGGTTGGTTGCGGTTCTTCTTAATTAGTTTTGGGTATAAAAGGGGTAGTTTTCAGAGGGTTTACCATTCGTTTTCTATTTGTTGTCTTGTACACATTAGAGCTAGAATACCGCTATCATGATGATTGACGCTTGGATTAAGCTGTTATTCACCATCGGTCAGGTGAAGTGCAACGACATCATCGGTGATCTACCTACAGAAATCGTAGCCAAAATTCTGAGGTAAGTCTTATTTATATTTTATTATATTTCAATGGCATGTTACGTTGTTACGAACTCTGTTCTTATTCATGTTTATGTTACAGAAATCTCGATCCCACATCTCTAGTGGCGGCATGTCGAGTAAACAGGCGTTGGAAGTCTGTGTGCAAGGGCGACCCGGTGCTGCGCAGAAGGATTCGTAAGCAGCTGCAAAAGGAACGAGAGGCCCGAGTACGAAACTATTACAATCCCGCTGCAGGAGTACGTGTGATCAGGAGCAACCAGAGCAGACCATTTGGTGAGAGAAACGGAACAGTCCAAGTGGAGACCAGACCTGTCAAATACGAGTTGCCAGCTATTAGGACGGCCCCGGCAATGAAGAAGATGTTCAACACCAAAGTGCATCCCATATTGCAGAGGAACACTGACGCAAAGAAGAAATGTGGAAAAAGTATTGTAAGCAGTAGTATGAAGAAACGATTAAGGTTGTAAAAATAAAAACTATTGTAAATATTAAAATTGTGTAATTGTAAATAAATATATTTTGTTCAAAATTTTTGTTTTATTAAAAAAGTTAGTTCCCTGATATCATGATCACACGCGCAATGTGCAATCGAGCTGCAAGGGCATATACAAATCATCTAGCTGCAGTTTTCTCTACTTTGCAGGCTAAAATTATAAAATATGTTTGTAGATAAATAGCTAGGAGACCATAGTTATTTTTCACTTTAACTTTTATCGGACTTTTAAGGTCTCATGATATGAAATAATTTATTACTTCCTGTTTGTAAAAAAAATATATGCCCGGTTTTATATTAGCAAGTAAAATTAGAAGACCAACGGACTAATGAATATGTGGTTGCAAAAAGATGATGCCACGCCATTCACATCCCGAAAAACAATACAAAATTTAAAGGATTATTGACCGATTTCACCACCGATTCCTAAAATTTAAGTAATGCCTATGAACCCGATGTGCACCACATAGGCATTACCTAGCAAATTTTCGTTTTCACCAACCTCTAAGCATTGCCTCTCTCGATTTAGGAATTACATAGCTAGGAATCTGTTTTCCGATGCCCAAATCGCTAAGTAGTCTAGTCATTTGGTAGAAAAATAAGAGTTTATTCTACAAAAGGTCGGGTATTTTTTATTTTTGGATATATTATATATTTAAGGGTCCTAATAAAAAATGCAAGTTTCCCCCCTCGGGGGCCTTCGGGAAGCACCGCCAACTTGGGAAAAAAGGTGCAAAAAGCGGTTTTTTTCTAAATATCTCTTCACCTATTTGCATTAGTGCAAAATAATTATTTTTCAATTAGTTGAGAACAAAATTCCCTACAACTTTTATCTAATACATTTTTTTCTATAACCTAATAGATAGCAAGCTACAGCGCTTCAAACAGAGCAAATTTTTGAAAATTTCCCTAATGCTTCATTTAGATCATATAATTATATTTTTTTTATTTTAGTTTTTCAAATTACTTATTGTTATTCATTAATTATTACTATTTAACTACTACACATACATATTAGTTATTGTTTATTGTTTTATTTTCATTCTAAAGACGTTTTATAGTCCAGGAAATTTATGAATTTACCTCAAAGTAATTACAAGAAAAGCTTTTAAACGAAATCCTACCCAGAAAATGCTCTGAACAACATATCAAAAATTTCCGGAAATCGGAGCACGGGAACCTCCCGCCAATTGGGAAAAATGGCGGCATATTTATGTTTTTGGCTATTTGCTCAAAACAATTATGAAAGATGTTGAAGTTACTCAAAAAACAAACAATAGTACGTATTTAATACTTAGTCTAATAGGTTTCACTATTTATAACAGTTTACATTAGTCGTGGCATCTAAAGAAATAAATTATTGATGACTTTTTTTTATAATAATTGTTAACGTTTTCATGCAATTTTAATTTTTTCATTCACGACAAATGTAAACTGTTACAAATAACAAAATCTATTAGACTAATTATTAAAAAAATAATATTGTGTATATGTTGAGTGATTAAATATTCTTTCATAAATTGTTGTTCTGGTTACATATTTTTGAACAAAACTCTTTGAGAGTTCAACGTAGGTAAAAAATGCAAGAACCTTTTTTGTAGAAAAAGTAACGAGCTTTAATTCTGTATTCTTGTAAAATTATAACACGGGCCACTGTTTTCGAGATTATAGCGAAAAACTCATTTTTTGTACTTTTGATCCAAGATGGCGGCTCACGCCGAGCCTCCCCTCACAAATTTAAATTTTTCATCTCCACCTCGACCCGAACACCATGGCTGGTAGTGCGAGCTCGGTTTTAACTACAACGCTGTTTTAAGAAATGTCAAATCCAAATTTAAATATTTAATTTCACCCTTATATTTAAAGAACGATTTTTTAAAAAATATTTGTTTGAATACAAACTATGTTCTGCTTAAAAATCATATTTTGATAAATTTGTTATTATTTATTTTTATTATTAAATAATGAAATTTGACATTTCTTAAAACAGCGTTTTAGTTAAAACCGAGCTCGCACTACCAGCCAATATGTTAAAATCGTTTTTTCCGCACCTTTTATAAGGCAAAGGTCTTTTTTGGTCTCCATTGACTGGTCTAATTGTTTTGTTTGGTAAAATTCAAAATGGATAAGAATCAGTTTAGACAGTTCTTAAATTTAGGAATTTCCTAGCTAGGCAACGATTTAGGAATCGGTGGTGAAATCGGCCGTTAGCTTCCTGGTCGTTTAATTTCACTTTTTAGTGATTTCAACTGGCCACCAAGATCTCCTGATATGCGTGCATCAAATTTTTATTCTTTATAAGGATATCTGACGAAAAACGAATATGTGAATAAACCGGAAACTGTTCAGCAACTTAAGGATATCATGCATAATGAATTCGGTAGAAATGCTAAACGAAGTTATGTAAAATGTGGTAAAAAGAGCTAAATGTTGCATAATTCCTGGCGGCTCACATTTACCCAACATTATTTTCAAAGAATCTGTTGTGGCCAGCACAAAACCTTACGTCAATTCGATATATATTTTGCACAAATCCCATACCAAAAGTTCCTTGAAAAAGATTCTATATATCCTGTTAAATTGTACCACGAACACACTATTTTTTTTACAGATTCCATACCGTAAGATCCTTTAAAAAGATTCTATAAATCCAATAAAATTATATCTGGAACGTACATTATGTAAATTAATCAAAGACACTTCCTGCTTCTTCAGCTTTTCCCTATTTTACTGGGGGTCGCTGTTTCTTACTCTTATTTTCTACTCATTCCTATCCAACGCATCTTCTTCACACAGTTCATCCTCTCTCAAATCTTCTACTGCACAGTCCTTGCATCTTCTCTTTGATCTTCCTCGTACTTCTGGCACTGAAAGTTCCAATCTTGAGATGAGGGACATTTTGTCACTTATATCACTTTCTGATCCTATACTTTCCATTTTGGTTATGCACTTGATACTGACATCTGTCAATTAGAAATTTTTGAATATATCTGCTGTTTCTATAATTTTAGCAAAACTGACTGATATTTGAAAATTAATCTCTCTTAATTTCTCTATAACTATATCTATTGAATATAAAGGAAAATGTATAATCAAACCGTATAGAGAATAAGATATTCTTTCATATTGATAATCATGTAAAATGTCGAAAAATGATATTTAACTGCGTTTTTTCAAGAAAAACTGTTAAGAACTTCAAATAAGGTTACTTCCAGTTGTCCAATTATAACCAAAATCTAATCAGCTCTTCATATGGTTGTAAAGAAGAGGAATACGAAAGAACACACGGACACACACATATACAGACATTATTGTAAAAGTAGTAAAATCGTATTCTAGGGACCGTAAAACGTGCTTATTCAATAAAAACTCATCATCGAATTTTTTGACCAATGACAATACCTTCCTTACCTAAAGGTAACCTTATTTGAAGTTCTTAACAGTTTTTCTTGAAAAAACGCAGTTAAATATCATTTTTCATCATATATACAGGGTGTCTCAATACGCTTGCTCACTATTGGTAACTTTTTTATTTGAAGAGGTACGAGGTTCGTTAAATGAGCAAAATTGTGCTATTTTATATTAGAAAATTGGTCATGTAGACAAAATAAAATTTGTGTCAGCGGTTCTCAAAATTTGGGACAATATATTTATTTTTTAAATGGAACCATATATTTTTTATTATCTTATTGGAAAGAGTATTTTTTTCTCTTTCCAATAAAGTAATGTTGTTTGTGTACAATTTTTTCAAATAAACGAGTTATTTCAAATAAAAAAGTTACCAACAGTGAGCAAGCTTATTGAGACACCCTGTATATATATATATATTTATAACATATATATATAACATAGAAAATAAAATTTTTATTTTTACCTTCCGTCAAAAGGAAGGTATTGTTTTTGGTCAAAAAATTCGGTGGTGAGTTTTTAATGTATAAGCTCGTTTTAGGGTCCCTACAATACGAACGTACTATTTTTAAGATGATGTCTGTATGTGTGTATGTGTGTCCATGTGTGTGTCTGTGTGTGTGTCTGTGTGTGTGTCTGTGTGTGTGTGTGTCTGTGTGTGTGTCTGTGTGTGTGTCTGTGTGTGTGTGTGTGTGTGTGTGACAAATTTTTCTCCGACGATAACTTCAAAACTACAATTCTAAAAATTATGATTCTTTCATATTCCTCTTTTTTACAACCATATAAAGAGCTGATTAGATTTTGGTTATAATTGGTCAACCGGAAGTACCCTTATTTGAAGTTTTTAACAGTTTTTCTTAAAAAAATGCAGTTAAATATTATTTTTTGACATTTTCTTATTATATTTATTAAAGAAAATACTCTTCTCTATATGGTTTGATTATTCATTTTCCTTCATATTCAATAGATGTAGAGTTAAAGCATTACAAAGAAATTAATTTTCAAAAATTAGTCAGCTTTGTTATTTATCATGGAAACAGCTGACATAATTATTCAAAAAATTTAATTGACATGCCAGTTGCAAGTGCAAAACCAAATATGGAAAAAAGTATAGGATCTAAAATTGGTATGTCATAGTGTTGCTCGCAAGTGACACGCAGAGAAAGGCCAAAGAGAAGATGGAAGGACATTACTTAGTGTAGTTTATGTTATAATTTTATTGGATTTATAGAACCTTTTCAAATGAACTTTTGGTATGGAATTTGTAAAAAATTGTATGTGTTCGTGTTCGATTTTACATGATAGTATATAGAATCTGTTCCAAGGACCTTTTGGTATGGGATTTGTACAAAATACATGGAATTGACGGAAGGTCTTGTGCTGGCCACAACAGATTTTTTTTACCTTCCGTCACCTTTAGGCAAGGAAGGTATTGTCATTGGTCAAAAAATTTGATGATGAGTTTTTATTAAATAAGCACGTTTTAGGGTCCGTAGAATACGATTTTACTACTTTTACAATAATGTCTGTATATGTGTGTGTCCGTGTGTGTCAAATTTTTCTCCAACGGTAACTCCAAAACTACAATTCTAAAAATTAAGATTCTTTCGTATTCCTCTTCTTTACAACCATTTGAAGAGCTGATTAGATTTTGGTTATAACTGGACAACTGGAAGTAACCTTATTTAAAGTTCTTAACAGTTTTTCTTGAAAAAACGCTGTTAAATATCATTTTTCGACATTTTACATGATTATCAATATGAAAGAATATCTTATTCTCTATACGGTTTGATTATACATTTTCCTTCATATTCAATAGATATAGTTGTAGAGAAATTAAGAGAGATTAATTTTCAAATATCAGTCAGTTTTGCTAAAATTATAGAAACAGCAGACATATTCAAAAATTTCTAATTGACAGATGTCAGTATCAAGTGCATAACCAAAATGGAAAGTATAGGATCAGAAAGTGATATAAGTGACAAAATGTCCCTCATCTCAAGATTAGAACTTTCAGTGCCAGAAGTACGAGGAAGATCAAAGAGAAGATGCAAGGACTGTGCAGTAGAAGATTTGAGAGAGGATGAACTGTGTGAAGAAGATGCGTTGGATAGGAATGAGTAGAAAATAAGAGTAAGAAACAGCGACCCCCAGTAAAATAGGGAAAAGCTGAAGAAGCAGGAAGTGTCTTTGATTAATTTACATGTACGTTCCAGATATAATTTTATTTGATTTATAGAATCTTTTTAAAGGATCTTACGGTATGGAATCTGTAAAAAAAAATAGTGTGTTCGTGGTACAATTTAACAGGATATATAGAATCTTTTTCAAGGAACTTTTGGTATGGGATTTGTGCAAAATACATCGAATTGACGAAAGGTTTTGTGCTGGCCACAACAGATTCTTTGAAAATAATGTTGGGTAAGTGTGAGCCGCCAGGAATTATGCAACATTTAGCTCTTTTTACCACATTTTACATAACTTCGTTTAGCATTTCTACCGAATTCATTATGCATGATATCCTTAAGTTGCTGAACATTTTCCGGTTTATTCACATATTCGTTTTTCGTCAGATATCCTTATAAAGAATAAAAAAAATTTGATGCACGCATATCAGGAGATCTTGGTGGCCAGTTGAAATCACTAAAAAGTGAAATTAAACGACCAGGAAGATAACGGCCGATTTCACCACCGATTCCTAAATCGTTGCCTAGCTAGGAAATTCCTAAATTTAAGAACTGTCTAAATTGATTCTTATCCATTTTGAATTTCACCAAACAAAACAATTAGACCAGTCAATGGAGACCAAAAAAGACCTTTGCCTTATAAAAGGTGCGGAAAAAACGATTTTAACATATGGTGTTCGGGTCGAGGTGGAGATGAAAAATTTAAATTTGTAACCTTGGGGAGGCTCGGCGTGAGCCGCCATCTTGGATCAAAAGTACAAAAAATGAGTTTTTCGCTATAATCTCGAAAACAGTGGCCCGTATTAAAATTTTACAAGAATACAAAATTAAAGCTCGTTACTTTTTCTACAAAAAAGGTTCTTGCATTTTTTACCTACGTTGAACTCTCAAAGAGTTTTGTTCAAAAATATGTAACCAGAACAAAAATTTATGAAAGAATATTTAATCACTCAACATATACACAATATTATTTTTTTAATAATTAGTCTAATAGATTTTGTTATTTATAACAGTTTATATTTGTCGTGAATGAAAAAATAAAAATTGCATGAAAACGTTAACAATTATTATAAAAAAAAGTCATCAATAATATATATATATATATATATATATATATATATATATATATATATATATATATATATATATATATAAGTTATAAATAGTGAAACCTATTAGACTAAGTATTAAATACGTACTATTGTTTGTTTTTTAAGTAACTTCAATATCTTTCATAATTGTTTTGAGCAAATAGCCAAAAACATAAATATGCCGCCATTTTTCCCAATTGGCGGCAGGTTCCCGTGCTCCGATTTCCGGAAATTTTTGATATGTTGTTCAGCGCATTTTCTGGGTAGGATTCCGTTTAAAAGCTTTTCTTGTAATTACTTTGAGGTAAATTCATAAATTTCCTGGACTATAAAACGTCTTTAGAATGAAAATAAAACAATAAACAATAACTAATATGTATGTGTAGTAGTTAAATAGTAATAATTAATGAATAACAATAAGTAATTTGAAAAACTAAAATAAAAAAAATATAATTATATGATCTAAATGAAGCATTAGGGAAATTTTCAAAAATTTGCTCTGTTTGAAGCGCTGTAGCTTGCTATCTATTAGGTTATAGAAAAAAATGTATTAGATAAAAGTTGTAGGGAATTTTGTTCTCAACTAATTGAAAAATAATTATTTTGCACTAATGCAAATAGGTGAAGAGATATTTAGAAAAAAACCGCTTTTTGCACCTTTTTTCCCAAGTTGGCGGTGCTTCCCGAAGGCCCCCGAGGGGGGAAACTTGCATTTTTTATTAGGACCCTTAAATATATAATATATCCAAAAATAAAAAATACCCGACCTTTTGTAGAATAAACTCTTATTTTTCTACCAAATGACTAGACTACTTAGCGATTTGGGCATCGGAAAACAGATTCCTAGCTATGTAATTCCTAAATCGAGAGAGGCAATGCTTAGAGGTTGGTGAAAACGAAAATTTGCTAGGTAATGCCTATGTGGTGCACATCGGGTTCATAGGCATTACTTAAATTTTAGGAATCGGTGGTGAAATCGGTCAATAATCCTTTAAATTTTGTATTGTTTTTCGGGATGTGAATGGCGTGGCATCATCTTTTTGCAACCACATATTCATTAGTCCGTTGGTCTTCTAATTTTACTTGCTAATATAAAACCGGGCATATATTTTTTTTACAAACAGGAAGTAATAAATTATTTCATATCATGAGACCTTAAAAGTCCGATAAAAGTTAAAGTGAAAAATAACTATGGTCTCCTAGCTATTTATCTACAAACATATTTTATAATTTTAGCCTGCAAAGTAGAGAAAACTGCAGCTAGATGATTTGTATATGCCCTTGCAGCTCGATTGCACATTGCGCGTGTGATCATGATATCAAGGAACTAACTTTTTTAATAAAACAAAAATTTTGAACAAAATATATTTATTTACAATTACACAATTTTAATATTTACAATAGTTTTTATTTTTACAACCTTAATCGTTTCTTCATACTACTGCTTACAATACTTTTTCCACATTTCTTCTTTGCGTCAGTGTTCCTCTGCAATATGGGATGCACTTTGGTGTTGAACATCTTCTTCATTGCCGGGGCCGTCCTAATAGCTGGCAACTCGTATTTGACAGGTCTGGTCTCCACTTGGACTGTTCCGTTTCTCTCACCAAATGGTCTGCTCTGGTTGCTCCTGATCACACGTACTCCTGCAGCGGGATTGTAATAGTTTCGTACTCGGGCCTCTCGTTCCTTTTGCAGCTGCTTACGAATCCTTCTGCGCAGCACCGGGTCGCCCTTGCACACAGACTTCCAACGCCTGTTTACTCGACATGCCGCCACTAGAGATGTGGGATCGAGATTTCTGTAACATAAACATGAATAAGAACAGAGTTCGTAACAACGTAACATGCCATTGAAATATAATAAAATATAAATAAGACTTACCTCAGAATTTTGGCTACGATTTCTGTAGGTAGATCACCGATGATGTCGTTGCACTTCACCTGACCGATGGTGAATAACAGCTTAATCCAAGCGTCAATCATCATGATAGCGGTATTCTAGCTCTAATGTGTACAAGACAACAAATAGAAAACGAATGGTAAACCCTCTGAAAACTACCCCTTTTATACCCAAAACTAATTAAGAAGAACCGCAACCAACCGTGAGCTACCAATCCTCGACAAGTAACGGGTAACGGCAAATGATACGTAGTTTCTTGGCCTGCATAGTACCTAAGGTTCTAACCTAATAATTGTTTTATATTTTGCCTTATTTTAATTGTTTATTTATTTAAAAAACAACTTACTTGTATCCTCTGCATATCGAAACGCAATGTAAACATACGATAATAATTCTTAAATTTACAACAAAAATAATCTGTTGTGGCCAGCACAAGACCTTCCGTCAATTCCATGTATTTTGTACAAATCCCATACCAAAAGGTCCTTGGAACAGATTCTATATAATATCATGTAAAATCGAACAGGAACAATACTATTTTTTACAAAATCCATACCAAAAGTTCATTTGAAAAGGTTCTATAAATCCAATAAAATTATAACATAAGCTACACTAAGTAATGTCCTTCCATCTTCTCTTTGGCCTTTCTCTGCGCGTCACTTGCGAGCAACACTATGACATATCAATTTTAGATCCTATACTTTTTTCCATATTTGGTTTTGCACTTGCAACTGACATCTGTCAATTAAATTTTTTTGAATAATTATGTCAGCTGTTTCCATGATAAATAACAACGCTGACTAATTTTTGAAAATTAATTTCTTTATAATGCTTTAACTCTACATCTATTGAATATGAAGGAAAATGAATAATCAAACCATATAGAGAAGAGTATTTTCTTTAATAAATATAAAAACAAAATGTCCAAAAAATAATATTTAACTGCGTTTTTTTAAGAAAAACTGTTAAAAACTTCAAATAAGGGTACTTCCGGTGGATCAGTTATAACCAAAATCTAATCAACTCTTCATATGAATGTACAGAAGAGGAATACGAAAGAATTATAATTTTTAGAATTATAGTATTGCAGTTATCGTCGGAGAAAAATTTGTCACACACGGACACACATACACACACACACACACGGACACACACACACACACACACACACACACATACATACATACATACATACAGACATCATCTTAAAAATAGTAAATTCGTATTGTAGGGACCCTAAAACGTACTTATTCATTAAAATCTCACCACCGAATTTTTGACCAAAGACAATACCTTCCTTACCTAAAGGTGACGGAAGGTAAAAATAAATAAATAAATTTAAATATTTTTATTCTTTCCTGCTACTATTGTTAGGTGATACTAGGTTTGGATTTTGTATGACTGTACATTATAATTTAAAAATTTCCAATCAATAGGTAGTTTTGCCTGAAGAGAAACCTATATGTAGTCCCCTAATTCCATTCTCTTCTGTTGAAGATGTATTAAATTTTGAGGTATCACATGACATTTCCTATGTACTTATTTCTTATTATTATTTTTAGAGATTTTATACTGCTTTCGGTGTGTGACATATGACAGTAAAATGAATTTAAATGTAGAATTATTTCATCGCCAAAAAAATTAGTGATCCGTCAAAAATAAATTCATTGCGAGGAATTGGCAGTCGATTATATTAATAAACTTCACCACTTGGCTCGTATACATTAATTACATTATGTGACCGGAGGGTGGGGGGGGGGGGAGTTGGGGGATGCAATCAGAAGATTCTGTTTACTCTTTGTTCTTACCCGTTTTCTTCTAACTGGTGGGCGCTTGCTGGTTTGACCACCACTTTACTGAGATGGAACACCCTTACGCTCGATGATTGATGATGAACATATCTTAGGTGGATGGCAGACACAATATTTTTATGCTAATTTTTATTACATTTTTATTACATAATTATGTTGTAACCCTAATTACGAGTACTGGCGTAAACGCCCAAACGCTAAACACGGGTTACTCCATGACCTTACTGGTTTCAATCTTAAACGGAGACCGCCTTAAAAACAAAGGGTTATCACTTCAGCAGGCATATCTGATGAAGGGTGCGAGGGTGTAGAATCCATAGCTTAATAACAACATTGCACGTAGCACAGGCAATAACTTATATAGTTAATTGTCAAAACAATAAATGTGTACGCGGTTGACATCTAGACTAAACAGAGATATAGGAAAAATGATTATTATTTCTAAACAGAATTTTGACATACAAAGATGACAGAGTTAAAATGTTGATATTGAAACTATAATTTAGAAGAATTTACAATAAAGTTATTTACTTGTTATTTCACCATGCACACCTTGTTACAATGACGTCAACACATTGGAATGCGAAATTTCACTAAACCTGACTTACTCTATCAATTTTACTTAATTTTAGTTGTTTATAAGTTTGGAAAACAAATTACAAATCATACTCAAATCTGTACTAATAGGGTGCAGCAAATGTCATATCCTCATTTTGAATTTGGATAACTTTTGTTGCAAATAAAAAAGATTATTTTTTTGTTTATTTATGTTAAAGCTTAAAATTTAATTTTATCCTTTTTGAAAATAATGGATAACGGATTTACCGTCATTTGTGACACACCGAAAGCAGTATAAACTCTCTAAAAATTGTAATAAGAAATTAGTATAAAGGAAATACAAAAATATTATGTGATAACCTCAAAATATAATAAATCTTCAACAGAAGAACAGACAGACAGAGTTTGATGACAGCATAGAGATGTCTTTTTATTTTCTATGTTATATATATACATTTATATATATATATATATATAGGAAACTGGATAGTGGGTTTGACAGTCAATTTGTAGGCTTCAGTGTAATACACTCTTTTTAATTTGTCAAGCTTTCGGTTATATTTTTAACCATCTTCAGGACAATTAGTTGAGATTTTTTTTGTAGAAATAACTGAATTACATATTAAAATTTTTTGGCCAAAGTAGTTATCACAGTAAAATTGATAAATTACAAACTAATAAAGCGAACAATTTTGTTAAAATAATGTTAAACTTTTAAAATTGTACACGTGTTTACGTCGACAACTTGTGCACAATTTTAAAAGTTTAACATTATTTTAACAAAATTGTTCGCTTTATTAGTTTGTAATTTATCAATTTTACTGTGATAACTACTTTGGCCAAAAAATTTTAATATGTAATTCAGTTATTTCGACGCATTATTTGACTAAACCATGCGCGTGTGCATGTTTCAAAATTACATGTCTGTAAATGCTGTTATTCTACAAAAAAAATCTCAACTAATTGTCCTGAAGATGGTTAAAAATATAACCGAAAGCTTGACAAATTAAAAAGAGTGTATTACACTGAAGCCTACAAATTGACTGTCAAACCCACTATCCAGTTTCCTTAACTAATTACAGTCGTAATTACCTATCACCTATATATATATATATATATATATATATATATATATATATATATATATATATATATTACAATTTTATTTACTTGTATATGGTCCTGTTATAGTCATCACGATCCTGTATAGCTAATCGAATCAGCATAATAAACAGGGTGCTTCAATACGAGCGAGGGGTTTGGGAAAAGAATATTACAACCCGACAGCAGGAAAAATAGTGATAAGGAGTACCCAAGTCAGGCCACTGCGTCCCAGGATCGGGACTGTCAGAGTTGTCAAGTTTGAGATACCCATAACGGGCACACATGTCAACATATTGTTGTACCATCAACTAGCCTTCATAAATGAAAACCAATTTGGTGTGAGTTCCTGTTATTAATAGTTAAAACTACACTTCGCGAATCATACTCCATTTATTTCCGGACTCCTTCTTTTCCATCTGATGAGTTTATGTTCGTTAGTAAATAATATACTGCCAAATTAAATGTCGTTGAGCAAAATTAAGAGTAACTTCTTAATAACGTGGTAGTTGTTTTGGTTCTACTGCTGGTATGTGAGTTTTCAAACCAAATTCTTTTATTCCCTAATCACACAAGAATCTTCTTATTTGACTCTACAGAAGTTAATTGACGATTTACTGGATAATTGAGTACGAGAAATTGATCATACAAAAAAGTTTAGTTTTTCTGCTGTACTTCCGGACTTTCGGGTATTTTTGTACACATTTCTAAACCGCTAAAGTGTGCTTTGGTCAGTAGAAAAATTGACTTTAGAACAAATACTACTAGTTTCGTCAGTGTTCATAACAGTTATATTTTAAGCACAATTTTTAGCAGTTATCACAATGATAACAGTGAGAGTAAAAAATTAAGAGACAGCTAAATAGACAATTAAAAATATTAAATACTATTTATCATCAGCAATTAATAAGAAAAAAAAACTATGTATACACATATGTTCTATTTTTGATTATTAATATGATTAAATAAACATATATTACCATATCGCTGGTAATCTTATATACTACTCCTATGGGTTTTTACCTAAAAACAGTAATAGGAGCTGCCAAGTCACCCAATCGGGCCTATTCTGTAATTCAGTGATTAATTTTTAACAACTAGTTAAATATTTTAATCAATCAAATATGTTGATATATAACAAAAAAAAAATGGATATTTAGTCGTCAAATCAATAACTATTGTATAGAATTTGAAACCAGTTGTTAAAAATTAACCACTAAGTTACAGAATAGACCTGAATATCACTTTCGTATTACAACACCAAAAGTTTTACTCAAAATCCTACTTTAAAAAAGTAAATGTAAATTGCAAACATTACGTAAAAAAATAAGTGGATTATTTTTCACTCCTGAGTGTATAGGTGTTGTAATGCAATACATCTTGCTTGTTTCCTTTTATTAAAATATCTTTCAGAACTCATATTATTAATTGGAATAATACTACCTTTTTTTAGTTTAAGTTCTGTATTTATCATTTAAACCCAACGTTTCAGCACCAGAAACTGGTGCCTTCTTCATAAAAAAGGTAACATTTATGAACATTTCTTGTAACCTTGGTTACTTGTTGTTTTTGTTATATCACATATTTATGTCAATATATCCCCTGAAGAAGGCACCAGTTTATGGTGCCGAAACGTTGAGTTTAAATAATAAATACAGAACTTAAACTAAAAAAATCTGTTGTGGCCAGCACAAAACCTTCCATGAATTCAATGTATTTTGTATATATCCCATACCAAAAGTTCCTTGAAAAAGATTCTGTATATCCTATAAAATTGTAACACGAACACACTATTTTTTACAAATTCTATACCGAAAGTTCCTTTCCCTATTTTATTAGGGGTCGCTGTTTCTTACTCTTCTCTTTTAATCATTCCTGTCCAACGCATCTTCTTCACACAATTCTTCCTCTCTCAAATCTTCTGCTACACAGTCCTTCCATCTTCTTCTCTTTGGAGAGACACTCTATCACATTCACACATAACTTTCTGAACTATACTTTCAACTTTGGTTTTGCATTTACAACTGACATCTGTCAATTAAATTTTTCTGTTGTTTCCATAATTTTAACAAAGCTGACTAATTTTTGAAAGTTAATCTCTCTTAATGTCTCTATAACTCTATATCTATTGAATATGAACGAAACTGTATAATCAAACCGTATAGAGAATAAGATATTCTTTCATATTGATAATCACAAAATGTCGAAAAATAATATTTAACTGCGTTTTTTTAAGAAAAACTGTTAAAAACTTCAAATAAGGGTACTTCCGGTGGATCAATTACAACCAAAATCTAATCAGCTCTTCATATGGATGTAAAGAAGAGGAATACGAAAGAATTATAATTTTTAGAATTGTAGTATTGGAGTTATCGTCGGAGAAAAATTTGTCACACACGGACACACACACGGACACACACACACACACACACACACACACACACACACATACAGACATCATCTTAAAAATAGTAAATTCGTATTCTAGGGGCCCTAAAACGTGCTTACTCATTAAAAACTCACCAACGAATTTTTTGACCAAAGACAATACCTTCCTTTTACGGAAGGTAAAAAGGTAGTATTATTCCAATTGTTTCCTTTTTTTCCAATTTCATTAAAAAAAAAAATATATATTAATATTTCTTTGTAAATTATGTAAAAAATTATTTGGACTAAATTAAGACTAAGTTTACTTATACAGGGTATTAGGAAATTCTTTGCCAAAATTTAAGGACATCTTTATAATGAAACATGCAGTTAAAAAGTTTTGAGATATACTGAAATAATATAATGTGTCTACTGTACCTAGTTAGTTTTAAAGGGTAAATATGTAGTTCTAACTCTGTCAATCGTTTATGGATTATCTTAGAGAAAAGTATTTCAAATACACGTTGCGTACAATTTCCAAATCTGTGGTGTTATTAAAAAAATTGGCAAAATTAAAATATGGTTAAGCAATTATTGCATTTTTACCTCCCGCTACCCTTGGTGAGGAATGTATAGGGATCGTCCTAAAAATCACATATTCAGATTTTAGAAAATGACTACGTTTTAAGGTCCCTAGAATCCAATTTTAACAATTTCATGATTATGTTTTATGTATGTATGCATGTGCATGTGTAGAGATTTTGTCTACGCTCTAACTCAAATACCATCATTTGGAAAAATCTGAAACTTTGTATTTCAAGCCTATTCTAATATGAAAAGTAACCATTAGATTTTGGTGTAAATCGGATATCCGAAAATGGCATTTTACTTGAAGCTAATAATGATACCTTAATGATTAATGAATGAATTTTCTACAGGTATACATTAATACTTTTTCTGTATATTTTACAGATAAATTTAAAAAGTAATTTTTTTAATCTCTGAACCTATGATTTAAAGATTCCTTTGTTACGCAGTTCATATTTCAAATGTATGTAACTTACAGATAAACGTACTGTCAAAAAACTAATCATTTCAAATTAATAATGGTGACATTTTAAAAAGAAAATAGTAAACAAAGCAATAGTTATATGCAAAGAAATATTATATAGTTTGCAGCATTAGTAAATATAGTCCGGGACACGAAAGATCAACTATGAAAAATATGTTAGCACAAATCACTGTAATATATGCGCTCCGTGTAAATCCAAAATCCACACAAAATACGATTCATTTACTTTCCGCATACCTAATGTAACATCTAACAGTTGCCCATACATACATACATACATACATACATACATACATACATACATACATACATACATACAGAGCTGGGCAAGTTACTTTTAAAATCTAACTAGTTACAGTTACCTCCAAAAAAAGTAACTAAGTTACTTAAGTTCCAGTTACTTTGGTGAAAGAACTAAGTTATTTACTAGTTACTCATTAAAAGTAACTTAGTTACCTTGAGTTACTTTCTAACTACTTTTAATGGCGTGAAGTGTAGACTTAGACTGTTGACTTAGTTATTGTGTAGTATACATATCAGGTAGTTTTTGCACTAAATACGTTAACGTTGACAAGGGGCCATCAGGGCCAGGTTGCTGTGATAAAAAATTTGATAAACAGGCCCTGCGGACCTACATTATAATATAATATAAAAATTAAAAGTAGCATTTTATCTTGTGAGAAGGGAATTTGCAAAAATGAGACGAATTCAAGTCTTGCAACCCTTGGAACAACGAACAAAATACACTACTTTTTGTATAACCTGAAAATTGGAATAATTTTGATGATATAGTGGCAGTTTAATTATAATTTATTAAAACGTATCATTTGTAAGCGAGGAAAACATTTGAAAATAATATATTTTATAAGTCAAATTTAACATTTAGTGACTTTTTAATTCTAGAATTAAAAGTTGAAATAGTGTGTTATTTTTAGTTTTTCTGTTTACCGTACAAAAACTCTATTATTAATGAATATAATTACTTATTTTATTATCTGTAATGGCTTGAAATCAATCAACAATAATATTGAATTTAATTATGTATTAAAATAAAAGTTACACATTACAGAGGGTATGCGCGATGCTGCGCTCAACACTTCCACTCTGGACAGACATTTATTTAGAACAAAACAGTTTTAGTTAGTGTTTCTAAAAAAGGCATCAACCTCAACAAAATATTTCTTAGAAATTTTAATCCCCCCCCCTTACTTTTTATGACTAAGTTACATTCCACTTTTTAAGTTACTTTGACTAACTTAAGTTACATTCTAATTTGTGAGTTACTTTAAGTAACTTAAGTTACTCAAGTAACTAGTAACTAAAAACCGTAAAGTTACCAACTACTTTTCCGAAGCAAGTTAAGTTACAGTTACAGTTACCATATTTTAAAAAGTAACTAAGTTACGTTACAAGTTACTTAAAGTAACTAGTTAGTAACTAAGTTCTGCCCAGCTCTGCATACATACATACATACATACATACATACATACATACATAAAACCATGCGTTTCCCACTTAGTGGGTTAGCAAAAACCCGAAAACAATAAGAAAAGGGATGAAAGTAAGAGCTCCACTGAATCACTTAACTCTTTAATAATATTCTTCTTTCGCCTTGTCTAAAATCATCATAACATTCATACAAAGAACATATTAAAGTGACCAATTTTCGGTGGTGAATAACCACATCCGGACCACAATAATAGTTACGCAACAATCATCCTTCGCCACACATTCCTATTCATGTACACTTCTTTCACCTCAGCCACATTCATAAACGTATTCATACATAATAACATATTAAAGTGACCGATTTTCGGTAGCGAATAACCGCATCCGGACCACAATAATAGTTACACAAAAATCATCTTTCGCTACACATTCCTGTACAAACATACTTCGTTCTTGTCGTCCACATAAAAGTTCAACTGTCTCTCCATTCGCATAAAACATTCTTACTAACCATACATCTTCACACCACAATAATTACGAAACAATCATCCTTCGCCACAAATTCCTATCCAGGCAAACTTCTTTCGCCTCAGCCACATTCATAATCGTATTCATACATACTCTTCTTCTCTTTCCACTCGGAAACTTACGCTCCTTCAAAACACTACCAATCACATCCATCCACTTACACACTGGACGGCCACGCAATCGAACACCCTCAACTTTACCAACATATATGCGTTTTACAAGTCGTTCACTCATCATTCTCTCCACATGACCAAACCATCTCAACTGACTCACTCCAACTCTCTTAACAACATTCTTCCTAACCATACATTCTTTATACAACAAATTATTCCTCACGCGATCCCGTCTTGTATACCCACAAACACCACGTAAATACCGCATTTCCACGGCAGTCACTCTCCTTTTATGCTTTCTCGTCCATGCCCAACATTCACTTCCGTACATCATAGCATGCACCAGCACTCCATTATATACACTTAACCGAGCTTCTCTAGATACGTTTACGTTACGAGCAAACGTGCCCAGAGCACCCATTACCTTACATCCCGCACTCACCCTCCTATCAATTTCAAGGTCAAATCGTCCATCCTCGACATCATGCTACCCAAATATACAAACTCATTCACCTGCTCCAGTTTTACTCCATTCACCAACACATTGCACTCAGTTACCAATTCACTCCTTTCAAATACTAACACCTTAGATTTATCAACATTCAACATTAAATTCATACTTCTTCCAACTTCGTTTATTCTCTCTATCATTCTTCTTAGCCGCTCTTAATTTTCACTTAAGACAACTACATCATCCGCATACGCTAACGCAGGCACAATACTTACACCAATATGAACACCATCCAATCCACTCAACACCTTCCGCAACAACGCATCCATATACAAATTAAACAACCACGGAGACATACCACAATCCTGTTTAACACCTACATTTATACGAAACCAACTACTCAACCTACCATCTATTCTCACAGCAGCTTCACTACCCTCATACAACGCTCGAATCGCTCCCAACCAGTTTCCATTCACGCCGTACTTTCTTAGTACACCCCACAAAGTATCTCTAAGGATACTATCATACGCCTTCTTTAAATCTAGAAAGCCACAGAAAACCTTCTTGTTCTTGTCAAGTGACTTCTCTACAATCATACGAAGAGAAAACAATTGATCAACAGGCAATTGATCTCAGGCAAAAAACCACCCTGAACGTCACTAATTTTTGAAATTGTTAAAGTTCGTACCTTATGAATTAAAACCTTACCAAAGAGTTTCCCAACCACACTCAACAGACTTATCGCTCAAAAATTTGTACATTCACTCGAACTGCCTTTGCCTTTGAATAAAGGACAAATAACAGTTTTTTCCAATCATCAGGAACTACACAACGTTTTAGACAAAATCTAAATAAATACATTAACCAATCAAATACTCTCTCTCCCCCCCATACTTCAACATCTCATTTGTAATCCCATCCAAACCCGCAGCCTTACCATTCCTTACACGCGCTAATGCATCACATACTTCACTTTCATCTATATCATAATCATCTTCACTATCATTTTCACTTGCAGCTTCGTTACTATCATCCCTCTCAATCTCACCTCCGTACAACCCTTAAAATACTCACACCATCTATTCCTTACGTCTGATTCATTCCACAATAACTCTCCATTCGCACTCTTCACAGCTTTCATAACTCGACCACTTCCACCCCGCAGTCTCTTCACACTCAACCAAAACAATCGTTTATTTGTACTAAAATCATTTGTCAACCTTTCACTCAACAAATCATCAAATTGTTTTTTACTTTGTCTCACCACTTGCTTCACCCATTTATTCTTCCTTCTATACTCTATCAAACATTCTTCGCGCAAACTCCCAGGCGAATCCCTAACATTTAAAAACTTTAAATACGCCCTCTTTTTCTCAGCAATCGTTTCTTTCACCTGTTTGTTCCACCACGCATTTTTCGGACAACAGCCTAATGTGCTTTCACCACAAAGTTGACTAAATAAGTTTTAAAGCTACGCAGCCTTTCTTATATTGGCAGTTGATCTGCGCAATTGGTGTTCGTATCAGTTCCTGTCTTGTTTACAATCGGATCATAAGCGTACCCAAATAAGTTAGAAGCAGAAAGTTATTGTAATAATTATTATTTGACGGCGTCTATGGCAAATCACGATATGAGCATTTCTTTCCGTTACACCTCAGGTCAAGATTGGTGTCCCGCACTATATGTGGGTATGTATTTAAATTAATAAAAATTAAATAGCGGGAGGTATTGTGTTGGCCACATCAGATTTTTCATTGTAGGGCTGCACTCGAATTTGGTCATAATTCCTTAGCACCGTGCCACAGAAAAAAAATATTAGATATACTAACTAAATTGTAGCAATATTGATTAACATAAATTCCGTATTTTTCAGTCTACTGATATGCTTCATTGAATTATCTAAGTAAATTTTTAAAAAATGTCAAATTGTTATAACAAAGTATAATAAAATTTAATACAAAAATAGATGAAATGGCCATATTTATATCATAGTAAATATTGAACTAAATATGTATCATGAAATTAACTAAAGAATAATTAAATTTTCTATTTAATTTATCTAATTCATCAAATAATTTATCAAAAATTCTAGAAAAAAATCCGAAATATAGTAAAATAAAATAATTAATCAAGGTAAACTTTTGCATATTTAAATTGAGGATTTCTTACAAAATATTTTTTATCTATTATGGATTATTTAAAATTTCAACTCTTTTTTTTTCTGTCTGTATAAAGCGAGCACAAGACACTCAATAATTTGGAATAATATTGATTCTGGGAAATAATATTGAGTATCAAAATTTGTGCAACAAATTTTGTAAAATTAAAATTCACTTTGAATGTTGAAATAATTTGCACAGTATTTTATGAATTTGTCTTTATGTAAATATTATTTTTAGGCAATATCTGGACAATTTAAGCACAAATTTTGAAGCAAGCGGCTGTTAGAGATACAAAGGGTTAATAGAGAATGTACCGTTACTTGTTAAGTATTGGCTGCTCACGGTTGGTCGCGGTTCCCATTCATTAGTTTTAGATCTAAAACGGGGTAGTTTCCTAGAATTTCATCATTCGTTTTCCATTTGTTGTCTTGTGCAAGTTAGAGCTAGAATAGTGCCATCATGAATATTGACGCTTGGGTAAACTTATTATTATTCACCGTCAGTTAGGTGAAGTACAAAGACGTCATCGGAAATTTACCAGTAGAGTACAGAGATTATCGCCAACATTCTCCGGTAAGTCTTTTTATAATTTATTTGATAAATTATATTGTTTTTGCACGAATTACGGGCTTATTTGTATGTTTCTGTTACAGAAATCTTGACTCTACCTCCTTAATTTCAGCGTGTCGAGTGAACCGACGCTGGATGTCTGTATGAAAAGGCGACCATGTGCTGCACAGCAGGATTCGCATGCAACTGTGATAGAAACGAGAAGCTAAAGTACAAAATTATTACAATACAGTTGCAAGAGTTCCGTTGATCAGACCGTTTGGTGAGAAAAAAGCTGTCGCGGAGAGAGCACCACAGGCAACAATTTTATGCTATTGGAACTCACAGAATCCGTTGGAGGCGCTGTAAGTGCACCTATCATCACGCCAAGAAAACTTGTCTAACTTATTTATATTTTGACTATAAGTATATTCTAACAAAAAATACTAACAATTCAATCCAATTTATGAATTTGGTCAGCTGAATACTTCATTTAGATAGGTGAAGGGCAACAAATAATAATTTAGGAATTAATTACTTTTGGCGTAATTCGGAACTAAAATCTGTCTTATTAAAGTTTTATTTGTCCACACTAGCAATAAATCATTGCATTAAATAAATAAATATATCGGCAAAATTGTAACCATTTTTAATTCTTCGTGAAATATAAAATGCAGACATACTTGTTTATCAGGTTAGAGTTTATCAATATATTTAGATTTCTGTTTTTCCTAGCGAAAATTACGGAATAATATATTTCTCGATTTTTTTGTACTTGTAAATAAAACAGCAATTTTTGTTTTATAATGTTAATTTTCTTCAATTCTCTTATTTGTCAAATAAGTACTTTCAAACATGAGGAACTTCAGTATAAAAAATCTTTATAATAAAATTTTAAATATTTATTTTTTATTGTATGAAGAAGTTTCTAAATGTCACAGATTCTTACAATTCATTAACCAGATTGGCGGTATTTCTGATGGATATATGCATATTACCTATAATTTCAAATATTGAATTAATAAAACAATAAGAAAGATTAAATTTACTTCCTAGAAAAAGCTATCAAAATGTCACTAAAACTGTTGATTTTTGACACTGAAATCTGTCATTTACAAATTATGTTATAAACATTTGAATTTGTCAACTGGTTTCCTTAGCGTAGTTTCGCCTACTCGACTTGTTATATCCCGATATTCTATATATTATAGCGTCTTTATCTCTAAATTTATAGAAGATATAATAAAAAATTTAAATGTATCAGGTGTAGAATTTTGTTCTTCAAAATTAGTAATATCAAAAATTAATATTTAGAAAAAATTCTTTTAAAAACTACTATTTCCGGTTGTTCAATTGTTACCAAAACCTTCTCAGCTCTTCCCAGGAATGTCAGATTGAGGCATTCATAGATAAACAGGTCTTATGTCTTATAGTTTTTAAGGAATCGTCCGTCCAACATCCAGCCATACACATACACACACATCCACACACACACAGACATCATTGTAAAAATGTTAAAGTCGGATTCTAGTGACCTTGAAACGTGCTTATTCATTAAAATTTGGATATGTGATTTTTAGCATGATTCCAATACCTCTCTTAGCAAGAGGTAAAAATATATTAACATCATTTCTTATACTTCTATGAGAAGATGCCTTGATGTGAATAAAGCATTCCTACTTCTTCGAAGTTAATAGCTCAGATAGAAGTATATAGATCAATTGACACTAAAATCGACAGATAGATCAGTTGCAATAGAGAAGTTAGGACGATACTGGACAACGTCTAGAATAGACAAAAATGAAGAATATCTCAGCCTGTCTAGAGAAAATCGAGGTCAGCATTATATGCTATGATGATGATATACTGTAGCAACTGATATTGTATAAAGGACAAAAATAAATTCCTATATAGAATTCCTAGGGCTATATGTATTCACTTAGGATACGCACGCAAACATATAAATTTACTTGGAGCGTATTCTTCGCACCCTTGATAGTTAATATTAATCAAAAAACAATAATTTTCAATTTTCTTGGAAAACACTAGGGGAACGTGCGCTTCGACATTGCCGAACTTGAACATACCAGTTATAGATTTCCGCGACGACACACCCAAGTGCGTGTGAGCGCGTTTCCTAACTGGTTTGGTCGTGAGACTGAGAACTAATTCCGGCAATTAAAACTTTTCTGAACAATACTAATTTGGCGGAGGTTTGCCCGAAGGGTGTGAGAACAGTAGGTAGAGATTGCTTGACATACTGATCAACTTTATTCTCAGTTCATGTTTTAAAGTTATCTGTGATCAGTGAATAACATTGATATGAATTAAACTTAGGTGGTTGGCTGTCAGCTGAATTACAGTTTTGTGATAAATTCAAAATTTAAAGAATTTATTAACAACTGGATACGTACAACTGCATTAAATAAATGTGTTAAAAGCGCAGTACAATAAATTTTATTACTTCCAACTAGAGTTTTCTCGGTACGAAAGCAATAACCAGCATAGAACAACACTGGAGCATTAGAAACTGAGTGTGTACTTGTTTGTCTGCATGCAATGATTACAAAACCTTAGAGTCTTATTATATTCCGGTATGGCATTAGTTACAATAATCAAAAAACGGTACACAAACGAAGATTTTGATTTCAGTTGTATAAACTAATAATTAATCCCCGGCACCACTACTTCAAAGGCGGCAGATATCGATTTAATAGACTACATAATATATTAAATTAAATCATGTAATAAACATAAATATTTATAAATTTAAAGGGTTCAGGTAGAAAACCGTTCAAAACAAGAAAAATGTATTATGAATTTTACAACCCAATGGAGTTCGGTACAACAATTCGAAGCTAATTTTGTCAGATTATGAAAATGACTAATTTCAAACCAAAATTTTATGAAAATATAAAAATCTTATTCATAATTCTAATAAAAACTATTCGCACTATAACGGTATGACGACACTACTTCAAAGTGATTATAGCAAAACTAAACAAAAAGAATAAGTTTGTTGCTAATATTTGATTGCATGACAATTGCTTGTTTTATTCAATAGAAGGGGTAGAATATTAAAGGTTATCAGAAGATAATTGGAAATACTATGAAGTTTAGAATATAAAAAGGTTTTTTTACATGAACACAATACATAATATTAGTATCGAAACCAGTATAAAAAGGTATTTAGACTCAAAAATTCGATGACGTATTCTTTATCAGTAAAAACCATGCATTCTTCCCTGTATGTCACAACTTTCATGAAATATTACATGAGATTAAACTAGATTTCTCCAGTTTTAAAATTCCTAAAAGATGGATTTCTATAAGTGCATAAGTAAAAGTGAATTTTGAAATTAAACTGACATTTTTCCTGTACAGTTCATTTGTTATAAGAAGTATTAAATAGTTGACCACTACCACAAAATATACATGACTAACGTCAACAGAAGCGACACTGTTGTATGTATTGCCGTCCGTGTGCTCATGGCTATGTGTGCGTGAACTTAGACCAGGGAGGGGTAACGTAAGGAGAATGGGCGTACTCCAGTACGCCCGGCTGTATCAGTGACGGAGTTATGGCGTTCGTGTGTAGGACAGTTCAGCGCAAGAATATTACAATTACCAGACTAGACTATTAGACATAATGCCGGGTGCTGTATATTGCTACGTAAAAGACTTTAAAGGTTTACGTTTTATAGTATTAACATCGATATCAAAATAAATAATCTTTCTTCCTAGACACCTAGGCAGATATCTTAGGTACGCCATAGCTAGCGAGCAAAGGTTGCGTAAAGTGAGCCTGTTGAAGGTCACCAGACTCAAATACACATGTACACGGTAGTGTCGTACCAGTGCCACTACCAAGTTGTTATGGCACCCATTTGTCCGTCATCCAGTTGACGATCGTATAGTCGCCCTCGCCCAGTTGACCGTGTCCGTAGATATATATCCTGTATACACAACAAGTTAAATATCTTTTCAATGGTGCAACTTTGATATTAGAATTAATCTAACAGTGATAAAAAAATGAGGTGCAAACTAAAATTCATTATTATTTCACATTTGGAAGTTATTTGCAAGAAAAAACTGCACAATTTACATTCCCGCGTATTTCTAATGACATGCATTTAAAAAAAAAATGACGGAAAACCGTTATCTCTTACTGTTCTCGAGATTCTGAATTTGAACACGTTAACTTGACCAGCCTGTATAATGCAAAATAATTCTGACTAAAAAGATAAAAGAATGATAAATTCGTTTACAATACCATTCTTATAAGGTGAAGAAAACGTTCATGCCATCAAGTTGTAACTTTATTCATAGTAAGGAACAATGGCAATCCATATATGTAGTTTATAGTGGTGTTTGAATGTGCATTGTATAGATAAGTGCGAGATAGTTATTGAAGCGAAATCGTCAAGTCTCGTTCTGGTAGCCTCCGGGGGCCATAATCCGGCATATACCGATTGTAGGACGGTCTCGGGACGCTTCTTTGATCGAAAATGGAACCTTAGGGATAAGTTTTACGTATTCACGACTTGTATCAAATATGTAGACGGTCCCAAGGCAAGGGAGTTTACATCGAGTCACGCAGCTACTTCTAGCGCTGCTTAGCTACATGAAACGCTCTGGACACTATATATAATGCTGGTCAGCGACAAGCTGGAGCACACTCATGCATTATAACTAATGCAAGATATAATATGCAATCATCACAAGCTGTAAACTTATAACATACTCAAGATTTGAACAACTAGTACAGTAATAAATATTAAAATATATCATTGCGCTCCCGTTCATATTTAAAGTGTAATAAACTTTATAAACCGGAATTTACTTCAGTAATGCTAACGGATTATCTTTTTACATTAAGCACGAATTACTTATAATAATAAAAATTTAACATTAACTTTTTCAAGCATTGCTTATTCTCATTAAATAGTTAAGTGTTAGAATATTGAAGAAGGCTAGCGACGAAATCAGTGCTGTTATTGCACATTACACTATTATTAATTTTCTTATGAAAGAAGATGTTAATCTGCTGATATTTTGCGAAGGTTACCAACACAGTTTGAAGCAGTTGTGAACTAAGTTTAAGATATTAATAAAAAAAAAAAACAATCTATTATTTTACAAAGAGACCGAAATTTAACTATTTATAAAATATTTTAGATGTTTTCAAACTACTAAAAATGCACAATGCAGTTTCTATAATATTAATTTGAGACCTTGAGTTTAAACTACAAAGTTAATAGCGAAGTTAAATGCCATTTTTTGATGTGAATAAAAGATCTGGAATTCGTATTTCTGTTTCACCAGAAACGAAACCATCGCTGATTGTTTAAATGGAATGATACAAATATTTTTACATTTTTGGAAAGCAAGCATTTTAAATTAGCTTGTCTCTGTATACAGAATGACCAGAATGTCTAACTTCAAAACTACGTAAAATGGTATGTATTTAAAAGTTGTTTAGATTATAAATTTAGGGTTAAAACTAAAAAAAAATGTACAGATTGTAAATTATTCATTTTTAGTTAAATTTATGGCCGGATGCACTAGTGCCCAGTTGCACCACTAACACTTAAAATTTAAACTTGATTTCATACAGTTAGTCATTCAATTTTACACTGTAATTAAAAAAATATTCAACAGGAATTAACATCAATTTATTTGGCTAACTGAATAAAACCAAGTTTAACTTTTAACTGCCGGTGGTGCAACTCGGCATTAGTACCGTAAGTTAAATTTTAAATGCTCCTTAAATAAACAATATTTCATCGAAGTAAAATGTTGTTAAAATTTCTTTTTAAATTTTTTGTTTAAAGGTTATTTTAAAGATAAGCTTTGTTGGTGCAACTCGGCATTAAACATTTAATTATAAGAAAAGGACTTAGACAAAAGTATATAAAATATTATTATTAGGAAAATTATAAAGAATTAAAATTGTAGTTTAAATTAAAAATATTACAAATGATCAAGATTTTAAAATTTTACAGCTTATAAAACGTACAAAATAAAATCTGATTAGTGACTTAGGTGTAGAATTTAATTATCTACAAGTTGTACTTGTAACATTTTCGTCTAAAATTAATAGGTACTGCAGAAAAATAATAAAAAAAAACATAGTTTTCCTGTATAACGGATTTTAAGTAGACATCCGATATACGAGTATACGAACTTGAAATATTTCCTTTAAAATATTGCAAAAACAAATAAGTTTTAACCCATAGGAATTTACAGCACGTACCTACATTAAAATATGCATAAAATGATATATTTTCATCTCGTTGCATATATAATATAGGTATTGCTTATTTATTTTTTCTTAGTAAACAATTTAATATTTGCAAAGGATTCATCGAATTCTAAAAAAATTAAAACCGCTATCATAAATATCATTTAATTATGCACATATTTTATAAATTGACCCGCCAGAAATGATAAATGACAATACTTCACAAAACAAGCAAAAAACTGAACTTTTGTCCCCATATGCGTCACAAAAATTTACTTTTCACTCCACAGTGTATCGCATCCACATTGAACAATATCCATTTATCAAATTTTCCAAAACAAACCAAATCGAATGCACTTTAGGAAGAAGCTGTGGCTGCCCACAGCTTGGTAAAGTTCGCGCAAACAAAATCCCATAAAAACAGTTCGAGCTCCCTGCTGACCATCAGGGCCGAGCGCTTTTAACACAAACCCTCGATATTATCGCAAAACTCCCTGCTAAAAAGCTGCAAACTCGCTCGGCACATTCAATATCATTACAATCGAACGTACGAGCAGCAGCGCTGCACGGCTGGATTGCCCCGAGCAAGACGAGAGACACTTTGGAGGGCTTGATAATAACGCGCCTCAAGCGATTTAAAGAAATTTTACGCGCTGCACAAGACTCCAGGGTGCGATACGATAGTTCTGTAGTGGCTTTAGCAAAAAGTTTCTGAAAATTTCATTTCGATAGCTGGATTGTCCTACAGAGAATATTTGTGGCAAGTTGTAGGAATGTAACAATTTTATATAAACCATTGGGATTCCATGAATAAATATTCAATATTACTGTTATTTTTTAATTAAAAAAAAGCTTAGTACATGAAATTTTTTTTTTCCACGACCATTAAATAATATCTTCATTATAAGTCATTATAAGTTTTTACTTATTACTCACAAGCCGTGAGTAATGATACGGGAGGACCAATCACAATCATCCATTACTCACTCAAAATTGCAATATTATCGAGTATGCTTTGGCTCAGAACAATGTTCATATGTTATAATTGTTTTTCCAGTGTCAAAATTATGAATATGTGTAAGTTATGTAAGTTAATTGAATTAAAAACATGAATTCAGATAGTAAAAATAAATAAATTTGTATAGAGTAAATATAGAAAACTATTCAAAATTGTGCCGCGCATTTGTGAACGAGAATCTGAAGGTTATGGAACAAAAAAATTAAAAAAATCATGGAAGCGCATGATAATACCAAATATCTTGCAACAACGGTAAAAATTGTAACTTATAAACTTTTAAATATGAAGAAAGTATAGTATTCTACTCGCACGTAATTGCTATTACTCATTCGAATAATTTACAACACTCGCCTTCGGCTCGCGTTGCAAACTTCATTCTATTGAGTAATAGCTCACATTACATGCTCATTGAATAATATACTATTATTTTATTTAATTATAATTAAATCATATATTATAATACGAATGGACTGATTCATTATCGAATTAATCAAATAAAAGATTTGGGTGTTATTTTCGATTCAACTTTGAAATTTGATATACGTATACTATAGTCTGTTTTTAAACCTTGGACGTGACTGAAATCAACGCTTGTGAGTGGTTGTTCCCCAGACGCTTTATATGGTTGAACGAAGGTTGAAATTGAAATTTCGTTGGGTGTAAAACCGTCTGCGGGACAACTACTCACAAGCGTTGGTTTCAGCACCAAAGTTTTAAAACACTATCAATAGTTTAAAAACAGACTATAGATGAAATAAAGTTATGCTACAAAATCTATTCGATGTTATTAAAAAGATAGTAACATTATTATGTAAGTACCTACGAGTGTGTTAAGGAATAGAAACATTCAAAACAATTATTTTCAATAATATTGTTGCATGAAATTCAAAACATATCCTTAAATTACATTGCTGCCTTCTCTGTATTATAATAATATTGATTATACTGAATTTCAACATCGGAATCACTCCTTTTTCAATAATCACAGTAAAATCATGCAAACCTACTACAATGAAATTTATTTTTACTTCCTTGTACGAAGTAAAGGAAGTATTGTAATCGCGAAAAAATTCGGTTTCCAGATTTCAACGGAAATATCCATTTTGACCATCCCTGAATCCATTTTGACTAATTTCGTCGTGACGTCTGTACGTACGTATCTCGCATAACTGAAAAACGGGAAGCCGTAGAAAGTTAAAATTTTGTATTTAGGACCGTTATAACATCTAGTTGTGCACCTCCCTTTTTGGTCATTGCATAACTTTCAGAAGTGGTACTTTACTTGAAGCCCATAATAGATTTTAATGGAAAACTATATTATAATTTTATCCAAAACTTTTCAAATTTGGTATATAAGACTTTTATATCAATGGGAATAACATAATAGATTTTAGTAAAAATGGTCTACCCGGAAGTGGTACTTTACTTGAAACCTATAGTAGATTTTAATGAAAAACTATATTAAAATATAACCCAAAACTTTTCAAATTTGGTATATAATACTTTTATATCAATGGGAATAACATAATAGAGTTTAGTTAAAATCGTATACCCGGAAGTGGTACTTTAATTGAAACCTATAATAGATTTTAATGGAAAACTATATTAAAATATAATCCAAAACTTTTCAAATTTGGTATATAATACTTTTATATCAATGGAAATAACATAATAGACTTTAGTTAAAATAGTCTAACCGGAAGTGATACTTTACTTGAAGCTATTATCAGTTTTTCTTGAAAAAAATGGTGTTATTTTGAATTTAACAATAAATGCTTCAAATAAAAGTTTTAGAGAATTGAATTTTGCGTCGAAAACTTCAAGTATGATTAAATTAGTTCTTTGTATAAGCGAGATATGTAAATTTAAACATTATGTACTTTTTGGTTTCTGTGATTAAGTTTGCTATGAATTAGGACAAGAAATAACAAAAAAATAAAGAATTTAATGTCAATGTCAAATTATGTCAAATACGTCCAATTTTATGATTGGGTCTGTTATTATACATATTTTAATTATTAACAAAATATGTATAGTGTAACAGGCGTACAAGGAAGTCATGTGGTGTCCACATCAGATATTTTATGTTTACAGTCACAAAGGTCATCAATCAATTAACAAAAATATCAGTCTCCTATTCGTAATCGTAATAGGAAATGCGTTTGAAGGAAATGTCAACACCGAAGGTTTCTAATTTTTATGTAAATTTATTGTCAAAATTGTAAAGTCGTAACTAGTTGCAAATATAAGGTTTTCGCACAGACATGTTGTTGTAACAGCTTCATTCATGTAAGAATTTTAACGTCAAACGTAAACAGACCCTCATATTGCAACTTGTTACAATAAATAGGTATATTTTCATGAGGAATACTAAGTGAAGGCTATAGAAAAATTCTAGGTCTATTACTACAAATTACGTAAAAGATTAGGAACAAAGGATGAATCCAATAATTTAATTGTAATTCGCTCTAATGGTCGTATATATGTTAATTTTGCAAACAAATCTGCTACAAATTTTATTACTCTAGTTCAAATTCTAAAGCACACAGGTAATAGTTGTCCGGAATGTAAATGTAAATTTGAACATTATTCTCAATTTGTACCACTGAATATTTAACATTTATTTTATTTAAGTGATTACTTCGAAATGTAAGTGGAAGTATTAAAATAATTGCAAGTGCTCAGTTGTTTCCCATAAAATTTATGTTTTCATTTTTTAAATGGTGTTAATTGTCAACTTACTGTTTCTGTTAGAACACCAAACTGTATGGCACTAAGAAACAAGTAACGTGTTCAACATGAACATGGGTGTTTCGAGATATACAGAGTGCCAAGTTTATCTGTTCCAGCCTACAAGTTTAAGAAATAAAGAATACTATTTAAATATTAGTTATTTTTAAGGCCCAGTTTTTCCATATCTGGATAGTGTTATTTAATATAACTGCCAGATAAAATGAAAATATCGCATCAATATTAGACCGTGAATCGATATAATTATGTCATTAATTAGAAAAACCGGGCCTAAATCGAATAATCGCAACAAGTAAAAACACAACAAAATTTTAAAAACCAAGTTACTTATAAAAAGTTACATGGGTTACCTATTCTCAAAGGTGGGAACAAATAAATGGGTATTTTATATAAGAGATACGAGGTTGGTTAAACAGACAAATGATACCCCCATAACGAGACGGTCCCACTCCATTTATTTGTTTTTTAGGGTAAAATGTATAGGTCACTAGGTATTGATAAAAATAATCTATTATTACACTAGTTTTATAAGACAATGAATTGGTCCGCGAGTAATATACGTTTTTTGTAATTTTCGTCATTAATTTCATAGAATTTTTGAAATGTTAATTAAGGAAAATATCAAGGATTTATGTTAAACCATGTCGAATAAAGTTATCGGTAGTTTCATATTTTTAAATTTCAACTATTTTACTGCATTTTAAATTATTTTGTATAAAAATGGCGCAGGATCAACAGCTTAGTTATACACCTCCAGATATAAGGGAAATTATTCAAGAAGCAATTATCAATCAAAGGTAGTGCACGAATATAGTAATTAATGTTATAAGTCCGGGAACTCATATTTTACAGTGCGAGTCTTGAAACTCGAAACGAGTACTGTAAAAAGAGTTCACGGACGAATATCGTTATGTATTTTATTTCATCCTGTGTCAAATTCCATTTTAAAGAAACATTGAAATTAATTTCAAAATAATTTATCAAATGCTCCAAATCTAGTTACATTGTCGGAACATGATTAGCAACGGCTATTTGACAATTGTTTAATTTGTTAATTTCACTGAAATAATTTGGTGTGTCAAATGAACTCTAATGCAAATCCTCCGGAAATTGTAAGAAAATCTGAAGAAGCGTGTTTTAAATTAATACCTAGCAAGTCTGGTGAAAGGTATCAATAACAATTAATTATATTGTTAATTTAATTCTATGTTTTCAATAGCAACACTTTACCGGACAAGACCGTTTTTCGCGTTTTCCCGGACTGAAACTGTTGACGTAAAGTATTGGAATTTGACACGGAATGAAATAAAGAATATAGTGTATTCAATTCAAGTTACAATGCAAATTGTGTACCTAACGTAACAGAAAACGTTATTCTCACTTATTATGAAAAATTGAGAAAAGGTAAAAAGTCATCCACACATTGGGCATCTTAAATATGCTGCAAGCTTATTTGAATGTTTATCGAAACATTGACATTTCAAAATTTACGCTATTGTAATCTTTTTTAAAGTGACAATCTGATAGAACAAACATAATTATCTGACGAAATAATTTCATATTATACATACTTGAAAATATTTGAGATCATATCAGTTTGAAGTTAGGTACATAACTTTACAAAATAAAAGTTAGCAATACCACTTTAATAATATCTTTTACTGTTATACTGTTATCAGTATAATAATGGGCCGATTTGTAATTGCAAAGTATAAAAAGTATATTAAAGATCGAGTTTATAAGGCATGTGTCCTTAATTTTTTTTTATATTTTGCGTCTTTTATATAAAATAGTTAAAAAGCTACTATATTAAACCGAGTTAGTTTAGGGAAATTTGTATGTTTTATTTTGTAGTTGGTAACAGTGATTGATATTTATTCATATATTTGAAAGTTCATGACAATTCTGATTTATGATGTTTGAAATTTTAAGTAAATATCATCTAGCATCAACCTTCTAAAACAAAAAAATGCGTATCGAAATTAATGCTATTTAAATACGGAATTGGGTTTTGTAATTTTTCATTATATGAAAAAGTTTGTAAAGGTCAGAGATTCTTTCATTTTATTAATAAGATTGGCGCTATTTCTTATAGATATATGCATTTTACCTATAATTTTAAATATTAATTAATAAAACAATAAGAAAGATTATATGCACTTCTCAGAAAAAGCTTAAAGAATATCACCAAAACTGTTGATTTTTGACACTGACATCTGTCATTTACAAACTATGTTACAAACATTTGAATTTCTTAACTAATTTCCTTAGTTTAGTTTAGCCTACTCGACTTATTACATACCGTTATTCTCCATATTACAGCTTCTTTATCTCTAAATTTATAAAAGATATAACAGTTTTATATATATATATATCAAATGTAGATTTTAATGTTCTTTAATGTTAGTAATACCAAAAATTTTCGAAAAATAATATTTAGAAGATTTTTTTTAAGAGACTCCTACTTCCGGCTGTCTAATTGTTTGTTACCAAAACCTTTTCAGCTCTTCCCAGGAATGTCATATTGAGGAATCCATAGTTAAACAGTTCTTAAGCCTTATAGTTTTTGAGGAATCGTCCTTTCAACATCCACACGTTCACACACACACACACACACACACACACACACACACACACACACACACACACACACACACACACACACACACACACACACACAGACAGAGAGAGAGAGAGAAAGAGAGAGAGAGACACCATCGTAAAAATGATAAAATCGAATTGTAGAGGCCTTAAATCGTGCTTATTCACTAAAATCTCGATATGCGATTTTTAGCATTAATCCAATAAATACCTCTCTTAGCGAGAGGTAAAATGGAAGTAATAAAATAGCTAATTATAAAATAACAAAATTATAATTATTTATAATATCATTTTTCACTTAATGTAACTTCATTTTGTATTATATTTATTAATAGCTATATACCTTTTTACAAAATAAACTTATTATTATACTAAAATAGTAAATTTTGCTGAATTTAATAATTTGTGAATAAATTCCATGTATAATTTTGATTTGCACTTCTTTAGCTTAACTTGCATATTTTCTTATATTTTAAATACTTTTGTATTTTTAATACTATTTTTCAGTACCTACTTACAATACATCAAAATAATATGTATTATCAAAACAAATAATACAAAAAAAATACTGTAAATACTGAGTAGAAGCAATAGTAATAGTTATCTACATTGATAATGAATCTCTATAATGAAATTTCAGACATGTTTACCATAAATTATACGAAATTGAGGTTAGAGGTAAGAACTATACAGCTAACCACTGAAGTTAGTTGTTCATCTTCTGATCATAGTTTTTGTTCCTCTATTCAGGACCGATAATTTAAATGCGGTTAGAATTATTACAATCTAGTTTACTATGTTACCGTAGTAAGGGTCAATTCTGTAATTTACGTGACACTTGCAATCTAAAAATTTAATTATTCATTTGGTGGCGCTGTACTCATTTTCCTTGGCCAGATTGTAAATTTCATTGATCCTCTTTTATAGGTGGGTCCTAATGAATTAATTTTATCTCCTGCGAGGAGGTAGGGACCAAATGAAAAAATAAAGAGAAGGGATCGGCGTGATAAATGATTTGAGCTTACTGCGGTTTCCAGGGGGGCACAGTACGAACAAGGAGAAATATTTCCCGGATAATGCACAGGCTCGGCCAGAAATGACGGATTATTAAGAAGTTTAAATAAATTATGTTGCTTTTGGTCTTTATTTATTTTGGGGGAGCTAAACAAGCAGCAGCGGAAGAGTGAAATTGTTGTGGTTGTTTCTTTCAACTTCGTCATAACGCTGAAATGAAAATATGGAACTTTATGACATGGCAGTTTCAAAAGTTTTTTTTTTTTTATTTTTATGTTTTTATTATGAGAGAATAAATTTTTTGTAGTTAGTCATTGTCATGCTTCATATTAGTATTTATGGACAAACAGCGCTAAATTAGACACTATAACTACTAAGAAAGTAAGACAAAATAAAACAGCAATGGGAAATATGCCGTGACAGTGATGATATAATTATGTAATAAAGGAACAAACAGGCCGTAGGTTCCAATAATTATGACTAGCAGTCATAATTGTCTTTATTTAAAAAACTAGGACGTTTCGGACAATTATTTCTCCATCTTCAGCAGTTACATATAATTTGTTTTAATATTGTGTAAATTTCTTTAATATTAGTTACACATTTTTTTTGAGAATGTCCAAATCTTGTCCAGAATTATAACAAAAAGTCTTTGATAGTTGAAAAAGACATGTTGCCACTAAGGCGACAAGTTGAACACTTTCCCGAATCATCCATTTCTATATAATTATTTAATTTAATAATATATTTTAAATCCAGATATTTTTTCGGGGCGATTTGGAATGATACATTAATAACAGTAAATTAAAAAGCACTGGATTGGTCACCTTAAACAAAAAGCATTACTTTTAAAATGGTAAATGTAAATTCATTTAATTGACAATACAATTTTAATACATATTGCGGTTATTTAAAATATTTGAGAAAAAAAAAACCCGGGACGATGTTTTGGCATTCAAAACAGCGTTTCGGACCGTTTGGGCTCTAACACACCATTGCTGCAGGTGATTGGCCAAACAAAGTAAAATAAAAATCTGTTGTGGCCAGCACAAGACCTTCCGTCAATTCGATATATTTTGTACAAATCCTATATCAAAATTTCCTTGGAAAAGATTCTACATATCACGTAAAATTGTAACACGAGCACATACTATTTTTTGCAAATTCCTTACCAAAAGTTTATTTCAAAAGATTCTATAAATCCAATAAAATTATAATGAATGAACATACACTATGTAAATACACTTGACACTTCCTCTTTCTTGTTCAGCTTTCCTTATTTTATTAGGGGTCGCTGTTTCTTACTCTTCTATTCCATTCATTCCTGTCCAACGCATCTTCTTCACACAGTTCTTCCTCTCTCAAGTCTTCTACGATACAATCCTTCCATCTCTTTGGCCTTCCTCGTGCTCCCCGCATTGGAAGTTCCAATCATAAGACAAGGCTGCAACTGCATGTCACTTGCGAGAAACACTATGACATTTTTTGAATATATCACTGTTTCCATGATAAAAAGCAAAGCTGGCTATTAATATCTTTATAATTCTTTAACATTATATCTATCATATGAATGAAAATATATAAGCAAACCGTTTAGAGAAGAGCATTTCCTTCAATATATAAAAAAAAATAAAATGTAAAAAAATACTATTTAACTGCGTTTTTTTAAGAAAAACTGTTAAGAACTTCAAATAAAGGTACTTCCGGCGGAACAGTTGTAAACAAAATCTAATCACCTCTTCATCTGGATGTAAAGAAGAGGAATACGAAAGAATTATCATTTTTAGAATTGTAGTATTGGAGTTATCATCGGAGAAAAATTTGTCACACACAGACACACGGACACACACACATACATTAACACACACACACATACATACAGACATCATCTTAAAAATAGTAAATTCGTATAGCAGGGACCCTAAAACGTGCTTATTCATTAAAAACTCACCACCGATTTTTTTGACCAAAGACAATACCTTCCTTACCCAGAGCTGGGCAGTAACTAGTTACTTTAGGAACTTAGTTACTAACTAGTTACTTTTACATAACTTGTAACGTAACTTAGTTACTTTTTAAAATATGGTAACTGTAACTGTAACTTAACTTGCTGCGGAAAAGTAGTTGGTAACTTTACGGTTTTTGTTACTAGTTACTTGAGTAACTTAAGTTACTTAAAGTAACTCAGAAATTAGAATGTAACTTAAGTTAGTCAAAGTAACTTAAAAAGTGGAATGTAACTTAGTCATAAAAAGTAACGGGGGGGATTAAAATTTCTTAGAAATATTTAGTTGAGGCTGATGCCTTTTTTAGAAACACTAACTAAAACTGTTTTGTTTTAAATAAATGTCTGCCCAGAGTGGGAGTGTTGAGCGCAGCATCGCGCATACCCTCTGTAATGGGTAACTTTTATTTTAATACATAATTAAATTCATTATTGTTGATTGATTTCAAGCCATAATAGATAATAAAATAAGTAATTATATTCATTAATAATAGAGTCTTTGTACGGTAAACAGAAAAACTAAAAATAACACATTATTTTAACTTTTAATTATAGAATTAAAAAGTCACTAAATGTTAAATTTGACTTATAAACTAAATTATTTTCAAATGTTTCCTCGCTTACAAATGATACGTTTTAATAAATTATAATCAAACTGCCACTACTTAAATCATCAAAATTATTCCAATTATCAGGTTATACAAAAAATAGTGTATTTTGTTCGTTGCAAGACTTGAATTCGTCTCATTTTTGAAAATTCCCTTCTCACAAGAAATTCGACGTCTGATCCGAGGTTTCCAATAAATTAATCATTATCCACTAATAAGTCTAGGAAATAATGTCTGCATGTTTTATACATTATAATGGTCATGTTATGTTAGAAAGAAAGTACATTCTTTATATCTTGGTATAAGAAATCAAAATTGAAAAATAAATTAATAAATTTTTAAAAAATCACAGCAACTGGGCCCTGCGGGCCCCTTGTCAAAGCGAGCCCTAGGCCGTGGCCTCGTGGGCCTAGGCGGTAATAAGGCCCTGTAGGTCCGTTAACATTAACAATAATAATCTGATTGGGTGTTGCCAAGCAATAACGTTAAACTTTAGGTTAACGTAGTTAGTGCAAAAACTCCCTGATATGTATACTACACAATAACTGAGTCAACAGTCTAAATCTACACTTAAAAGTAGTTACAAAGTAACTCAAGGTAACTAAGTTACTTTTAATGAGTAACTAACTTAGTTCTTTCACCAAAGTAACTGGAACTTAAGTAACTTAGTTACTTTTTTTTGGAGGTAACTGTAACTAGTTACATTTTAAAAGTAACTTGCCCAGCTCTGTCCTTACCTAAAGGTGACGGAAGGTAAAAAAACAGAAGTATATTCCAAGATTCAATAAATCAAATCAGCAAAATAGAACATACATTTGCATTGCCATAGCTGCAAAAATCCAATTTGTAAAAAACTTTCTCTACCTTAAACATACGTCTAGCTTGCAATAAGTACATATTTTCAGTAGATATTAATAATTCATGTATTTAAACTTGGATAATCATTCGTCACTTTATACATAAATAAATAAAGAAATAAATAAATATATCATCACAGCATATAACCCCTTGCTGGGTGTGCCAATTTGCTACGTATAGAGATATCGGCAATGATGAAATATTTGTACCGTGTGGGCGCTTACCAGGCGTCACCTGACGGGCAATTATTACTGGCGTGGAGAGTGCTCCACAGGGGTCACTTTTGTGCTATTTAAAATTCGAAATATCTGGCGTCGGTCGGGATCGAACTCGGGTCCCCAGATTCGCGACCAGACACTAAAATATCGATGGGTTATACATACTCAATTGTGCGCGACGAAAGATTAAGTGAATACATATTGTAAGTTCTTAATGATAATGAAAGTAAACAAGTACATGTTTTTGTTGAAGATAAACTATGAGAGAAGTTTGTAACTTTAAAAAGTGTGGGAAGTACTAATTAAAACTTTACGTTGGTTTTTATTCCTGCTTAATATATTGTTTTTCAGTTCATTGGTTAGTGCCTTAGCTGTTTATGGCAAATGTTATAGCTTGAAACTTTATGTATCCGCTGAAATAAATTTAATTATACTTAAATGAATTGTAATCAAACATAAATGTACTTGTTCCACTTGATAAAGATAAATTAAGATAATGATAGTAATTGATTACAAATAATAGATTAAAACACTACACGAATAACTACGCATACATTATGGGCACTCAACTCTCAAATGGCTCTTTAAATGTTTAGGCGAATTAGTTTGAAGTTCAATTATTTGCCTGCCAATACCATACATTTTGAAGAGCGATTTACAAAAGCACTGAATGAGTTTAGAATCTGGGAGAAGCAAAATAATGAAAAGAGAATTTGTTTCTCAAATAACAGGTTCAACACAAGTGCAGTACTGTAATAGAAGTATATATTTTTCTTACTCTTGACACATTAAAACTTTTCCCATCCAGAAAACTATTAGCGAAACTAGACTGCATTAAAATCTGAGTTCACTTGAGTAGAGCATAAAAGTAAAAAGCAGGAAATGATTATTACAAAACTTCATATACAAGTCATCACTAGTCGGTCTTTTCGACAACTATTCATAATTATTAAAAATGAACTCAAAGTCATGGATAACAAACGATAAGTATTTTAATTTATAAAATTTAATTCAATACTCATTCGGATTTCGAACGTAGAATTATTGATAGTTAAATTTTCATTAAAATTCGAAATTAGCAAATAAGCACGTTTTGATGTCACTCGAATCCGATTTTAACATTTATACAATGATGATGTGTGTATATGTGTGTGTGTGTGTGTGTGTGTGTGTGTGTTGTAGATACGGTTTCTCATATTCTGATAAGACTAAAGGACAATTTAACTACGTATTCCTCAATCTGACATTAATGGGAAGAGCTGAAAAGGTTTTGGTAACAATTGGACAACAGGAAGTAGTAGTTTATTAAAAAATGACAAATATTAAGGAATATAAAATTCTCGATCCAATACATTGAAAATTTTTATTCTTCTATAGATTTAGAGATAGAGAATTATAAATATACAAAATAATCCATTGTATAATGAATCAAATAGACCATGGAAACCAGTTAAAAAATTAAAATGTTTGTAATTAAAAAAATAATACGACCTTACTGAAGGCTTTTTCTGGGAAGTACATTCAATATTTCTTATTTTATCATTAATTAAATATTTAAAATTATAGATATAGCTGCCGCACGTTAAATTGACACTGAAAACCTAAAATTCGTACATGGACAAGTCGAAATGAAATAGTAATTATTATCATAACGAGGAAAAGACTCCGTCAGAATCTAAAATTGGTATAAAAAGGAAGGGGATTCATTTATAAGCCAAAGTATGTACAGTATCAGTATCAACTAAACACGAGCTTGCTATACATATAATTCATCATATACCCCTCAGATATACCGCCAATCTCGTCAATGAATTGGAAGAATCTCGAACATTTAGAAGAATAGGAGAAAACTTGTCAATAGAATGAATTGAAAAATAAAGAATAAATGCAATTAGAATTTGTTTGTGTGAACTAGAAATGTTAAATACAATATATATATATACAGGGTGTAACAACATGATATGTCACAAATACGTGGACGTGTTTTAGTAAAAAAAAAACAAGAAAAAAAGTCCTTTAAACTTTTGCCCTACCTCGATTCGTTTTCAAGTTACAGGTTGTTAAAATTTTTCGATAAAAGCGGATTGTGTTCTCGCGCGCTACAATGCATTTGATTCCGGTGGGCCATGAAAATAAAATCCAAGTTATTAGACAAGTGTCCGTTTGCTTAAGCTTAATACTTAATCATGTGTTAACCTAAAAAGTTATTTTTTAATAATGGCACCTGTTACATTTACTAATGAAGAGTCGCATACAGCATAGTTGTAGAACAATTTTAGAAACCCCGGGACTTTTCGAACGAGTTCGGAGATCACTATTACGCAGAGCCGAAGCCTGCATTCAAGTGCAAGGACGTCACTTTGAACAATTGTTGTAAATATTAGATGTCAATAAAATAATAATAAAATAATAGATGTTATAAAATAAAGCCTTTTTTATTGACAAATTTTAACACCCTGTAACTTGAAAACGAATCAAGGTATGGCAAAAGTTTAAAGGACTTTTTCTCTTGTTTTTGTTACTAAAACACGTCCACGTAATTGTGACATATCATGTTGTATATATATATATATATATATATATATATATATATATATATATATATATATATATATATATATACATATACACACCCTAATATGAAAATGGCGAGAGGTATTGTGCTGACCACAACAGATTTTTTTTCTTCCAATAAAGTATAAAATCTATAATCTATAATCATGAGTTCTGTACAATCTGCCTCTGACGTCACGAAGGTGGGAGGTGTTTTCAACAGCGGGAAAATTCTGTGGCTTATAACTAGAGTTCTAAAGCAAAAACATTAAAAAGAAAAAAATAGGGGATAATTTTTTTACGTTTTCTTTCAGTTATTTGTGAAATGACCCTATTCATCCGAAATATTACGGTAATAATCGATTGATCCTGGACCACTGACGTTGCATTTACAATAATTAAGCATTTTTATTATAATAAAGTAATATTTTATAATTTTATTTTTACAAGAACTCTTAATTTGAAGTACCTATGTTATAATAATTATAGTTTATTACTTCTTTGCTATGGTAGAATGCCCCATTATAGTATTACCAAGTTTATAACGTAGGATTAAATTTAAGATTAATTATTGCTAAATTATGATTAAAACAATATACACGCAGTTGGAAACTTACTAAAGATAGAGGATAAAGTGTATTGCACTACAGAGTAAATGCCGACAAACTGCATTATAATTTACATTCACAAGCACAAGTTGCTGCAGGGAACACTTCTATCTCAATATGGGGGCATGTTAGGAAATAATTTAATAAATAATATACATATACTCGTAACATAAATGTGGTAGTTGAGCGCATTAAAGGAGTAAATTATATTGTAAGTATATAAAATCTAGTTTCTGTGCTGCTAAAACAAAATAGCAGTCATGGAAAGAAAAAGTGCTTAAAAGACATTCGTTAATCAGAGAGAAAATAGATCGAGATTAACGTAGCACAATTTCCTGAAGCAATGCATATCGTTCGGGAAAATAAAACCGAGCTTCGGGCTATATTTAAAAACAATGGAGACCCATCGTTTATACAAACATTCTAAATCGTTTAAATTCTTTCATTCGCATCGGGCAGCTGCTGAGCGATCTGTGACGTCACAATGGCAGGCAAATTGATTTCGTCAATGTTAGAGGGGCGGCCGTAGGATTTTATGACAGTCATTTGTCTAGCTTGCGCGGCCGTTACATGGCCCAGGCGAGGCGTGTGCTAGCTTTTCCATGTCCTGAAACAGTGGCGTACAACTACGGAGGGAGCAAGTTCTGAGAAGGATATTTCGAATCATTATTGCCGCCTATGCCATTAACAAACATTTTTCTCAATTTGCTGAAAGCAAATTTCGATACATTTTATTTTATGGAACTGAAAGCTTTAAACGTTACTTGAGAGGGTTAATTTCGTTTATACAATCATATTATTCTCCGCCCACCGTACAGTTACAACATTGGTGAAAAATGGCACAAGTTGAAATGATTAAATTTCAATTAAGTGAAGAGAAGTTTACATTTCTTTCTTTCTTACTGAAATAACTGACGTAAATGAAATTTAATTTATATTCTCCTTTTGCTGAAATTAAACTTCGCGATCTGTCAAGAATAAAACAGCCATTCAAATATACAAAAAGTTAACGTGGTTATGCTTTTATTTAAAAACGCTCAAGTATTCATTTCTACAATTATCTCATAAGAAATATTGAATATTTGTACATATTGGAATTAATTCAGTGAGCAGGAATTTTCAATAACATATGAAAAATATTGAAGAAAATATATACAATATGTATGTCACAGATTTAATGGCATGTCATCAATGTTTTATTTTAGAATTCTTGTTGTGATATAATATAATAGGTAATATTTATTTTATTATCAAGCTTTATAATAAATATACGGGGTTACGCAAACTGTCAATTATTTATATTCATCGTCAGATATCTTACGTTTGTTCCTTTCTTGCTTTTGCGCAGCGAAGTTGTAGTGTGCTCCAGTAGTAATTGAGTTCTAGTTGAAGTCTGTGGGATTTTTGGATATAATGATTTTGATCAGGTGAGATAGTTAATCTAGCGCGTTGTGTGCTAGCAGTTACATGTACTGTAGTGGCCTCTCGTGTGGACCCGGGGGTCGCCAGCGTTAGCAGCAGGGTAGGCTGTAGTGACCCGCCTCTGTGGTCGCCAGTGTAGCAGCAGTTAGGGCTGTAGTGATCTGATCCAACTAAGTTGGTTAAGAGTATGGGCTCCGGATCACCACCGAAGCGGCAGAGGTTCCGTAATGACCTCCCGTGTGGACCCGGGGGTCGCCAGCGTTAGCAGCAGGATAGGCTGTAGTGACCCGGCTCTATGGTCGCCAGCGTAGCAGCAGTTAAGGCTGTAGTGATCTGATCCAACTAAGTTGGTTAAGAGTATGGGCTCCGGACCACTACCGAAGCGGCAGAGGTTCCGTAGTGACCTCCCGTGTGGACCCGGGGGTCGCCAGCGTTAGCAGCAGGGTAGGCTGTAGTAACTTGCGGTACTGCCCGTAGTGCCCGTGGTTGTCAACTGATATGTGAATGCTGGTTTACCTCCTCCCTGAGTTTTTACTTACGGTTTTGTTCCTTATAGGATGTAAGTGAATGCCTTGCTACGCGAGAGAGAACTTCCATTTTCATTTAGTTAGTGTTATTTATTGTTATTTTGTTTTGGGATAATTTTTGGGTGAGTTGGTTTAATATTACTTTCAAATTAGTGCTCCTTCTTTTTACACTCAGCTTTAACATGGATAAAGATATTTCGTAAAAGTAATAAAATTCTATTATCCGCACTACGATATATTATTTTAAATACTGAAAAACAATATTTAAGTACGAAAGTGTTAATAACTAAAAAGTAGTACATTTTGTCTTTAGTAGAAATGCATAGACAAGACAAATAATAGAAGACTGTTTTGATGTATTTGAACAGTGAATTTCTGTAACTTAGTTATTCTTCATTCAATATCCGTGTATTAATCTTTGATAAAAAGAATAAAATCGTATTTTTGTATTCAAAGAATATGTACTGAAAATAAAAAGAATCTTAAATCTCACACAATAAATTACACAGAGAAAAGAATTAAAATAATTTGTCTGTACAAGTATTTATATTTAGGTCATTGATTGAAGTATTTTCTTCAGTTTGATAGGGTTTAGTGATATGACTCGTTAAATGTAAAAATGATGGCTACACTGACATAAGTGCTAATATGAGATGGCATATTGCAACTCAGTCTCATTAAGAAAAAATCTGATGTGGCCAACATAATACCTCCCGCTATTTAATTTTTATTAATTTAAATACAAAGGATCTGAGATTTATATAAAAAAAATATTTTTTAAACTTACCTGTAAAATATATAGAAAAAGTATTAATGTATACCTGTAGAAAATTCAATAATTTTTAATTTTTATAGTGACATAAAATGCGAAAAAATTACATTTAATGGTATTTTTTGACGTAAAGATTAGATATTCCATATTAGAATAGGGTCGAAATGCAAGGTTTCAGAATTTTTTGAATGATAGTATTTGAGTTAGACTGTAGACAAAATCCATTGACACACGCACACACACACACACACACACACACACACACACACACACAAACACACACATATACCGACATTAACGTAAAAATGTTAAAATTGGATTTTAGGGATCTTAAAACGTGGTCATTTACTAAATCTCGAAAAGCGATTTTTAGCATGATCCCTATACCTCCCTACCAAGGGTAGCGGGAGGCAAAAACAAAACAATTTTGGAGCTTAGAGCAAATTTATTTGGAACGCGTGCCATGGGTTCAAAGGAAAAATCATAACTTTATTTCCGAGTTTTTATATAAATTTATTGCCAAAAAGTGTAGAAAGTCATGCATGTAATTAGCTGCAATATGAGAAGTTTTCGCACGCGACGTATTTTCAAGTCTAATGCAAAAGAACACCATCATATTGCAGTTTGTTACATAAGTAACTATATAATCCAAGAGTTCAAAATAATATACCTGTATTTTTAAAATTTGTTAAATATTAATATAATGTTAGAGAAAAATTACATTAAAGCTTCTGTCTTCTCACAGCTGTGAAGTAATACAACGAGATCGAAAAAAATATGCACAGACTTATGTCCGTATTCTTTCCAAAACTATATACGCCTTAAAAAATTGTAAATTTTTAAAAGACTGACCAAAACACATCTATTTTTGTTGATTAATATAAAATTATACATTACAATTCTGAACAGAATTGTACAAACATTATACTTTTTGGCTCCCGTTGCTTGTATTCTATTTAATATTTAACAAAATTTTAAAGAAAACATTGGTATGTTACTTTTAACTATATAATCTATATTCAAAATCATTTAGCAATCGCCCTCTGTATTTACAAATTGACCGATTAAAATTGAATTTACCCTACGGCATTAAAAGTGTTTAAATTTTAAATAAAAGGTCGCAGTAAATATCAGTATTTAAATTTCAAATTACGATTATTTTGTTGTTTACTGTTTATTATTTGTTAATGTATGTTTCATTTCGGTAAAGCTTTTGATCTACTTAATAAATATTACAGATTTTTTCAGCATTTGCATGCTAACGAGTTTTACAAATATGTACATACTATCTTTCAGTAATTGAATTTACACATTATTTATCACACTATCAAATTTTCATACGATATGTACATTTGTAAAAATATAAAGACCATGTACAACAATTTACATTACTAGATTTTTTTGGGATATTTTCCCATTACATACTCTTATTTAATTTTTTAAACCCCAAATGGTCAACAACCAATTTGATTGAAAGAAAAAACAAATTCCTTTAATAAAAAGAAAATATGAATACATCAATCCACGAATTAGTAGTGCTATATGTATTCACATAATTATGAATCTTGAATTTGAAATTGTTACGTACCTGAAGAATGAATGTCTTGTACATTAACGTACTCGTACAAAATATTTTAAATAGATTAAGTAACAAAACGAAATTTAGAAATAAATTATTTAAAACAAAACAACTCACCTTATTTTCTCATTCGTAAAGTATATATATATATATTAATGAAATAAATATATAAATAAATAATAACTTTCTGGTAGACTGTATATCTGCATTTTATACTATACTACGGATGCCGACTCCAACTATCATACTTTCAATAGGACACTTCTACAATAATACATACTATTTCTTCCGTCCTACTTTCATGAATTTTAATAAATAATTTTATAATAATTGTTATTTTCAGCAATGATGTCTTCAACGATATCAAGAGGTAATTTAACTGCTGTTAAGACTTCTGGCATGGTTGACGTATTGAGTAATCCTAATATGAATTAAAAATAACACTTAACATGTTTCACAAGATTTCAGTTCAACCTCTCGTTCATTTATCGGAGACTGGATAACACAACCAGAACCACAGACGCATTTCGCTCTTATTGGGGTTCTTCAATGCGGTGTACTGATGCCTCCATACAGTGTCCCACACTCTATGTTCAGTATAGGGTCTTATGGAGTACCATGTTGCCAAATTTGCCTGCTGTTAGTCTACAAGATAGAAAGAGCAAAATATATGCCCAAAAAGAGATGAAATATTCTGGGTACTTCATTGAATGTATTTATGACTGGTGTACTTTCAGTGTATTTAAAATGGTGGGTGAAAAGAAAAATAAATAAATAATAAACTGGTCAGTTTAACAATTTACAAAAAATATAAAATAATACAAACACAAAATATAAGTAGGGTATAAAACATAACAAGCGTAGGTAAATGAAAATAATTAAGATATAAACTCTAGTCAATTTAAAGTAAATAATATAAAACATTTTTGTACTTAATTGGACATTTTACAATCTTCGTCAACAATATAAATTCCCTATGTTACATATTTCCATTCTACGAATAGATATAGAGCTACATGAAATAATTAACACTATATTTTGTAACACTATGCTTGCCGATTGGAGCAGATAGATATGATGAATTGAAATCCCTAATTTTTTGTGTTCCTCCAACGATACATTATCCCAATGTCATATTGATGAAGAAATTTTTTTATGTTTTATGCTATTTATGTCGAAATATTATATGATGAACTCATAAAGAGTTAAAATTATTAAGCATTATTTTTTTATTTAATTTATATCTTCTTATTTGATAATTTACTAATATTTAGGCTTGATAGAAATACTGCATATATTTTACATAGTTCATAAGTCTTTATCCTTTTTTTATAATCTTCAATTTGAATTTATAATATTTTAATATTTTAATCTCTAATGCATTTGATCAAGATTAGGATGCCGGGCGGTTATAAAATATTGCATTGAAATATTACTTATTACAGGTACAAATAGCTTCAGTATGTTTTTTACACCCCGGTTCCAACGCATCTTTTCACGCCCCTGTAAATAAAACTATTTAGAACTGCAGACAAATTTCGGATGATTCCAATAAGCCCTTGGGTAAATAAGAGACCCTCATAAAACTTAAATTGTACAGTGTTAACTAATTTTGATATAGCAATGAAAATTTATTAATGTTTCAATATTACATTACATTGAAAAATTGGCAACATGGTACAGAAAATGTCCATAAGAATAACATTGGCTATCTCTGCTACACTGAAGATAGAGTGTGGGATACTGTATAGGAGGCACTGGGTAAGGCTGAGCGAGCGGATGATAAACATCCCAAAAAGATAAGATGACTGCAGAAGCAAGTAACTATATGCAGAGTCATCTATCGAGAACGCCATGAGCTTAGTCTTAAATCTTATTAGAACAGTTTCGCCAAGTATCGCTATCATATTGTACTTTATAGTACTTTTATTATTATTCCTAATATATCTTTACCTTTTTAATACAGTTTCGCATACAATTTGCTACTGTTTACTTGGTTATTCTGGGAGTATAAAAGATGCTACTGATATTTTGTTATTATAAAATATATTTGACAGTAAAACACTAATGGTATCAGTGTCTGTGATACTGACAAAAAATATCGCTATACTTACGAATATGATTCAAGGTAATATATCAGAAATATTAAATAAATTTACGTCACAGCGACAGTATTGCCAACAATGAGCATACGTTTTAAAATAGCATATCGTCATCAGAGCTGGGCAAGTTACTTTTAAAATGTAACTAGTTACAGTTACAGTTACCTCCAAAAAAAGTGACTAAGTTACTTAAGTTCCAGTTACTTTGGTAAAAGAACTAAGTTATTTATTAGTTACTCATTAAAAGTAACTTAGTTACCTTGAGTTACTTTCTAACTACTTTTAATGGCGTGAAGTGTAGACTTAGACTGTTGACTTAGTTATTGTGTAGTATACATATCAGGGAGTTTTTGCACTAACTACGTTAACCTAAATTTTAACGTTATTGCTTGGCAACACCCAATCAGATTATTATTGTTAATGTTAACGGACCTACAGGGCCTTATTACCGCCTAGGCCCACGAGGCCACGGCCTAGGACCCGCTTTGACAAGGGGCCCGCAGGGCCCGGTTGTTGTGATTTTTCATAAATTTATTAATTTATTTTTCAATTTTGATTTCTTATACCAAGATATAAAGAATCTACTTTCTAACATGACAAGTCCATTATAATGTATAAAACATGCAGACATTATTTTCTAGACTTATTAGTGAATAATGATTAATTTATTGGAAACCTCGGATCCGACGTCGATTTTCAATCTGAGGCCCCGCGCTCACATGGGCCCCGCACATTCAAATATCTAAGAAAATTTGATGAAAAAGTATCTTTTTATAAATATTTGGGGCCCCGCTACGCTAATAACATATTCCCGAGACCCGGCAAAATCGCCAACCGTCCCTAGAGAGGAGTAACAAAATATTACGCTAAAATTTCACCTCAAACTAGAATCGAGCATGCGGTACTGTATAATTGATCTGCTTTTCTCTCAGCAGGCAATTTTATTTTTTTCTTTGTAAATAAACTTACATTATAATTATACAAATATTTGTACGTACTTGTTTTTTACTATAAAGAGGAAGGGGGGCCCGAAAAAAAAATTGGCTGAGGGCCCAAAAATCTGATAAAAAGGCCTTGCGGACCTACATTATAATATAATATAAAAATTAAAAGTGACATTTTATCTTGTGAGAAGGGAATTTGCAAAAATGAGACGAAATCAAGGCTTGTAACCCTTGGAACAACGAACAAAATACACTATTTTTTCTATAACCTGAAAATTGGAATAATTTTGATGATTTAGTGGCAGTTTAATTATAATTTATAAAAACGTATCATTTGTAAGCGAGGAACACATTTGAAAATAATATATTTTATAAGTCAAATTTAACATTTAGTGACTTTTTAATTCTAGAGTTAAAAGTTAAAATAATGTGTTATTTTTAGTTTTTCTGTTTACCGTACAAAAACTCTATTATTAATGAATATAATTAGTTATTTTATTATCTATTATGGCTTGAAATCAATCAACATTAATATTGAATTTAATTATGTATTAAAATAAAAGTTACACATTACAGAGGGTATGCGCGATGTTGCGCTCAACACTCCCACTCTGGACAGACATTTATTCAAAACAAAACAGTTTTAGTTAGTATTTCTAAAAAAGGCATCAGCCTCAACAAAATATTTCTTAGAAATTTTAATCCCCCCTGTTACTTTTTATGACTAAGTTACATTCCACTTTTTAAGTGACTTTGACTAACTTAAGTTACATTCTAATTTCTGAGTTACTTTAAGTAACTTAAGTTACTCAAGTAACTAGTAACTAAAAACCGTAAAGTTACCAACTACTTTCCCGCAGCAAGTTAAGTTACAGTTACAGTTACCATATTTTAAAAAGTAACTAAGTTACGTTACAAGTTACGTAAAAGTAACTAGTTAGTAACTAAGTTCCTAAAGTAACTAATTACTGTCCAGCTCTGATCGTCATGTCGTAACTTAGTCGAAACAATATGAATTTCTGAAAGACAATCTTGTTGTATCTATTTTTACCGCGTGCACTTCTTATCAATGCAAATAAAAAATGCCATACATATGACCTTGAATACATATCTTTAAAAAGTAAATTGTACAGTTTTTATTTTCAGTTAATTTTAAAATTAGGAGTAATAATCAATTATATTAATCTTAGATCCCATCATATTCAATTATTATAGAACTTCGAGTATATGATTACTTATTTTATTCTAAACTACTCTGGTTATTCAAGACCTATTTTACAGAATGCTTTGCTTTATTGACGAATTTTGAAATGGAATCTGGGCTGGCAACAATGTCAGATTCAATTATTTGTGCGAACATCAGAAATGATGAGTCCTAAATAACAGCCGTCCCCTGCATAAATCGCTTCCCTCAGATTGGACATTATGGGCGGCAGCGTAAAGCAAAGCTCATGAATCTCCCCGCTGGAGTAACCCGCCCCCGCTGACTACCAGGACGAGGACATAACTCCAAGGCGCACTATGATGTAACGGCAATGGTGCCGATCATACCCACCCGTGATAAAACGAAAACGTATGTTCTCGCAGTTTCTGTTACTTACTCAAATTTATTCACAGTTTGACGTCTTGCGCGATGTGTGACAGACAGGAAAAATGTTTCCCGATGGGGATCGTTTATTTTTGTTCTATGTATCCTTCGCGTCTTCGCTTTTAAGGAGCACGGAATCCGTGTTTTAACTTTTCTTTCCCTTGTTTCAGTGGGAGTGCTGAATAAAAACCAGGGATTTTATGTTTTGTTTGTTGGCTGAGTAAACATTGCTAGCGTACTTTTTATTTGCAGGAGCTCTATATTTATGAGCACGTATGTACTGAGAATTAATAAAGGACTCGTTTTGCCCACTATGTTTTGTTTATATATGAGACTTTTAAACTATGCTGCAAGCGAGGTAACGAAACGTATAACTAATATAGGTTGTAAAAACGTAGCCAAGAGCCATTAAAATTCTCTGTTAAAGAGAAAGCCGCGAATATGCCTTTTTTTGTGTGTTGATAAAACACTTGGATATGCTATTGCAAATTTCATAAAACTAGAAATATTATTCTGTACCCACATTCACTCGCGCATTATGAGTCTCGGGTAATTTTCGTATTGAACATAAATAAAATAAAACTTTATATTATACTACATGCAGAAATGCTTTTAACTTTTTAGTCTTGAAAAACGTATGTTATGTATTACGTGCAATGTTTTTATCTTGGGTAAGAGAAAAACTATAAAAGTTCTATTATTTCCCCAACGTAATGTGTATATAGTATTTCCATATCTCTATAAAAATTCTATTACAAATATTATGTTCTCTTTTCATACATCAAGAATATATGTAAAACTTGTCTTAACACTAATAATAAATTACACATTATGTTAAAGTTCTACGAATAGATATATTAATCCAATCTCAAAGAAAATACTAGAACTTTGCTTATATTTCAGTGCTTATTATTAAAGGATTCTAAAACAAAGTGTCGTGGGCACCTAACAAATTTGATGTCAGATAAGTGTATGTGCTCGATAATCATAAATATAATTTGTGTTCTATTTACCTTGAAAATTTATGTAATGAAAAGTTGTAGTTGTCTAGCAAGTGTAAACGTTTAATACACGACAGCGACCCTTAAGAATATTAATCTTCTTACTGATGAAGGATAAAATTTTAACATAATTGACTGGGGGATACAAAATATACCCCAGCGTACTGGTAAATGTATAAAGATTCAAACAAAATATGACATGCTTGAGAAGGGTAAGAATAGATAACGTTCTCAATTTCGTGCAATTATTAAAAAAATAACATTAATTAAAATAAGAGAATACAGATACTCGAACACCCGAACATGGACTTTAACATGGAAAATCTGATTTTATAATTTCCTGCTTCCTTGCTTTAATTAAAAAAGCTACAAATAAATTTTGTATAGCTCAAAATTCTACATCCGAATCAATAAGCGCAATTAATTTTGAATGTTTGTATCAGGGACGTGCAGTCCATAGAAGAAAGAGAAGCTAAAATTTACAATTAAATATAGATAAATAAAAATGATCCTTATATTCAATTCATTTAATATTTCTAAATGGCTTCTTAGTAGCTCGTATGCTTACATCCCCAGTTAGCTCGTATGCTTACATCCCCAGTCTGCCCAGACATACGCAATAATTTGCGCCACATATTAAAGGGTTTTCGATTTTCAGGCTGTAGGCCTATTTTTATTCAAAGGTCTGGAATCTATACCTTTTCAACTTCAATTTCGAAAAAAAAAATAATTCTAGTTCAGAAAATGTAAATTCAATCTCAGAAAAATTAATATCAATTTTAGAAGGAATATTAACAAATTGATACTATTTTTCTGAAATTGAATTTACATTTTCTGAAATTAAATTTCCTCTTTCTGAAATTGAATTTATTTATTAATATATTATATTTATAGAACACGTTGTTTATGTAATTGCTTGATGTTCATTATTCGATGTACAAATTGCAAATTTTTCTGCTTTTATTATCTTAATTGTCGGCTTCGGTAGCTTAATGCTCACAGCAACGCTTCTTAGCCAAGAAGGGTTCTGGGTTCGAATCCCACTAAGATATGGATGTTTGTGCATGTTAACCTACTCAGTAATTAGGATTTAACCTGGTGACAGTTTTTTTTTAAATGTTTCGGAACACGCCACATTTCTAGTAATCCGAGGGTTGCCTTTTACCTTCCGACCTTTAGGTATGAAAGATATTGTCTTTGGTATAAAAATTCGATGGCGTTTTAATGAATAAGTACATTTTGGGTTTCCTAGAATACGATGTTTCTATTTTTACGATGATGTTTGTGTGTGTGTGTGTGTGTGTGTGTGTGTGTGTGTGTGTGTGTCTGCGCGCGCGTGTATGTGTGTGCGTTTGTGTGTGTGACGATAATTTTGGCCATGATAACTCTAATATTTCAATTCTAAAAATTGCAATATAAACACTTGATTAGATTTTGGTTACAACTGATCAACCGAACGTAATCACATTTGCAACAGTTTTTTTTTTAAAAAAAAACGCAGTTAAATATATTTTTTTGACATTTAATATATTATAAATATTAAAGATTATTTTATTCAGAGTTAAAGAATTATAAAGAAATAATTTTTCATAAATCAGCCCGCTATGCTATAACCATGGAATCGGCTACTACTTATATCACATCGTATATTAAGATAATTCTGATTTACAGATGTCAGTGTCAAGTGCAATTCACACGTTCGTGAAATATTTTTACTGGAAATATATAATCTTTTGCAAGATTCTTACTATATGGAATTTGTACAAAACATATACGAGTAGAATTGACGAAAGGTAGCGTGCTGGTCGCATTAGATTTTTTAAAAATTGCAATGTAATTCTCAGAAAAGTTAACTGAAATAGCAAAGAATAATATATCGAAAGCTCACGACTAAATTTGAAACGTTCAAATAAGAAAATATATTTTGGGGTTCTCTTTGTACCCCCTTCTTGATTGATATCACTCTCTCGCTCCGCACCATGCAGACTAGTAGGCTGCGAGAGAATAGCAATAGTACGACGTCACAGTGACTGATAACAAATTCCAAATATGTCTTAACGTAATTATCAATATAATATTTTCTTCATCTTAATCCATATTTACTAAGTAGTACTTCAAACAAAAAGTGCACATTTTATTATTTTTTGTTATGGTGGAGGACCCCATTATACAGATGATTCATAAATAATGTGCCAAAATAAAACCATACAATGGGTGAGCCATTTTGAACCAAAAGTGTTATATGGAGGTATGTCCGGTAACTTATAGTTACAGAGTTACAGCCTTTTGAAAGTGAAAAGTACCAAAGTTATTCATAAAAATCTGTTGTGGCCAGCACAAAACCTTCCGTCATTTCGATGTATTTTGTATATATCCTATACCAAAAGTTCCTTGAAAAAGATTCTGTAAATCCTATAAAATTGTAACACGAACACACTATTTTTTACAAATTCTACACCAAAAGTTCCTTTCCCTATTTTATTAGGGGTCGCTGTTTCTTACTCTTCTCTTTTAATCATTCCTGTCCAACGCATCTTCTTCACACAATTCTTCCTCTCTCAAATCTTCTGCTACACAGTCCTTCCATCTTTTTCTCTTTGGAGGGACACTCTATTACATTCACATATAACTTTCTGACCCTATACTTTCAACTTTGGTTTTGCATTTGACACTGACATCTGTCAATTAAATTTTTCTGAATATATCTGTTGTTTCTAATGACTAATTTTTGAAAGTTAATCTCTCTTAATGTCTCTATAACTCTATATCTATTGAATATGAACGAAACTGTATAATCAAACCGTATAGAGAATAAGATATTCTTTCATATTGATAATCACAAATGTCGAAAAATAATATTTAACTGCGTGTTTTTAAGAAAAACTGTTAAAAACTTCAAATAAGGGTACTTCCGGTGGATAAATTATAACCAAAATCTAATCAACTCTTCATATGGATGTACAGAAGAGGAATACAAAAGAATTATAATTTTTAGATTTGTAGTATTGGAGTTATCGTCGGAGAAAAATTTGTCACACACGGACACACATACACACACACACACACACACACACACACACACACACACACATACATACATACATACATACATACATACATACAGACATCATCTTAAAAATAGTAAATTCGTATTGTAGGGAAAAACGTGCTTATTCATTAAAAACTCACCACCGAATTTTTTGACCAAAGACAATACCTTCCTTACCTAAAGGTGACGGAAGGTAAAAATGTATCTAACACACCTTCATATAACATTTTTTACTGAAAACGACTCCCCCTATATATGATTTTATTGTAGCACACTCTTTATGAATCACCTGTTTTTAGTAAATAATGTATTCATTTTTTATTTCGGTGTTTTTATGAGTCTCTAAACGAACTGAAAACACGTCTTTAAGAAGATCTATAAACGCATTGTTTTTGGCCCTTTTCTAATGGTGGTATGACTGCTTTCAAAACTGAAAAATAAATGATATATAAGTTTAAATTTTTGTCAGTTAACAATGAATTTTCATCTGTGAAGTTAGCGGGAAGCACCACCCACTTAACTAATAAAAAAGACAAAGTCATATATTTTTTGAAATACAAAATTACCTGAATAGAACAAATAATATAAAAAATCTGATGTGGCCAACACAAGACCTCCCGCTATTGATTTTTTATTAATTTAAACATACTTACGTATTTACTAACGCTGCAAACTGTTCCATTGCAGAAAACTATTGCTTTATTTACTATTTTCTATTTAAAATGTCACTATTATTAATTTGAAGTGATTAGTTTTTTGACAGTGACATTTACTGTCAGTTATATTCATTTGAAATATGAACTGTGTAACAAAAGAATTATTGTGTTTATCTTAGGCTTTGCGACTAATAAGAAAAATTATTTTTAAATCTATCTGTAAAATATATAGAAGAAGTATTAATGTATTCCGGTAGAAAATTCAATAATCTTTAATTTGCTTAAGACATAAAATGCGAAAAAATGACATTTAATGGTATTTTTTGAAGAAAAACCATTATGGGCTTCAGGTAAAGTGCCATTTCCGGTTATCCGATTCACACCAAAATCTAATGGCTTCTTTTCATATTAGAATGGAATGGAAATACAAGGTTTCAGAATTTTCTGAATGATAGTATCTGAGTTAGAGTGAAGACAAAATCCCTACACATACACACACACATACACACATACACACATACAGACATCATCGTGAAAATGTTAAAATTGGATTCTAGGGACCTTAAAACGTGGTCATTTACTAAAATCTCGATACGTAATTTTTAGCACGATCCCTATACCTCCCTTACCAAGGGTAGCGGGAGGTAAAAACATGTTTCATAAAGTCTGTTATCGTATTTGTCCTTCGAGTCGTATGTTAATAGACTACCTTATAAAACTTTTTACCTCCCGCTACCCTTGGTAAGGGAGGTATAGGGATCGTGCTAAAAATCACGTATCGAGATTTTAGTAAATGACCACGTTTTAAGGTCCCTAGAATCCAATTTTAACATTTTCACGATGATGTCTGTATGTGTGTATGTGTGTGTGTGTGTGTGTGTATGTATGTATGTATGTATGTATGTATGTATGTGTGTGTGTATGTGTAGGGATTTTGTCTTCACTCTAACTCAAATACTATCATTCAGAAAATTCTGAAACTTTGTATTTCTATCCTATTCTAATATGAAAAGAAGCCATTAGATTTTGGTGTAAATCGGATAACCGGAAATGGCACTTTACCTGAAGCTCATAATGGTTTTTCTTCAAAAAATATCATTAAATGCCATTTTTTCGCATTTTATGTCTTATGAAAATTAAAGATTATTAAATTTTCTACAGGAAAACATTAATACTTTTTCTATATATTTTGCAGATAAATTTAAAAATATTTTTTTTTATTAGTCCCGAAGCCTAAGAAAAACATATGCATATTTCAAATGAATGACAGTAAATGTCACTTTCAAAAAACTAATCACTTCAAATTAATAATAGTGACATTTTAAAACGAAAATAGTAAATAAATAAATAGTTTTATGCATTGGAACAGTTTGCAGCTTTAGTAAATACGTAAGTATGTATTTAAATTAATAAAAATGGATAAGAAAGTGTGGCGAAGGAAGATTGTTGCGTAACTATTATTGTGGTCCGGATGGGGTTATTCGCTACCGAAAATCGGTCACTTTAATATGTTCTTATGTATGAATGCTATTATGATTGTGGACAAGGCGAAAGTAGAATGTTGTTAAAGAGTGAAGTGAGTCAGCTGAGCTCTTACTCTTATCCCTTTTCTTATTGTTACTATTGTTTTCGGGTATTTGCTAACCCCCTAAGTGGGAATCGCGTGATTTTATGTACGTATGTATGTATATAAAAATTAAATAGCGGGAGGTTTTGTGTTGGCCACATCAGATTTTTTTAATATACTATTATGCATTCTTGGCACTATTTTAACACTCATAATTAACCCCTCGGAAGTGGCGCCCTATTCTCTGACACGGGAGGTGGCGCCGGATCTGAAAGACCCGGATAGGTCCATGTAAAACATACTTCCTGGGTGTAAGAAAATAATGGAATGAGTTGATGAATTAAACCTTTTTTTCTAAGAAAACGAATATTTACAAAAAATCTGATGTGGCCAACACAAAACCTCCCGCTATTTAATTTTTATTAATTTAAATACATACCTACGTTACTAATGCTGCAAACTATATTATGTTCTATTGCATATAACTATTGCTTTATTTATGATATTCTTTATTATTTAATATGTCACTATTATTAATTTGAAGTGATTAATTTTTTGACAATGACGTTTACCTGTCAGTTACATTCATTTGAAAGATAAACTGTGTAACAAAGGAATTTTGTTTATCTTAGGCTTCGTGATTAAAAAAAAAAAATAATTTTAAAATTTATTTGTAAAATGTATAGAAAAAGTATTAATGTATACCTGTACAAAATTCAATAATCTGTAATTTTCCAATGACATAAATTGCGAATATATGACATTTAATTGTATTTTTTGAAGGAAAACCATTATAAGCTTCAGGTAAAGTGCCATTTCCGATTATCCGATTTACAGCAAAGTCTAATGGCATCTTTTCATATTAGAATAGGGTAGAAAAACAAGGTTTCAGAATTTTCTGAATGATAGTATTTGAGTTAGAGCGAAGACAAAATTCATACACACACACACACACACACACACACATACACACACATACATACACACAAATACATACACACACATACATACACACACATACACACATACATACATCATCGTGAAAATGTTAAAATTGGATTCTAGGGACCTTAAAACGTGGTCATTTACTAAAATCTCGATATGTGCTTTTTAGCACAATCCCTATACCTCCCTTACCAAGGGTAGCGGGAGGTAAAAAAAAATTAAACAATAATTTAACTCTCAAAATATAACCCAACTAAAAAATTCACAGTATGCTATAAAATCGGTGGAGTCTATTAGATTGGGCGCCGCCTCCGAAGGGTTAAATAAAATGAATAAAAGATTTTATATACATTTTTCTCAAAAAAAGTTGTTATGTGAGAATAGGTACATATTATACCACTGAATTCAAAATAAAATTCTCTATCGAATAAGCATATGAAAAATATGGTATATGTAGTTCCATTTAAAATAACAAAATTTGTCTCCACACTTTGTGAACCAAAAGTTGAAAAATAATAATTTTATGCTCATTAAAATAATATTGTACAATAGAAATCGCATGCTAATTTAACCGACCTCCTACAACTCTTGTAGTTGTCAGTTGCAATAGTGGACAAAATATAAGGAAAAGCCCTGTATATACGAGCCTGAACTCAATAATTCGACTGGCTTACATTTTCAACAAATTAAAATCCAGGCAAATGGTTAGAAATTTCTATAATATTCTTTTAGCTGCTTTAAATATAGACTTAAAAATTTTAAAAACAGTATTTTAAGAGTCATCTTCTAGTCCAGATTTAACTTCTATCGAGACCCTTTTCTTATAGCACAATGAAATAAATAATAGGTAATATGTAATTTGCAAGATATATGGGTCAATACTTTCAGTAAAATGTGCAGGGCTTAAATATACAATTAAAAATAAATTGTGAAAATATCAAGCCACCGGGATTTGAACCTGGGACTTATATTTTGCAAGGGTACCGCTCCACCAACTGAGTTACGATCTATCACGATGGATCACATGAACTGCTATTATATCTCTCATACGAGGATACTATTTCTTATTCGATGTGGGATTGGAATTATCCCTACATTTTTTAAACATCTGTGAACGCGTCATAATTCAAATCCCGGTGGCTGACATGATCTTTTCACAATTTATTTCTAATAAAAAATAATTATAAATGTCAAATGTGTTAGAGAGCCGAAAGATAATTTTGAAAAAAAGTCCTTAAAATAAGGGAGGTATAACGATTTTTCGAAAAACAAAAGAACTCCAGTAACTACGAACCGGGGCACCAAATAAAAAAATTTGTTGTGGCCAGCACAAGACCTCTCGCCATTTCCATATTAGGCTATATAAATATTGTATTGCACTTTACTTTCGAACCGTCGTTTTATAACAAAATCTTACAGAACATTACCCAAATATTGTTTTTTATTATAGTTAACATGTCTTCTGCACACATATAATTCTAATTATATCTATTTTTCATTGTATGAGGAAGTTTCTAAAAGTCAAAGCATGCCAGAGATTGTTCCAATTCATTAACCAGATTGGCGGTATTTCTGATGGATTTATGCATTTTACTACAAATTTACCTAAAATTTCAAATATTTAATTATTAAAACAATAAGAAAAGTTAAATATACTTCCCAGAAAAAGCTATCAGAATGTCACTAAAACTGTTGATATTTGACAATGACATGTGTCATGTTATAAACATTGGAATTTGTCAACTGGTTTCCTTAGTGCCTTGGCCTCTGCGATTAGTTTACTCTATAAATTATAGAGTCTTTATCTCTAAATCTATACAAGATATAATAAAATTTTTAAGTGTATTAGATGGAGAATTGTATGTTCTTCAATATTTAATTTAAAAAACTCCCAAAAAATTATATTTGGAAGATTTTTTCTAAGAAACTACTACTTCCGGTTGTTCAATTGTTACCAAAACCTTTTCAGCTCTTCCCAGGAATGTTAGATTGAGGAAACTGAAGTTAAATATTTTTTAAGTCTTATAGTTTTAGAGTAATCGTGACTACAACATCCAGACATACATACATACACACACACATACACACATCCACACACACACACACACACACAGACATCATTTTAAAAATGTTATAATCGGATTGTAGGGACCTTAAATCGTGCTTATTCAATAAAATCTGGATATGCGAATTTTAGCATGAATCCAATACCTCTCTTAGCGAGAGGTAAAAATCTGTTGTGCCCAGCACAAGACCTCTCGCCATTTCTATATTGGGCTATATATGTATTGTCTTGCACATCGCTTTCGAACCGTCGTTATATAACAAAAAATTACAGAACTTTACTCAATTTTTTTTTTTTATTGTATTTAACATGTCTTCTGCAAACAAATAATTCTAATTATATCTATTTTTCATTGTATGAGGAAGTTTTTAAATGTCAGAGATTCTTCCAATTCATTAACCAGATTGGCGGTATTTCTGATGGATATATGTATTTTACCACAATTTTACCTATAATTTTAAATATTTAATTAATAAAACAATAAGAAAGATTAAATATACTTCCCAGAAAAAGCTATCAGAATGTCACTAAAACTGTTGATATTATGTTATAAACATTGGAATTTTTCAACTGGTTTCCTTAGTGCCTTAGCCTCTGCGATTAGTTTACTCTATAAATTATAGTGTCTTTAGCTCTAAATCTATACAAGATAAAATAAAATTTTTAAGTGTATTAGATGGAGAATTCTATGTTCTTCAATATTTAATAAAAAAAAACTCCCAAAAAATTATATTTAGAAGAATTTTTCTAAGAAACTAATACTTCCGGTTGTTCAATTATTACCAAAACCTTTTTAGTTCTTCCCATGAATGTCAGATTAAAGAAACTGCAGTTAAATATTTTTTACGTCTTATAGTTTTTGAGGAATCGTGTCTACAACATCCAGACATACATACACACACACACACATACACACATACACACATCCACACACACACACACATACATTCTTTTAAAAATGTTATAATCGGATTCTAGGAACCTTAAATCGTGCTTATTCAATAAAATCTGGACATGCGAATTTTAGCATGAATCCAATACCTCTCTTAGCGAGAGGTAAAAATTGGAACTAAGAAAAGTTGTGTATTTTAATGAGTTCTAACTAGCATTTTCGGGTGTAACAACTATATATATATATATATATACCGAGAGTTTTTTTTTTATCAGTGAACATGGGCGTATGTCATTACCATAGTTACATTTAAAATGATTGACAGCGATGTATTATCGCGTTTTTTTTTAAACTGGACATAGGACGTGACATTTAGTATATCTGTCAATGTCATCAAATTGTCATATATACAGTTGTAGAAAAAGTTCAAATTGTATGGTATAATTCTATACTCTGACATAAGCCTAAGGCAAGAAATAATTAATATAAATTATATTTTATCCCTATTTTTTAATTGATCAATATTAATTTTGACACCATTGTAAATACAATTTTTTAAATGGCCCCAAAGAAAAAGAATCGTTTGGTGCAAGATCTGGTGGCATTGCAGGCCACTCCACTTCTCCACCACGTCCAATCCATCGTTGGGGGAATACCTGGTGCAGATATAAGTGAAAATTTTGAAGACTCCAATACCTGCAATTTTGTGAATTTACTTCCCGATTAATATAAAATGTCGCTTCATCCGTAAATAAAATTCGATCCAGTAATATTTCCCCACTATAAATTTGGTTCATCATATCTTCGCAAAAGATATTTCTTCGTTCTATATCGTTGTGTAATAACTCTTGGTGATTTTGATAATTAAAACTCTTAAAATGTTCTTGTCTTAAAACCATGTATACTAGTATTCTTAATTTCAGAAAAAAAATTGTTGACAGGGTGTTGCCACTTTCAATTAATTGCATAATTTCTTGTTTCTTACTATTAACTACAGTGCTTGGTCTGATTTTCTTCTTGTGCTGTTTATTGACGCATCCTTTAGTTCTGTAGTCATTGTAAATTTTTCTTATAGTTGTTGGACTGGGTCGCTTATTGAAAGTTAATGCACATACGTCAGAAACTTGTTGTAGACTCGTTATAATTACTCCAATTTATAATTTGAACTTTTCTTTAACTGTATACATTTTGAAGTATGACAATTTGATGACATTGACATATATACTAAATGTCACGTCCTATGTCCAGTTTTTAAAAAAAACGCGATAATGCATTGCTGTCAATCATTTTAAATGTAACTATGGTAATGACATACGCCCATGTTCACTGATAAAAAAAAAAACTCTCGGTATATATACAGGGAATTTATTTTAACATGCAACATATGACGAATCATTTCCATGGTTACTGACTATTGTCAAAAAATGACAGCAATGTAATATTTGTCCATTTTAAAATGCAACATACAAAATTTGTAGTTTTGTATTATCAAAACTAATTTCCTATAAATTAGCCTACATACGATTAACAAATAATCAGAACGTGAATGTTGAACATCATAAAAAAACTTTAGCTTACAAAAATTCATAACTTTCATGTAATAAATGTTAAAAAATACCCCCATTCACACTGAGGCAATATTCTAGTCGGTCGTAATAAGAATTGACACCATTTGTGATGTGTTTTGGAGGTATCTCCTGTGCTGCAATACTATTTATAATGTTGCATTTTAAAATGGACAAATTTTACATTGCTGTCATTTTTTGACAATAGTGAGTAACCATGGAAGTGATGAACTATAATGTTGCATTTTAAAATAAATTCTCTGTATATATTGTATATATATATATATATATATATATATATATATATATATATATATATATATATATCACTGTATATTTCATATTTATATATATATATTTATAATCGTACATTTTATTTTAAAATAAAATGCCGTTAATGTATGTTAAATTCTTATGTTCCTGTTTTGGATAAACACTATATATATTTATGTAAACAAATTCAATGTTAAAATGCATTTTAATATTTAATATTGAAAAACTTGGTTATATAACCACATACATGCTGGCTCCGATATACAAAACATGTCTTACTTCTTTAAACCTCATTATACTTTTTCTCCCCGATTTGAATCTCACTTTTTACCTCTCTCTGAGAGAGGTACTGGAATCATGCTAAAATTCGCATAACCAGATTTTAGTGGATAAGCACGTTTTAAGGTCCCTATAATCCGATTATAACATTTTTACGATGATGTGTGTGTGTGTGTGTGTGTGTGTGTGTGTGCGCGCGCGCGCGCGGGTGTGTGTTTGTGTGTGTGTGTGTGTGTGTGCGTGAGTGCGTGCGTGCGTTGGAACCACGGTTTCTCAAATACTGTAAGACTTAAAAAATATTTAACTGCAGTTTCCTCAATTTCACAATCCTGGGAAGAGCTGACTAGATTTTGGTAACAATTGGACGAAAGGAAGTAATAGTTTCTTTAAAAAAATCTTCTTAATACTATTTTTTTAATAATCTAATCGCAGAGGCCAAGGCACTAAAGAAACCAGCTGACAAATTCAAATGTTGATAACATAGTTTGTAAATGATAGATGTCAGTGTCAAAAATCAACAGTTTTAGTGACATTTCAACTATATATTCGTTATAGCCCCAAATACTTTATTTATCATTACAGTTTTTTACATTACATACATATACAGTATTAAAGACACACACAAACATCCAAGCCTCTGGTGGGAATCGAACCCACGACCTCAGGGTGCGAGCGGTGAAGGTCGCTTCGAGTGCTGCCAGAGACACACTTCCTCAACGCGTTCGGCCACAGAGGCAGCTGTTTTTGTTATACATATAACGACGGTTCGATAGCGAAGTGCAATACAATACTTATATAACATAAAATGGAAATGGCGAGAGGTATTGTGCTGGCCACAAGAGATTTTTTTACCTCCCGCTACCCACGGTAAGGGAGGTATAGGGATCGTGCTAAAAATCACATATCGAGATTTTAGTAAATGACCACGTTTTAAGGTCCCTAGAATCCAATTTTAACATTTTCACGGTGATGTCTGTATGTGTGTGTGTGTGTGTGTGTGTGTGTGGGTGTGTGGGCGCGCGTGTATGTGTGTATGTATGTGTATGGATTTTGTTGTCGCTCTAACTCAAATACTATCATTCAAAAAATTCTGAAACCTTGTATTTCTACCCTATTCTAATATGGAAAGATACCATTAGATTTTTCTGTAAATCGGATAACCGGAAATGGCACTTTACCTGAAGCTCATAATGGTTTTCTTCAAAAAATACAATTGAATGTCATATTTTCGCATTTTATGTCATGAAAATTTTCTACAAGAATACTTTAATACTTTTGCTATATGTTTTACAGATAAATTTAAAAATCATTTTCTTTATAAATCCCGAAGCCTAAGATAAACACAATTCCTTTGTTACGCAGTTCATATATCAAATGAATGTAAAATGTAACTGACAGGTAAATATCACTGTCAAAAAAATAATCACTTCAAATTAATAATAGGACATTTTAAAAGAAAATAGTAAATAAAGCAATAGTTATATGCAGTGGAACATAAAATAGTTTGCAGCATTAATAAAAACGTAGGTATGTGTTTAAATTAATAAAAATTAAATAGCGGGAGGTTTTGTGTTGGCCACATCAGATTTTTTATCTATGTTTGCATATATGTATATTAACACTTCCCTAGATCCACATTCCACCCAATTACCATTTTATTCGTGAACATTATCACAGGAATGACTTGGGTCCCCTGTCAGTCCTTCGATCTCAAATCAATGTTAGTATCAGCGCAGACTGACCGTGCGTGTCGCGTCGTGCCAAGGAATCTGCCATGGCATAGCCTTTATACATCCGTGCTTTACGATGCTATCATGGCCATCCCTGATTCTGTATTCTGTTCCTTCAGGAGCATGAGCGACAGTGGCAGCCCGACGGTGAGTTACGAGGGGTTGAAATTACATATTTCTTTGCAAGATGTAGGTAAAAGAAGTGGGCAGAAAAGTTGGTTGAGAATATGGAGGGAGGGTTTATTATCATTCATTTGAAATGAAATTGTGTAATGCTGTAGAAAAAAAATATGGATTATCTCAAAAAAATTGCAACATGTTTTTTATAATTTCAATTTGAGTACAGCATCTTACAAATCTTTGCGTGGAAAATAAACTGATAAAATAATTATAATCTAATTTGTTGGCGAGTGGTGCAATCAATTAAATAAAAATTTAAGACCTTTGTGTAAAGTATCTAATAGAGCAATGATAAAAACGAATAAAACATACACGATCAAAATTCATTGAAAGAAACAGGCTTGTTTATTCATTAATAATGTGAAATTTTGAAGAAAGCACGATTACACAGACAGATAAGAATTACTAAACAGAGAAACAAAAATTATAGTTTAAGAGAATGTTTAGCTAAAACAACATTTACATACAGTTTGGTAAAATTTATATTTCAAATTAACTAGACAAGAAAAAAAAATTATCCAATTAAAGCAAGATTCAGTAAGAGAAAGATGATGTCAACTGGAAATCAATTTACGATAGAAAACTTAATTTGTTTTCAAGATACAGAAACATAAGATCTTTTTAGAAAGAGAATGTTTAGCTAAAACAACATTTACATACAGTTTTGGTAAAATTTATATTTCAAATTAACTAGACAAGAAAAAAAAATTATCCAATTAAAGCAAGATTCAGTAAGAGAAAGATGATGTCAACTGGAAATCAATTTACGATAGAAAACTTAATTTGTTTTCAAGATACAGAAACATAAGATCTTTTTAGAAAAATCTGCAAGGAAACATTTAAGAATCTAAAATCAATATTAAATAAACCATAAAAGGAAACACAAGCAAGAAGTTTGAAGAAAAAAAATTACGATAGTAATAGAGTAGTGTCCCTTTATTAAGATCACGCTAAGCCACGTAGATTTTTGCCATAAATAACGGAAAATCATATAAAGCGACGACCATGCAAAGAGTGAAAGAGCAATAAAATTTTAAACTCGCAAAATATGTCATTTCCCTGACTCTTGCGAGTTGACTCCTATGTAGGGCATATGAGCCCAGAATTCCACCGGTTTTATTGACCGAATTTTACTTGTATTTAATTGTCTGAGTGGTCAAACCACAGCCACCCACAGCCTACAAGGGACCGATGGCTTGTAGAAACCTCCGTATCATGCACTTAGGCACAGATGTATTTATTGCAACAAGCAAATCTTTTCTAGTAATATGTATTCTTTTTTCCTGAACTTTATCGTTATCCTCCGCACGGAGAAAGTCAATAAACTCTAGCTCCCCCATTTTGCGAGTAACAACAATAATATTCATTCAATCACAACAACTAAAAACTTCAGACTTCAGCGTATTATTTGGGAAAAGCTATAGATCACATTAACCAGTGAACTCATTATGCGGCGACAACTACTGTAAAAAAGAAATTTATTTTGATTCATTAATACGCAAAAACAGAGCAATATGTAAACTCGTAAGTTTTATCACAAATTTTACTCGATCAGCCAACACATAAGTAATGTGTCAATCCAAATTTTGCCTGTGGAAGAGAAACTATTATTTTATCTGAACTGAAAAAGAACGGGGGAGTTTATGGACTAGGAGTAGAGCAATATCGTTACAAGTCTAGATTTTTTGTAGTTTTTACCTGTAGTTAGGAATCTCATAGCGTATGATAGTTCAGCGCGCCTCTTGCATTTTATAACAACGCAAGTAAAGGCAGTTACGTGGGAAGTAAGAATAAAATTGTGAAAAATGATGTAAAGTAAATTTAATTTATTTTAATAATAACAATAATAAATTAAAATTCTTAACATTTACCACTAAATCTTCTTAATGCAAACATGATAAAAACTGCTTGTGCTTGCGGTTGAGCGTATACGACGAAATACGGAGTGATCAACAATGGTTGAATATCACGTGACAACTTTTGTTCCAAAATAACGTCAAAATTATATTTAAACTTTCCATAATTCATCAAAACTATATTCAATATATAAACGATGTTGACAGGTGCATGCCATTTGAATAATATGTTTGTGAAAAACCTGTATGTACTTTCTTTTCATTATGGCTTTTAATAAAGAGCGTGACAAATTTCTTCCTGAAGCATATTTTCGTTCAGGTGAACGTAAAGAAGACGGTTCTTTCTTAGGATTATTCTTATGGCAGCTAGCAAAATTCGGAAGTACGCACATGGAAATAGTAATATTGTCATACTAGTAAGCGGCAAATGTCAAAATAGCATGGAGCAGCACGCTTCAGCCATTTTTGATCACTCTGCATTTCCAGTATAGAATGCTACATAGGTATAGCCGGGGAATGCAGTCGAAGTTCTGCTTGCAGGCACGTTTTCATCGTAAGGCCAAGATCGTAATAGAATTAGATTAGAGGAGTGGTAGACATCAACAAATACATTTATATATTTCTATTTGCTTTTAAGTTTTGACATATTAAAGTTTAAATAAATTATTTAAAATAAATTTATTGTAATAAAATATTAAAAGTTAAATATAAAAGCAAGCACTGTTTGCTTTGCTTACATGGAGAAAAAGCCACTGTGATAGTCCTTGTCCTGCAATGTCTTTCTGGTATTTGGATATTTACTAAGGAAAGTAATTTCAATATAAACGTCTATACCTACATGTAAACTACATCAATCTTTAGATTGACAGCATAATTCTCGAAGTAAACTCGCATGAGAGAAAAGACACCTTGCTCATTTTTAACAACCATAATATATTAGCTCTAGAATCTAAAACACCGTGAAAGATTATTTTTTTTCCTTTTCAATTTTATGAAATACAGAAACATAATCGCTAAAACATAATACTCAGATCCAATCTTACTAATTCTGGTTAAAATTTTAACTGTAAGTTAAATAAACATAACTGAAACGAAATGAACTGTTAAATGACAAATTTATTACAGTATTTTATATTTATCTAGAAGTTAAAATTTTAACTGGGGGATTATAAGATTGGCGCTGAGTAAAGTACGGTTTCTAAAAACGTTGTTTATTGATTATTGGGACTGTTTTAACGATCAAGTAAGTAAAATGTACAATATGTCTGTTGGTGTATAAGTTATGTATATCCTTGATTCTATAAACTGCGCTTTATCATTAATTGAGTCATTCTTATTAATCTGCAGTATAAACATTTATGTATATCTTTACTAATATAAACCTTTTAAGGAATATTTATTTGTAAGTCAATTATATTAATATGATGAGACGCATTATCTTTTAAAACCTTTTTAAGAATATTTATTTGAATGTCAATCATATTAATGTATTATGACGTATTGAATAGTATAAATTGCTATGTAAAGCAATTGGAGATACGATTCTCCGAGTTAACGTCTTAGAAGCAAGTCTTCTCTTCTGTATCAACTATTGTATAAACTTCTTCGAACAAATAAATAAATTATAATTTTTAAAAACTCTAAATACGAGTTGCATTTTATAATTTATACGACCTGGTACATGTCGAAAAGTGCCAACTGGCAATTTGAAATTGGTTAGCTTGATTTTTATTAACATATCACAGGGTAAGCGAAACTATTGTTGGCATCCTTACGTTAGTGGTAAAGCATTTTTTATAATAAAATAAATACGACGCTCCTACATTTACCTTTTATTTTATTTATCATTTTATTTCTCTTCATAATTTCATTGTAGACGTTATTGGTAAAATTCGTTATTTCAGCATTGGTACAAACATTTTTTTTATTTCAGTTACACGGTTATCATGTGATGGTGACAGTGTTTGGCTTGTATTTGGTGAGAAAATCGTAAGGATTACGCCGAGAATTACATTCCTGAATATCGCATATAAGCTTGAAATGAACTACTTTAATAATTCTTACTACTGTTTAAGCTCTCTTTGACCTTTTTAATTGGGTTACGTTTACATTACAATTTCATGCAAAAACAATTTTTTTTATGCTATGCCAAATATTGTATATCAGAATTACCGAGTAAAACAATAATTGGCACCCCTGTTATTTATTGTATTTTCTATATTAATGTTCTGTTTACAGTAATTGGCACTAGTATTTAGAAACAATATTTTAATGTTTGCTTAAGTGCAAACTCTAGGAAAAAAATATTTTTTCTCTTTAAAAATGTAGAAAATACCAAGAGGTTGTAATTTTTTTCGGTATTGGGGTATAAAAATAATTATTTATCCTGTAAAAGATCGGTTTTAATTTTTTGAAAAATTTACAAACAGTGAATACATAATTTTTTTAATTGCATACATCGGACATAGAACATACATTTGTATCCAAACAATCGGTGTTTGAAAAATATCTCCTCACTTGTAGGTACTTGATCAATAATATGTAGTAATTATAAATTTTGTAGGAAACAATATTTCCTACAACTATTATTTAAATATTTTTTTAGCAGTAGATAGCAAGCCACAGTCACTAGGTATTGAGAAAATTATTTTTTTTTCGATTTTTGCAAAGAACTTCCATGAATGAAACATTTACACTTCGTTAGGGCATTTTTCTATTTTCTTTCAAGGAGCAGAGCCGAACATTTCTTATTACTGTTATCGATATTCGATATCATACTGACATCGATAAATATTATCTAATATTCAATATTATCAATATAATTATCGAAATTTATTGATAATACCTACATAAAGAAATTATACTGATTATTTTTTGACATTTCTTAAAACCAATGAAATGTATCACAACCTGTCACGTGTCAGCGTTTTAACCAATGCTGCCATTATTATAATGAGAATAAAGTTCTAGCTCTAGAGATTATTCCGGGATATCTGTAGCTTTTGTTTTGTCAGATAGTTATCAACATATAAATAAAATGAACAAAAGAGTGATGTATCTGATTATGAAATAAATCAAAAAATTTTAGAAACCACTTCTGGAAACACCGTAATTAATAATCACTCGGTACGAAGGCGATTATTCATATTTATTTGCCCTATGAAAGTTATGTTCTAGTTGTCAAAACAGACTTGCCAACTGCACCATGTATATGAATGAAGCTAGTTAATTACGACAGTAGATGATGATACAATAGCAATACAGCGGCTTTCCGTTGCTCGAAACAAATTTGTAGCTCAAAAAATAATCTAACTAAATATAATTCGAAAAAAAAGGGAAATAAATGGAGAGTGATGTCGATATTTTTTCAGACATAGTAGACAATATCACTACTGAAATAGTATATTACGTACCGTGAACTGTAAGTGATAGTTTTTAGGTCGAGAATGTAGTGTGGGATGTCAAGACCCGTAGGGTCGAGATTTCCTAAACATTCGAGACCTAACAAATCGCTTACAGTTCGAGTTTAGTAAGCTATTTTTTGCAATACCTGCGAAAATAGAAGAAAAATAAAAATAGGTTTCAAATTAACAGCTGTCAGATTGATGTCAAAAATAAAATTTAAATGATAGGTGAGGCTGAGGGTGCCATGAATGTTTATGATGTGGTGGAAACTAAACAAAGGAAAAAATTGTAAATAAACAATTCTTGAAAAATTGACGTTTGGCGAAGGTGTGAGGTTTTATTTTTTTCATCTTTTCAACGGTGTATAACTTGTCTATGGTTGTTCTTTTAAATTGTTATAATCGTGGTTAAAATATATAATTAAATAATTTTTTTAGGGAACAGAAATTAATTATATATATATGTAAAACGAAAGAATTTACACGGATGATATATCGTTGAAAGAAAATGGAAAAGTGTCCTAGAGATATGTAAACAAAATTCGGTATTGTTCCATACGCAGATGTATATTCCAAAAATTTAATTCAGCAAAAATTATTTTTTGTTAATATGCTGTGATTTGAAGTATAGTCCAGTCATTTGGTAACTGCGCCAAAAATACCCTGTTATGTGAATTCAAAATCGTTTGTTCTGGATATAGCAATCTCGGTTTATTATTTACAAATGTATGGGGAACATAAACATTTATATGAAGAATGTTTAGAGTTTTTAAAAATATTTTTGGAATATATTTCCAATGTGTTCGGCAAAACGTATCCAACATAGGGATCTCGACATGTGTAATAAATATGAAATAGGTTAAATTAAACAAAAATAGTCACATTAAAATACTATTTGGGCGGTGTATTATTCATCCGGAAAAATACATGGGTCACTAGATATAGGAGAAAATATAAATTTTGCAGTTGTTTGGTTTTGCAAATAAATTGAAAGTATATTATTAGATTTTGATTTGTATTTCTTTAAAGCACTTTTTCATCACGACTGGATTTCGACTATTTTGAGTTATGATGTTAAAGTTAATTAATATGGGTGTCATGGAAAGCTACACCATGGTAAAAAATGTAATTTTCCTCCCAACGATGTATAATTGATATTTTTTGTTTCTCAAAGTAAAAAATCAAGTATTATATTTATAAGGATGGAGTAAAAACAATGGCTATACTATTTTACTATTATATAAGTACATATAATTTTTTTTTATTAAATGTAACAAAAAGTATATAAGAAGATCCATAAAATATAAATAAATTATTATTATGAAATTAAAGCTAGCAAAATAAGAAATAAGTATACTAGTTTCATAATAATAACTAGTACTTTAACACATTACTTATTATACATTATAGGTTATGGTTAATTTACAAGAGTTCAATCATATATTGGAATATATTAGAAGTAGAAAATGATGTAATAATTGATCGTAGACAATTCAGTTTAGTTTTTGTTTTTGGATACTGCTAGACCCAGAGGGCCAAACGTAAATAATAAAGAAAACAGTATGAATCTAAATGTAAGTGAAATAATATGAAACTTAGTTTTCGCTACTGCTTGCAATTTCTAAAACCACCACAGTTTTTAGTTATATTTATAATAATTACAATAGCAGCTAAACTTCCCTTCATTTCCCTTGTGCAAGTGCGAGCATATTATTGGTTGGTAGAAAGTGCGTTCGTTTGTTCTTGTTTATTTGTATGATGCATGCGCACCACTTCATCAGTCGAGAATACCGCTATGGTAAATGTTTTGGGCGCACTTACGCACAAGATTCAGGACCATGCGATGTTGTTCGCGTGCGTCGGGTTTTGCACGGTTTCAAGATTCAAGCCCTAGGCGTCACCTGACGAGTTCTCAAAGCTGTCGTAGAGAGAGTACAACAAGGGTCAATTTTGCGCTATTTGGAAATTGGAAATCGGACGGAATTGAACCCAAACCGCCCGAACCATAACAGGTCACTGAACGCACACACACATAAATAAAAAATAGATAGATTGATTGCTGTTAATGTTTGCAAAATATCAACAAAAATATAGATTAACCGGTTTTTTAAACTACATTTTTAACAGAAATTTAAATAAAGTTTGAAATTCCAGTAGTAAATTAAAAATAAGATGAAAACATAAAATATTAAGAGAGAAAATAAAACTTTAATAAAGTAAAAAGGGTGTTCAATCTAAGGAAAGTATCATTAGCGAAAGGTTGATTTCATTTACAAGATTACACGGCTTGAGATGTGTCAAATCAGAGCTGATAGGGACTGCATTACCCAGCCTACAACTTCGGTGTTATATTACCCCTTTTAAGTTGTCCCCCTGCGCCCTGATCGCCGCTATACCGTATCGGAAAGTCGATTTATTCCCGTCACAGGCAGATTGAAAAAGTTACTAGTCCACTTTTAGATCAATGAGTCACGCTAACTTCGCTACCGGCTATAAACTTATAATGAAATAACCTGGATCAGCGAAAAAATATCATTTCAGTACATTATCAAGTGCCAAGGACAATGATTCTCCAACTATATTTTATAAAGAGATTGTTCATCGTAGTTAAATTTTTTGTAGTTTTTTATAGGTAATTGAAAATCAATATTTGGCGTGAAATGTCAATAAGCTGGTTTAAGCTGATTTTGATAAGGATGCTAACTTTTTTGGAATAAATATCAGCTCGCAGATTTTCATTTCCTAATTGCCCGGTATAACAACATTCAAAACGAAATTGTGAAAATGAAAACAGAGAGCAATTTGCAAAACAATAATTGTTAATTCTACTTTGGCAGATTGTATGTTACTGACAGATTGTGAAATCGTACAATTTACAGAATGCACTCCTTTTTGCATATTCCGGAATTGTGTAATGCCCTTGTACGGTTTATAAAATGAATTAAGTACGTAAACCATAAATATAAAGTATAAAAAGGTCCGAGGTTTGCGTACGCGAAATTTAGGTTAAAATAGATTGTTTCACTATTCCATAATTTCAAAAAATTAATTAATTAAAGTGGGTTAATTTTTAATCAATATGCAACCTTTTGGTGATCTGTAAAGCTAATTACTTTGAGAAAATATAAAAATATTTATAACATTTCAAATTCAACGATTATATCGTTTCCGGCGAAACCTTGGGTAATGTTCGATCTTTTCACACCAAAAAGTGTTATTTAAATACGCCCCCAACTTTTTAATTTAAACTTCGAGTATACTCGTAGAAGAAAATGATCATTGCAAAATTTTGTAATAAACATAATGATCGTTGGTATGAACAACTGATTAAGGCAGAGGAAATATAACGCTTATCAAATATTTTCGATCGTAAACGCATGGTGTGCTTGTACAATAAGAAAATTATTAAAAGTAAACTAATCAATTTCAAATAAAAATATATTAATATTTTATATAAAAATGTATTCAGAATCTACATGCCAAATTTTAGTTCTTGAATAATAATAGATGCTGAGATCAAGCATTTACTTTCTTAATTGTTATAAATAAAATATAAATAGATCTAAAAAATAACGTTTAAATTATTAACAAAGCCTATGGTTGCAACATCTTATTTATTTATTTTTTTTCATTCACGCATACTTTTATTAGACAACAATAAAGTTGATCATTTCTTCAAACCCTCTGAAAACGTGGGTAGGTAATTAAACTTTTTGGAAAACTTCGTCAAAGAATGGTATCATTTCAGCGGTATTAGGGTGCGGGAGGAGGGGGGGCGGTTAGTTATTTGGCTGATATTATATTTCACAAGTAATTGCCAAGTCTTTACTTTACATTGATAGCGATAAATATCTTTTTTCTCAATAATGGAACGTTTTTTTTTTTTAAATATCTTAAAGTTCAAATTGGATCACGCAATATACCGGATGTCCAGAGAAAGCGGGGCAACCCTTTTAACTCCTTTATTTATAAAGATATCTAATTGAAAATTTACATGCGTAAATTTAACATATATGGCAACATTTTAAGTACAGACGATGAACACAATATTTCTGGTTTAACCGGCGAATCAGCTTTCTTATTTTTAATGGGAAATCCTATATATTTTTACATTCTTGAATTCAACGTTAAATTCTGAATAAAATGATTTTGCACCAAAAAATAACGCAAATAAAAACTAAACAATTTTTTTAACTAAAATAACAAAAGTTGGCTGTGGCTTTATTTAAAACAATGAAATCGTGTGGAAATAGACAACTTCTGTATTTGTTGAAATTGTCTATTAATGCAACAGTTAAAAAGCGTAAATTATTGCTTGATGCAATTCAATATTTTTTTAAACAGGTTAGAGTTTATATATTATTTACTCAGCAAAAAATTAAAAAAAATATTGTTCTTAAGTTTTGTTTTGCTGGTTTAAAATTTAACGTAGAAATCCAAAATGTAAAAGTAAATAGGATGTTTATTTATTTACAAATTTAATTATTTATTTGAAAATCTATCCAACAGGAAAACATATTCCAATTATAGGACGATTACATGTAAATTAAGAGACAATAAGAATCAATCATTTTGAACATATACGTAATTAAAATATCAAAAACTTTATACATATAGCAATGTAGGCTGATTTTATCTTACAAAATAATTTTGTAATGCTCGTTTGTATTTCATTAGTGAATCACAAAAATATCACTGTGAGACGATGTACAATTGTAAATATTCATCATTTGTCTAATAGGTAATTTCGTTTCAAGAGAAAAACAATCATCGATTATTCCGTGAAAAATTTTGTATAGGTATATAAATACATGACTGTATTTTCCGTCCTGTTTCAAAGGTATACATATTGAATTCATTTAATAAATCAAAATAGTTATTATCAAAAGAAGAAAAGATGTTCTATTTAAAATAAGAAAAATGATGTCGCCTCCGGTCTAACCGAAAGTAATATGTTTATCATATTCCTAAAAATAATGCAACTTTTGTATACGCTTATAAATTTTCAATTAGTTACCTTTATAAATAAAAAAGTTAATAGGAGTGCCCCGCTTTTTGTGGAAACCCGGATATTGTCATTATTTTTTTAAAATAATTTAAAAATTAAATAGAAATTTATAAAACTTCGTTTATTTATAAAACTTTTTCATAATTTCTGATTTCTTTTTAGCAAGTTATTAAGTTTCAAACTCAACTGACTATAATTAATATGAATCTGACAGTAGTCAACTGCTCGCTAATCGCCCATAATCAGTTGTTCATACTAATGGTCAACATTTTCTTTCTTGTTATTATATTATTTGTTTTCGTAATTTAATCTTCAACCAACATTATTCCTTATTTACATTAATGATTTACCATACAATACAGATAATGTTGAAACTTTACTTTATGCTGATCACACAACCATCTAAGTCGTGATACTAATATAAATAATTTGCTAAATTTGCTTACTAACTCTGTTAATCAATAGCTATTTGTGTATTAAGAGAGCAAAATGGGACATTGTCGATGCTCTCGAAATCGACAATGTCCATTTATGCTCGAAATACATACAAGATTTTTTCTACAGTCACCACAATGGGATCCTCCACCATAACAAAATCTTTATGTTTTATACTCCAATATTTATTGTATGTTAAGGCGGGTTTACATTGGTGTAGTAACTAAGCTTAGTTACTTGTACTAGTAGCTAACCTGGCTAGCCTACTGTCTCGGACACAAGACAGTGGATGCCTATACTTAAAAAGTATTAATGTCCACTTGTACTAGTAAGATTATCACATCGAGAGTATGTATACAATTTCTCGTCATACTAGATACTATAAACAAAAAGTTAAAAGAAATATATGTGCGAATTACACAAATTGTGATTGAATAACTTATTAGAGAGATTGAGAAATGTCATTCAAAAAGAGTGTAGGTCAAGAAATTCCGATAAAGTTCCACAAACTTAATTGTTTCCCTTTCAGACTATCTTCCATAGTACTATTTAAAAAAAAAATCGCTTTATCAAAAACTCCGGCAACTATACATACTTCAACTCTGTACAAAATAGAAATTTACTGGGACTAGCTTACAAATACACTAGCAAGCAAATGTTTACATTGGTATAATAGACAAACAAGCTAGTAGGCTAGTGTCAAATACGCTGGTGGGGAAACAACAGTGGCTTTGCAAGTGATAAGTAGATAGCCTGGGAGGCTATGCACTTGCCTGTCCTGATTACTTGTGCAAGTACTGGTGCAAGTACTGTCCTACAGGGTTTACACAAGGTTAGTAACTGTCTTGCAAGTTACTGGTACAGCAACAAACCCAATTACTATACCAATGTAAACCCGGATTTAAACATAATCAACACAAATTTCAAACTCACATAGATTCTCATAATTATAATACTGGTAATAAATTCAATTTTTTGATATCAAAGAAAATTTATAAAGGGAGCTGAATATTTATTTGCAAAATTTTATAATACTTTGTCTTTAGAGACTCCATACAACAAGTTTAAATGTGCAGTAACTGAAATGCTGCTGGAAAAAGCCTACAATAACTCTAAAGAAATATTTACATAATAAAAATGTATTGTGCTTATACCTAAATAAATAATTATTGTATATAAATATACCAATGTATATCATCTTCTTTAAACCATAAAATGAATTATAAATTTCAAATGATCTGAATAAAAGAGAATACATACATAATAAATGAAGTACAAAAAAATGTATACATATATACAGGGTGTAAATTTTAAAACGGGTCATAGGGCTATAACATGGAAAAACAGTTTTTTAGACGCCAAAAGTTACTATATTAATTTTTTGAAAAAATAATTAGTGCATATAATAAAGGAAAAAATTACGAATTGTTTGATACCAAACACATTACATTTTTGTTTCATATGAAGCCAGAAAATAAATTTAAAAATTTGCACAATTAAGAAAAAATATTATTAGCCTTGAAACTGACAGAAACAAAACAAAACTATTTTTAACTTAAGACTGTCATTGATAAACGTTTTTTGGACATTATTTGTTAAATTATTATTATTTTCGTTTTATTATTAAGAAATCATGGATAATTTGTCTCATGAAGAAAAATTACAAATTATTTTCCCTTATAGTTTGCAGTTCTTCTCGTTTCTTATAACTTATTTCTAATTACATGTAGATCATCTTTAATTTGAAAATACCTATTACAATAAATATAATTGTTTCTAAACTAAATATCCTAGTGTTTTCTTTATTTTATGGTATTTTATATTAGTTCATAAATTAATGACTTTAATCTTTAATTGTCCCCTATCATGTTATTAAAAATGACAATGTTTTGTTACTGTCAGTTTCATGGCTATTGTTATTTTTTCTTAACTGTACAAATTTTTAAATTTATTTTCTGGCTTTATATGAAACAGAAATGTAATGTGTTTGGTATTAGAAAAATCGTAATTTTTTTCTTTATAATATGCACTAATTCTTTTTTCAATAAATTAAAATAGAAACTTTTGGCGTCTAAAAAACTCTTTTTCTATGTTATAGCCCTATGACCCGTTTTAAAATTTACGCGCTGTGTATATATATATATATACAGTCGAACTTCAGTAAGTCGAACTTCGATAACTCGTATTTTTGATAACTCGAATCAAACTGGTTGGCAATAGCGCCGAGAGTGAGAATTATGGGTAATTTTTACTTGATAACTCGAACTTCGATTACTCGAATATCTTTATAATTCGAACAGAATATTTGGCGCCAACTTCAATAAGTCGAATTCTGAGGGAATCCCCTAATTACGTGATTTTGTAACAGGTGTTTTTATAACATGATGACGGAGGCAGTTTGGTTTCTGCACTACTGAAGTTCAAACATATGCTTTGTTGATTATTATTAAGTGAAAAAAAAAAATATTGTGCCTACGTTTAAGACATTTTCATTCCTGATAATATGTCATTGAAACGTACTTTAAAAACTTTATCTATTGATGAACAATGAAGCTTTTTTTATTGAAAATCAAAATAAAAAATTCTCTCGTCAGTCACAAATAACTGACTTTTTTTTACACTAAAATAATGTTTATAACTTTGATATGTATATATCAATCTGTATATGTATATCATAAGGTAAGTGATTTTTACTCGAATAAATATATAAATAAATATGCATTTTATTTAATAACCCGAAGTCTTGATAACACGAACTTTTTTTGTGGCAAGTCATGGTTTGAGTTATCGAAGTTCGACTGTATATATATATATATATATATATATATATATATATATATATATATATATATATATATTCTATCGAAATAAAAATAAAGTAAACAATTATTTACAAATAAAACGTATCTCTATTTCAATGTTGTATGTATATCATTATTTTAAATGTAAATAAGTGTAATACTTATAAATAAGTACCCAATTATTCTCTGAACAATGATAAAGCATTCTCTGTGTGTGTGTTTCAAGAAAGAATTTGACGAGAAATCAGACTTTTTCGTTTGTTTCCTGAATATTTGGCGAACGTGGTTGCTTGCCGCTATGTAAATATTTATGAAAAACAGAATTCTCCAGCAACTAAATCAAATATCCTTTAAAAAAAACTGTTTCCCTTTGCCATCTATAATCCTTCTTTAAAAACAAAATAACTAAGATTCATGAATATTAAAATCATTTTAAAAGCATCGAAAAATCATAAAAAAACTAAATATAGTCTATAAGAAATCTTCCAGAGAAAATTACTAAGAGCGCAGAACATCTAACCAGTGTAACGAAAAACAAACATCAAATAACTATATTAACCGTTCGGGAAGTTTCATGTTTTTAGGTTGGCAAGCCTCAGATGAAATTTATGTCGTGCGTGCTCTACCCTTCTTTTTATCCAATTTTCTTTTCCGTACGATTTTAGTTTACGGTGCTGGAATAGAGAAACAGAAACGAGAGAGATAAAGGAACAGAATGAATTTCAGCACTACAGCCCTGGTTATTTCATATTGTGTCGCGGTGAAATTTTTAGCAAAGATCAAAGGAGCATGTTTACTACACAAATGAACTTGCATTGTTTCGTAATGATGAAAGTGAATCAGAATAATTCCGGGATTGAGCGTGTTGTTTTATTTCGTTTAGGAAACGTCGCATAAAAGTCAACTCGTTGTGACTGGATAGGTACATGCTTCTTTTGTTTTATACCCGCATTTGTTTTATTTGTTGCAGGAGGGCGGATGTTTGACGACATTGTTGAATTTATTTCTGACATAAAATTTGTTGTCTCTGCTTAAACACTGTTAAATACAGAGCTGGCGAAAATTTATTTGCGTAGTGCACAAATATTTTATGTGAAACCAACTGGAAAATATACGTTTCCCGATTATTTTTCATAAGAATGTAACAATCGAAAATCGTATACTTATTACTGAACTAAATCTATAAAATCTTCAAAAAAAAGGTTAAAAACTCAAGAATTGCACAACTTTTAACATTTTCTATTTTTAGTATTATTTTTACGTGTTATCCATTTAGATCATTATTTTAGTTTTTATATTGTTTGTTTTACAAATTAATCTATCAAATTATTTTATATTATTTTATATTTATTATTAAAAATACATGTATAGGTATATGTTAGAGACCGATTGTAAAATCAATCTGTTTATAATACGCCTAGGCCTTTTCTGAATGTATTTTTTCACATTCCTATGTAAATAAAAAAATACAGCGTGTTAAATAAGAGTAAAATATTTCGTATACAGTACTGACCAAATTGAGTAGAAAAGCTTAAATAACATAGGTCTGATCGTCAACTGTTTCCGACAAAGAGGCCATTTTGTATTAGAGGCGAAGCTATTGACAAAGATAATGATCGAACAAAATTCTGTCTAGGCGTAGGCTATAAAAATACAATCAAATTTTATATGAAACATTTTTCTCAAGTTTTAATAGTTACGAAGTTATTTGAAAATGAAATATTTGTCAAGGTCGCCAAAATACTCGTATTTAGCGTAGTAAAATTATTTGATTTTTCTTGAAAAAGAAAAGCATATTTAAGAAGACCACTGAAAGGTAAAAAAGTCTCATTTAATCGAAGTCGTAAATCTTGTAGTTTTCGAGACAGCACAGGTATACCTAAACCCTGTAAAAATTCATATTTTACTGCCTTCTATCTCAGAAACTATTGAAGATCGGACCCATGCCGATTAAACTTTTTTTACTTATTTTGATCAGTATTATATGCCCTTCATTTTTTTTTACCTTTTTTAACACTATTATATACGTACATATAAATAAACTGTCATAACATTATTTTTCTGCATTAGCTGCAATATCCTAATATTGATAGGTACCGTTTAGTAATATAAAAAGGGTTGCGATAAGCACCCTACTTCTGATAAACTTTGTCCTAATAAAACATGCATATCCATCGCAATAAAAACAAAATAATTTAAATAAAAATTAATATACCCGTCTATATACGTATAGTAAAACATTATTGTTATTCTGCCTTATTCCATTTTTTATATTAATACATTTTTGTTTCATTTAAAAATGTTTCCCAGTTATTTTATGAAATAAAGGAGGGAAGAGAAGGCGCCAAGATTAAACTCTTTTAATAGAAGGACACACTAAAGTTTGGAAACCACTGCCACATAAGCTTACGTAACCCATAAAAGCCTACAAAAACTCAGGCTGAGCCTTGTGTCTCTAGTTAGGTTATGTATTGAAATCTGCAAAACACTCTAAAAACGCGTTTTTCGTATAGCAAACGCAGCAAAATATAAAAATTCAATTGTATTCTTAACTTCGACATTATAGTTAGGTCATTATTTCATTCTTTAAGTACGAGTAAGTTGTTGGTAGCAGAAAATTCACGTACAGCACGTTCAGAAAGTCAGTTTATTAGATTTAGAGGCTTTCATAACTCGCATACGGCTTTTTCTAAAAGTTGCTTACATCATCTTGTAATATGGTAATGGTACTCTCCAGACTTGACACGTAATGTATTATTTCGGAGCTTTCAGGACTCGTACACAGATCGACCTAAAAATTGTCTACCTCTACATGTAAAATATAATGTTTTGGGTAATAATCTACGAAAAATATGACTTGTTTTTAAAGAAAAATAATTTCAAATAATGTTATTGTTTTAATTAAAAAAAAAAAAATAAACACACTTTCAAACAAATTAAAAATTATAATTTCTAAAGAGCTATGTTTACTTAAAGAGTCGATAAACATGCTAATTTTTCATGCGCAACAAAGTAATTATTTTTTCGTCTAATTTATTAAGTCTTCTTGGTGAGACCAGTATATCAAAGGCCCGAGAAAAATTGAAAGAACAAATTTTAATAAAGAAAACAGTAAAAGCCTTCCAGTGTTCAAAGAGAACATTAATTTGATGTCAGCGAAGTAGTACAAGCTTGACTGAGAGACGAAAATGAAATCTATGTGATATAAGGTGAACATATATAAAGAAATGAATGCACTGAAACGTGACGAGTGAAGTATTTCAGATTTGTCGCCATTAAAATTTGAATTATATCCTCAACAATAACAATAAATAAATATTCTGTTCATTATTTACTTCCCAATTTTATCATTTATAAAAATGTCACAATTAACCGCAAGTAAGCATTTCACGTTAATAGGTTAATAAATTTAATTATTTGTATTTCGTAAGCTTAGATCGTTCTTTCAATTAAAATCCTGTATATTACTTTTGATTTCAAATGTCGTGTACGATTTTAGAATAATTGAAGAATAACAAAACAACTCAAATTTTATTTCCTGCATCATATGCATTTCGCCCACATTCCACCAAAATTCGGTAGTGAGTTTTAATAAACAAGTACTTTTTGGGGTCCCTAGAATAAGATTTTACTACTTTTACGATGATGTCTGTAGAGATGGATTCGCGAAAAATTTAAAGTAGGTGCAACTCGAGTTAAATGAAGCAAAACTAATTTTTTCAGTAAAAAATCAATATTTAAAAACCTAACATGAAAATGGTGATAAAATTATTTCTATATCAAATTTATAAGGTATGTTTTACAGTGTGTTATCAATCTTCGGGTAAAAACTTTAAGGGCATATAGTACAGACTTAAATGAGTAAAAAAAGCTTAATCAACATGGATCCAATCTTCAATATTTTCCAAAATATAAAGCTGTGAAAAATGAATTTTTACGGGGTTTACCTCTGCTATCACGAGAACTAAAAGAGTTACGAATTTTATTAAATGAGACTTCTTAATTTACCTTTGAGAGGTTTTCTTAGATGTGTTTTTATTTTTTAAAAAAATAATTGTAAAAAATTGTTAAATGTTGTGGTGGCCTTGGCCAATATTCAGTTTTCAAATAACTTCATAATTATTAGAAATTGAGAAAAATGTTTCATATAAAATTTTATTGTATTTTTATAGTCTTTTTAGTGGCAAAAACATTTTTTTTTACATTTTGTAAATATTAAAGCTGCGTTCAGAACCAAATTTGACGCATGCGCAAATTATCAGATTCTTCGTGTGTCTATTGTACTTCTTGATCACGCATCTGCACACATTTGTTTATATCGAGACTTTTGATAGAAGATAACTGAAGTTGAAGAGCTTTTTTGCGATACATTTCTAATGTTTTACAATAAACTCCAAGACAATAATAAAATGCTGAGCTTGACAATTGACGTTTACCAACACTATGCGCATCCGTTACCTTAAATTGGAATTGAAAAGTTTGGACCTTGCAAGGTTGGAATTTAAAATTGAATTTTGAAAGTGAAATTATCTTGTTGTGAACCGGTAGATGTACACTATGGCACATGTTCCGAGCTTTGTAACTCGAAAAAGATTGAAGATGTATGTGTGTGTGTGTGTGTGTGTGTGTGTGTGTGTGTGTGTGTGTGTGTGTGTGTATGTGTGTGTGTGTGTGTGTGTGTGTATGTGTGTGTGTGTGTGTGTGTGTGTGTGTGTGTGCGTGCGTGCGTGCGTGCGTGCGTGCGTGCGTGCGCGTGTGCGTGTGTGTGTGTGTGTGTGTGTGTGTGTGACAATTTCTCCTCCAATAACTCCAGTACTACAATTCTAAAAATTATAATTCTTTCGTATTCCAAATAAAGAGCTGATTAGATTTTGGTTATAATTGGTCAAACGGAAGCACCCTCATTTGCAACATTTAATACTTTTTACTTCCTTGTACGAAGTAAAGGAAGTATTGTAATCGCGAAAAAAATCGGTTTCCAGATTTCAACGGAAATATCCATTTTGACCATCCCTGAATCCATTTTGACTAATTTCGTCGTGACGTCTGTACGTACGTACGTATGTACGTACGTACGTATCTCGCATAACTGAAAAATGGGAAGCCGTAGAAAGTTAAAATTTTGTATTTAGGACTGTTATAACATCTAGTTGCGCACCTCTTTTTTTGGTCATTGCATAACTTTCAGAAGTGGTACTTTACTTGAAGCCCATAATAGATTTTAATGGAAAACTATATTAAAATATAATCCAAAACTTTTCAAATTTGGTATATAAGACTTTTATATCAATGGGAATAACATAATAGATTTTAGTAAAAATGGTCTTCCCGGAAGTGGTACTTTACTTGAAGCCTATAGTAGATTTTAATGAAAAACTACATTAAAATAAATCCAAAACTTTTCAAATTTGGTATATAAGACTTTTATATCAATAGGAATAACATAATAGATTTTAGTAAAAATGGTCTTCCCGGAAGTGGTACTTTACTTGAAACCTATAGTAGATTTTAATGAAAAACTACATTAAAATATAATCCAAAACTTTTCAAATTTGGTATATAATACTTCTATATCAATGGGAATAACATAATAGATTTTAGTTAAAATGGTATACCAGGAAGTGGTACTTTACTTGAAACCTATAATAGATTTTAATGGAAAACTGTATTAAAATATAATCCAAAACTTTTCAAATTTGGTATATAATACTTTTATGTCAATGGAAATAAGATAATAGACTTTGGTTAAAATAGTCTAACCGGAAGTGATACTTTACTTGAAGCTATTATCAGTTTTTCTTGAAAAAAATGGTGTTATTTTGAATATATCAATAAATGCTTAAAATAAAAGTTTTAGAGAATTGAATTTTGCGTCGAAAACTTCAAGTATGATTAAATTAGTTTTTTGTATAAGCAAGATATGTAAATTTAAACACTATATACTTTTTGGTTTCTGTAATTAAGTTTGCTATGAATTAGGACAAGAAATAACAAAAAAATAAATAATTTAATGTCAATGTCAAATTATGTCAAATACGTGCAATTTTATGATTGGGTCTGTTATTATACATATTTTAATTATTAAGTAACAGGCGACAGGCGTACAAGGAAGTCATGTGGTATCCACATCAGATTTTTCTTGAAATAACGCAGTGAAATATTATTTTTTGACATTTTATATTAACATAAATATTAAAGATTATTTTATTCTCTGTACGATTTGACTGAATTTTATACTTAATATGGAATGCAAATAGAGTTAAAGAATTATAAATTAATGAAGTTTCATAAATCAGCTAGCTATGTTGTAATCATGGAAGAAAATTCAGATTGACAGATCCCTGTGTCAAGTGCAATTTACATGGTATGTTCGTCAAATAATTTTACTGGAAATGTATAATCTTTTGCAAGAAACTTTCTATATGGAATTTGTACAAAATACATAGAATGGGCTACTTGCGTACGTTTTTTTATTTCATATTTTTGAAGAGCAGGTAAAAACTTGCTACACATATTTTTTCTTTTGACAAAATTTTTATTAATTAGCCAGAAAAAAAATAATGAAATTTAATTATTTGAATTACCGCCATGTGTGACGTAGAATTATGCTGCACCAATTAGTGGTCGTAAAGCCATAGCGTTTGTTTGTACGGGTAATGTAGATCTCCTGTTTGAAGTTTCAACAATAGTTTGGAGGTTAGTATTTTAGTTTGTCTTTTTGGTATCGATATTTTAAATTACATGTAACTACCTATGTATTTATTTGTGAAGTAATTAATATATTTGAGAGACCAGAGAGAGAGAGAAAAATGAACTAATGTCAAATTCAAATTAAAACTTTCTCGCAAGCCATGCCATCTATACGTTTCATTTTTAAACATTGTTTTTTTCTCCAGTTCAATATAATGACGTCACAGAAAATTTTTCTTTCTTAATTTACTAAAAAAAAACAAATATTTTTTTTAAATAAAATTTATATTTTTATATGTTTTCAACATAACATTACGTATATAGTGATAGAAATAGGATTTTCATTAACACGCAAGTAGCCCATTGACAGAAGGTAATGTGCTGGTCATATCAGATTCTTAGTTGTCATTCTTATAAAACAAAAAATCGAAGGCACGATTTTTAAAATTGTTTTTAAAAAAGTAACATCACCTTAGGTATATTCTACAAGACTAAATAAACTTTGTTACTAAAGAGATAAATTTCTAAAGAACTAAAGAAAAAGGCAACGTATTTTATGATGGTTTACTGTTTATTACATGTACTTTCCAAAATTTGTAAGTTCACACTGTGTCAATGTCAACTAATGCTGTTTGATTCGCTTGATTGTTAAGGAAACAAACCGGAAATCCTACCTACTTCCATTATGAAGTTACTAAAAACTTAATCTTTCCTTATACATATTCTGATATTAAAGCTAAAAGAAAATTTTTCGAAAAAATATAACATATTTTAATTTTTCATTGTAAGCATCTACAACATTTCGTTTTTATTTTGCAGAAAGATAATGCGGACATGCATTTGTTTTGGAGACAAAATCTAATGTTAAAAATATGTGTGACGGTTTTGAACATATTATTAAAGTGAATAGCGAATTTAATGGGGTATTCAACCATTGAAAAGAAATAGTAAACTTCAATAATTATAAACTAAGAATTACATTAAAATGGAAATGATGATATCTTACTTCATTGTAATAAAATTGCCTTATTAATGTACACGCAACGACGCAGTCCATTATCTCAAAATTTCGGATGAATTCGGGCGAACTGGACCTACTATTCGTTGTTACCTTTCGTCACCTCTAGGTAAGGAAGGTATTGTGTTTGGTCAAAAAATTAGTAGTGAGTTTTTAATGAAGTGTGTGTGTGCGTATGTGTGTGTAACCATGGAAACTGGTGATATATTCAAATATTATAATTTACAGATGTCAGTCAAATGCAATTTATATAGTATATTTTCGTGTTATGATTTTACTGACTATTTAGAATATTTTCAAAGTAACTTTCGGTAAAGGATTTGTACAAAATATTTTTTTGTTTGATTTCAAATATACACTAATAGTCGAGCTAGACGACAAATATTAATGATCATTAGTATAATTAGTAATTTATCTTAATTCTTAATTATCAAAATACCTGACAGACGATATATAAAATTAATTTGGTGCACATACGCAGATTAACATCAAATGCCAGTTTATAAGCTTCGCAGTATTACAATTTTCCTGTTTTCTTTCACTTTACCATTAATAAATAAACTTTTTGTTGAACTGAACATAACTGTTGTAAGTACATATCACAAATTTGTTTGCTTTAATAAAACCATCAAATTTAGAACATTGTTAATTTGTGACATTCTTACAATATTTCACGAAATAGATTGAAATAATATTTATTTTAAATATTATATTTATTTTAAACATTTTTCATTATTTCTGTGTCCATTACTAATTAATATGACAAGGGAAAGAAGATAAAATAAAAATAAATACATATTTGCCTAATGCAGATAATATCAGACATTCAAAAATTTATTCCGCTTATTAATTTGAACTGTAACATCACGTTTTTACCAGTATTCTTAGATTAAAATCTTAATTTAAAAAATAATAGTAGAATACCCCATTTAGATATTTCAATCATTCAACTGAAATTAAGGTAAGTACCTACAACGAAATGCAAATAACTAGTAATAAATATGACTAATAATTACATGCAAATAATATTTTAATTTTCAACATAAGCATTAACATAAAATAGCAAAAAACGTACCACAAAGAAACTAAAACTCTAAAACTCATTATCAAATATTTAGTCCAAGGTTCCAACCAGTTGCTCAAAATTAACCACTTTGTTACAGAATAGGCCCGATCGCATGATTATTTTAAATTATCAGACATTTTAATTAAAATTATAGATGTCTTTCTAGTGTTTCGTAGTAAGAAATTTTTAAAACTAAAAAAATAGTTTTAAGAACAATAGAAGTAAAACTAAAACAAAAAATTACGAATTACGGCAGTTTTTACGAATAAGAGTCTATGTTACCCAATGATGATGAATAATAAAAAATTAGCATGTAAATTTGTGTATTGTTAAATTTTTAATCTTTTAGTAAAATTTCTTAGATGTGCTTTTGTTTTCCCAATAATTCTTATAGAGTACTAGAGAATGGTAGAAAAATTAATTTGGTCGATCAGTATCAGTAATCGAGAAAAGTGTTACAAATAATTTTTTTATTTTTATCGACTGGTGTACGAAAATATTTTTTCTATTGGTACATTTTTGAGATAAAGCACAAACATATATTTTTTATATAGAACCCATATTTGATTTTAGCATTAAAGAAATGTTTATTTTTGTCTCTTTCGATTGGTATAAAGGTTATTGTATTTTAAATTTGTTTTGTCCTTCACACCTCACACCTTAAATTTCTTTTTATTTGGAAGAATCTGTAATATTTACATGATGTTATTATATTTAAATACATATATTATTTTATTGTGACTAAAATATTTTGGTCAATAAAATTAATTTGTTTCAAAAACATTTTTTTATCAGCCACCTGGTGAAGATATACACATGCTATGGAATTAAAATTAAATTATGAAGCAAGGTAGGTATGGAATAAGATAGTTAAGTAAAACAAAATACTGTTTTGATAAACTATAGTTTTGACAAAAAAAAAATAAGAAATTTCGTGAAGAATATCGAAAATTAAAATTTTATGATTTTATTCTTGACTCTTGACTTTGTTAATACAGTATAACTTCGATAATCCGGACACTAGCTAACTTGGATACTCCAGTAATCCGGATCCTTTTGTCAATCGGACATTTTACGTTTTTTAAAAAACATTAAATTTATGTTCATGTGCACACATTCGTATATATTATGTGCATAATAATTACATATTTTTGTACTTACAATTTTTCGTGTTTATTTATAATAATATGTATGTATGTTCCTATACCTATGCATTAGTGTAAAAATTTAGTTTCATTAAATTGTTCTAAGTTCTCGTTAAACATATTGATTTGTTTCATTTATGTGTAGATTTAGTGATTTGACAAGACAAATAAATAAAGAAAAGTTATACTTGAAAGAGTTTCTGGTATTTTATAGTAATTTATTTTTCTATTTTTGCCTGAAAAATCGAACGGCTTCCACAATATGAAACGAATGGAATACATTTAACAAACAATTTACCATCTTAATATTTTTTTTAAACAAATGAGTATTCATTGTACTATTGTTGTGTGCTGCGTGCTTTCATTGGTTCCATTGAAATACTTCAATAACGAATAAAGTTGGCTCTGGTCTCATTGCCAATACAATTGCAGCGCGGAGTGGGAGGTAATACATGTTTTCGCTTTTCCGAACTTGGAATATTTGAAAACTGGCACAGAACTGATTGTATCTGTGCGTTTCCGCTTATAAATCGTGTTCTGCATCGAGATGAAGCCGCCAAATCGGCTCCACTGATGTCACCCAGTGATATATGGAATGAATACGTATTAATACACACACTCATTGTGTGAATCGTGCAGGCATGCAGGTGTCGACATCCCATACATATGTCCAATAAAAAACTTTCATTTTTTATTTTAAAATTTAGTTGGAATATTTCTATCGCTAGCGCACAAGCTTTTACGTTTTTATGAAGAAAATGAAAATTGAGTCAAAATGTTAACGGTATGTGAATTCAAGTAGAAAATGTACAATAACTAATAAACACAATTTTAACTGCTCCTGTAACAATAAGTTGTGTGTGTTCCACCGCAACATTTCTATTTTTGTCGAACAATTATTGCCACGGTATTTTAAAAATTTTCAGCGAAAAAGTTAACACCAATGATGTGCACGTAATCTATCTGATATAATTTACTTAATCTACACGTAGATTACACTATAAATATATCATATTGTGAATAAATAAAATTAAATTTAACTATTCTATTTTATTTTAGGTAAGTAAGTGGTTTTTATTATTATTTTTTTTTTTACATACATACATACATACATACATACCTACATAAAATCACGCGTGTCCCACTTAGTGGGTTAGCAAAACCCGAAAACAATTGTAACAATAAGAAAAGGGATAAGAATAAGAACTCCGCTGACTCACTTCACTCTTTAACAACATTCTTCTTTCGCCTTGTCCACAATCATCATATCATTCATACATAAGAACATATTAAAGTGATTGAATTTCGGTAGCGAATAACCGCTTCCGGGCCACAATAATAGTTGCGGAACAATCATCCTTCGCCACACATTCCTATCCATGCACACTTCTTTCACCTCAGCCACATTCATAAACGTATTCATATATAAGAGCATAAGAACATATTAAAGATTTTCGGTAGCAAATAACTGCATCCGGACCACAATAATAGTTACACAAAAATCATCCTTCGCCACACATTCCTGTACAAACATACTTCGTTCACCTCGTCCACATGAAAGTTCAGCTATCTTTCCATTCTCATAAAACATTCTTACTAACCATACAAACATTTAAGCAATTAAAATGTAGGCAAAATAGTATCTAATGGTAAGAATGAACAAATGAGAAATATTTCTTCAAAATATAATGAAACATATATATATATATATATATATATATATATATATATATATATATATATATATATATATATAGTGTGTTAATTGAAAACCTAGCCATAGGCGTTTAACATGAGAAAACAGTTTTACTTTGCGCAAAAGTCCCCAATTAATTTTATACAAAAATGTTTCAAATAAATGTTGTAGATATTAATATTCTACATCTAAATCACTAAACAGATTTAATTTTGCACGTTTAGTAACTTGTAAAATCTAATTTGAAATTGTTCCAATTTTGCTCATTTGTAGCGATACCAATGAAATTGAAACAAAATTACAAAGAAATTCATATCGTTCGAACTGTCAGAAATTTAATTTTATAGATTACATAATGTGAAAAAATAATAATAATAAAAGTTATTTAAGTGTTAGATTTTAAAAATAATACCTGTGTAGTAATTTAGGTGCAGAATTGAATTATCTGCAACTTTTAATTGAAAACTGAATTTCTGACAGTTCAAACGATACGCATTTACTTTGTTTCAATTTCATGGGTAATGAGCAATATTTTTATACAATTTCAAATTAGATTTTACAAGTTACCAAACGTGTAAAATTAAAACTGTTTACTGATTTAGGCGTAGAATATAATTATCTACAACTACAATATTTATTTGAAACATTTTGTCTAAAATTAATTGGGGACTTTTGAGCAAAGAAAAACTAGTTTCCCATGTTAAACGCCTATGGCCAGATTTTTAATTAACACACATTTTAATAACATATATGAATCCTCTAGTTTCAAAAGTGGCCATCTCCCAGATTGTTCAATCTTAGTAAATCGCAATAATCTACTGCGAATCTATTGGTGCAATATTTATTTAAGTTATTGGCTAATTAATTATTATTAGATATATACTTCCAAATTATAAAGTCATTTATAACCATTTTTTTTACATTTTGTAAATAAAACGCAAATTAAAATGGAGATAGCCGCTTTTGAAAATTAACAAAGGATATGGCTGCTTTTGAAAGCAACACGTAATGGAGAAGGCCAGTTTTGACCTGGAACTGCGATAATTCACAATCTAAAAATGATTACTATAGAAACAAATAAGGGTATCTTAAGAAAATTATTTATTAATAAACATGTGACTTTTTTATAATAAAGAAAATTGTATTATCATTACATGTTCATTATACATTTATTGCAAAAGTAAAACCTTAAACATAATGAGTCATTTTACAAACTAGCTTTTATAATAAAAGTGGTAAATAATATGCGCTTTTACATGTTATTCGTATGTGTTAATCCCTCACTTTGAACAAAAGTGCCAAAAAGTGGGTTTGTAATACGGACCAATGACTCTAAACTACATCGTCTACTTCTTCAAGTGGTTCACAAGTCATGCCTTCTTCTTGATTAGTTTCTTCTGACGCTTCAATTCCTGCATAGAAACTTAATCTTTCTATCTCTCTCCAGTTCTCTCCATAATGAGCCGTTAACAATGCAGCTACATCTCTTTTTTTATTAATATTAGGAGCAATGCCACATCTTAACACCGCAGGAATCAAATTTCTAATTAGTTTTCCTTTCTTCGTAACTAATTTACCGCTACCAAGATCTGAACGATATGCTTCCTCTCCGCGAATTAAAATATTCTTTTGCGTTTTAGTTAATATGAATCTCTTACTTGGATTAAATTTAAAATGCCACTGTCCTGGAGGCTTTAATACTTCTTGAGTAGCTTTTTTAAAGTCTTGCACCGGAAAATCAGTTCCCAATTTCCAAATACTACCATGCTGTTTCAAAATATGAACATATTCATCTGGTTCTATTACAATTTCCAGCTTTTTAATTTTTTTTTCAATTCGTGCGAAAACTCTATCTGGCGGTATAAACGAATGCCCAACAATCGGAAATATTACTTCTATTTTCTTAACATTTGACGGAGCTGTCAAAAACCATTTGGATAACATTCCGATAAGCGTAGAATTTTTATTTTGGCCTCCACATCCATCCGCCACAAGCCTTACAGTATTAATATTTTCAAAATTTGTGTTGCACAACCGATGAAAAACAGCGCTGGCAATTTCGTTAGATCCTTTTGGCCTTTCTGTTTCGTTCCAATAATATATGTGCACATTAGCTTCATCCAATGACGTATGTGAATTGCCGACAACAATAGTAAAATTATAAAAACTCCATTGTCGACTAAAGTACGCTTTTTGATCAGGAACCTTGGGGAGTGACATATTTTTCTGACAATCAAAGGACATAATGAGCAGGTCTTCTCGTTCTTCTTTTAAAAAATTATAAAATGCTTTAGCCTTTAATTTATGAACTCTTTTAATCGTAATAAGATGAACTTTTTCAGCACCATTAGCAATTTTTATCTTTTCACTTAGTTCTAGACATTTTGAACATACATCGACCCTTGGGCTGCCGAAGCCCAAATTGTAATTTGAATTGAAAATATTACGAAAGAAACTTTGTTTCACGGAGAGTTCTTCTGGAGTGTCTTTTAAGTACATTTTCCACATTAAACGAATACTTAAATCAGATGGTAAATACAATCTACGAGATGTTTTACTCCGGCAGTAATGCGGTTCCGTACCTTTAAATTTTTCGATAAATTTCATAACCGACTGCCGCTTTAAAATATTTTTGGCACTTTTTCTGTCGCCTCCTCTTCTTTCTTTGGCCATAGTACCACCATCCAGGAACGAACGTTTTAAAACACCTTGCACGCGGTGTTTCTTAATGAGTAAAATATTTAAAAAAAGTATTCCTGCAAACTGGTATTTTTTTCCCGTCGTTAGCCCTTCTTACAAAATATTTAATTGTGCACGTTTTCGGCGGTCTGTTTGATTTTGAAGGACGGTGCCGTTTAGGTATTTTCCTATTACAATACGCCAACAAAAAATTATCTTGTTTTATTTTGTCTTTTTCAGAATAAAATGATTTATGAAAATTTCCAATATCTTGCATTGTTAATGTTCTACACTGGTATGCTTTTGTGTTGTGTTTGCAAGTAGGATACTCAGGAAGAGATACAGAACTGTATCTAAAAGAAATATACACGTATTATTCAAAATAAGAAACAATAATATCATGAATATGAAAATTATACCTAGCTGATTTAAGTTTATTCCTTTTCCATTCGGCAGGATTACTTTTTCGTTTTCTTGCTGATTCCGGGGTAACCGGTACAATATTTATGCCACTATCATCCATGATAAACACAAATAAAATAATAAATGCAATTCGAATGTAGATTGTAAGTATTTTTGTCAAGTATGGTAAATACTGGCTTATGATTGGTTGGTTGGAGATGGCCGACAATGAATTTCAAATGGTGCTGGAGATGGCCGCTTTTGAATCTAATATGAGATTTTAACTAAGAATATAGCTTGTAGATGGCCAGTTTTGCTTAACACAGATTTCATCGTTGGATAGCATTTAAAATTTAGAACAAAGTGATATGCGCAACTCATTTTATGTAAATTTTGGAGAAGGCCGTTTTTGAAACTATATGATTCATATATACAGGGTGTAAATTTTAAAACGGGTCATAGGGCTATAACATAGAGAAACAGCTTTTTAGATGCCAAATGTTTCGATATTAATTTATTGAAAAAAGAATTAGTGCATATTATAAAAAAAAAAAATTACGAATTTTTTTATACCAAAGACATTACATTTCTATTTCATATAAAACCAGAAAATAAATTTAAAAATTTGCACACTTAGGACAAAATCAATAGCCGTGAAACAAAACAAAACAATTGTTGACTTGAAACGCTCATTAATAAACGTTTCATACACATTATTTGTTAAATTATTATTTTCGTTTTATTAAAAAGAAATCATAGATAATTTGTCTCATAAAAAAAAATTGCTAATTATTAAATGGTTTTAATTGTTCCCTTGTAGTTCGCAGTTTGTCTCGTTTCTTATAACTTATTACTTATTACATGTAGATCATCTTTAATTTGTAAATACTTATTACAATAAATAATAATTGTTTCCTAAATAAATATCATAGTACCTATTTACTTTATTTTGTGTTATTTTGTATTAGTTCATAAATTAATATCTTTAATCTTTAATTGTCCCCTTTCATGTTAGTAAAAAATGACAATGTTTTGTTACTGTCAGTTTCATGGCTAATGATATTTTATCTTAATTGCACAATTTTTTTAATTTATTTTCTGGCTTTACATGAAACAGAAATGTAAGGTGTTTGGCATTAGAAAAATTGTAATTGTTTTCTTTATAATAAACACCAATTACTTTTTCAATAAATTAATGTAGAAACTTTTGGCGTCTAAAAAAATTTACACCCTGTATATATATATATATATATATATATATACATATTCCTTATCTTTATTCTTTAGTTTTTGATCTTGCTATTTACTATTTTGCAAAGAATGTTAGTTCTACAACGACAAACTAGATTTCGGACAACTTATAAAACCTCAAAAAAAATGACGACTGTTGTCTGTCTACGTATTATCTACATGTTGTTGACGCGTAACGTATCTATAATAAATTATGCGTAAAGTCCCATCACTGGTTAACACATAATTATTGCCTGAAATATCACAGAAAAAATAATAATGATTAAATTTCTGAGGTCTTAATGCAAATATTTACCGAAATTTGACAATATGTTTATAATCCTACTTTGCAGATTATTATAAATAATTAAACTATGGGTATAGAAAGTGGCTTGAGGATATTTGTGAAATATTCTTGGAGTTTCTCGAAATTTGAACCAACGACCCATGCTCTAATAACTCAGCTATTCATACATAATTAAATATTTCTTTAAAGTTAAATATACTTATCATTATCATTAACGGGACGTCCAACTTTACAAGATCACGTCCTCAAGTACTGTAGACGTGTAGACACTGTTCTCATGACCTATTTGTACTTTAGTTGATTTCACGCTATAGAATTAATATGGGCGGATAGGCTATGTTATGTTATACTTCGACGTTTTGTGCTCTGACTATATTGCTAGTTTTACCCTGTAAATATGGGAACATGAATGCTTACACATTGCTATACCAACTCTTCTTACCAGGACACAATATTACTTTTTTTTTATTTACTCAAAGATTTTTAGTATTTAACCAAAATTTTATCTGAGGTACCGAACAATATAGATAAAAGAAGTAGAGAATTTTATTCTCTGTAAAATAATTGATAATAATTATTTCTGTCCTTGTTATGAGGAAATATTTTGAAAAAACCGATTTCGCACATAATTTTTCTAAGATGGCGGCATTGCCGGAAGTACGCCAAGGTAGAAATTATTTATATTATGGGGTAAACATTCGAATTATTCCTAATTTCATGACAAAAAAGTCTCCGTACGATAACCAAAACATTTAAATAATAAACCATTTATTTATGTTTGATAAAGAAATATAATATTTGGATGGTTTCCTTTGGTTTTTCCACTAGTAACTAAGCGATCAGTCATTGAATCTACCAAATTTTTGGTCACCGATGGCATTATATTCTGCCATTTTTCTTGTAATTTATTTTAAATTCTTTTTTGGTTTATATTCTTATTTGTTTTAAGAATTTTCCGCACTTTTTCAATCTGATTAAAATCCGGAGATCGTGGGGGATGATTAAGCATATTTGAAATATTATACAGTAGGCATTCTCTTATAAGACGCTAATTATTTGTAGAATTTTTCTGATGCATGCCCTACTTTTCGGCAATTTGTTTTAAATTTGCTTTTAAACTATCTAGGTAACCTTTGCAAATCTATTGTTGTAATAATTAGACAGAATCAATTTGACCATACACACAACAGACTGTATACCTAACAATAGTAGAACCAAATCAATAACAATATAAATATTTTAACAAGAATATTTTCTGAATTATAGTATCTTCAGAAAATTTAAGTCGAGGTACATTAGGTCCGATTACAACATACCAATACTTTAACACAAATACAGAAAATTGATACAATACGATATTATGATGCAAATGATAAGAACATTTCTATTTCATACTCATTGTATAAGTATTTCCCGAAGTTGTAAAGTAGTCATTAGACATTATTCTGCCATGTTTACACCTGCTACAGTAGTAGGTAAATTGAAATGAACAGACACAATTTGAATCTATGTCAAATAACAATAAAGTAGAATACAGAGAAGAGAAGAAGACTCCTAAACTACATCTAAAAGTTCATAGAAGGGATAAAATATCAGAAATACGCGATCGGTGAAAATCAACTACGACGTTAGGCGGGAATAGGAGGATGAAAATGGATCAGGTCAAGGTCGAAAGAAAAGGCAATGCAGCGAATAATATAGGAAGGTATTTTGTTTGTAAACAGATTGTATTATGGAAACCGTAATTTTTCTTTTATAATTATTATGTTTTAAAATAAATATAATATATAGTTATAATATACGCAGGAAAAATACTAAAAAAAATGGTTTAAGGAAGGCGTATTATTCTCTTATAACATATTCGTATAATAAAATTTTAATAAATGTGAAATGTAAATATGAAAAGTAGAAGGTAACATGTTTGAATGTATGTTGTATTTTGTGTAATCTTTTGTAAACAAACAATATTTAAATAAATAAAATGTATTATTACACCAAATAATACGCATTTTATTTTTATACCATTCTGAGCAAAAACTAACAATATATTATTAAATGGGAACAAGAATAGAGAAAATGAGTAACTCTTTTATTAGTCAGAGATACTCGCAAAATTTACTATGACCTTAATATCTTTTTTCACAGGCGTCGAGAAATCGTAACATGTAATAATAATATATGACTAAAAATAACTGAATTATATTAGTTACAGCTTCATCACCCCTGAATTACGAGTAAATACTACCAATTATAATATTTCCTGCAAATGAAGAGAATATTGAAATTTAAAAGAAAACGTGTGACTAATATTTCAGATTTTAAAAATACTCTTAAAATTTTTCAGCAGAGAACAAATAAAACAAACCAAAAATATGAAGAAATTTTGTATTATCCGTAATACTTATTATGGTCGCGGAACTGGGGAACCGGATTCGAATTTTAAATGGCACAAAAGTGACTCCTATGGTGCACTCTCCACGCCTGCAATGAGTGCTCGTGAGGTGACGCCTGGTAAACGCCCGCACGGTACAAATAATATATCATCATTACCGATATCTGTGACAAAGCAGATTAACACAGCCAGAAAAGGGTATTATGCCATAATGATATATTTAATTTAAAAAATAAAAAATAATAGCAAATTTAATTACACAAACTAAAAGTACATAATTTTTAAATTTACATATCTCGCTTATGCAAAGAGATAATTTAATCATACTTTATGTTTTCCACGCAGAATTAAATTCTCTAAAACTTTTATTTGAGGTATTTATTATTAAAATCAAAATAACACCATTTTTTTCAAGAAAAACTGATAACAGCTTCAAGCAAAGTATCACTTCCGGTTAGACTATTTTAACCAAAATCTATTATGTTATTCCCATGGATATAAAAGTCCTATATACCAAATTTGAAAAGTTTTGGATTATATTTTAATGTAGTTTTTCATTAAAATCTATTATAGGCTTCAAGTAAAGTACCACTTCCGGGTAGACCATTTTAACTAAAATCTATTATGTTATTCCCATTGATTTAAAAGTATAATATACCAAATTTGAAAAGTTGTAGATTATATTTTAATATAGTTTTTCATTGAAATCTATTATAGGCTTCAAGGAAAGTACCACTTCCGGGTAGACCATTTTAACTAAAATCTATTATGTTATTCCCATTGATATAAAAGTCTTATATACCAAATTTGAAAAGATTTGGATTATATTTTAATATAGTTTTTCATTAAAATCTAATATAGGCTTCAAGTAAAGTACCACTTCCAAAAGATATGTAATGAAAAAGGGAGGTGCACAACTAGATGTTTTAACAGTCCTAAATACAAAATTTTAACTTTCTACGGCTTCCGGTTTTTCAGTCATGCGAGATACGTACATACGTACGTACAGACGTCACGACGAAATTAGTTAAAATGGATTCAGGGATGGTCAAAATGGATATTTCCATTGAAATCTGGAAACCGAAATTTTTCGCGATTACGGTAATTCCTTTACTTCGTACAAAGAAGTATAAATGTCATAAGTTATTTGTTCTGTACATACTTGCAAGTTTTAAATTTTTACAATTTCTAGTCACCTATAAATTTTTTAAATCGTATTATTTTTCCGAATATCCAGAATACGTATATGAAGTAATTTTTCAATCGGAATAATAATAAAAAAGTTGTCCATGTATTACAACATTTTGCAATCACTCTGTACAAATTATAAGTTTCCATAGGGCGTACAAAGAAGCGAAGATGGTGAAGCTGGAAAATTTAAGTTTACTATTTTATCTGGGAGTGGATTTTTTCGTTTACGTAGGTGCGATGTATTATAATTCTGGTCACCCTTTTCGGCAGAGATATATCCTGGAGAGGTCGAGCGATCATCCATTCCAGGAGCTGACCGGCAGCCAAGAAGAGGTATCGCCGAAAAGAGCGGAAATAAAATTCCAAAAGATACATGATCAACGCACATTTCTTTTCTTTCCTCGTATAATTTTCCGATAAAATACTCCTTTTGTGATGGGCGGCAGCTAAATGAACTACAGCCTCGGGAATCAAGCGAAAAGGAGGCGGGGGTAGATGAGATATCCCCGGGAGCAAGACAATTTAGGATCGCTTCGTGTTTGGAAAATGACTAACTCGTGCCAGATGAGAACACCCAGAAAAATAATACCTTCATTTTCTCACTTTAAACTTAAGTATACAAGAAGAAGAGGAGGAGATGGATGAATATTTTCTTTGATTTTCATTGAACTGTGTCGTGGGGTAATTTTTAAAAGAAAGATACAAAATGAGATCAGAATATTGATTTCAGCTTAATCAAAGTTCCAAGGAGATATTTTTCAGTAAATTAACTTGTATATTTAGACACTGTGTACTTCTACTTTCTTACTCTGTAATTTCAGGGCTGAAATGTGATTTCATATTTATTGGGAAGCAACTTGAAACAATAATTTTTAATCTAATTTTTTTTATTCCATAATATTATCTTGATAACTCACTTAAATACACATTTTACCCCTAATTCATATTTTACTAATAAAAAGCAGATGTCCAAGAAATACCTAATGGTATAAGTGAGTAAAGAAGTTTGCGCTACTAGATAATTCGTAATTTACAAACTAACTGCGGCAAGATATACTTCTAGGCCATTTTAAAGTAGGTGCAAGCAAAGCGAGTGCTTTAAAAAAGGAAATGCTGAGACGACTTGTTCTCGCAAGATGTTTATACGAATACAATATGTTTTACATGGACTAAATTATTAATAAAATAAAAACTTAGTCCGTGTCCGGTCCTCATTTTTCAATTTATTTATTTTCTGAAAGATTGAATAAAAGGATTAATTAGCGTTTGTTACATTTCTAAATATGTATGGTTTTTGAAATATATTTTTTTAATTTTGCTGAATTTTAAATTTCTATGTGATGTCAAATCTTCAATTACATCAGACATCTGTCATCCACCATATGTTAGCAGTTGTCATCGTAGGTGAGATTTTGTTTACAGTACTTTTTATTATAGTTTTATACTTTATAAAACATGGAGGATGCTTTTGAGCCAAAAACATTGTTGTTGTGGTTAACTGTCACTGTTAAAAACTATAGTTGAACCTTATCAAAGATAAAACCTGTTGGTATAAAGATTTTAAATAAATATGTTTTATTTGAATAAAAATTATAAGTGTTTCACACATTTCCATGTAATATAGAATTAAATATTAATGTATAGATTTTATTTTCATAAATTTTGAATAATATAAAATTATATTCTTTTCGCTTAGTAGTACTATAACTATAATGAAGTTGTGACGTCGTATCGTTATAGCTCCAATTAGTTATTTAGCTAAAATTATGAATAAAGTTTTATATTTTAGTACAAAATCACTTAAAATTAGTCATATTTTCATAATTTACAAAATATATTTATCTTTTTTTAGTACCGGACCCCATTTGAATTTGATGTTATGTTTTATTTTCACAGTATATAATATCAGATGGAACTGGCGAATAAAAATATATTATGAAAACACTGGTGATTTTCGTTGTTTTTTGGGGTCTGATACATGAAAATCGAGTAAATATCACAATAAATAAATTTTATTACTGTTAACCTTTCAGTATTCGCGCCCACTCACATATTTACTTTGCATAAACAAAAAGGAGTGTCTAAACAAAAATTTCCAATAAAATTTAAATAACTAAAATAATTGCTTAGCAATAGTAGCAATGTGCACATCATCCCACTATGTAAATTTACTGTAACAATATACATTCAATGCAAAGTATTAATGATATAAAATAAACTATATTTTAAATTTTACATAATTAATATACTTAACTAATGTCCTCGTCAAATTATAAAACGTAGAAAGACATACATCTAAGTATGAACTTAGTCGAATAATTCTCCATTATAATAAAACGTAACAAAAATTTTAAAATTTAAAAATATATCGAAAGTCAAGTGAAATGCAAAAACATTTGATCACCAGAAGAAGATGGAGAACTGTATGTCTTTCTATCTTTTATAATTTGACGAGGGCTGATGACGTACATTATTCCGAAACCGGTTCCCAATTATTACATAAAGAATTTTTTTACTGTACTTAACTAATGCAAAATTATAAAACGTCAGTACTCGTAATTGCTAGCAAAAATTTAACCCATGAACTGACTAGCACTAAATTTTATAAGATGTTGCAGAAACATAATATAAGAAGTTATTGTGCAGCATAAGTCGATGCTACCATATGATTTTCAAATATTTAAAAATTACATTATCTGCGGAGCGTGAGTCCGCGCACGACCAATGGAAGGTTGATTCTAGGAAAGCCAGTATTTGTTACAAATTTTCCCAGTTACGCTATATCGGAAAATTGACAATTCAGTAGCGTTGTCAGCAGCATGCATATCATATCACTTCCTAAGTAATGAGTTCAAAATGTCTACCTGAAAGCCATACTAAAATTATACCTAGATGACAGTTGATATTATTTATATTAAATTTTGATAGTTATCAAAGCAGTTGCGGTCGATAGGTACAATCTTTGAAACAAATATTTACTTTGATTAAGGAAATTTTATCCATTCTTGTCATTAAAATATTACTTTAGTAATTACCACTTGGTGATGGGAAAATATATGTATTTTCATATTTTGTATGAACACGAAAGATTGTTGACTTAGAATTTTTCATTTAAATCATGTCATAAATATTCAGTTCCATATTTCAAATGACCTCATTTTCATTTTGAATACACATTTATTTTCTTTGGAAAGATACATAATTATGTTCTTTTCGAAGATTTCTTTAATATATTTTTCAGTTTCTACGACCTGTGTCACGAACATAAAAGTAAATATGAATATTTATATCCCGCAAGCATGAATGATGTCTCATAAAATTCATATTTAAATTAAATAAATATAAATTATATTACGGTTTTGATTATTTTTTACGCCATTTAATTTAAATTATTGACCTCATAAACCATAATAAAATTTATACCAATATAATAACAATAATAATAAATTTATTTGCCAAGATATATTCCAAACCTCATCTACACATTGGCCGAGGTTAGATGAATGAAAACCAGCGCCGAGTTTACACCAACGTGTAGAAAGGCTTTTTGTTCAACTTCGCAGCGACTCACATTGTCCACTCGCCATTTGCTGACGCTCGCCTCAGTGTCGGTTTTTGGTGCAAAAGTAAAAGAAACGGGAAACGTCTGACACTGGTCTAATGGTCTGAGTCAAATACTTGCCAACGTGTATACGCAAAATGCGCAAAATACTTGCGCCGACTTGCCTTGCTTTGCTTCGCTTGTATTTATTTATATTGGTTTATAGGCGTTAATTGACCCAACGTGTAGATGAGGCCTTTTACAAATAGATTGATAAAATTTTACATCTATAAAATATTTCAAACATTTAATATAAACGCTCTTATTTTTATTGCAGATTGACAATAATTGAAAATATCAAAAATCTTCTCCCTGGTTGGATTAGCAAATAACTTCCTGGTTTTGGATTGACATGAGTGAAGTATTTATGTAGATAATAATACATAGAGTATATAATTCTTTATTAAATCTGTGGTACATTCAATCTTGGTAAGTGCGACAGTCATTAATGTCTTAATCTTCCAAACAAGTTTAGGATTTGAAAGGAATGTTATAGGAGAGGTAATTTCGAATTAGTTTTGCTTAAGATAGTTTGCATGTTTCTCATCCAGTTACGTTTGTTTTGTTTTTCTGCAGGAATGTTCTCTACAGGTTTATTATTTAGGGTTAATGGACTAATATAACAGATTTTCACGTATCTCTCTTCTGGCATGATTAAGATTTTATACTAAAATGAAAGGGCAGACTCTAATTTAAAAACAACTATTTCTCTCCGAAAAATATAATTGGGGGTAGTTAGTTGCCTGTTCAAATAGCCTTTAAAAAAACTGTGTTTGTTCTTTTTCTGTTTGTTCGATATGAAATAACCCCCAATTTTCCGATGCGTACAATAAAGTAAGTATGAGAACTGTATTAAATAATTTCATTTTTGTTTGCGAACATTGGGTTTGTGCTTTCAATAGCATGTTTTTATTACCTTGGAAGTTCTTCTAGATGATATTAGCTTCTCTTGTGAATTGTATTTCTTTTTGTTAGCAAATGTGTTTCATTAATTTTTTGGGTGTTCTTCCTTTGTGAAAATGTACAAATTTTGTTTTATCTGTATTTATTGATAGCTGGTATGTATTCACTCAACACGTTCTATTTTCTTTGGATGTTCGGCTGTGAATATGCGAAGATAATTATGTCTTCAGTATACTGCAGGGAATGTTGGTTCTTTTGTTTATGAAATAACGGTAGAGATTTTCATTTCTAATGTATTCCTCTAAATGAGAGATGTATAGAGCGAATAACATTGGACTCGTACATTCATCACTTTTGTTATACACATTTCTTCAGATAACTCATGATTTATGCTGACGCTCATAGTTGCTCTTTTATAAATAAATATTTTTAAGTATAATCTTACTGCTTATTCCAAGTTGATTTAGTTTAGGCATAAACTCCTTGTTAACTTGTTAAGAATAAATGAACAGAATTTAGGATAAATATATTATCTGCATATGATCTTCTTTTCCTAAATCAGGCTTGAGCCTCAAGAAGAATATTTTTGCTTTATAGTGCAGAAATTGTTAAAATACATATTTCAATAAAGTGTAGTACTAAATTTCTTCCGTGGAGTAAAATAGATTTGCAACATTGAACTTTAAACCATATTATATAATACTTATATGAATAACAATAAATCCTAAAAATTAACAAATAACGCAACATCCCCTCTCATGTAACATCTCTGCTTTAAGTCCAAGAAAATTTTCGAGAATAGCATACTCGTATTTATAACTCGAATGAAAATCAAGAGTAAAATAATAAGACGAATATGAGCACACATCGATAGTTCCATAAAACCGTATCTCCGAGTGATCTATCACACCTTGTAAAAAATAAAATTAAAAAAAAAGTAACCATTATATCTCATTTCATTAAATAAGCAAAGTCAAACTTTCCAGATTCATTGGTACACTGTAAGAAGTTAATATACATATGTACCGCTTATAAATTTATTAGAAAACTGCACATTGAATTGGTTCAAAATTGCGACACCGAATAGTGTAGGCATTTTGAATATGCAATGGTGTTATAAGATACATACACCTACATACATATATTACATTTATAAGTTATTAAATTCTGCTAAAGATTCTAACTAAGTAATTAATTACTGAAAATTTATTATCGGGAACAAAAAGTATATCGATGTTGTGTAGGAAACATGAAAATTGTTTATTATAAATAAAGGAGAATGAAGTAATGACGAACGGAAGAGGAAAAGTGTCCTTTAACAGAGATCAGGCTGGAAGAGTCTAAGAGGGCGTAAAACCAAGATAAAATCAGGCGACTCGCTAATGAAAGCTAATCAAATTTCAGTGTCGGCCGGAATGTGAGAAAGGCTTGAGAATCGCTTCCCTAAGTGCGTGATAAATTTTAAACATGCAGATTAAACGACATTAGAATATTTAATTGTTATTATTTTCGGCGCCGAAATTTCCCTGGCGTGGGCTTGTTTGGCTTTGACGGAGCTGTAGAAGTTTCCGTTTCAGACTGAGTCGGTAATTTTCCGTTTAAAATGTTTTACTCCCTGTTTATATGAACGTATTAAGGTAATTTGAGTATTGAATGGTGTCATAAGTAATATAAACTTCGTTAGAAGAAATTGAGAAATATCTGTGAAGAGAATATGCGAACATATGTACATTCCCTTTCATAATATGAATTTCTAGGCTCATAAATTCTGTACAATTATGAACACGATTTGGTACACGTTATTAATTTCTTAAACCAATAAATTTCTTATAATATGTCATGATGACATTAAAACAAAACAGTTTTCCAGGCCTGTTATGTAACTCAGTGGTTAATTTTTAACGGCTGGTTAAAAATGTTAACTAATCAAATATGTTGATATGTAATAAAAGTTTGAATTTTTAGTTATGAAATCGATAGCTATTGGATATTTTTAGTTGGTATAAATGAACCACTATTAGAGTATAATATTACTCTATCAGTAAAACTAAGTGATAGTGTTGCCACAAGACCAAGACCAGTCTTGGTCTTGGTCTCGTCTCGTCTTGGTCTTGTCGAGACGAGACCATCATTTGGTCTCGACTAGAAAAGTCGAGACGAGACGAGACTAGCATCAAGTCTTGTCGAGAAAGTCTTGAGTCTCGACAAGACTCTCGACTTCAGATCAAAGGTATTTTTTTAAACATATACCTATTCTAAAAGTCCTTCAAAAACTGAGAGTATTGCTGTAAATACTGATTGAAAATTCGAATAAATAAGAGATATTAATTTTTCAAATTTTGTAATTTTCTACTTTCATAATTGTGTCCCAGAAACATTAATTTATGTAAATATGATGTATTCCTTATTCATCTAAATAATCCAGATATAAGTTTTAAATGAATTTAAATTACAATGTAAGTGGGATGAAATGAAAACAGTATCAATTTAGAATTCTTATGTTATTTTAATGCACCAATATTTTTTATTAAATTAAGATCAACCTTTATTTTATACTACACATGTTATTTTAATTTAATTTTTGTTTAATTCTCAATTAATATATTGGTACAATTGGGTATATGAAATACTGACTTCATCTTCAAAAATATTTCCAATTTTCAAATAGCACACAAAAGTTACATCTGTGGTGCATTCTGCAAGTTAGCAATGTACTTCAGTTTTATTTATTAAATTAATATATTATAACAAAAGTAACGTTCCCTTCAAATATACATTATTTTTATTTTATTTTTAAAGAATCTATTGTGATTCTTAGAATTTTGCGAAAATGCACACAAAGATTTTACGATCTTAGGGAAATTCCCGTTTTAAAATAACCATATTCTACATTTTCAACGGATGTACTTCTTATTCACCTAAATAATTCTTCCATTGAAACATATGAATAATATCGCATGTATCATTTAGTAAAAAAAAATTGGACAATATCTGCTTCAAAAGAGAAAATTAAAATACATTGTATAAATTCATTCATATGAAAAAATTGAAAACAATAATCAAAGTTTACTTAAAGAAAATAGAAATATAAAAGTCGTAATGTACAAGCCCTTCTTTAATAATGTTCTTAAAACTTTGTATGCACAAATGTGTAAAACAAACTGTTTTTCCAATTCCCTAATATAATATAATTTTTAAAAAATGGGTAAAAAATAACACAACATTTCTTTTCTTGTAAAAATCCAATAATGGAACAATAAATTTTACAACGGTGCTATAAATGCTGCATATTACCAGACAATAACAACCACTTTTAGACATCTGCTAGTAATAAAAGTAGGTAGGTTTGCCCAACCCAAATCCAAATATTTCCGAATACAATACTTCAGTCAATCTAACAATTTTGCATCCTAATAATATAAAAATATGTAATAAAGAAAAGTATAAACGTATGATAAAGAATTAAATGAAACATAACATAGACAATTTTTATGAGGAATCATTATTATGGTTTTATAAGTGGAAAGAGGAACCTCTTGAGAAAGAAATACCATATGAAGAATTATTAGATATCTCCAAAAAATTCTATCCATTTTTACTCCATGGCTTGATTTTATTTTTAACTCTACCTTCTACAACATGTAAAAGAAGTTTTAGTAGGTACATAAAAAATCTGTTGTGGCTAGCACAAGACCTTCCGTCAATTTGATGTATTTTGTACCAATCCCACATCAAAAGTTCCCTAGAAAAGATTCTATATATTCAATAAAATTATAACACGAACACATACTATTTTTTACAAATTCCATACCGAACGTTCTTTGGAAAAAATATAAATCCAATACAATTATAACACGAACAATCATTATGTATATTGTGCTTGACACTGACATCTGTCAATTACAATTTTTTGAATATATCAGCTGTTTCTATGATTATAGTAAAGCTGACTGATTTTGGAAAGTTACTCTATTTATAATTCGTTAAACCGTACAACTGTTATTATTAAAGTTTCTTAGTTACTATTTTTTTTACTAATTTTATAAATTTAAGCACGTTTATTATAATTTATTTGTTTTTCAAATAAGTGTGGTACGCGTACTAGGGGATACGCGAAAGGTTAAGTTTTAGTTATCTACTTATTTAACATTTATTTAGAAAAATATAAAAAAAATAGCGGAAGAATTTTATTTTTTTTGGGATTTTTGTCCATTTACTTACTGCTTCATTTAAACATATACATACCTATTTAACTATTGCTAATAATATAAATGCATTGCTGTGATTCATCCTGTAGCTAAGGATTTGAAATTATATATTTTATGTTTATTAACAAGAAACAACACTCGGTATGTATGTATATTTTCATATTAATTATTTCAAGAGCTCAAGTATCAAGTTGATATTTACAGAAAAATAATAAATATCTCTAATATTATTTGGAATTTTTGAATCGCGATTGTACTGCTGTTCTTAGAATTTTATGTACTATTAGATGGGATTATAAAAAAAATGTTAATGGAGGCAAAGTCGAGAGTCTTGTCGAGACTCGAGACGAGACGAGACTGACATCAAGTCTCGTCTCGACAAGACCAAGACGAGACCACTCTAGTCGAGACCAAGTCAAGACCAAGACGAGACCGACCCCAAGTCTCGTCTCGTCTCGACTTCTGGCAACACTACTAAGTGATTTATACATTACATTTTATATTTAAATTCATAATGAATTATCTATTAAATAAGTGGTATGATTTATTGGAAAATGAAATATGTTAGTTACTCCATAATTTCAAGTAGAAAATCAGTAAATATTATACGTACATATGTTTTCTTTGGAAAAACTGACAATTGAACTTATCTAATATGATTAATTTTAATAGGCCTGTCAAAGATATTTCAAGGTTTTTATGCTACTGAACATTTATAATAGTAATTCCCCACATTTTTTTTTAAATATTGTTTAATACCATAGAGATGGCATAACAAAATACGTTAAAGCTCACATGTGAAAGAAGCTTCTAGAAAGATGTCATTTGTCATTAGTAATAAGGGTCAGTCATTAATTTATCCATTTACAATAACGTTAACGCAATGTGCGACTATTACATATTTTTTTTAATTGTATGATTTTTCAAAATATGAAATATATAACAATTCATATTTATTTTTATTAATTTATATAATTTTTACTCAGTAAGTATGTAATATTAAAGAGGTATTGACTTATTGACATATTGACATATTATGAGCAGCAGAGCTTCGGAAATTAATACACTTTATTAAAAAAAAATAATTGTCACTTTTTATAACCGTATATTATGTACAGATTGCAGTGAGATAATTTTGGTAAAAATAATATGCCTATTGCTGTATAAAAATTAATTTTAACAAATGTATTAATTACTCGTATTTTTGTTATTAGTAGAAGAAAATATATTGTTATAGAAAAAAATTTTATTTTGCTACAAAAAGTGAAAATCTAATAAAAATGAAGCAATCTCAACCTTATATAACGATTCATTATATAAAAAAGACGACTTCCAAACTCATCACTTTTGTTCGGAAACCATCAATCAAATAGAGATATTTACAATCTAATTAGTTTTTGCTTTCCTGAAAGATAATGAAATTCGGTTTAATTTAGCAGTTATTAAATCATTAGTAAGAATTTAGGATTTATAAGTAAATCAAATGCACGAACTACAAATATAGTGGTCCGTATTACGAGCTCACTTTTGTAATAAAAGCTCTTTTATAGAGCTCACTACTCATAAGAATATAATGTAAAAGCGCGCTCGATAAAAGCGCTTTTATTATAAAAACGTGCTTAAAATATAGACCAGTGTATGAAGTACCCATAAATCTCTTACTATATTTAAATCATTTTTTATTTCTCGACTCTCGGGATTAATACCTATATAAAAAAAGTTTAACTCTACAGTTTGCGCGCGGTTTGTGAGACCGGTCCCAAATATTATCCTGCTGAATAATTTCAAAATTCTTAGCTTAAATAATGCATCTTTCTAAGTATTTTCCTAATTATTATACCCGAATTTGCAGAGCCAATTTTCGTTTGCACTTCAATTACATACTCGCGTAATGTTGACAAATTTGCTTAGAAATTTAAAATACCGGTTGCAAGCTGTGTAACACAGAAGTTACTATACCACTACAGAAAAATAAATGAGAGCCACGTGTTTACTAGGAATGAGAATAAAAAAATCTGATTTTTCTGTATCGGTGCAATATTTACATGGGTAAGCATCTATCGTACATAGAAAATACAGAAGAAAAGGAATAATTGAACTTATTATTGCATTTCTTATATCTCTGTGCATCTTAATATATACAGTGTGTTAATAAATCTGTAAACAGTTTTAATTTCGCACGTTTGGTAACTTGTAAAATCTTATTTGAAATTGTACAAATATTGCTCATTTATAGTGGTAGACGTGGAATTGAAATAAAATTGCAAAGAAATTCATATCGATTGAACTCACAGAAAATTTATTTTATAGGTTACAAAACGTGAAAAAAAAAAAACAATGATAGTAAAAGTTATTTAAGTACTACAAAAATATTACCTGTGTAGTGATTGTGGCGAATTGTTTGTAACTTATTTGAAAACAGAATTTCTGACAGTTCAAACGATACGCATTTCTTTGTAACTTTGTTTTCATTTCATGGTTATTGCTAAAAAATAAGCAATATTTATACAATTTCAAATTATATTTTACAAGTTACCAAAATGCAGAATTAAATCTGTTTAGCGATTTAGTCGTAGAATATAATTATCTACAACTTTGATTTGAAATATTTTTGTCTAAAATTAATTAATAAAACACTATAATGGTGATTGGAAATACCATAATGATTATTAAAAACCGGTATTAGAAACACCCGGACTGTAAAACCGGCAAGACTGCTTGTGTTTCACGACACCACTGTAGTGTTACTAAAAAACCGAACTTTAACTTTGTAAAATTGAATATAATTATCTATTGTTAAAAATCTAAAATAAATGAAAATAGCATCTACTTCCTATTTATTTTCATTTTTTGTATGTTTGGATAGTAATTTGTAATTTAATTAACGTTACAACATTGCAACGCAAGAAAACTAAAGATTATGAATTAAAAGTTAATTGAAACGAACAATTTTTTTTTTTATTTTCATTTGCCAAAAAACTTATAAACGTTTTATAATTAATATTAATTTTCCATCAATCATCCAGAATATACGTATAGCAGTTCTCAAGAAAATGCATTTAAGTCGGCCATTAAAAAATTTAAGTTCAGTATGTACTTAGATGTTTTACTAATATTGTACACAGCAGACCTTGATCGTTATTATCACTGTACATTTAAAAGATATGTATCCTACCTTTTGCTACAGGAGAAACAGCAATGAAGTTGGCCAGCGCTGCTCCTGTCCCATGTCCCATAAGCGTGATCCTCTCCGGGTCTCCTCCAAAGGCAGGTAGGTTCTCACGAAGCCAGTGTAAACCAGCCACCAGATCCATCAGCCCAAAGTTGCCTTGCGCACTGCCTTTTGCGCCTGTCTTCAAGAATCCTAAAGAAAAAATAACAATTAATATCTAGATATTTTTATTATACTGATATAACGACTATTCATTCGACAATCATCATCAATCCATTTTTTAAAACAAATTTGTAAAATTTTGTCAAAGTAACTAATCAAGGCAGGCTATGATTGAAACAATATTATAGGTACAATTAATATAAAATGTGCGAAAAATTTAAAAGTATTATTAACCAGACAAAAAAAAAAAGTATTAAATACTTTTATTAATAAGAAATAGTTAAAAGTAAAATAATATAGTAGTGTTGAGACTAAGTACTTATTAAATGTTCCGATTAGCAAAGGAACTGGCTTCTTATAAGCCGTATGACAAAATTTGCATATTTGAATTAATGAAAATAATTTATGAAGATAATAATTGAGTAATTTATAATATATTAGTTTTGAAAATAAAAAAAAATAAACTTAAATAGATGTCAATTCGTACACTACAAAATATAAAACTAAGAAAAATATGAACAATAATAAATATTTTAACAAAATGCAATTTAATTGTCTTAAGAAAGAAAAACAGAATTTTAATGACAAATTACCACAAAAATAACTTCTGTATTTAACAAAAATAACAAATAAAAAATCTGTTGTGGCCAGCACAAGACCTTCCGTCAATTCGATGTATTTTGTACAAAACCCATACCAAAAGGTCCTTGGAACAGATTCTATATAATATCATGTAAAATCGAACACGAACACATACTGTTTTTTACAAATTCCATACTAAAAGTTCATTTGAAAAGGTTCTTTAAATCCAATAAAATTATAACATAAACTACACTAAGTAATGTCCTTCCATCTTCTCTTTGGCCTTTCTCTGCATGTCATGTGCGAGTAACAATATGACATACCAATTTTAGATCCTATACTTTTCATATTTGGTTTTGCACTTGCAACTGACATCTGTCAATTAATTTTTTTTGAATAATTATCTCAGCTGTTTCCATAATAAATTGCAAAGCAGACTAATTTTTGAAAATTAATTTCTTTATAATGCTTTAAATTTACATCTATTTAATATGGAGGAAAATGTATAATTAAACCGTATAGAGAAGAGTATTTTCTTTAATATAAATAATAACAAAATGTCAAAAAGTAATATTTAACTGCGTTTTTTTAAGAATAACTGTTAAAAACTTCAAAAAAGGGTACTTCCGGTGGATCGATTATAACCAAAATCTAATCAACTCTTCATATGGATGTACAGAAGAGGAATACGAAAGAATTATAATTTTTAGAATTGTAGTATTGGAGTTATCGTCGGAGAAAAATTTGTCACACACGGACACACATACACACACACACACACACACACGGACACACGCACACACACACACACACACACACACATACATACAGACATCATCTTAAAAATAGTAAATTTGTATTGTAGGGACCCTAAAACGTGCTTAGTCATTAAAAACTCACCACCGAATTTTTTGACCAAAGACAATACCTTCCTTACCTACAGGTGACGGAAGGTAAAAATCTGATGTGGCCAACACATGACCTCCCGCCAATTCCATGTTTAAAATAGCAGTGAGCTTTAAGTAAAGTATCATTACCGGTTAATCGTTTGTAAATAAAATATAATTTGTTGTCCAATAAATAGAAAAGTCTGTAATACGAAATTTTGGATTGTTTTATTGTTTTTCCTCAAAAATTTGTTAGAGCTCCAAATTAAGTACTACATCCGATTTATCATATACGGTTAAAATCTAATATGTTGTTTCAAATTATATATGAGTTTTAAATACCAAATTTGAGAAGCTTAGGATCATATTTTAATAGGCTTTAAGGAAAAATCGTCACACACGTACATTCTTATAAAAATCAGCATCATCTTCTAGGTGCTGTAAAACGCAATCTTTGTAAATTCTTCGCCGTACATAATCCATTTCGTAAATGTGTAGTTGTAAATTAATATTAATTTATATTTCTGCAAAAATAGCAATTAGCAAATTTAAATCAGATCATCCTGTTCATCTAACATTTATGTATGATGGAAAATATATTATTTTTACAAACCTTAATAAAATATTTTACTATTATATTCTCATTAACACGGTTTCATTATTAATTTTAATATAATTCCTGTCATTAAAATTATGATTTTGTTTGACGCATAGGCTAGGTGATACATGGAAATAAATTATATTATATATTCATATTTAAAGTTATTTAGAGTTATTTACTAAATGTTATTATCGTAGAATTGAAGATTAAACCATTATATTCCATTTTAATTAGTAAAAGTTGCTAAAAAATTATATTCAATGATTTTTTTACAAGAAAAACTGTTAAAAGCTTGTATAAATGATACTTCCGGTTATCCGATATACACTAAAAACTAATGAGCTCTTCCCATATTAGTATAGAATGGATATACAAAATTTCAAATTTTTCTGATTGATAGTATTTGAGTAATCGTGTCCACATGATCCACACACACACACACACACAGACACACACACACATACATACCTACAGACATCATTGTAAAAATGTTAAAATCGGATTCTGGGGACATCAAAACGTGCTTATTACATAAAATCTCCACATGCTATTGTTAGCACGATCCCTATACCTCTCTTACCTAGGGTAGCGGGAGGTAAAAATATTAATATCATCCAGTTCATCACAATATTAATTTTTTTCGGAATTACTGGCTACAACCGTGGTAATAGTAATACCACGATCTGATTCACCCACAATATATCATTTTGTTCATTTTCAACGATTTCCATTGCTAAGAAAACTTTCAATTATAAAATTTAGTACATGCATATAACTAACGTGAAAAAAAAACAGTAAATTTCTTAGTATTGTATATAGTATAGTACCGCTTGAGAACAAAACGCTAACGTTTGTTAATTCGCCGTTAATGCATTTCATATATCCGATAGCTTTTTCGATTTTTCTAACAATAGACAAAATACATTTGGAAAGTTCATGACATTAAAATTAGATGAATTTAATAGAACATATTGCCATCTATAGTTCCATTTTTTTTTTTCACAATGATATTGAAGAAACATTCAATGACTTTGGCAAAGACATGGCTCAATTTCATTAACGGTTCGGAGGTGCCGCCCATTCTGATAAACTTGACACCTTTTCAATCACGCGGTATTCCTCGCTTGTAGACCTTAAACATCGTACGCCCAAGTAGCTTAATCATTTAGTTACTAGTATTGTATTTAAAACATACAGCACATGTGCTAAGCTTCAAAATTTATTACGAAAAAAGGCTCACAGACCTGGTGCCGCTTCTGGTATTACTTTTTATATGCGTGATGAAGTTTAGTATTTTCATTTATTCAGTAAATAATAATTATAATTTTTTCATAATAATTGTTTATGTTTATAGTTTTTAATAAGCTTGTGTTTATTTTCCGTGTTAGATATGAATTATGTAAAAGAGCAGGAGAAATTGCTTCGTACGTTGATTAAAATAGAGGCTGTAGAAGATTCTGATGAATGAAGGCAAGATTATGCTAGTACTTCTAATAATACACAGTTTTTCTAAGAAACTAATCCAGGAATCTACTCATGAATAAACATTACCTTAGCTCACTTGGTATGTAAATATCTATTATACGTATTTTATAGCATACTACGATTTTTTCGATGGTTTATATTTTAAGGGTTAAACTTCTATTTTTTTATTTTTTATGTAAAATGTTCGTTTTCATAGAAAAAAGTTCAATTCATCACCTTATACCATCATTTTGTAAGAAAAATACCCCGGAAGTATTTTTTGATAAGGGTCTGTCAGACCCGGCGCCATCTCCCGTCAAATAAAAGGGCGCCACTTTTGGATTTTTGGGTTGAATTCAGGAATTCTTTGTGGTTTGTTGGAATAAACTTTTCAATTCAGTAAATCCCATAAAAGAAAATCACATGACATAAAATCACAAGATGTTGCTGCAATAAATCAATTGTTTCACGCAAGTATGACAGATCGCGTCCTCCTACTATAACAACGTTATAGTGTTTCCAATCTTATTTTAAAAAAAAAAAAAAAAGGAAAAATTTTCTTTGTTATTAACTGTGATAAAATATTGTATTACAGCGATATGTTTAATAAAATATTGTTACCTATAATTGTGTAAAAACTTATTTTTAATTTCGGCTCTGTGTACTCGTATAACCCATCACAGTATTTATGTAATTATGTTCCATGTTTCACCAGAGTATATAGTTAAGAATTAAGAAAATATAACAATAAATATATCCGTATTAATTTTAGATTTAATATACTGAATAATTTTATGGCTTCGTACATGAATATTATTTGGTTCTATTGTAAATAATGTTCAAAATTTAAATGGATATAAATAGCAAATAAAAATAACTGTCTTGTAGAATTTGTCGGATTTAAGTTTTAAAAACAATATAAAATTTTATTATATTGTAGTGAGTAATAATTCAATACAAACTTGAATTGGTTTTATACTCTTTTTTATTGTTTAATAAAGTTTATTTTTATGGGAATCACATTTTGAATTCATTTTCATGAGACATGGCTTTATATTGTAACAATTTACTTTCAAAAACATAAGAAGTACAGAGCATAAAATACATACATTATAACTTTTCATGCAAAAATTAGAATTGGAAAAACTAGTTCGATAGCTTTAATAAATAATGTAACAACTTGTGAACTGGATAATGAAAGATGGAGGGCAACAAAGTTACCAGTAACTGATTTAATATTAAATCTTTCATTGCATAGTAAATTGAATACGTGGCCAACAGCAAAATACATTTTTCAAATCTCATTCTCACAGTCTACTAAGATTTCATGGGATCTCAGAGCAATCTTTAAAAAAAGCAAATGAAACTCTTATGAAAAATAAAACCTCTTCACGTATCTGTATTGCAAGGAAAGTCAACGCTGAAAAAATTCTAATCCTCGCAAACATTTCTAGGGCATGAAACACGTCGGTTCATGAATATTTAAGAAGCAATAAGCGACACAAAGAAGAAATTACGCCGGACTGAAGATTTTTCAAACTGCGTGCTTGAGCTGTCGGCTTTTCAGCCCGGTCTGAATGAATTCCAGTAATTACTAGTCTTTCACCGCATGCGAATCTATATACTCCACAACATGTTCTAAGGATTTGTAAACAACTATTCAACTTTAATTTCGCTGTCAAATAAAACAACTTTTATATAAAGAACCTTTTGTGTATTATGTTATTTGTAATATAAAATACCATTTTCAACCTGAACCTGTAAATACGTTTTTAGCAATTTGGGTTGGTAGCAAGAGCAAAGCGATACATATAACATGTATCTCTAGTTCAGTGCTTTTTGACTCCCGGAAAATATTCAAGTTTTTTCGATGACAATGTTTTAAATTTTTTTCAACTGCTATGCGCGAAGGAGTAACTCCACATATGTATCCATTACGTGATCATCGATGGGTAAAATGCAATGTATTTCTTAAAAATTATAAAGTTTAATTAAGCACTACTTACTTTACGAGCTTTCATACATTTTTATACAAAAATGTCATTATGACATTGTTTTGTTGACAGTGACAGTTTATATTTAAGTGCTGATTACCACAATGATTTCAACCCGTTGGTTGAAATCATTTTCATTAGGTGTCTACGGCAAAAAAAACCTTTGTTGCGATTTAGGGGGTAATAAATTGTGGGAGGCTGCATTTGCTGCTTCTTGTCTTTTTTGAGACATGTTTTCTATGAAATAGTTATAAATAAATAGTATAAATCGAACTGACGCAAAATACATTTGAAGTTTTCTTATTGAAATACTTATGTGTCATTTTGTTGTCAAGAATATCTAAAGCACCGCTGCCTTTCTTAGTTATTGATATGACATACGAGTATGTCCAAAAAATAAACTATGCTTAATTTTATTTCTTGTGAAATATTGGAGAAAAGACTTAAGTGGTACAGTGCAATTATCGGTCTTGAATGCCTACGGGCCTTAGTTGCAAACTGCATTCTCAACCACAAAACTGCACATACGACTTTTGGTACATAAATAACAATTTATTTACTTTTTTGCAATATATTTGTATAATAATAATTTATAAAATTATGCGACACTAGGTTTATTATTATTGGTAATATAATCCACAAATTCAAAAATATGAAATTTATTAAAAATATACACAAAATGTAAAATTGATATAATGTACTAAACATTTTTTGAAATATTTAGGATTTTGAATACTGATATATTTTTCAAAAAAATGTATTTAAAAAAAATTAAACTCCAGCCTTTCTTATCAAGTTTAATATAAGACCTGTATGAAAGCACTGGGCTACCGTAGATCCTGGGTTCAAATATACCAAAGGAGAAGTAAATATTTCATTTAATTTTAAAAATATTATATTTGTTTTCTCCTCTTTTCTCATTACAATTAAAAACTAAACTTTAATTCATTAATTATGGGCAAATATTACATTTTATTTATTAAATTAAAATAAAAAGGAAAATATATTAGGTACATGATAAAAACTATTTTTTTGTTTTCTGACTGTGGAATACACTCTCAGTTTTTAAATAAACATTTTGATGAATAAGAACTAAACCCAAACCTGCAGTTTTTTTTATGGCGAAACAACTTTTTTTAGTTTTCTGGAATCTTTAGTATAATTTGCAATATTGCATTAACCCTCATAATACCCGATTTTTTTTAGGTACACGTAATACCAATAGGGTCAATATAGACCCCAAAGCTTTTTAATACAGAGAGTAATGAAATTTGTAGATATTTCATTCTAAAGTTATTAAATATAATGTTTTCAAAATTTTGAACGTCTCATCTTATAATCTAATGTGTTGGTAAACTCTACGATGTAGTTAGAATAGTTGCGGTAATACAGTTCTACATATCGTTGGTTTGAAAATCGGAACAAAGCAGTGGTTGCATTTGTGGCATCAATTTGAATATTTTTTATGAAAGACTCTGGGGCACTTCCAAAACCTGCGATATTTCACTTTTCATATTCTTATGAACGCCTTTGAGAAATAGATGACTGTCGCATATATAGCCCTTTTCCATTTGCAAATCATTGTTTATTACATAACACCATATAAACATCCGGGGCACATATCCATAATGATATACAAAATTATCATGGGTCATCTTCTTTGCCTTTGTGACCTATACGTTCGAATTAAATGTTTTATAATGGAAAATAGTCAGGAAATAATCATTCTCAAAAAAATAGGTGACCTTATTTGGTAGGTAAAATTTGGAATGACTGACTGCTGACCCTAGTGGTATTACCTAACTAACATTTTTTTCTACACCAAAATTTTAATGCACCAAAACATAAGAAAACAATATCCTATATAAAGTCTATATATGTATATACAGGTGTTCCACAAGTTAGGACAAAATATGAAAGGGTATATACTGTACGACATACTGATCATGAAACAAAAAGATTCTTTTAAAAATTCGCAAAGTTAAGGGTAGTTTACTTGAAGTAGACATTTTTTGGACCACTGAAGTAGCATACGTTATAGAAAGAAATGTTAAATGAAATTAATTATCAAAGAAACATTATGTAATGTTCGTTAGATTTAGACATAATAATAGTTTTGAATACAAAATAATTTCTAATATTAATGCATTGTAGGTATTTAATATTAAGATAATTTGGAAAATAACTAAACACATACCTGAAACACAAAACCACAAATACTGTTCAAAACTTGCACCATTTATCCCTACACACATTGCAGCCCGTTGGATTAATGATCTAGTACAGCCTTGACACGAATTTTGTACTTCTATTATTTCTGCTGAATTTTCTATTCTCTGCCAAGTTCGTCTTCATTTTCCGACGCATTTTGGTTATTGTATACGAGTGACTTAAAAAGACCCCAGAAATAAAAATTCAGCGGATTTAGGTCAGGGGATCTATCAGGCCAAGCTACAGGACTACCGCAAGCAATCCACCTGTCCTCAAACACTTGGTTTAAATGCTCTCTTACATTTAGAGCCTAGTGTGGTGGCGCTCCATCGTGCTGAAACCATGCCTGCTGACGCACATTTAAAGGCACATTTTCAAGTAGTTCTGGCAAAGTATTTTGTAAAAATAATAAATAATTAGCTCCAGTCATCCTATTTGGTAGAATGTACGGCCCCAGTAACATTCCATTAACAATATCTGCCCAAACATTTATCGAAAAACGATGCTGAAAACTGCCTCGTACAACAACGTGCGGATTTTTTTGAGTCCATTAATGAGAGTTATGAGACTTATGAACTCCCTCCCTCGTAAAAGTTGCCTCCTCAGAAAATATGATGCACGAGGGGAAATTAGGGTTTTCAGTATGTTTTTGTAAAAGTTTGCAAAACCGTACTCTAAACTGACGGTCAGGTTCTGTTAGCCCCTGTATCCGTTGAAAATGAATTATGTGGTACTCCTAATTATTGAGATACTCTTCGGGTACTAGTAGTTGGTTCAGTATGTACAGCATCTAAAATATTATTTTCCATATTATCGTGTTGATGCTGGCAGCCACCACCTCTCCCATGATTAGGTCACACAGATCCTGTGTCTCGATGGCGCTGGACTATCCTCACAAACAAACGGTGAGTGGGTAATCGCCGTAAAGGATAACGTGCGGCATAAAGACGTCGTGCCAATAAAAAATTTTACCCTGCTTCTCCATAAATTAACACCATGTCCACTAATTCACAGTTATTAAATACATCCATTTTAACAAAAACTACAAACTACACTACACTGCTATTCACTGTAAAATTAGAACACTGCACCAGCAAAGATAAATGATAATTAACAGCAATGACGACGAAAGAATTCCTTACCACCTATCAAATTAAATTAAATTATTAATTACACAATATTAGACATTTATTAGTATTGGATATTATGTAAACAATTACTTTCATTGTAGAAGATTTGAAAAAAAAAAATAGCTACCGATCAGTGGCAAGAAAATGTTTGCTTGAAATACTATGCAATTTTTTTGCGAATTTTTTTTTTAAATTGTTTTATGATCAGCACGTCATATGGTATATACCTTTTAATTTTTTATCCTAAGTTTTAAAATATTCTGTATATACATTTCCAAACAGCGTGTGGTATCTTCAGTAACCATATGGTATTATGTGAATTAAATTAGAAATAAATTTTATCTCATATGAATTTATTCCCTTAGACTTAATTCGAGGGTACGGAGAATTGCCTCACTCTGCATTTACCTGTGTAATGTAAATTTCATTAATGGAGAAAATATCATACGCAGAACAACAAAATTTAATTACGCGTACATGAGATTCACACATTCTGGGATATAAAACCTGTGCATAATTTCAAATTAGTACAAGCTTACACATTTAATTATTTAATTTTCCTGCATAAAATCCCTTATAAAAACTCCAAGTGAAACTTCTCATCCGGTTTTCTGGTTTCTACTTTTTAACCGCAGCTCGTCCCTTATAATTTGTTACACTGTAAACCATTTGCATGTTAAATTACCGACTCGTGTACCTAACACTCCTCTCTTTTGAAAGGTATGCGCAGTCCTTTTTCCTTAACATACATACGTTTCTTTTACAAAATAAGTTTGTTGTATAATTTTTTTTTTTAATTAGGCTACTTTTGTTATCGATAGGAAGATACATATACAAATATCTGAAATAATGTGCCCTATCAACGATATCGGGAACTAAAAGATATACGAGTAAAAATTGTTTCCATAAAAAACCATTTTATGTTTAAAATATGTAGATCTGGATTTTTGTTAGCAGGCTACTTTTTACCTCTCGCTAAGAAAGGTATTGGATTCATGAAAAAATTGCATATTCATATTTAACGAATACGCACGTTTTAAGGTCGCTAGATTTCGATTATAATATTTTTACGATGATGATGATGATGATGATAATGATGATGATGATGATATTTGTGTGTGTATGTGGATACTGGAAGGGACGATTCCTCAAACACTAACTATAATACTTAAGACCTCTCTTTAACTATGTATTCCTCAATATGATATTAATGGGAAGAGCTGAAAAGAATTTGATAACAGTTGGTTAACAAGAAGTAGTAGTTTCTTAAAAAAATCTTCTAAAACTATTTTTCGAAACTTTTTGTAATTACGTATTGAAGAACATTAAATTATTCATCTAACATACTTAAAATTTTTATTATATCTTTTATAGTTTTAGAGATAAAAGAAAATAATATATAGAATAATCTATTGCAATAAATGGCACAGTCCGGACTACACCACGGAAACCAGTTGTCAAATTCAAATGTTTGTAATTGACAGACAAATGTCAGTGTCAAAAATCAACAGTTTTACTGACATTAGTGAAAGCGTTTTCTGGAAAGTACATTTCATATATCTTATTGAATTAAACTCCTGGACAAAATTATCGCGCCACTTATATTTTCGCGATTTATTTTAAAACAGACTAATATATGAAATTTTCTTAGTTAGTGTGCAATTGAAAATTTAGGGCTCTAGACACATGAGAATAATAACAATTAAGAATAAATTCTTGTTTATATGGGTATTTCATTGTTTCCAGTGATGACAAGGAAAAAGTATAGACATTTTAAAAGTGTTTTTACGTTTAATTTAAATTTGATTTCAAGTTTCTATATTTTACTACAAAATTAACATTAAATTGAATTGAGAAAATTAATTGAGGTCGATAATATTAGAGAACTTAGAGTTGATCTCAGTACTATAGGACGAGCTTTAAGAAGGTTTAAAGAGACTAGATACAACTTTAGGAGACACAGAAAGGTCGTCCGAAACCACCAACAGAACGAGACGATAGGTTTCTAACTCTAGAAACTCTGAGAGGACGACAAAATACAAGTAAAATGCAAAAAATCACATTCCTCAAGCCCGTGGTGTCGATTTTTCCCGTATGATAAGAAGAAGACTAGAGGAAGCAAGATTGGCCAATTGATGTATTAACACAGGACCGTGTCTCACCAGAACTAATCGAGTAACTTGCTTACAATTTGTAAGACAACATATTCCCTGGAATTCGGCTGATTGGAACCGTGTTTCGTTTTCCGATGAGACATGAGTCAGCTTAAAATCACCAGGTGAAAGAGATCATACCTGGAGGAGGGCTGGACAGCGATATACTCAGTGAAAAATTGTTCCGCGAGAGCCCTGTTTTGATGATTCAATACTGTCTTGGGGAGCTAATTGTAACAGAAATACGTGCAGGATGTCATATGAGACCTTGTCACTCCTTTCTCGGTGGTAATTGGAGGCATTTTCATTTTTATCCATGATAATGTAAGATCGCATCGGACTCGGGGCGTAGATGAATATTGAAATACAGTAAGAATTAACCGTATGGAATGACCACCTAGAAGTCCAGAATTAAATCCAATAAAGCACGTATGGGATAGGCTGAAATGAAGCGAAAGAGGTCTTGTACCCGCCCCATGCACTCCAGTTGAGCTAGAGAAAACTGGGCTACAAGAACGGGAAAACATACCGCACCATGTGATTCGAAATTTATTTCGAAGCATAGGACGAAGAAAGCAAGCCATTATTAATGCAAGAGGTGGTAATACCATGTATTTAATGATTTTTTTCCATGAAGTTTTAAATTTTATTTTATTTCAAAAAAATTACATTGAGGCCATTTTGTAGTTTCTAATTTATAAGTTTATTATGTAGCGTTATTTTCTACAAATTTTTAATTACCTGTAAAGGACTAATTTAAAAAACCATAAAACATGCCGAGAATAAGGAAACTTTGTAAAATAAACGAAAAATTAAAAGTGGTGCGTTAATTTTGCCCAGGAATTTATTAATGAAATATTCAAAATTGTAGGTAGGTATGTATTAATAGTCATAGTACATACACTGCCGACCTCAGACCAAATATAAATTAGACGCCGCATACAACCATTTGTTGTGAACCACGAACTTAAATGGGCGTGCCGAGCTAGCTAGCGGCTTTCATGAAATGCGTGTTGCATTTGCAATAGTTTGATAGTAACATCAGCTTGTATTTTGTAACCTATTAAGTGATTTGAAAAAGAAAAATTATATTTACAATGTTATCAAATATTTATATTTTACCGCACCTAACCCTTCAAAATCACCTTCGCACGTAAAATAATATTAACAAACTAGGCAAGCAACACGCTATACAAAACAAACGCCTCGTTCCTTCCTATGCGCCGCAAGCGATTTTTTGAAAATTTTCAAGGTCAACAGTGTTTTAATGCAGTCTGTCCAAATGCCAAACATCTAATTTTTAATGACAATAACGAGTTGTCAATCTTCTCAACTTGTTTAGGAGTGAGCTAATAGATATTTATACACCAAGTGAGCGAAGAAAACTTTCTTCTCATGAATAAACATTCTTAGCTCATGTAGTTTATATGTATAATATTTTATTCAATTTTGACGAAATAGTAAAAACCAGTATAATAATTAATTGACAAATTAAAATACTAATCAATTAGTAGACTGCATGACAATCGTCGATGATAGACGTCAAGTCATCTATTTAAAAGATTTCTTTTCTGTCATTTATGTCGCAAAAAATAATGAAAAGGGTTGATAATGTCTGATAAATAATGTGGTGAGTGTTATTTTCGTTCTTGATGTTATTTTTAAATGTATTTTATGTTGCATAGTTAAAATTTTGTGAAAGTGATTTAAAGTTTTTTAATTCACTTTTGAATAAAATGTTACTTGTAGATGTTGCTATGGTGTTAATAATAACAGTTTAAGACGTCAAAATCGAATAAAATTATTTAATTGTCATTATAATAATGGTAGTAAAATACTATTAGGCCGAACAAACGGATATGTTAATAGTTTTAGAACATTGCGAAAGAAATTTTTGACAATCCATAAACAATTGTTACTGTCATTAGAAATTAGTTCTCTGACATTTGGATAGACTGTTCGATAAAATTTATTTTAAAAATCTCACGGTGCAGTCACTCAGGTTTTATTGTTTTTTCTGTATGAACCGTAACAGATATCACAAATTACGCAGAAAGTGTCGTACACTAGTGTTCACTAGTAATAAAAAGTATCATCTTAAAATATGACTACCCATATGAAGTGTCATACCAAATTTCATCCAAATCCAAATGTTCTGTAAGTTTTTTTTTAAGAACTTTGAAGCAGAATATAAGTTTAGTTAAATCGTCTTATTTTAGCCTCAGGAATTTGTGGTTAAGCTATGCCCCCCTATCTTAGAGATACCCTAAATGTGTTATATGGTACTTGGGCTGCTATGCGTGTTATTTTTAAGTTATTGACAAAAAATGCTTACATGACAACTCATAACATAAAACAAAAATCTCATATTTTTAATGATTTCCTGTACTAGTACACGAAATGATTTTTTTCTTATTTTGAGAACACTTATTTCCCGTACGATATCATTATAAAATTGTTTACATTGTGACTGAAACGGATAGTTTGCGAGAATGAGTAATAATAATGAAGTAAAATTCTTATAGATTTTATATACGGTGAAAATGAAAGATGTAAAAATTTAATGGAGCAAAATCGGAATTATCTAGCTGATGGTGCAGAATATTCTTCATTTCGCTTAATTTTTTTGTTTGCTGACATGGTTCTAGCAGTCAAAGATCTTAATACCTAGAAGGTTTATACGATATGAAACATTGTAATTCCTTTAGACTTCAGTACTTCAGATAAGAAAACTTCCACAGCAGTAATTAAATATTTTTATATTTATAGTCATGCTTATAATACTCTTTGTGAAACAATATGATTAAGATACCAAAAATCATTATAGTTTTGTTAGTATCAAAATACATAGAAAAATATTACGTATTATATTTTAATCGATTATTTAAAACTTTCAAAGATTAAAAATTAGAATATACGTATTCATATCGACGGTGTCAATGCAATACCTCGTATCTACAAAAATTTCAAAATCCACATATTTTGCGCTTTTTCTCAATGTCTGTATAACGGAGCAACAGATGGCTCTACCAGGGCAATAAGTTAGCTAGCATGCCCATAGAATAGCAAAATCTAATGCAATACCTCGTATCTACAGTGAAATTATGGCCGACGAAGTGTGAAATCTGGTAAGTACTAATTTTGTGATTAATTTACTCTTTCTATTGGATCCATCTTAATCTCAAATTGCAATTATTTCGATTATTATTGTCCTACCATTCTTATGTAATACTTAAATTATGACATTTGTGTGGTTTTTATGATTTATTTAATTTAAAATGATATCCATGCAGATACGTGTTATTGAACATGACAAAAATTAAAATTCAATATCACTCTTCAGCAGATACGTGGTATTGGCTAGTATAGCAACTGGCAGTTTTCTTCTGCGATTTAATCATCAGTGTTATTATTTTAATCTCCTAAAGCAGTATTTTGTTTTAAGTAGCTAATGCAAAACAAAATGTCTTCGAGAACCAACAAAATTTTGACAATGTGTAATGAAAAACTTCAAAATAATGAAAATATTAAACCAAAAACCTCCAACAGTGATAGTAGGAATGTTATAGTAGAGAAGCTACCAAACTTGGAAGACGTCGATGATTTTCAAAAAATGATAGAAAAAGCAGAATTTGTCTACTCCTATGCCTCATCGGCCTAAGAGAACTATTACCAGATATATTGAAGACTTTCCAAAATTACATGAAGGAAAACTGCCTATTTCAAATAAGAAATACGATCATTTACAAGAAATTAAATCAAAATTGTGTGAAAATTACTAGCCGTTTTATAATAGTTTGTTATATAAATAAAAATTTTGATATCGCTATTATCCATATCGACTTTAGAATTTCTTTTGGTTTTCTCTATTGAGTTCCCTAAGTGCAAGTCTTATATTTTTGCTTAATTTGTGTAGTACTTTTCCCCATGAATTTCAAATAAAATTGAATAAAAATGATTACAGTTTTTATTTACTACCTAGGAAACCGCTACCTATTTTGCAATTTTGCAATTATTATATGTGCAATACCTCGTATCTCACCATAAATAAAATTGGTCACTTAAATATTAAAACTCTTGTCTTTATAGGTACCTAATCTAAAAGCTTCTGTTACAAAATATGAGAATAGGGCTGTTGCAAGAATTTTTATATTACTTCTAAGTATTAAATTTTAAAAGATATTGTTCTTTAAAGAGCTTCAAATTTGAAAATATCACGAAATATCCTTTAGATATTTTATAATTAATTTTTGAAATTTAGATAAAATTTTGAATAAGTCACGTGATCTGAAACAGAATGTGACGTCAGACTACATACATCTTCAGCGGTTCTAAGGTGTCAAGTGTCAAAGTTGTCAAACAAGTGTCAAAATTTTAGAGTGGTTCAAGTTGTATAATATGTAGGTAATAAATAGTTCAAAATGAAATGATTAATTTACGATATTGTATTGTGCCTTCTTACAAAAATACTGTTAGGAACAAACCTATAGAGTTTATAAATTTTACAAAAAATGCGAAGAAAAGAAAATTGTGGCTAAAAGCAGTAGGTCGAAGAGCTGATAATTTGTCAGAATAATCGTGTCTTCATGTTTGTGAAGATCATTTCAACTTTCATCCACCTTCACGATAACAGTGTATTTTTGTAGCTTCACTTTATGTTCAGGGCAATCTTTACATCTGACCATACAGATATTTTTTTCTCGATATAGATTTACATGTCCTATAGCAGATTCAATGTAAGAATCACGACCAAAACTTTAAAGTAAAATATATTATCAATTTATATAGTAAATTCAGTTTTTATATTTTATTTTACCTCAACTCTTTAACATCCCTTATTTCGGTAGCAGTAAAACAATCATTCTGATATAAATTCAGCTATCATCCAACTATCGACCTTCGGTAAATTGTCCGACTTAGCTTGAGTGTAATTTGCAATGAATTAGCCATTATTATTTTATTATTCATTTACAATGAGCAATGTCAGCGTCAAATGTCAAATTAAAAGATTTTGTTATTAACATGTGACAAACTTTAGCCTACGTTTATTCATATAAATAATATGAATAAACGTAGGTGATGGAAAAACTATTTTCCTATTGGCTATTAATGATGTAATGTATGTGCTTCTACGTCACAGGAGTGGGGGGTAGTTTTTCAGGATGCCAATCTTTTTATTTAATTATTTCCACAAATAACAAATTATTAAAATAAAAATTATTACTAAGAAAATCATTCCATAAACTTTCATTTAAAATAGTTTTTGAAACATGTGAAACAGGCTCATTAAAAATTTAGGAAAATTAGCAAAAGTTTCATAAAACGTTTTTTTTTCACTTCCTGGAGAATTGACGTTATAGGAGTTACGAGGTATTGCATTGACACCGTCGATATCATGTTTCCCAAAATTGTAATATACGTGTACAGCGTGTTCAAAAAAAAAAACCCAATCGGAGTAGGCTATGAACAAAGAAACGTATGTCTGATCAATTCAAAAGTCAAGTTGTCAAAATTGATTACGAAATGTAATTTTATGGAGAAAAGATAATAAAGAAGGATACAGAAGATTGCCATTCACCGTTTTCTAATTTATTTATATTTTTAAAATAAGGATTCAAAAAGAAAATCTTTTATTTCTTTAGATAACCTTTTCGACAATATCTCGTGTCAAATTGACATTTAATTATATACTTCCAAATTGGCATACGTTTCTTTGTTCATAGTATGCTCCGAAATGGATATTTTTAACACTCTGTACAAGCTGTAATTAGAAAAAGTGGCTGCTGTCGATGTCTTACAAGACTTTGTTTAAATTATATATTTATGCTGTTACTTTTTGTTCTTCTTAAAATTGCTCAGTTTATTTTTTTATTTTTTAATATTAATCTAGTAACCAATACAACAGTTGATTCATTAAGCATGCGTTGAAGTTAACTTTGTGTAATTTTTGGTTCATCAGCCATGATATCAAAATAAGTAACCTAAAATTTGTTTCTGTATTTCTGCTATCTTTATCCGCAGTTGTAGGAAAAGTAATTATCCAAGTCTTGAGAGATGTTCGTAAAATTTGTTACATAATGTGAGTACTATTATATTTATGAACTATAGTGTTTTCATACCAAGATCGAATTTTTATTTCCGTGTATATGAATTTAATCTTTTTCTACAAATGGAGCTAGGCTGTTATTAGATTACAATAAAAATTCCCAAATCTGTTAAATCGCAGAATAATAAAAAAAGGTTAAGGTTCAAAAAACCCTTCCCAAGAATAGAATCCACAAATTGCAGAGTTGACAAAATACTATGGGCAGGACAAGTTAACACAGAACGACCTGTATAACCTCCCTCTCCGCTTTGAGCGGTAAAAGCAATGCCGCCTACGCCGTGAATGTCGCTTCGTCGGGAATGCATCACCGCCTGCGACGTCTATGTTATTTCCGCAAACTTCAGAGTGCAGACTAAGTTGTTGAGCTGAAAATGCTTTTTATGTGGTACATATTCACCACGAATAGGTTATGTAAAGACTGGAAGCTGGCGATGTATATTTTTTGTAAATATTGGTAGAGAATGACTAGTTGGAGATGTAATGTAAAATATAATGAAGTATTTATTGAAAGTTAAAGAATTTTTTTAATGAAAAACTCGTGCTCCTATATGATAAATTGTCTAATTAATTCATGCACTTATTTGTATATGATTAATTTGTTACAAATTACGTTACCTACATGTCACTAAAATCACAACCCTATTTATAGATCTTACATTTTATTTAAAAAATCACTGTATATTTTTTCATTGTTATATAATTAGTCTTAAAATTAACACACAATTTATTTTAGTGTTCTACGGTATTAATTAGTAATGAGTAAATATTACACACTAAAAATTTTACATTCACGTAATTTTTGACTGTATCATCATGTTTGTGATTGCCACACAAGTCGTTTGTATCATCAGTACAAGGTTTTATTGAAGAAATAATAGCACAGAAATGGTTAAGTCGCTTTAGAAAAGGTCATTTCAGCCTAAGTGATAGTCCTAGGTCGGGACGCCTAGTGAATTTTAACGAAGAGCGCTTAGGAAAAAATATAACAGAAACAACCCTCATAAGATTATAAGGAACCCCTATGAAATACATATTACTATCAACATCTGAAAAGACCCGTACAAGTATGGAACTCGACATTTGCGTCGATATCAATAATTATATTTAAAATCGCAATACCTGCACGAATCTACTAGAAAATTAATAGTTATATTAATTGAATAATGTAAGTAACCAGACTACTTTACAAAGCATAGATTAGGAATTCTATTAATTTTGATATCAATTCTACAATATTACCTACAGTTTTTTGTAAGTAATTATTCTCCATCTTCTTAGCTCACTTGGGTAAAATATAATTCACTGGTCGATTGTAAAAAAGATTACAGAATCCCACTGAAACATTGGTAATATAATATTTTCAATTTATTCTTCACTTTATTACAAAATTATTGTCTTCAAAAAACGTATCACACTAAGAAAAAAAATCTGTTGTGGCCAGCACAAGACCTCTCGCCATTTCCATATTAGGCTATATAAGTATTGTACTGCACTTCACTTTCGAACCGTCGTTTTATAACAAAATATTACAGAACTTTACCCAAATATTGTTTTTTATTGTATTTAACATGTCTTCTGCACACATATAATTCTAATTATATCTATTTTACATCATTTTCATGTCAGAGATTGTTCCAATTTATTAACCAGATTGGCGGTATTTCTAATGGATATATGCATTTTACCACAATTTTACCTATAATTTCAAATATTTAATTAATAAAACAATAAGAAAAATTAAATATACTTCCCAGAAAAAGCTATCAGAATGTCACTAAAACTGTTGATATTTGACAATGTTATAAAAATTTTAAGTGTATTAGATGGAGAATTTTATGTTCTTCAATATTTAATAAAAAAAACCTCCCAAAAATTATATTTAAAAGAATTTTTCTAAGAAACTACTACTTCCGGTTGTTCAATTGTTACCAAAACCTTTTCAGCTCTTCCCAGGAATGTCAGATTGAGGACACTGCAGTTAAATATTTTTTAAGTCTTATAGTTTTTGAGGAATCGTGACTACAACATCCAGATATGCATACATACACACACACACACACACATACACACATCCACACACACACACACACACACACACACACACAGACATCATTTTAAAAATGTTATAATCGGATTCTAGGGACCTTAAATCGTGCTTATTCAATAAAATCTGGATATGCGAATTTTAGCATGAATCCAATACCTTTCTTAGCGAGAGGTAAAAATATCATACTTCAATCACTTGACATTGTATTTTTTTTTTTGTAATAGGTATAGTATTTATGTTATAACAAAGCGCATTGCATATAATTTTTAAATTTGTGCATACGCGCACAAAACTAAATCGCCGATTACATGACTTTTCGGTTTGAATGTTAAAACAGGGACTGACTAAAAACAGTTATCTCTTCAGTCGGGCATATCTGATGAGGGGTGCAGGCGTGCAGGGTTTTTCATCCAGCGTTCATAGCTAAATAACACGACTACACGTAGCGTAGGCAATAACTTATATAGTTAATTGTAAGCACAATAAATGTCTGAGCAGTTGACATCTAGACTAAACAGAGAGATGTGGGAAAAATGATTATTATTTCTAAACAGAATTTTGACTTACAAAGATAACAAAGTTGAGATATTAATATTGGAACTATAATTTAGAAGAGTTTACAACAAACTCTGTGTATGTAACCCTGGGTTATCGTAACTCGAGGATTAATCCACTTTCATGCAATCCACCCTGAGTTACAGAATAGTCCCGATTGTAAGATGAGATTATATAAATCCCTTATAAGGCCTGTAGTTACATACCTATAGAAAAGAAACTTGAACTTTCACAAAAACTGGTGAAAATCAGCTAAGAAAATTTGAAATTAAGAAAGATTTTCGGGCCAAAACAAGGAGAAATGCATGAACTACGAAATTAATAAATTAATACACGACGCAGATACAGTAATGTGACGCCGTTAAATAATAATTATTACAGTAACTTTCTGCTTCTAACTTATTTGGATACGCTTATGAGCCGAATGTAAACAAGACAGGAACTAATACGAACACCAATGGGGGATTACAGCTCAATCGAATTAAAGGAAAATAATAAAAAATACGAATGTATATGCTGAATAACGAATATTAATAAAAAAAAATAATGAAATGGTATAATTGAGATATTTCGGAAGTAAGGAGTTTTTTGTTATAGTGCTTCGACACTAATATAAAATCTATATATAATATTTTCATTGGCGACCGAGAAACCGCCTATACATGCATTACAAATAGCGTGTTAGGAGGTGGGGATTACTACCAATGGAAGTTAAGAAATTTAAATTCGAAAGGAGGTCTAACATTCCTGTACTGCAGTTTCCAAACAGTTTTTATTTTAACATAAATTTTTTGCATTAAACTTAATAATTTAAATACACCTGTAATTATAAAGTATGTAGACTTATACAGTGTTATAATATTCATTTATTTTTATGTAAATATAACTTAATATAGCATATATTTCAAGAACATTTAGGTCCATGATGAAAACAGTTTGATATAAAAACACATAAATGTGACGTCACGTCAATTTTTTTAAAATTCGGGAGACCATAACTCGCTTATCAATAGGAATTTTTCACCGTATTTTCATCAATAATCTGTGACGAAGTCACATTGTTTCACCATGAAAATTCCAACACGCCATCGTCCAGAGAACATCACCGGCCACGGTAGGGTTGCAGAGTAGCATGTAATCGTTGTCTAGAAGCCGCTGTAGCACAAGAACAGGGTTCTGCAGTCCGAACTGGCGGTGCATTGTCCATAACCTCACTTTGAGCACATGGCTAGCACGCGGTATTCTCCATGGAACTTCACCATCCACTTCAGGGTCGTATCATGGCGTGTAAACAGTTTTCAGGGATAACTGTAACACGAAAACAGATTTCGACAGTTTAAAATGCCCTTAACATGTTTTTTAACCTTACCTGTAGCACATGGCGAGCACGCGGTAACAGCCAACAGATAACCCTCTAGTTTCCAGCCTGCCACTATCTTTCCGGGGTTTTTCGAGGCCGGCATTTCACTCTATTCTCCCACTCGGCCAATCACATTCGAATAAAGCCCTCCACCTAAACCGCGCGCGTTTGAATGAGAGTTATCAAAATCCGGCTATAAAAGATGCCACAGCAGCCTTAGAATGCATTCTGTCTTCTGGCTAGCCGTTCTAGCCAGAACCAGGAGTTCCATAGCCGTTCTATGGAATAAAGTTCCAGTACCAGCCCCAGAAGGCAGAGTCCAGATCTTCTACAGCTGTTCTGTAAAATTCAGTCACCGATTGTCGCTGTTCGACAAAGTCAAAGTTCCACAGAGTAAATATTGCTTCACGTTTGTCTTCAGAGTAAGAATATTTCACGTACTAAGTTTCTCAGAGTTAATAGTTCACGTACAAAGGTTCACGAAGTAAAGATTTCACGTACAAGTTCTCAGAGTAAATATTATTTCAAGTTGGTCAAGAATATAAATAATATTTCGCGTACTAAGTTCACAAAGTTGATGTATCCAGTTTTACTTGATAATAAAATTGTCAGTAGTTTGAATAACAATGGACACAGTTTCTCAGTCATTTATTAAATTGTACATAGTGTGTAAATATTTATGTTTCTCTGCATATAACTATTGTTTTATTTACTATTTTCTTTTTAAAATGTCACCATTATTAATTTGAAATGATAAGTTGTCATACATTTGAAATATGAACTGCGTAACAAAGGAATCTTTAAATCATAGGCGCTGAGGTTTATAAAAAAAGATTATTTTTTAAATTAATCTGTAAAATATATAGAAAAAGTATTAATATATACCTGTAGAAAATTCAATAATCTTTAACTTTTATAAAGACATAATGCGAAAACATGACATTTAAAGGTATTTTTTGAAGAAAAACAGCTATGAGCTTCAAGTAAAGTGCCATTTCCGGTTATCCAATTTACACCAAAATCTAAAGGTTTCTTTTCACATTAGAATAGGGTTGCAATACAAGGTTTCAGATTTTTTTAAATGATAGTATTTGAGTTAGAATGTAGACAAAATCCATACACATACACACACACACACGCACACACACACAGACACATACTCACACATACAGACATCATCTTGAAAATGTTAAAATTTGATTCTAGGGACATTAAAAAGTGGTCATTTACTAGAATTTCGATATGTGATTTTTAGCACGATCCTTATACCTCCCTTACCAAGGGTATCGGAAGGTAGAAAGAAAGGCTTAAATACTACACAAATTTTTAAATGGACACCAGCAGAAACAAGACCAAAAAGTAGACCACCAAAAGATGGGCTGATACTGCCATACGAAAAAATAACAAGCTACTTATAAAATGGAACCAGAAATTTAATTCTAATTTTGCTTTTTTATACATAATAAAATAAATAGATAAAGAGATTTGTCGATGATGAACATCTTAACTTCACTATGTGCATTCAGTGAAAAATTTCTTAACAGAATAATAAATACATAATATACGCAAATTAAAAAAAATGTTATTTTAGTTACAATTAACTACTAATTATAATTCAGCAAAAACTTTGTTGTTCATTGATTAATTAATAACATTATACAAAATTCTATCGTTGTTAATAATTACAAATTTCATTGTTGAACACATATTGTAAATTAATACTGAATTTGTTATTTTGCTTCACAGAGAACTGAATAATTAGGTGTCATAGATACAAAAACGTTATTTACCATCATTTTAATTAAATTTACAATGAAATGCTGCGCTTGCTAGTTTCCTATCGCTGTACAAACAACAAACAAAGCTTGTCTCTGATTTTAGTTGAAATATCACATAAATACATTTGCATCAAAAGAATGAATGTGTGCCACAAGGATAAACTCATTAAAAATAATAGACTCTAGTGTTTCATACAAAAGTATAATTATGCGCAGAGAGTGCTCCAGTCGATGTTTTGATGTTTCCTCTTTGGCATTATTCTACTTTAAGTTTTCTAATGTTGTTTTGTCTATCACACAAGAGGATGAAGTTGATAGAGAGCGTAAAATTTAATACAGGGAATGCATAGCTGTACTTGAGTACTTGATACTCAAAGCTATATATAACTTTATTTAAGTGATTAAAAGTTTCCATGTTTATAAATAAGATGTCAGAAATTCAGAAATAGTTAAAATATTAATGTTAAAGTTTCTTTCATAGATATATAACGCTTTTGAAACATAAAATATTAAAATATGGTTTTGCAGATATGCTATTAAGTTTGTAGATTACTTAAGTTCAACATAGTTCTGGATATTACATGGAATTATTAAATAATGTTTGAAGTTAGAGTTAATGCTAAAATCTCAAATTACCTCTTGAAGTAGCAAAAAGACCAAAAGGTAGACCACGAAAAAGGTAGGCTGAATGAAAATCTGAAAATTTATAAGCGAAAAAATTTAAACAGACAACAAAAATTAGGCCAAATGTAAAAATCTAGTAGAGCAAGTAAAAACTTGCCAAAGAATGTACGCTAAAAATAGAAAAAGATGTATTTCAAAAAACAAATGTATGAACATTAGTAAAATAAAGTATTAGAGAATTTCAAATTACTCAATATTTCAATTAGTTTAAAACAAATATTCAAGCTTCCCAGGATAACACATTGAATGGTCGCTTCGCAAATGCATATTCAAACATATTACAAGAAATAGTTCATTTGTTAGTATATATTCTTTGATTTTAATGTTTCTTAACTTTATTAGTTTATATCTTTAGTATGCTTTCAACTTTATTAGTTTATATTTTTATTATATGCTATTACATGTAATCTGTCGCCTGTTGTCCATCTGCACCCCATTGTATTGGACTTAGGATTAAGTCTGGGAATTTTACATTTTGAATGTATTGGTCTTTGCCAGTTATCCGGCGGCAGCCTTTATAGTAAATTTAGGAATTTCCTTCATTAGGTACTAGAATGCATGCCCAGAAAATTTTGTTTAGCACCTCCCTTTTTTGAATCTTTTCTTGTGATTGGTGCCTTCCTCTTGTAGAGGGTGGCTACAATTGCAAGAATTTGTCTTAAATTCTGTGTTTGCAATAGTAATAGCATTCATTTCATTTCTCAATTCGACAGTTCGTATCAGTCAGTTAGACAGCTCGTATTCATACAGTTCGTAGTTCGTTATATTGTGTGCACCTTATGCCCGAGTGATTTTGTGACGGCTATATTTCTTCCAATATTTAAATACAATACTTCTCTTAAATTCATTCCCTATGTTTCATTTCTTATAGGAAAATTCAACGGTTATCTGTCATATTGACAAGATGTCAGTAGAGGTTAATTTTGTTTAACTTTATCCTAAAAATTAAATTTATTTGTAGAAAAAATATTGTATATACCTTGGGTCCGAAATGTGTTTAGTGCTTTCGAGTGGTTTTCTGACTCGGCTAAATTTCTTACAATATTTAAATATAATACTTCTGTCAAATTCGTTCCCTATGTTTCACGTTAAAAAATACTCACGGTATATGAAAATTGTGACTTACCGTCATTAAATTTTAAAAATGTTCACATATATTCTTTTGTATTGCGATTGCTGCATACATACAGAATAGACTAAATACAATATATTTTTTCTACAACTGTTAAAAAAGTTGATGTTTGTGCATTGATATTAGTATGTAAAATATGTCATTATTTCATTAATTACATAACCCTAAAAACGTGTATTACATATTGTGCAAATCATTTTGTACATTGGGCGAATTATTTTGTGCACTGGGCGCATTGTTTCATGCATTGTGCACATTATTTCGTGCACTATATCGTACACACTTCCAAATTCAGACATAAAACAAGCAAAAAATGCATTTTAAATTAGGACAATGATGATGATAATAATAATGTGTATTTTTCATTATTTCAATAAATTTTGTATTAAACTCATTCAGAATTAAATGTGTCAAAATTTATTTGATAACTGTAATTGTTCTGAAATTTTCGAAACAGATGTTATTGTATTCGCAGTGTCTGTGATATGTTCCCTATTGCTGGGATATTCTATAGTAACATTTTCGTCCAAAGAGTTACATTCCAAAACTGGAGTGACCAAGTCTACTTCCGGCCTTGTAATAGTAGCATTTGCACATAAAAATTTTTGAGCAACAGAAATTTTATTTTGTATAGATCCTGTAGCCCTCTGCTACACTGGTGGATTTCCAGCCACCATGCCTCTTCAGTGCTAAAATGTCTGCTCCTGAATCGGCGAGAAGTGTGGCCGACGTCCTTCTAAAGCAATGCCCAGTGTATTCTTTAGGGTTTGGTAAATTCAAATACGTAGCTATTTTAGACGGTATTGCACCAATTGTGTGTTGTCCAACATTTTCAGCAGCATATTTTCATCATTACCAATGTCTACATATGTTGTAGATATTGGCACACCCAGAAATGGGTAATATGCCGTGATGATATATTTATTTATTTATATTTTCAGCAATTATATTTTATAAATAATCGCCGTGAATCCATATTTTTAGGACGCAAAGTAAAGTATTTTTTATAAATTGATATATTGTTAACGTGGCTATCTTTTGTTGAATTACAAACGGTGAATGTAAGCTGCTTATTATTTTTGTATCTGGTATGTTTATTATTAAGATATCATCCTTGTCTACCACATTATCTATTGTCAAGTTCGTGAGTTCATCCATTCTGCAAGCTCCAGCGATTCCAATTATTAATACTACCTGAAAATAAAATTTTTATGCAACTTACTATTTTCATACTATATTGTTATTATTTACCTTAGTCATATATATTTCATCGGAAGCTCGTGTAAGAAATGCATCTATCTCTTGCCGACTGAAAGTTTTTGAACTGACTGTGTTTTTAGAAAGGCAATTACTTTCGAATACTTTTTGATATCATCATTATGTTTGACTAATAAGGATTCTTTTAACATGGAATGAATTGACCACAAGGTTGAAGAGTTGTATTTTTCTGACAGAGCCGATAAATAGGTTAGAATCACATTTTCGCTGTATTTTGTTACTTTTTTTTTGAATCACACCATTTCATGAATAGGTTGTATTGAAAATTATACCCCTCTTTTGATTTTTTGGTAGTAAATTCAGCGTCACTTCTTTTGCTTTCCCACTAATTTCTTCAGGTGTGCATTCAATAAAGTTTTCGTCTGTATCCTCGTGAGCGGAATAAGTATCACAAATATTTGTATGCATTATTTACTGAAAATAATTATCTATTTTAATATTTATTTATGTATTTGATGCATGAAACCAACCTTAAAGCAAAAGTTGAGAAATACTTTGCTTTGATAGATGCTTGGACTGGATCCTGGAGATCCTGGACAACCTGGACAGATGAATGATTGAAGTACCAGTGCCGCCACGGCCGCCAGTGCCATCTACTGGCAAATGTCGACGTACTTTTTTCGCGGCTAGCCGCACAGGCTAGCCGTTTATATGGTTTTACCAGGCTAGCCGTGTAAATACATATTTTCGCGTTCTTATAGTGGCGCGAAAATTACATTTTCGAAGGGTGTAGGATAAAAAATATATTTTTTGCGCACATGGTACACAATAGTAGCCTATTTGTGGACCATGTGCGTGAAATATGTGTCTAGTGTAACAGAGTGTAAACATATTTCGGGCACAAGACGAACACAATATTTTTTCTACGACTAAATTTAATTCTTAGAAAACAGGTATCAATATTTAAAAAAAAAATAAGCTCTATTGACATCTTGTCATTATGAAAGATAACAGTTGAATTTTCCTATATGTTGACACATTTTATTTTGAATTTTAGCAAAAAATTGAAATAAATTTTATTAAATTATAGTCATTTATTAATACCAAGAACATTTTCACAATCTAAAATGTAAATTTTTGCTCTTTTTGTGTTTGATTTTGGAAGTGTACGCGAAATCATGTGCCCAGTGCACGAAATAACGCACCCAGTGCATGAAATAATGCGCCAAGTGCACGAAATAATGGTCCCAGTGCACGAAGTAATGTGCACAGTTTGTGAAATACGCGTTGTTATGATTACATAATTCATGAAATAATGGCATACTTCGCATACTAATATCAATGCACAAACAACAATTTTTTTGACAGTTTTAGAAAAATAGGTATTTATATAATCAGTCGATCTCCATCATGACATAGATTGTTTAAAATTTTTCCTGAAATTGCTTTGGTTTCATACAAACAGATAGAAAGTAAAATAGAACAAAACGAATAAAAATTCATTATATGAAACAAAACTTGTAATGAGGTAAAGACCATAATTTGCTTTGTATAGTTTATAGGACAATACTCCATTGAATCTAGCGTCATCGTTGCCAAACTTATTTCAGAAATGTTGAAGTTACAAAGAAATCGGGTATAATTTATACGTTAGTACCGTCAAAGCAAAGCCAACTTCAAGTCCGTAAATAACCGCAAAGGCTCGCGATCTGCAGCACAAAGCGATTTAATTTTCCGTATCTGTGAACCTTTGCGGAAAACTTGGCTTTCAAGAAATGCATTTTAATTTCTCCTACTCAATTTGTTCTCTATGTCGATGTGCTTGTCATTCCAAACAGACGATGAATAAATAATATTTTTTATTCCGATTGGAATTTGGAATTGCAGTAAATTAGATTTCATTTAACTACAACTATTGTCAATAGGATACTCGATATTTACTGGGCTCTTCTCCAGTTTCCTAGAAGATTTCATTAGAAGAAGAACGATTAATTTAAGGAACTAATTGGGAAGATATAGGTCGGTAAAATATTCATTTATAATTGAATTTACAGTTCTACATTAAAAAACGGTTAACACTGAATATATATATATATGTGCCAAAATATGTTATAAAGTGATTAAATTTATGATCTACTATAAGTAGTTCAAAGTGCGGAGGCCTATTTAATACTTATAATTTGAAAATAGTACAGCAATACAATTTATTTAAAGAAAATATATAATGTAAAAATGGAAAATAATCAGACATGCAGTCGTTTGTAAATTATTTATTTCCTGGCCGACGTTTCGACTTTAACAAAAGTCTTCTTCAGGGCTACTTTAGTTAAAGTCGAAACGTCGGCCAGGAAATAAATAATTTACAAACGACTGCATGTCTGATTATTTTCTATTTTTACATTCTGAAATCAGTCGATCATCGTAATCAACCAAAATATATAATATTTTGAACAAATTTAATTTTGTTGCAAAAAAATGTGTAGTTTTATTTTGGAATTATCACAGAAAAAAAGTTTCGGGTAAATAATGAGAAAGACAATAATAATCGCCTCATTGATACTATCAAAATCTCGTAATGATATTAAATTATAACTGTAACCTCAATAATGTCAAATATTAGCAGTGTTCTAAATACATGAAAGAAGTGAATCCAAAAGTGTGAAGCGTGTAAGCTATAAAACTAACTATTGCACAAATATAAAATAATCTACGCATGCGCACCAAATTAGATTTATACTTATATCGTTCGCCAAGTATGAAAATGGTATGCAAAAACTCTATTAATTCATTAGTATACCACAAATACATAACTCAGATTTAATTAAGTATAAATATTTAAATTCAAATCACATCTCCAACTTTACAACCGTTGATAACTTTACTTTTCATTATTTTAGTGTCTACAATCTCATCATCCAGTTGTGCTTAACATGTTTAGCGAATAACAAACTTAAACGATTCACGTAGTTCGCAGGGGCGTCGAGACGCGGTGGTTGAGATGCGATTAACCACTTTATACGTCACTAGAGCCGCCTCTAGGCTGCACTGGAACTCGAACGGGGGTAAAAGCTGGATCAGCAGGTGTGTGGGGAGACTAAACACTGGAAGTGTAGCTAATTTGATGGGGGTTCGCACGGCACGGCGATACATTATTATACAATTAGATACTGTGTTACCTATGTATAACTTTTGTAAGGAAGAGATAATTGGGTTGCTGATATGTGTTACGAAAATACATATTTCTGCAATCGACTGAAAACTTGAAATTTTAAAACTTTTCTGATTAGAAAGTAATACTGCGAGCAGAGTCTAGAAATTTTATTTATTGAACTATGTGCATATATGCTCCGTTTTTAATAAGTTCAACGCTGATGAAACACGTTGTATATACGAGTATGATCTATTCTGTGCACAAACCACTAATGGCTTGCTTTGCAGTCACGATGGTAGCACATACTAAGTAGACGATTTCAAATTGAGCAGATTCTAACTGGTGCCAATGTTTAAAGTTTCAGCAGATATTTAACAAAGAAAGTTATTTACTTTGCTCACTTGTGATTCAACATCCTACTTTGCTCACTATTTTAAGTTGAATAATAATGAATTTTGCTAGCGATTGTAGAAAAAATATCTTAATATGCAATTAAAAAAACAAATTAAATTTTATGAAAGATTTGTTTATCTTTTGTCTTAATTCCATTTTCTTATATCTAATTTCGGCTAGGTATGCAAAGTCGTCATGTTCATTCATCAACATGTTCAATTCTCACTTCGTTCAGTTTCATAACGTTCAAATCTACAAAACGTTCATCCATGAAGTTGGCGCGTATCAAAACGTATATTTCTCGCGCAATTCCAAATTTAAACAGTACATTCTAAAGAACAAATTGCAAAGAAAAATGTTTTACCCAGTACAAATAGGGAACACACATTGTTTCATAATGTACATAGATCGTACAGGGCGTACATACCTTACCTTGTACATTTTCATAACGTACAAAAATTGTCTTGTACATTTCTTGTCTTATGCAAATTCCTAATGCACATAGATTGCCCTGTACATATCTTGGCGGGTAACTTTTATAAAAATAATCTTAAACAAACATAACCTAAACGCACACCTGAATTTAGGTAGACAGTGATGTACTGTTTAATTTAGGAAGCGCGCAAGAAATGAACGTTTTGATACGCGTTAACTTCATGGATGAACGTTTTGTAGATTTGAACGTTATGAAACTGAACGAAGTGAGAATTGAACATTTTGATGAATGAACATTAGGACGATGCGTGTGTTCCCTCTAATTTCTGTAGTAAAAATTACAAAATGAATTTTGTTTTTGTTTTCATGCAGAATTTATTGCCCCGCTACATATTGTAAAACAAGATCAAAACACTGACTCAAAATATATAAAATAACTTTATGTTTGCTTCTAAAAATGGGTTCAAAAATAAAATACATACTTTCAAATCAAGAGAATTTCAGGTAATACAAATAAGTCAAAGAAATGTTCAATTCGCAAACAAAATACGAATCCATAATCTCTACTATACAAAGTAAAGCAATAAATAAAAGTACATATTTTCCGTTTGTAAACAACTCTTTTTGTACTATGCATCTTTCCAGCGCGGACAATGTTTACGGGACATTTTAAAAATTTCCAGAATTTAAAATTGAAATCCCACGCTCTTCTTTTAATCAGCGGCCGCCCTATTCGAACCTCATAAATTATTTATGATCTCGTTTACTGCTATGAGATAAACTGCATGTCCGGGAGTACGAAGTACAATTCTTTCTAATCCTAGCGCGTTGTTCTCATGTCTTCTCATTTAGAATAAGAAGTCCTGCTTTTGTGAAAGACACTGATGTAAGGAATAATGCAAACACAACTTTTAGAAGAATAATTGCGCTCCGGAAAATGATTTTATTTTGTCTTATTTCTTTGTTTTCTTCCTCAATTCTCATAAGAAATTTTAAATATTTGTATATTAGCAAATTATTTCTTAAATTTTATTCGCCTTGTCCATTTTTATCACAAATAGAAGTAGAAGTAGTAAAGTGGTTTATTGGTTACAATGCTAGATAAATACTTTGTACTCTGAAATTTTATTACAGTGGCTGCTACAACGTAACAAACTAAAACTAAAAGGTAAATGGTCTGGAAAGGACAGTAAAATGTTCCCATTGTGATTCATTGAAATTTAAATACTTTTGGACTAAAGAAAAAGTAAAAAGAAAATTATTTATTTTTTGTAGCCCTACAAAATGAAAAGGATAAATGTAGTAAGTCACATTTCTACGTATTTCATGTTAGTTGATATAATATTTAATGGGCCATAGACGCATTTATTTATTTATTTTATTGAAAGATAAACCGAACGATTTGGTTTTATGTGATTATTGAATCAATAATCGCATAGTGTGTAGGGTTGTCGTAGTGGTCGCCGAGCAGTACTACTTGATCGTATCTGGCAGAATGGTCTTTATAAAATTTATCGCACGGTTGAGTTAGTTAAACGACCAATTTGAATGTTTGTGTATCTCATGCAACAATGTGGTCCTCCACCATAACAAAAAATTATACCATTTGTACTTATAATACTACTCAATAAATAGCGATTAAGATAAAAAAAACATTTTTTTTATAATTATTTTACAAGATATTTGAAATTTGTTGCCACTGTTACTGTGACGTCACACTATTGCTATCTTTCGTACGCAGCCTACTATACAGTCTGGTGCGGAGCGAGATAGGAGTGCCGCCGTGAAGTCATGCAGACATTGAAAACCAAATGCAGTTAAATTAATGACAATTAAGAAATTTTAATACTACGAATTGTTTTAAAATTAAACGAACATTCATTTAAAATATTAAAAAAATAGAGTACTGGACCCCATTGTCTAGAAGCGATTATTTCAAACTATCTGGTTAGGTTGCTATATTGCATCATGTTTGTAAAATTAAATTCTGCTCTTAAAGAAATGAAATAATAAACAAAGTCGTACATTGACCACTACACTCTTTCATTAAAATTATAATATCAACATTATCCTTCTGATATGTAGGCTGCTTATTATACCATCTCAACGATGATTTAATTAATGTTAACAGAAGACGCACCAGTCTTTCGACGCACAACCCTGAATATCAAAATATCTAGTTTATTGAACTTATAAGATATTTATATATATAAAGAAGACAAATTGTAAAGCGGGATTAGAGTCGAACGGAATTCAGTGGGCACAAATAATTTTGACACTGTTTTTAATAAAAGTCAAGCTTTCGGCTTATTTGAAACCTTTCTCAGGACTCTAAGCTATGTTTAAATATTGTGTTGTACGAAAATTTTGACAATTTTAATATAATACTTACATTAGTTTGGAATTCGGTCGTAAGATTTCAAAAGCTAACATAGAAACGGATTTTGATGTCAAATTTACATTTAAACATTGTCAATATAATAAAATAACAAGATTTTGTAAAAAATTTATAACGTTACATTTTTAAAAGTAAATAATAATTGTAAAAGTTGAAATGTTGAAGAAACAACCAGAAGAAAACAAGATACTTTTAAAACCTGGTGGCGCCAGATAAGTATAATAAGGAATTAAAAAGTTTGATTTTTAGCAAGAAAATTTGTTTTAATTTATAACTAAATAAATGAATACAAATGTAGCATACAATTGAGTACAATAAAAAATTTTTAATAACATTTATAAATTAAGAAATTGAGTCATTAGCTGAATTGTCTGGTGGAACTTTCGTTTCTGATAAAAGTAGTAAAAAACTGTATATATGGCTCAAGTTACAAACATTACTACGTTTGTTCATGCTGTTATCATTGTTGTAGATGCGCACCATTTCAAGAAAATTTCGTTTTGTTAAATTCTTTTCTTTGTCTAAAATTATGACTTCATTATATGCAGCAGTGTGTTTCATCTGTATTAAATGTTCGGTTAGATCTGTTGCCTTTGGTTTTCGTTTTGTGTCACTTTTGTGGGCGGATATCCTGTCTTTTAGTGATCTTGGTGCTTGGTCGAAGCATTTAAATCGCAGTCCATACAGGGAATACAGTATACCATATGTGATTGTTTCAAAATTGGAGCAGGGTCTTTGATTTTGGAAAATAGTTTTTTAACTGTGCTGCAATTTCTCTGGCTGATTTTAACCGAATCATCCGAAATAACTAATTATTTGTAGTGTCACTAGTGGGTCAGTATTATATATATATATATATATATATATATATATATATATATATATATATCACATATTTGGTTTCTCATAATGCTAATAAATTTACCAGTTGACTTATTTTTGAATTTGGAATTCTTTTAACAATATAACCGTAATATCTTATGCACCACCGTAAAAATAAGGTAAACGACAATACTGCATTTGATAGAATGAGCAGAGCTAAAATCTTAACTCATACAACTCGAGGATGACCTTAATCAGACATCTTTGAAAAAGTTCCGCTCAACAGTAATATACTTCACCATTCTGTTCTACTTCTTAATAACTTCCACCCAATCTTCTTTTGGAATTCTTTCAAAATAATCATAAATTACACCATTAATCTATTCTCTATAGGTATATTTCGTCAAAAACTGAAGTGTGCCGCATTATCAGTTATCATCATGTAACATGAAAAATAAATGGCATCCCGCCAATATTTAATAGAGTTAAGTTACTTATTCATTAACTAAGTTCTATCTATGTAACTTAACTTTTGCAACATAATTTCAAAAGAAAAACTGTTTAATCGTTATTTAACTATCAAGTGTGTTAATAAGAGGTGATTAATGATTGAGACATTACGCGTTAATTGTTGAGATCATTAATCGCCAATTAACACACGTGTTACAATATTTTTCAGTTGACCGTATTTTACTGAGTTGTAAAACTAATTTTATTCCGTAACATAAAAATTTAGGTTAGTAACATCTGACACAAAAGTCTTTGTTTATGTGTTTGGGTGTTTGTGTGTTTATGTGCTCACGATTGATATTTGTTTAGCAATGGTATATGGTATCCATAGTTACGAACTAAATTTGTTTATTAACAAAAATTATGCATTAATAGGGGTCATTAATGAATGGTTTCCTATACATTAATATAACCTATTAATACACGGTCAACTGAAAAATGATTTAAAAAATTTGTTTTCCACAGCCTATCTTATGTCCTTATTAATTAAAATTAATAATTTTGGCGAGACCCTCGAACGTGATGCGGTGCACTTCATACTGTTTTAGTGCGAGAAACACCATCATTTTGCAAATAAACTCATAAATAGCTATTATATTATAGTTTTTATTTTATTTGGAACCCAAGTACCTATGAACTCATTGTTAGCTGACCACCTAATACAAGCGAGTCATTATTATTTAAAATTTACTGCTACACGTACGAACAATGATACTAAAATCCGCTGCTGCAGCATATTGCAATTTCTACTGTAACCGACACTATCACTATAATGTGAACTTTACTGACAGCGTTGAAAACGTAACACGAAACGAGAAACAATAATTAAATGTTTGAATTGAAGTTTAAAACAGTTAGAATGGCATGAATAAAACAAAATTTGCATACGTCACACATCGCCAACATCCACCAATATGTACCAAATTGTTCGCAATTACAAATGACAGCTGACGTGCAATTGTAGGGGGTCTACCTGAACTCGCATTCTATTTTGTTAATCGAGAATATTTAATTTCATTTGTTTTGTTAACTAAAAATAAAAACAAATTGATTAAAGAACAAGTAAAAGCTGACATTGCGTGTTTGTGCAAAATTCAATGGGCTAATAATATATTGAGTTCTTTTCTTAATTAAGTTGAGCGAGATTTTTAAAATATTATAAGTCTTTATTTAAAAAGACTTTTTGTGTGCTTTTGGGACGCTATTTGTGTTTTTGTTTTGTCAAAAATTCTCGTAAGATACAACATAATGAGGAATATTTGATATTAATCAATTTTATATTTCCCTAATAACTTCTAAACTAGGTATACATTAATCTTTGTTTCAAATAACAAAGTTACAATTCAATTTTTTGAATATGTCTGATCAAGGTGATACCTATGTACCATGAACGAATTAACATATTGGAATACATTTATCTAATAAATAATTAGAAAACACTCGCTATGTTTCACAAGATTTCAGCATCGGCAGTGCCCAGCTAGTATCCACATACGCGCGTTTGTTGTTATTGCAGCTCATCATTCTGGTCTGGAAAATTTCAAAATTTCGAAGAATATTTATGTCATTAATACTGTATTTTATATTAATATTTAGGATGTGGCTTTTTATACATACAGTATGTATAAGCAATTAGCTATTTATACATACAGTCGGAATTATGAGTTGCCAGTTAGGTTACGATGCAGTTTGTATTTTTATTGATTTATTTATTAATAAAAAAAATACAAACTGCAACTTATAATCTCGACTGCATGTATAAATAGCCAATTGCGAATACATACTGTATGTATAAATAGCCACATTCTAATATTTATTTATAGTTCAAGAGAGTAAAGAGAGGTCCTACCTTTAACATCTATTCATTAGTACAATTAAAGATGACATTTGTGAATGATATTTATCATTGATATTTCATTTTCTTAGTTATCAAAGTAAATTTTGTTGCTTGTTATGGCTATGGTCAACAGCGATTTTTTATCCATCCTCATTGTTTTAAAGTGTGGCTGTAGTAGGTAACGAGATTTTAATAGATAATGTGCCACTAAGCAGGTGTTGAAAAAATAAAATTACTTTTGTTCTGGTATAAAAGTTTTAGAAAACTAGAACGGAGTTTTATTTTATGAAAAATTGTAAAATTATACGACAAAATGATCTATGCAGATCTGATAGTGACTGGCATTATTGTTCTCGTTAATAAAATTCAGCTCGATTTATCACAACTTATTCAATATGTGTGTTCAAAAACTGGCAAATTCTCTTAAAGGAAACTATGTGGTAAAAACTACTTTACTTATAAAATCCATTTTCATACTTCTTGTTTAATCAATCATCCCGTCCAAAACTTGATGGACCTTCGCTGCTCTACTTAAATATTCATTTTGCGAAATTGATGCTTCTTAAGTTTATGAGATTAAAACAAATCGTTTACGGCACAATGGACTTAATCATTGATTACCAATATAATATAACGCGAAGGCCTAATACGACAGCGACACTGTTAAGCAATAGTTCCCGGATTACTCCGGGTCGGACATTAAGCAGACCACTTTGATGACATAAGTAAGCCGATTATTTTCCGGTCAGGTCTGATTAGCACCAGTTAAGGACATAGAGGAAATCATATTTGTGTCCTTTTCTCCACATTTAAGTTCTATGATGTGGTCTTTGTCTTGTATTTAATAACGGACTACAAGAAATTACACCAAAAGATTATTTCTTCTGAGAAAAACTTCACACGAATCAAGATCAAAGTAGTAAGCAAATAGAAGGTCGAAAACGTTATTTGCATGCAGTTCCTACTAGTTTCTTATCATATCAAAGACGAATGTAGATTAGTAAAACTAAGAGTTAAATTTCCATGTTTTTAGTGGAAGATTTTATGAATAAAGCACGAAGTTCAAGTTGTGGTTTCATTCTTTTTTAGATTCAGATTCCATACAAAGTTGTTCAAATAAAGAGCAGCACACAAAAAACTACTGAATATTAAACGTTGGAATTCTCTACATACAACTCACATAATCTCCTGTGAATGCTAATACCACTGTCCACTTTAATGTTCTGTTGTTTTATCATTTATAACGACAAATTAGGTAACAGCTTTCTTTACATGTTCTCTTTTCTACTGGAAAAAGTTTGTGATTACACAAAACACATTTAATTTTTTTAAAAAAAAGAACCTGTATTTATTTCAACGACAGTTTAATTAATAACTAACTACCTAATTATTTCTATTTTGAGGAAATCATGACGTAATCTTCACAACATTTACGCTGAAGCTTTAATAGCCAGTTGTACCTACATACGTCGCTTAAATTATTCTTGATGAGTTTATATTAAACCAATCTTATATTTTCGATATTGTTGTACCGTTCAAATTTAATTATTGCTATATTAAATAAGTATGATTTTCTCATGCCATATTAAAAAAATAATTACTAAATATAATTAAATTAAAAATATTATCTTTCACGAATTAACATTGACATGTATAAATAAAAAATCTGATGTGACCAACACAATACCTCCCGCCATTTAATTTTGATTAATTTAAATACATACCTTTATTATTTACTAATGCTGCAAACTATATTAATTTCGTTTGCATATAACTATTGCTTCATTTAATATTTTCTTTTTAAAATATCACCATTACTAATTTGAAATGATTAGTTTTTTGACAGTGACATTTATCCGCCAGTTACATATGTACTTTGAAATATGAACTGTGTAACAAAGGAATTGTGTTTATCTTTAAATCATAGGCTCTGAAATTTATAAAAAAGATTATTTTTTAAATTTATCTCTAAATATACAGAAAAAGTACTACTGTATGCCATTAGAAATTTCAATAATCTTTAATTTACGTAATGACATAAAATGCGAAAAAAATTACATATACTTAATTGTATTTTCAAGTAAAGTGCCATTTCCGGTTATCCGATTTACACTAAAATCTACTGGTTTCTTTTCATATTAGAATATGGTCGACATACAAGGTTTAAAATTTTTCTGAGTGACAGTATTTGAGTTAAAGCGTAGAAAAAATCCATACACATACATACATACATACATACATACATACATACATACATACATACATACATACATACATACAGACATCATCGTGAAAATGTTAAAATTGGATTAGACGGACCTTAAAACGTGGTCATTTACTGCAGTTTTGGCAAATCGAACAGTATAGTTTAGCGGTCGCTAAGCTATCATGTGCGGATGATTAAAGTTAATGTTAGCTCAATATTTTTAGGCTAAAATGTTCAGGATACGATGTGACCAATTTAATGGGAAATTAGAAGGTTGTGGGGTAAAAAGTCCTGGTCACACTATTCAAATTTAAATATAAGAATGACCCATCCACCCTATCATTTAACTAATTTAAACTAATGTAATAGATATGTACAATTAACTATTTTTCCTGTTCAGAAAAGATCCCGCTAATTGTATTCCTAATTAAAGATATGTAAAAAATCAGAGCGTCACTTTTAAAAGAGTGAGTTTAAAAAACTGCAGGTACATTTATTTATACTGCAAAAGGAAACACGTCATCAAAATCTTTATTCCTAACATTACATCACAAGACTACAAGTTTATTTTAGAAAAATGGATAAAAAGAATTATACATTTACAAAATTTTACCGGCTATTTCCTTCGTAATTCACATCACACAATAAACAAATGAGATATTCACACAGTTCATAACCACTGCGACAATGAAATATACATTTCTATAAAAACATCAACCTTCTTTTCATACAATCTTTTCCAGAAGCTCAACAATCATCTGCTTAAAATTCTCTTGGTAGTATTGTAAATATTTCATGATGTTTGTCGCGGAGCATTACCGTAGCCACGATTGCTGCCATCTGTGCGGCGAGCCTGCAAGAACTCGAGCAACATGCATCTTCTGGATACGGCCACAATTCAAACTTGGAATCTTCGGTTGACATCGAAAAGCAACGTGCATATTCTGCAGGAAATATTGCAACAACTGTACGGTTTTACAAAATGTGAGAGGTTTCGCAAGAAATATTTTATACTTTCTGGAAAGATGGATTATGGTGCATAAGAGTTAAATACGTAATAGTTGTGTAAAATATGTGTTTTTGTTTATTTTTTGCATAGTACGTAAATACGAGTAGTAACAAACTTGCTTAATTTCAAACACAGTAAACTTAATTTTTTATACAGAGTGATGAAAAATGATTGAAATTTTCCGCTCCATATGAATTTGACATTTGCCGTTAACTTAGTATGACAGTACTATTCTACGGGCGTACCTTTCAAATATTGCAGCTGTCAAGAAAAATCTGTAGAACCGTTTTCTTTATCTTCATCCGAACGAAAATATGTTTCTATTTTTACATTTCCAAGACTTTTACGTCCCACACAAGGTGACTTGTAAGTCAAGTATGACGTTTAAAAGAGCTTGAAATTAAAAAGCCAAGCCTTAATTTCATCAGACTCATGTTTAACATTTTTCTAAACTTGAAATTTAAAAACGGCTTGTAACAAGCTACTTTTAGTTTAAGGCTTTTAAACTAAGGTAGCTTGGTAGAAAACAATTTTATCACAAAAAATGTTCACGGGTCCGACAAAGTCGTATTTTATGGAGGTAAACGTACCTTTCAATGATTCATCATGTTAATAATGCGAACTTCCAAGAAAAACAAACTGATGTTAAAATAACTATCTTCGTTACTTGTCAATTTACTTGACTTCAAAAATTTATAAATAGGATTTTATTACAGCATACATAATAGAGATTCACGGACTTGGCTTGAAGCTTGAATGCTTGGCTTGGCTTGGTTAAAAAAGCTTTAATTTTCAAGCCAAGCCAAGCCTTTGACTGTCAAGTAGCTTGGCTTGAAAACAAGCTTTTTCAAGCTTTTCATAAAATTATTGTGGAGTCCGACAAGACCGTATTTTTCCGGCTTCCCTGTAAATTTGGTAACATTGCAGGCTATGTCATATTAATTTGTCATCTTCCCTCCATTCACTGTTAAAATTTCATGATAATTAGGCAGACCGTTCGGTAGTAGCCTTTGATTGAAATTAACTACTTTCCCGTACTCCGTCGGAATTATGTTAGTGTCAATACGAAATTCTGTGCGAAACTTAAAAAATCCGCTGCAGAAATGTACGATTTGTTGAAGAATGTTTATGGTGATGAGGGTCTACCTAGTTTTCGAGCAGTTTAGAAGATTTAAAGAAGAAAGAAAAGAGATCGGAGACGATTAACGCTTCGGCCGTGCACTGACATTGTTTTTTCGAAATGTCAGTGATTGTTCACATGGATTGGGTGCCTGAGGAGCATTTCGTTAACCAAGCATATTACAATAAGGTTTTGATAACCCTTCATGCACGGGTGAGAAGAAAAAGGGCTGAAATGTGATGGATTCTCCACGAAGACAACGCGCCGGAACAAAACGCCCTGTCGGCAAGACATTTTTGATGAAATACAAAATCACCGTGTTGGTACATCACCCGTACTTACCTGACCTAGTGCCATGTGACTTGCTTTTATTCCCAAATTGTAAATCTGTGTTAAAAGGTACCAAATTCGGGGCCGCGATGTAGCTATAGAAAAACGGCAGAGCTTATGGACAACCTAACAAAAAAGGCCTGCAGGCATTGCTTCCAACAATGGAATATTCGCATCGGGCGGTATATGGCTCGGGGAGGAGAGTACATACATTGAAGGTGGCAATATTTGTTTTGCGTAATTTTATACATTGTCAATGTTCTAAGATCAATTTTGTTATTTAATTGCCACACCTCGTATTAATATAAAATACGAAGAAATGTGTATAAGTACAACACAAAATTTATTGCCAATATCAATCATTACATATAGAAATATTGAATATTTTTATTAAATATTTATTAAGTTAAAATACTTTGAATAAAATCTAATTAATTAAATCATTACGTAACTGAAATAAATTATAAACACAAATCTTTAGTAAAATAAACTTTTTAAATTTATCTCATTGTACTTAATTTTAAACATCTACCAAACAGCAAACATCAACAAATATTAAATATTTATGACCATTGTAATGCTACAAATTGATAATTTTGGTTCAGAATGAAAGGAATAATATCACTTAAGATATTTAAAAATATCCCTGTTTCACTCAACCAGAACCACAGACGCGTTTCGCTCTTATTGGAGCTCTACAGTGTGGTGTACTGACGCGTCTAGGAGGCAGTAAGGCTAAGCGAACAGATGAGAGGCTAGTTCAGAGACTGAAATCTTGTGAAACATGTCAAGTGATATTTTTAAATATCTTAATTTAACCAAGTGTCACCATCATAATGAACTTTATTGTACTTTTATTATTAATATCACTTAACACCGGAAAGTAATTTGGGTGAAAGACTGCGTATGATGATTATGATAAATACTATAGTTATATTTTGTTAAATAGTTCACAAATGTTGAGTCATATTTTTGGTAGCAAAGAATTTACAATGCTTTGTTATTCTACTATTTCCAAATCGTAGGAAAGAGAAAGTTTCTGTTTGTATACATATATTTCAATACTATTCATAGCAAAATCCCTAATCTACCCCTAATAAACTGATTTTGTCTGTGGGTTTAAAATAGACAACAAAAGAAAGAGTGAGTATTTCAAGGAAATTCCCATCTGTTTAGGGTTTTATGATTACCAGATGTATTTGAAGTAAAAGAAATAGGTTGACCGTTACATTCTATTATGAAATTCCAAAAATATGTATTTAAACACTGTTCTACCGTAAGTAGTAATTTTCTGTCTCCGGGGTCTTGAGTTTTTTTTAATTATGCAAAATAAGTATGAACGAGTTTTAACAGTTTATTAGAAGGTTATTTCTTCATGTTACCAAAATACAATAAAGTCAAACTAATGTATAAACATAAACCTATAATGAATGAATGGAGTAAATAAAATTTATAAGTACTTAACATAAAAATTGCAGGGTTAAAACTCGAAAATAAAATTCTAAATATCAATAAACATTAAAAATTGTAAAATACTTTTATTTGTCGTCATTAGAAAAATTTTATCTATGTATACGATTATACTTTTAATAAAAAATAATAAATTATGTTGATCGTTTACTGTCAAATATAAAATTCAATTAAATATTCGTATTAATATTGTCATATTTTACCGTCTTATTTCATCTTTACACATAGTTATTCTTCAGTATTACCAGAATGAATTTATGTAAAACTAAACATGGTACAATGGTATTACAAAACATTTATATATCGATATATCGGATATATCGGTATTAATTTCACATCGAATATCAATATTCAAATCTTGATACCGAACTAATAGTTTAATTTCATATATCAATACCTTTATATTACTTAATATACTGTACAAATAAATGACATGAAATAAAACTATCATATTATGTGCGTGCGTAAATAAGTTCGCGCATGAGCATTTACAAAGCTTGAAAGCTTGAAAAAGCTTGAAAAGGCTTGAAAAAGCTTTAAAAAACTTGATAAAGCTTGAAAATCAAATCAAGCCTAAAAATTTAAAAGCTTGAAATTTTCAAGCCAAGCCAAGCCTCGTGTCCATCAAGCCCAAGCCAAGCCAAGCCCAACATTAAAAAAAGCTTGAATTTTCAAGCCAAGCTTATTTATTTCAAGCTTGGCTTGGTGAATCCCTAATACATAATCCCTTTTCATGGTGTAAATGCCAAAATTGTAGTAAAGAGTGATTATAAACTTGTAAAATTTTTGTGAAGTGTTTTATTTTTTAACAATGTTTGAACTAAGCTTGAATTTTCAAACTAAAATAACTAATTTTAAGATTTATACATTCTATTATTATTAATTTATATTTATTCACAATTTTATGTAACTTAAGTACTGAAGTTAAAGAATAAAAATTTTCATAAACATGCATACAAAAATCAGTTTCTTTTAAATGTATTGTCTATAAAGTAATAGTTTCCTGATATTTATCCCACGAATTAAGTTTCTTTAAACTATTGCTCTTGCCTTAGTTGCCAACTAGTTGTTATATACAAGCTTCCACATGGATTTCGAATTGAAATTTATCTCTTCTCTAGTCTAAGAATTGTTAATTATTAATGATTATACTTGCTCGATATGAGGATTTAAACTTTAAACTAGGAAGGCAAAAACAATGTTAACAATTAAAATTTCTTTCAAAATATTTGTTTCTAAAATATGTATGATGCTAGAGAATTCCGGGGAGAAGCAATAATATCAGTTTTCTTATGTTTATTACTCGTATTTTAAGATGCTGTGAATTGTTACTCATGCGTTGTTTGATATGTTTAATGTTGCTTAATAATTTACACTGTTAGCTTCCTCAACCAAAGTTGATTTTCTATTAAATGGAAATTTCTTTTGTAAATCTGTGTGCTTTTAAAACTTACTTTTTCTGGTAGCATATTACTGTAAACATATATTCAGCAAAGATTATGATCCCAAATAAAATAAACTGGGCAAAACGGATGGCAGATAAGGACAAGATTCTCAATAAAATAATGGATTATCCTATCATACAACAATTATATGAAAGGAATTACACGACTCATTACAAATATATAACTTCCTATCATGAGACTCATATAAAAATTGAGTATCATCTGTCGGAAGAGTTGGTAGTAAAAATATCGCCAAATTGACTTTTCTTGCATTTAATTTTTTAGGAAATACAAATACATCACTAAAATAATCTCCTAATTACGTTAAACTCGATGTATTTCATTTTTATATTTATATGTAAATTTAGTTTACCCATATATATATATATATATATATATATATATATATATATATATATATATATATATAGTTTTCCATGCAATGTTTCGTTTATAGGTAGTTCAATTCGCTCTATTGTCTGTGCTGACTCCGACTAGGAAACTATATTTTTCTGCATCGAAAAGCGCACATGCGGACAATTATTGATAAAACACATAAATGGACACGAACATAAACAAAAATGCTAAAATACACGCCTATGTTTACGAACTATGTTACTATATACGTCGTCTTATGAACAGATCTATAATCTATATAGCAAAATGAAACTACAGCAATTACGTATGTCGTCAGAAATCATACACTTTTTATTCTGCAATTACATTCTTACAAGAAGATAAAAAAAAAATAGTATAGTCTGTTTAAACAAATTCTGCATTTGTAATTAAATTGTGTTCATACGGTTTACTGCAACATATTTATTTAGTCTGCATATATGAAATACAATTAGAATATGAAATTCTGACATAGCTTACATATCTTCTTCGCAAGATTAATTAAATTCTACTTCAACAAACACGAGCATTTCTAATCTGTTATATTTGTGTAACTCTATTGCTACAATTTAATAGATTTAATAAATGCTAAACAATTTTGTTGTAATTTAAGTTTTTTTTTGGAGATATCGAGTATGCCCTGATATTTTCGTTAAATTTTCTACCAACAATAACAGAGTGTTTTCCGATATGAAATCGGCGATTTTCCCAAACTTCTCTTTCATTGTGGGAAAATTAATAATACCACTTCGAACTTTTGGGAAATCGATAATTTTCACGCTAAATTTAACAAGAAATAAGTTTCGTCTTTGTCTGAGTTCTGAATACGAGCCACGGTCATGTTTCAGCGAAGCTGTAAATCTAGAAATTTAAGTTAGTTTTGTTTGAGAAAGTAATTGGAAAAACTGTTTCTTTACTCGCTTTTTAAAAGTAAAAGTTTTAATTATTCCTACTGCTTAACAAAACGAAATGTTAATTTCTGCTAAAATATACCTCAGGAGCTATTTTAAATCAAATTATCGTATTAGTTATAGAACATACAGGGTTATTGAAAAGTATAATAGCTACTTTTTATTATTAATTTTAAACCAAATGCCATTTTTGTTACCTCTCGCTAAAAGAGGTATTGGATTCATGCTAAAATTCGCATATCCAGATTTTATTGAATAAGCACGATTTAAGGTCCCTAGAATCCGATTATAACATTTTTAAAATGATGTTTGTGTGTGTGTGTATGTGTGTATGTGTGCATGTGTGTATGTCTGGATGTCGTAGACACGATTCCTCAAAAAATATTTAACTGCAGTTTCCTCAATCTGACATTCCTGGGAAGAGCTGAAAAGGTTTTGGTAACAATTGAACATCCGGAATTAGTAGTTTCTTAGAAATATTCTTCTAAATATAAGTTTTTGGGAGTTTTTTTTATTAAATATTGAAGAACATAAAATTCTCCATCTAATACACTTAAAAATTTTATTATATCTTGTATAGATTTAGAGATAGACACTATAATTAATACTCACGGTAGAGTAATCTAATCGCAGAGGCTAAGGCACTAAGGAAACCAGTTGACAAATTGCAATGTTTATAACATAGTTTGTAAATGACACATGTCAATGTCAAAAATGAAAAGTTTTAGTGACATTCTGGTAGCTTTTCCTGGGAAGTATATTTAACCTTTCTTATTGTTTTATTAATTAAATATTTGAAATTATAGGTAAAATTGTGGTAAAATGCATATATCCATCATTTAGAAACTTCCTCATAGAATGAAAAATGGATATAATTAGAATTATATGTGCAGAAGACATGTTAAACTTTGTAATTTAAACTACTGGACTCAATAATAATTATAATGAAAATACCCATTTGTCCCTATTTTCTAAATCAGTCTATAATTATCTGTTCAAATTCATTAATGTTTTAAGCAAATAAATACAAAAGAATTTGATCCTCATTTTAATTTTGTCGTTAGGACGAAATGTCAAAGTAATAACTTTTCATTCACTAATTCAGGAACATTTCATACTTTGTATTGGAACGAAGTTAACATTACGATCACTATTACCGATGGCAGGATTCTCCTAGCTTGGAGTATCGTTGAACCGAGAATTTACCGATAAAAACAACTTTTCCTTAATAAAATTATGAATGGTTGGACTCGAGTCTTTTATTTATCTAGAAAAACAAATTCGTTCTCAACAATCTGAATGTATTTTACGAAGTTGGTCGGAATTTAAGATGACTCTGAATTCTTTTTTTTTTTCTGTTTCTGGACATTGGCACATTGCCACATCGATTAAAGAGAATGTACGTGAAGATTCAAATTGCTTGTAGTTTTTTGTGTTTTTGGTACCTGAAGTAATTTACGAATGCTGATTAAGAGTTTGGCTCAGTGCACAATTGAGGATTATCTTGTTGAAAGTGTTGCCAACTTCATGATATATGAGAAAAGACGTGTTAGTTGCCAACTACAAGTGCGGCAAAATTTTTTAATCAAAAGCTAGATCAATATATGTTAAGATATAAATAATTTTTTAAAGCCTCACAAAGAGATTATTTCTACATAAATGGAAGTTTTCAAATACAGCCACAATTACTATGCTTTCTTAAAATCAAACGTAATTTCATAACAAAATCAATGTGATTTTATATTTTAAAACATGTTTTCGTCGTGCGTATAATTTTACCTATTAATAATATTTTCAATTAAATTAGCCTATTCATTAAACCAAACCTTATTTAAAATAATGTCATCGGGATTTTATATTTTAAGACACATTTTTACATAACGTGTACATGCGTATGAATATGCATGTTAGCAGTAAAATGTATTTTGAAACAGTATAACATAATTTTAATTAAATTAGAGCCATGCATTTAATCAACCTTATTTTAAAATATCAATGTTATAATATTTTTACACATTAAATTCATTAACTGTCTATCTAATACAATTAATGTTGCAAAAATATAAACAGCAATATTAAAATTTTACTTATTAGAAAAAGCTAAAAATGACAGAATATTCATAATTATATTTCCAGACAAATTTCTTAAACTAAAAGCTAATTGAATAAAATGCAAAAATATGGATGTTCTTTATGGTATAACTATTTCGTCATTGTAAATGATGTAAAGTATATTTAATAACTATTTGCAAACCTATTTCTGATCAAAATACTGGCGCTACTAAAAATACTTCTTATTTCGAAACCGATCATTGTATGAGTATGGCAATATTTCTCCGTAAATATGATAGCATTAAACAAGGTGTTCTGCTTGAAATTTTATAATATAAAACTAGCAAAATAAAAAAATATAGACTTGTTTGGTTTTTGTAGGACTATTACATTTTTTACATGATGAAAATTTTTTATTATTATTTTGTTAAAAAATTATCCAACCCCTTAGAGAAATATTTTGAAATACAGAAAGGGATTAACTTGGTTGTTATAAAATTACAAGTATATATATATTTACATGTTGCGTGCTTCGTTTGGTTTATGATAAAGCCTTCTCGCTTACCATATGACGCAACCGGAATCGAACGAAGAGGGACACTAAACCGGATATTTCAATAAATGTATTTTTGTTAAAACCCCTACATTATATAGTTGAGTGGCTAGCTTGCTTACTCGGGTATCGGGTGTACAAAATATCAGTCAAAATGATAAAACTACACGTTCAATAATATTATTAATATTACTGAAAAATATTTACCATTAGAATAAACAATTGATTAAGGGTGATTAGCGACCGGTTGACTAGCATTGTTTTTACCTTCCTTATGTAAGGAAGGTTTTGTCTTTTAGTCGAAAAATTCGACGGTGAGTTTTTAATAAATAAACACGTTTCAGGGTCCCTAAAATATGATTTTAGTACTTTTACAATGACTTATGGATGTATTTATTTATTTATTTATAAATTTGGAGAACCAACAGTTTTAACAAACCAATTATAGGTTCCCACATATTAGCAAAAATAATACATATAAACAGTGTCTATGCCTTAACTAAGTAGCATAATGCAAAACAAGAATAGAAAATACAAAATACAAGTAAAACAAATAAACAAGCAAAATAATAATTAACACAGAAAAATATATCTGAATGACGAAACACTGAAGTACAAGACTTCATTATTTCTTTTTTAAATGTAGTGAAATTTAAATAAAAAAATATATGTATGTGTGTGCGTGTGTGTGTATGTGTTTTTTTCTCCGCAATATAATCCATAAACGATTGACAGGGACAAAACAATGCTCACAACTGCTCGCTAATCACCCATAATCAGTTGGTCACACTAACGGTGAATGATGTAATGTTATGTAGTCAATAAACTTTTTAAATTTACAATTATCCTATTACCATATTTTTAACGTTAGAACTCATACTTAAATACTATACCATTATTGCCCATATATCATTGTCCAATAATATTGTTAAGGTTAAGAGTTTTTTCTTTTTTGTTTAGTAATAGTTACAGCCCAAACAATATTTCGTATATTGTGCAAAACTATTTTTAATGATAAATTCCAACCAAGTAAATAAACAGTTGTTATTGTTTATAACTGTCAGTGGGAGTTAATTGATATTTCAAGTTTAAAAATTAATTCTAATATTAAATTGTTTCATTTTGCGTAGTCTTTGGATTTTATCTCACAAAATACAGCACGACCTATTTGATTTTTCTTAGAAAAACTTTTATTTTTAAGTAGTCATTTTTGCTTTTAAGCAAAATCACTCAAGTAAACTGTCATTAGGTGAAACCCCTCCTCCTTCGGATTGGACATTTACGATGCAGTTGGCTTTCGTGTTTGTTGCTAAGCAAAAAATTTCGTGAAAAATCAAAATTTATTGATAATATTAGGAAGTCATGTGATGTTACTTCTGAGAAAATTTAATATACCTACGATCTAGATGATAAAAATAGGCAAAATTATTCAAAATCTGGGTGGCTCAAAATACATTTTGTATAAAAAAAATCTGTTGTGGCCAGCACAAAACCTTCCGTCAATTCAATGTATTTGTACAAATCAGATACCAAAAGTTCCTTGGAAAAGATTCTATATATCCTGTAAAATTGTAACACGAACACACTATTTTTTACAAATTCCATATTGCAAGTTCCTTTGAAAAGATTCTATAAATCCATTATAATTATAACACAAATGTACATTCTGTAAATTGTACTTCACACTTCCTCATTCCTATACAACGCATCTTTTTCACACAGTTCTTCCTCTCTCAAATATTCTGCTACACAGTCCTTCCATCTTCTCTTTGGCCTTCCTCGTACTCCCGGCATTGAAACTGCAAGACATTTGCGAAGGACACTCTGTCACTTATGTTACTTTCTGATCCTATACTTTCCACTTTAGTTTTACACTTGACACTGACATCTGTCAATTAGAATTTTTTGAATATATCTGCTGTTTCTATAATTTTTGCAAAGCAGACTGATTTTTGAAAGTTAACCTCTCTTAATCTCTCTATAACTCTATATTTATTGAATATGAAGGAAAATGTATAATCAAATCTTACAGAGAATAAAATTTTCTTTCATATTAATGATCATAAAATGTCGAAAAATGATATTTAACTGTTTTTTTTTTCCAGAAAAACTGTTAAGATTCTAAGGATCTTAAAACGTGCTTATTCATTGAAAACTTACCACCGAATTATTTGACGAAAAACAATACCTTCCTTTTGACGGAAGGTAAAAACATAATAATCTTCTAAAACTATAAGTTTTTACAAATTAGAATGAAAAACATTTTATTAATAAACCAATATTTTAATGTAATTTGTTTAATAATTAAACTATTATGTTCGTTTAACATCAAAAGCTTTAATTATTTCTATGCAAAATTATGACAACCACCAAGTTCCTTTAATTAATATTCATCAAATAATTAATATTAAAATGATAACACTATCAAAAAAATATTATTCAAATTCAACCCTAATTTGACACCACAAAATTAAGATTCTTTTTAGAATTTTAATAAAGTCTGCCGCGCTTTTGCCCACTCAGAATTACAACTGAACCGACAATTAAAGTGCAGCGACTTCTCACTTTTTTATTTTTCTCGGAAAAATAAATGAAAATGTGAAACATGGCAAAGAACAACCAGAAAAAACAAGAAATTTGAAACAGGTAAATTTAATGAGGAATTCAAATATTTGATTTATAGCGGGAAAATTTGTTTCAAGGATAAGGTTAAATTTTATTTATAACTAAGTAAATGCATACCAATTTTTTTTAATAAAATTTATAAACTTTTATCAAAAACGAAAGATCCACCTGACATTTCAGAGAATGACTAAATTATCTTATCATTTGTGTGATTCCAAAGTGCTATTAGCGAACTTCAGTGTTTGAGACCAAAATGAGCTTAACATCTACTATAATAGAATATGAAGAAATATTGCGACTCCTTGAATAACAATGAAATTTTTTAAATAATTACAAAGTTGTAAAATATTAAAATTTTAATTTAACAATGAAAACTTTCTAGAAATATGAGTACAAATCGCTTTCAAATTAGAGGATATTACAATTAAAATTATAATAATAAATGGGTAATATGCCGTGATGATATATTTATTTATTTTTTATTTATAATAATAATAATAATAATAAGAATAATAATAATTAATAATAATAATAATAATATAATGGTGTTCCCCGTTGCAGAAAATAATATTATTTATAAACGAATTCTAGAAAAATTTAAATGTATCCACTTCCATTTGTTATTATATTTATCAGGAATATTTGGAAATGTCTGCTTACAAAAGACTTAAATCAAAATATATAAAGCAGATTTTATTAAATCGGAATTTCATGTTTTATGGTAAAAATGTTTGATAATATTAACATAAATTTTGGATTCGATATTATCTACTTGATAACAGATTTATGGTAGTATCAAAGATTTTGAATTCTTTACAATTCTTGACTTTATAATCATTATTTTGAATTATAAACATGCATGTTTGAATATATAAATTTATTGAGAGTGCACGAAAAGTTTGCCTTGATATTTTATTCATGTTGTTCCACTATAATATCTCGTGAGTTTGTGAATAGTAAAACATATACATCCGATGTATATTTATATTCTTTTCATGTATTTTATTTATTGTTTCGTATTACTGACACAAAGATTATCTTTATACACTCGTAATCCTTGCAATATATCTTGTTAGAAAACGAAATAAAATAAAAAAAACCTGACGTGGTCAATATAATACGATTACTTCCCGCCATTTAATTTTTATTAATTTATATTTACTAATGCTGCGTTAAGTTCCTTTGCATAATAGTTATTTATGATATAAGTGTTAAAACTGACATTTTATGAGTGAGTGGGGAAGTTTGTGAAACGAGGCGAAGCCGAGTAAAACAAACCCCACGAACGAAATAAAATCACTTTTAACACGAATTTCATACACTATTTTTCCTACGATCCTAGTTATGTATTAGTAAAAACTAAAAATTATAGAATGACATTTATGACAGGTCATGATGTATTTGCTATGAACAACTGAAAATTGTTTATTCTAACCTCTATTTCCAACAATACTGTTTTAAATTCCAATTCTTTAAGCGCCTTGCAAGGAATTACTATAAACAATTGTGATAATTGTACTATAACAATAAACGTTTCAAAATAATTTGTACTTCTAATAAAATACCTATATAAATAATTTCAGTACAAAAATATATTTAAAATGAAACTACGTTTACTTATGATCACTAAATGTAACTAGATTTTGTTATATTTTTAACACTTAAATGTAACTAGATTTAGTTCTTTTTTAACACTAGTGTTAAAAGTAAATTTGTTTTTTTTACTTTTAATCCGTTGTCAATGACAACGATTTAAAAGTATTCACTGTGTTATAAACTGTTATTTTCAACTCGCTAAGCAACCGTTAATAGTGGTCGTAGGAAAAATATTTTAACTATTGTTCTATTTACTATTTTCTTTTTTGAATGTTACCATTAGATATTAATTTGAAATGGTTAGTTTTTTGACAGTGACATTTATCTGTCAGTTACGTACATTTGAAATATGAAATGCATAACTAAGGAATTGTGTTTATCTTTAAGACATAGGCTCCGAGATTTATAAAATGGATTATTTTTTAAATTTATCTATAAAATATATATAGAAAAAGTAGGTACTAATGCATACCCGTAGAGAATTCAATAATCTTTAATGTTTATAATAACATAAATTGCGAAAAATAACATTTTATTTATTTATTGATTTATTCAACACGGATACTCAATTACAGAATAAATATACAAACAATAATGCATAGAGTATAGTAATGTTTAAATAACCAGGTTATATACCCAAAGAAAAATACAAAAGTAGCAAAAACAAACAGCAATAATTATTATCAATACACATTGTAATTACATAATTTGGTCAAGCATTTTTTTATATGCAGACAAAGAAGAAGAAAAATCTAGTCCCTCACAATACATGTTGTATGTGCAACACATTGAAAAAATTGGCGAATTAAGATGATAATTGGTCTTAGCAACAATATGGGTAAAAGTTTGACAATTTCTGGAATTATATGGGCGTACATAAAAATTTAATTGAGTCAAAATATCAGATACATTCAAGATATTGTTTGCAATTTTGTGTACAAATAGCACTTGTTGTTTCTGTCTTCTTACTCTTAACGTTTCGGCATGAAAAATAGATAATAACTCGTCGTAATGAATACTTGGGCATACTAAATTAACACGATAATAACAATATTTGTAGAACTTCTTTTCCACGTTTTCAAGGAATAATATAGAATTATTATAAAATGGAGACCAAACCGAACCCCTCCGAACCATTAAGTCATATAAAATTTACATTTAAAGGTATATTTCGAAGAAAAACTATTTTGAGCTTGAAGTAAAGTGCCTCTTTCTGGTTATCCGATTTACATCAAAATCTAATGGCTATATAGGGCCGGAATATAAGGTTTCAATTTTTTTCTAATGATAGTATATGAGTTAGAGCGTAGAGGATCTATACATACACACTCACATATACACGCGCGCACACACACACACGCACGCACACACACGCACACAAACAAACACAGACACACACGCACACAAAGACACACACACACACAGACACACACACACGCGCACACACACACACACAGAGAGACACACACGCACACGCACACACACACACACACACACACACACACACACACACACACACAGAGAGAGAGAGAGAGAGAGACCGCGAAAATGTTAAAATTAGATTCTAGGGATCTAATTTCGATATACCACCCTTGCCAAGGGGAGCGGAAGGTAAAAAAAATAATAATATTTATTTACATAAGTCAGGAAAATGGTACATTACTGTCGAGGAACCATAATAAAATACGAGGCAATACGTGTCGAGTATTTTACGGTTCCGAGTTAAGTACAGATATTTTACTGACGAGTTATGTATTATTTTTTTTTTAAACCTTTAATTATAGAAAAATTAATTTTAAATTTAATAATTAAATCAGATTTTCTAGAAATATCTAGTAGTTCTTCTCTCGTTACTAAGGTGACGGAAAAAATTTAGTAAATAAACAAAAAAATTTACTGTCAGTTCTGCATTTTTGGTGCGTCCATGTGCATTTCTTTCCATTTGCGACGTCTTCCAAAGAGGTTCCTTTAGAAATTCAAGAGGCATTGTTATCTGGGGATTAACATATCTAATGTAAATAACGCAACCATAAACATTAATGTCCAATAAATTAAAAAAAAAAAACCATGACTAGTCAGGGAAATACAACTTTCGCTCCGCATTTTAGGCGCGAAAATAGTATTTTCGCTCCGGTTTCAGAAGAAAAGATATATTTAAGTTAAAATTGTACTATAAATATACGCCACCTAACACAGAAAGGGCAGCACTACACATATATTATTTTTTGTGTGGTTATGTAAACAGTTATTAGTGACTGCGAGGTTTTACGACAATCCGCTAATCTGTGTCGTAATTGCGTCAAATACGTGCACAAAAATAGTTTAACGCCGAAGCAAATTTATGAATACACGGCAAATATTTTGGAAACGTATTGTCCCTCATGCACCATGGTAAAAAAGTGGGCAGCTGAATTTAAACGTGCGAGGTATATGATTGAAGGTAAACCTCGCAGTGGAAGCACTGCATCTATTACCAGTGAAGAAATGAACATCAATCCGGCGAATCTAGCTTTAAGAAATGGCAGAGGCTGCTGGATATTGGACATCTTCTATGAACGGGGTCCAAACATTCTGATCAATGAGCTAGGAATGATGAAAATATTCCGCAAGGTGGGGTCTCCGGGTTCAGACGGTCGATAAGAAGCTTTCGTTTCCAGACGTTGTTCGACTTGGTACTCCATTATGATTATTAATTAATTTGATCCTGATATGTTTACGAAAAATAAAAAAAAAGCATATGGGTTCACCACCTCCCAAAAAAGACAATATATACGTTACTTGATTATCTGTGGATCATATGTACCAGTATATTACATTTAAATAAACATTCATCTATCATTTAGAGATACATATGTCTTTTTACTATGAATAAAGTATTTTGCTCGGTACAATATTATAATATCCTGCATCTGTGATCTTTATAAATATCGCTTGTACATATTTTTAATAACGATGAGAACCGGGACCGGTTAAATTCGATTCTAATTTTAATATTATTTGGGTATCCAGTTACTAATAACGGATTCTTGATTCCGAATCGGACACTATCCAGACTCGAGTTTAGAGCCTAACCAATTTTCGACTCTGAGAATAAAACAAAACGAATCTGTTTGGGATGCGACAATGAATATCGATTCCAGAACCGAAACTTTTCGGATCTTTAAATATTTCACATAACACAAGGTGTATTACAAATTATTCACTAAACATTAACAGGTAATATAATTTGATAAATGATTTTGGGAATAAATTAACTCCACATTTTTCCAACCATATTTTTAACTAAATTAAGTAACCGAAGTACCTATATCTAGACACAAATTTTAATAGGTACACACCTGTTTCAATTGTAACAAAGTAAATTATATTATTCATACAGAAATATACAAATTGTTAATATATTATAATCTGTCAAATGCACAATTAAACCATCTGTCAAATTTTTATCCGCATCAAGATCGAGGTGATTAATTAGACCGTGTCATTTATACCGTTGTTAATGGTAAATGATATTGATGAAATAAAAATCTGTGGTTATGTAGGATTATTCCCATGGTTACTTTAAACTTAAGAATAAATCATTTCACTGAGCTTGGTAAAAAAAAAACATTAGATTCTATTCCAAAAATATTTTCAGGCGGCTATTAAAAATCCTTTGACAACCGTAAAACACTAATTTCTTACATCTGCCAGAGACTACTTTGCGGCCGCTTTTATTTTACGGCCACTTTTACTTTACGGCCTTTATAGTCACTCATTTATTTAAATTGCAAATATAGGAAATATCGTTGACGCTATAGTTATTGGTCATTTTGTTATTAAATACATTAAATGAAGTAAGTACTCATTTTAGTTCCAATTTAGGTTATATAATATGTTGTTACTATGAACACGATTTTATTACCTTAAAACAAGAGAGAAGAATTTACCTACTTTTCTTTTGTTATTTAATGTGTCAGTAACAATCATTTCTTTATTGTAATAAGTACGGCACAATTAAATTACACAAATGAAGGAATGGATGATTTTAATATTCGGTGAATGTCAAAGAAATTCTGTTAGAGTACTTCAACTTTAAAGAGAAAGGTATTAATAACTGTGTTGATAAATACTTTTCTTTTGTTTTAAGGTAACAAAATCATTTTCGTAGCTTTTTATGTTTTATTTTGTATAGAATTTTATTAATACATATTTTAAAAATAAATGGGCGACATTTTGAAATGGTTACCAATACCTACTAGATTTAAAGTTGTACGCTTTTCCGCTAAAACCGGAAATGATACAAAATTCCTACTACCTAGTTTAACTATGTTTATTAACATTTGCTTGTATCTCTCAAAATATACGAAATATTCTTGATGCTGGATTTTCACCCTGAGTGGATTCCTACATTTCTTTCATGGAACGTTATTAATATTTCTTCATTTCGCACAAAAAATCTAACATTTTAATTTGTTTTCAAACAATGCGCAATGTTATATAATTTCTATGATACCTATTTAAGCTTTAAGTACTCGCGTGCACTGCATGACGTTAGTGCTTTGATGTTCCTGAAAGACATGTTTTTGGCAGGTTATGCAAGTTGTTTTCTTGATCTGGGGCAGATGTGACACCTTTTTTGGGTTCTTGGCCAAGACATTGCAGGTGGGTCGACGACCATTGCCTTGTCAAAGTGGGTTTGCTTTTGAACTTAATGGCGCGCTGTACTACTAAAATATAGCTTCAAACTTTATCATAGAAAAATAATAATAATGTACCTTTATATATCTCAAAACTATGAAAAAAGAATTAATTTGGGGATAGAACTCTACAGAAAAAAGTATGTGAAAATAACAATACTTTAAACTTCCGTTGGCGTCGTACGACGCCACACGAATACCTACTTAAAGGTTAATAATATTTTGCAAGAAACTTTCATTATGAAATTTATACAGAGTATGGATTTATAAGTGACGAGAGGTAATGTGCTGGCCACAATTTTTTTATAAATAAAAATGAAATTAGCGAGAATAACTGTACATCTTTGCTACATAATGTTTCTGTTAATATAAATTGAGCATTTAACACTGGATTATCCAAATCCACATTACATTAATCATGACCCTAAAAAGCACATTTTAATTTAATAAACAGATTCGCACTTTTTTAGTAAAATCCTCCAGTTCAAATTAAATCAAAAAACAAACATATTAAAAAGTTACATTCGCATTAGCACTTAATGTGCGTAGCGCGCACTCATCCAGGGGCGTGCGTCTCTGAGGGCCGATGCGGTGGCCGTGTCTGGTGGCATCAGTGTCGTGCGGGCGTGGCAAGACGACACTCTGAGCAGCGGATAGCAGCTCCACATTAAACACAAGTGAATTAGTGGCAAAGTGTGCCGGCAGGAGTGCTGCGGTATACTGCAGTCATTGGGAAGGGGTTGTCCTACTTGACTTCACCCAGTGACCACGAATATGTTCATTTTCATTTTATACATATCATTGAAATTATCATATAACTGCAAAACAAATTATTTAACTAAGTGTAATGGATGCATGCACGGAAAAAATTTCGTATATATAATTTACAAAAAATATTTTGTAACTTTGTTATAATAATTTTAATGACAATTACCATTATAAAATATCACAACAGCTGATATACTTTCCTTGTTATGTTGCATTTATTACTAAAACTGTATAGTTCACTCATAATAGCAAAAAAGACAATACATACTTGATTTGTGAAATATTCTACAATGGGCCCATAAACCATAACAAAAAATAATAAAATGTACACTTTATCCTTAAAGTACTACTCAATTTCTTTTATCAATAAATAACGATTAAGATAAAAAAAACCATTTTTTTAATATTTACTTTGCGAGATATTTGAATTTATTTCCAGGCCACAGATGACGTCAAACTATTGGTATCTTTCTCGCGCAGCCTACTACAGAAACTGGTGTGAGAAGGATAGCTATGGGTTTCTTTAAAAATAAAATGCATTTATACAAAAAACAATTATGACTTTTTGATACCACGAATTGCTTAAAATTAAAAAAAATGATTTATGGGCCCATTATTGTGATAAAAGTAACAATTTAGTAATGAGCAAATATTTTTCGTAAAAATTAATTAATTTTTAGTTATTTGTATATACAGCGAGTATAACAAATTAGGTTTTATATAAAACGTCTTAGATACGCTTTACAAGTATGCTGTTTAGAGTAACCAAAATAATTTGGTAAAAAAATACCGTACTGTACTGCATAATGACATACTTGTAAAGCGTATCTACGACATTCTATATAAGACGTAATTTGTTATACTCGCCATCAAATAAATATTGACTGATACTTAATTTCTTCCCTTCTTCCCACCCTGTTCCTTGCCCTGCGGTGTTGCCGCTTCTTCATAACTTAGCATTTTCAACATGACCAGTGGAATTGGCAACAGTGTAGAAATCTCCATTCCACATTTATTTGACGGCAAGTATAGTAGAAGAGAAACATTTGTAGGGTGTATGTAGTAAAGCCTTTTACAAGTTGCAGTATTTTAGAAGCTTTATTTTAATATTGAAAGTTACGAATATTGTGTGTATGTGGTTTTTGTGTGTGTGTGTGTGTGTGTGTGTGTTTTTTTTTATAACATGAACATGGCAGACGATTTTGTATATATATATATATAAACAAACTGATACATACTTTTAAAGGTAGGTCTATAGTTTTAAACGTTTGTCTTTGTATGCTTGATCAAGTTCACAGTACGGATAAATATTGTAATAAAAGTAGGCTTTACCGAAAAATATCAAAGTCATAACACAAGTAAATAAATGTAACAATAATTTTCAGTTCTAATTCAAGTGAAGAAAGTGAAACTAACAAAAGATAATTCACAATGGCGAAAGAATAATATTCAGCCTTGGATCACTGTCACTACATCAAAACTGCGTTTGAATGGTAAATCCCGCACTATATTCGATTCTTTTATAACCTATCCTGACCTCGGACAACCACTCGTTTCTGACAAGGCAAATAATAACTATGAAATAAATAACATGAGGGTAATGATTTATCAATTTTTCCAGTTTGCCAAGAATTATGTTCTTACCTTTATTGGTTATACCAAAAAAACATTGAGATCAGCTGTGTAAATCTATAATATAGTATTCTATATTGCTTTTTATTTCTTTTTATATGTAATAAATGTGACGCATTTTTTTTATTCGGAAGTTAAATTAACTGTGATATATTTCACTTCTAATTATTATATTTCCTATGTAGGTATAAATAGAACAAATTTTTATTTTTTTGTTATATTTATATTTATATAAACTAGCTGTAATAATTTTTTAATAAAATATAATTGGTATAATTCATTTGTATTTTCTGCTTTTCTTACCTTTTATTTTTCATTGTACCACTAGTAAATAATACAAACACACGTTTAATTTCTACTTAATATTTAACGTAATTTTAACAATATATAACGTTAAGATGATTATTTTATCAATATTAGCAACAAATTTGCTATGAACGTAAAACAGTAATTAAATATTGTTAAAGTAATTATTAAAAGGGATTATTTATATTTTTATTATTGTAGTTGTTATTATTAATTTTTGTAAATTTGAAATCATTTATATATTAAACGCTAGCAGTGTTATTATAGTACATGTGACAATAAATTGCGGTAATCCTCGAGTACAACAAATTGTAAAATCTACAGTACTTGTTTCACCACAAAAAATATTGTAATTGTCACAACATCTACTTGATGTCCTAATAATTACCTGTTTCTGTTGTTCGCAGAGTCACATTGATGGTAAAACAGTATTTTTTTTTTTGTATGCATAAAAGCCTGACCGGTTGGTTGTGGTTCTGATGGCCCGGGTTCGAATACGACCGGAAGTCAATCGGCATAATTGGTATTGACTTCTTCAGTATAAGATGTGTAGTAATTACCGAAATCTGCGAATAAAAATAGTTTGGCCAATCCAATACCGAGGTTTAGTGCAATATACTCGATTGTCACGTAATTTTGAGAGCGACAAAGATTCGTAAAGACCCAAATACCTAAAGTATAAATACGTGTGTAACGTTTTTAATTCTACAAGAACCAGTCTATTTTTTGAACATGTTTTTCTTCTTCTTTTTTATAATTTTATATTATCGGGTAAATTAAAACTTTCTACAAACACCAATCAAGTTCAGATGTTTTTATTTTTTAATAAATGATAAATGAACAAAATAAAATTTTAAAATGAACGCCTTGATTTTAAGCTCATTATATTTTCACAGCCGTATAATGAACAAAATAGAAATGAGAAGATATTTTTAACTAAAATTTTCTTTTTGCGTTACTTTGTTTTCTATGAAAAACCCCTCATTTATAAACAAAGTTTATAAATTATTTCAAATTACATAGGATCTTTCGATCTATGTGTCATTAACTAAATTAATACAATCATTCTTAACTTTTTACTGATTATGTAATTGCTACCGTCTTGTTTTTAATTAGCGCGAGTAAATGATATCTTATAAAAAATTAATACTTCTTCGAATTTTTTATTTAGTACAGCAGGCAAAAACCATTTTTTTTGTAGTGTCTATTAGTGATCTAATAACAGTATTCATGGAAGCTATTGCTATGCCTACTACTTTCGAATTAGCCAACATGTAAATAGCTAATATACGTGATATGATTAAGACAAATTAGAAGTTGTGTAATTCAATTGAATAGTCAACTATAGGTTTTTTAATTAAAAAACTAATTTGACGACTTGAGGTAGTATTTACTTGATTTAATTTTTTGAGCAGATTTTTAAAAGTCCTTCAAAAACTCGTAAACGTAAAATTAGTACAACAGTTTTAAAATTTAGAAGAAATATTTATATTAAATTTTTTGAAACATTATTTTAATTATACTAGATAGGTACGTGCGATTAATTCATATAAACACTGTTTTACTTAGTTCAGAAGTAATAATATAAATAATTCGTTGACAGCTAATACGTTCCTAGCAAGGATATCGTATATGAGTATGTATTTGGGTAAATTTTAATATGGATATTTTTAATTCGCTTATGTTATAAGACTATAATATGGCAGTGTTGCATAAATTAAGTTTACGTTACTATTATTTTCATCATTAAGGCTATATTTAAAGTAAATAAATGATCTGTTGGTACTATTTATGTATAATACTTTTGATAAAAAAATTGCAATTGGTACAGACTTAAATAATTTTTATTATTGTTCTTTCTAATTTACAAATAAACCTCATAACTTTTTACATCTGCTATCTACTACTCGTACCTCGTGTTTTGTATTTTTCTGCAAGATATTCTTAAATGCCTTAATGATTTTTATTCTTTTCATCTTAGAATGATTTTTTTCTTTTTCGAAAGCCAAATGTTATTTCTTCAGTATCACAAACTACATCAGAACTTTGCAATCATTCTAATATATATCTTCATAAGAAATAGCGTGTTATTCAAGTCATCAATAGTAATTTATAGGTATCTTTTGTTGAATTGTCAACGATTTATTTTGTTTTGTTGTTCTTCCCATTGTAAGGGCCACTTCCTTATAATATTATTATTAAAAATGCGTAATATTTAAAATAAATAAATTGGTAAGTCAAAACTTAAACATCACTCAACACAGATATTCGTGTAATAAAAAAATATTTTCAAATATAGGTACATGTAGGATCCGTATTCACGTTTGTAATACGTAGAAAAGTGACTCCTTTGGAGTACTTTCTCAAAACGTACAAGTGTCTGGTAAATGTCTTTCAGTATAAACATATGTAAGTACTATTAATATTTAATAATTTAATATCTACGAAAGAATGAAGTAGACACATTTAACAATAATAAACCTAGATGATATATTTATTTATGAAAACATATATGATGAATTAAATTAAAGGTCGTTACCCTTAGCGAAACATATTTGATAAAATAATAAAGCAAAATATAATAAATTTGGTGAAGTATAACTATAAATTTATCTGATCGGTATCAATTTTGTTCAATCACCTTCAGAGCAATATTTATACAGAAAAATATATTAACGGACTTCTCGGCGGTAATTGTAAGGAATTATATCGTTGTTATTTCATAAAGTAGTTAATTTTTTTAATTTTCAATATTTTGTTACACATTTCTATCAACAAGTACGGCGTTACTTCCTTCTAACATCAATATTGATATATGTACCTATACAGGACATGGGCGTTTAACATGGGAACCAATTTTTTCAAATACTATCTACCCCGCAGAAATTTGTAGACTGATTTGTACATACAATGTTAGAGAATAAAATTCTGAATTTTTTATTCTTAAAATTTTGAAATTTACTGCATTAGTAACTGAATAAACTTAATTTAAAGAAATGGTAAAAACAGATTTAGTATGCACGATTTTAAGGAATGAAATACTGAATTTTGACATGTTACTTGGCTTTACAGCTTACTCGATGTTCATTTTTAGAAATATGTATTTGCTCTTTTACCACAACTTTAAATTAAGTTTACTCCGCCATCCATAAATTTAGAAATTTTGGCAATAAAAAATTCAAAATATTATTTTCTATATCTATACCGCATTATATATCTATATCTCAGAATAAAAGTGTATTAAATCAGGAAAGCATTTAAATGATTTTTGAAGGAGTTTTACGTTTGGAATTTCGAATTATTCTATCAGTGTATGTTATTATAACCTTTTTAATTATAATAATGCATAATCTTTCAAACCTAATTTCTTTTGTAAAATATTATTTCAAATTTGGTGCTTCAGATGTTGCAAATTTCTTAAATTTGCTAAATACTATTTTCATTTATATTGAAAGGACTGCTTCAAACAGGACTTACCACAGTAGTCCATTCGAAAGAGGAGATAAGGTTATGTGTATTCGAGGAGAAAACCAATTTTCCGAAAATATGGACTTAATACTGTTTTATCCTGGGGTACAGATATGTATATGGGAAATATGGTATTTAACCCGCGATCGGTACCGCCTCCTATAATTACGCGATCGGTAACGCGTTAGATTTTTTCTAACACAGCGATTTTTATATTTATTCACCTTATTATGTAAAAATTATTAATGTTGACATTGGCAGGTATTAATTAGATTGATTTTAAATATAAATAAAACAGTATTTCATATTTTTTACGTTTTTATATTATGCGAAAATGTCAACTAAAATATACATAATGTAAACAAAAAAAAGCAAATGCAAAAAAGAAAATGTATATGTCCTCTTCTCGATTTAAACACTCCGTGCAGGTCAAAGCAATTTTAGTATGTTGTTATGAATACTGTGATCTGATGGAGCGCCTTCATCTGATGAACGACATTCTTCTATTTCACGTGATGTATATAGCTAATCATCACCTTCTTCTGACAAAAAGCTTCCTCTCAAAGAGCTTGCAAATGTTTATATTCCTGTTCGTACGACATCACCATACTATTACTAAACAATGTTGTCAAAAAACTAAAGTTTTCAATGTAAAAATAGTAACTAACTTAAAATTCCACGATAGGTACCGCGTTAGATTTTGTCTAACATATTGACACGACATGGAAAAAATATGAACTGATCACGTATGCTGAAATTTTCAAATAAACTGGTACTGGGGATAACTGAGGGAGGTTCTTGGGGAGGCATAGCAGGACGGCCTGAGATGTAGGGCTAACTGTTTTAAAAAAATATGGATAAATATAAAAATGTTAGAAAAAATCTAACACCGGTACCGATCCCGGGTTAAGAAACACTGTTTTCCCATGTTAAACGCCTATGTCATGGATTCTCGTGTTCATCCTGTATACAAGAGTAAAAATACTTGTTCATTTTCTTCTTATAATTACACGTTATAACGTAGAGTACCCAAACGAATGAGAACCCCTCACAAATATGCAAATTCAGAATCCATTAATTTGAGAAGTAGATTATACAGGCATAGTACGGAGTGGAATATTTCAGAGCTTAATTTAAAGTCCATAGTAAAGTGAATAAAAGTTATTAACTCTGTGTCTGACCTTTAACAAGTTGCAAATAACCTTCAAAATTAATATTTGACTGTCACATTAAATTGAAACTAAAACTAAGTGACTCAATTATAAAGTGTATAAACAATATATCTACAGATGAGTATTTGTCACCTTGTTTCTTCTGTTAACCGTCACCGTAAATGTAGTCCAGCAAAATGCTTGACGGAAAAAAGAATAAGGGTGGCAAGACGTCAAGATTTTTCGGGATATGTCCTGTTTACAAATGTCCAGGGACGTTCGTGAGGTTTTTTATAAAGTATCCAGATATCGAATTGGTATTTTTTTAATAGCAGGAAAGTGAATCATGAGCATCTGAGCTATACTCTTTATAAAAGTTTTTTGTGTTTTCGTAATATGTCACTTATTAAACATATTTTGCATATTATACTGTTTCTTAATAAAATCTGATTTTAAATTTCAATATTAAACCTATATTTTCAGGTTAATTTTTATCTAATATTTTCAAACTGGCTCCATCACTATTTTCTGTCCAAGTTTCATACTACACCTGCGCACTGTGTGCACAATAAGTAAAGTCAACGAAGCTATAAATGTTAAAATGTAGGTAATGTATAGAATATAACGTAATTCAGGCTTGTGAAGAAATTTATATGTATATTTTTTCGTTGTAATCATGTCGTCCAAAAATATGTATATGTAAATTTCGTGTTCCTTTTATGTCACTGTGTCAATTACTTTATGTTAACCTTCCTGGTACCGTGATCAAATAATTACAAATAATACCGTACGGGGTACATTTGTACCCCAATCAAGTTTTATTTTAAAACTCAAATTTTAAAGTGAAGATGGTTTTAGAGAGTTACATTTTATAAAAAGTACATTGTCGGTGCGAAAATTGTTACAAATTATTTATAATTACAAAAGATATTAATAGAATTCAATTCCTGCTGCACTCCTCACAAATTATTATTTTATCAGTATGTGCTGTACACACAAATCTCTTGCATTCTCTACAGATCTTTCTCGATTTTCTGTCTTTAGTCCTTGGACACTGGTAACATCGTCCGCTTCCTCCTGCAGCATGCAACCGTTCATCTTGGGGTATTTCTTTAGTCACGATTTCATTTAATTCTGGAACCACACTGAGCAAATCTTGAATTAGTAATATGTGGCAATGATTTGTTTCCGTTCTTGGTATCTCGCAATAATATTCCTCTTCACCAATTGTTGGCCAAGATTCAAAATAAAATTTGTCCTGTCGTCTAAACTCTTTGTGTGTATGCCGGGAAATTTTATTTCCCACAACAGAAACGCGTTGACGTCTGCCACGTCAAGAAGGTGACCAAACAAATCTACTGGCCAACGGTTACTGCTGTCTGGCCAAATGTTCTTTCCACAAACACGACACCTTCAGTTTCGTTGTTACACGGATGAAAACACTACTCAGAATGACAGAAGCATATAATTAATATGTATTGCGCATGAGCAGCTTGTCAAATTTTGACAAGCACAAGGTTCCGTGCGGGGTACAAATGTACCCACATCACTAAATGGCATTTGTTACTTTTATTTATAGATTATTGATTATTGAATTATTATCAAATTTTAGACATATTTTGTGACAATAAAAAAAAAATATGAAGGCGTAAAATTATTTTAAAAATGGCAGCGAAAAATGTACCTCTGGGGTACATTTGTACCCCGCACGGTACCAGGAAGGTTAAACAATATGAAAATAGCTTAATTATTTTCATGTATCAACTGGTTATTTAAAACAACTGAATAACTTGGATGAACACTAAATTCATAGAAGCAGACGCGTAAATCCAGCAGTGGAAAATTAAGAATAAAAAAATAATAAAATATTCACTTAGATATTCTTGAACAACAACTGCTTTATTTCTTTATATTTTTCATACAATACAATGACGCATGTGTCAACTTATCAAAATCTCAAAAAACAAAAACTGTCACAATACGAGAAACAATTTTTGGTTGCTATATCACCACACGCCCCCGTGATGTCTTCATCATCACTTTGTATCCTGTCTAATATCGGCTATATGATGAGGAATACCATTAATGTCCACACTCACCGGTGTTTCGTTGCCTGTTACTGTACCCGTGCGCCATCTTGTAGTGCATCTAGCTCCTTGAGGCCTCACGAATACAGTTTCACCTATCTTGAATTTGTTGCCGCTTCTTTGAGACTCATCTTTACTAACTTCTCCTGGACATCTCCATGTGTATGTGTACACTCCTGCGCTCGGAGTTGTTTCTTCATTCATTGCTTCTTTAGGTGTACAATTATACCAAAATACCATTTCTGGAATAGTCCCACCTGTTCGTGCCGCCATTCTTTTGATTGTTCGATGATTTCTTTCTACAATGCCATTTCCGTTGGGTCGGTTGGCGCACCGGAATATCATCTTTATACTCCATTTATCGCATAATTGCTTAAGCTGATTAGAACGAAACGTTCGTCCGTTGTCCATCAATAATTCTACAGGTGGCCCTCGTTCCATAAATACTTCAGACAACACTTTAGTTACTTGTTCACAACTTTCATTTTTAATTAACCGCCAAATAGCAAATCTGCTTGGTCCGCAATCAACAATGGTTAAATATTTATTTCCTTTAAAATGCGTAACGTCACAGGCTATTCGTGACCATGGTGTCTTTAGTCCCAGTTCTCCAGTTTCCCAATGAATAGGTGCAGGATCAATAGATAGACATTCTTTACATCTCTTAACAACTTCTTCAACATCCTCTTGAGTAAATTTTTCAGGTGCATAACAACGTCTCACAACATAGAGTGTTCGATTTACGCCAAAATGGTTCCACTGATGTACTTTTCTTATTTTATCAATTTTTTCTCTTGCTGAAGAAGAACAAGCTAAGGCACCAATCTGATCAGATGCGGTCAACCATCTTTTTGGAACTCTTGTCAGTTTGTCTGCTTTATTCTGTTCAGACCGTACTAATTCCACCTTGATTGACAAATTACATTCTTTCATCAAATCAGATAATAAAGTCAATCGTCTGTGTACCAATGCTTCTCCAATACCATGAGTTCTTATTCGCCGATCTTTTGTTAAAATCGAAGTGACCCAGCTAAATACTGTTGCAGAATCAGTCATTACAGTTAGTTCAGTTAAATCCCATTTTATTGCCAAATTAATTCCTTTTAAAACTGAGTTTAGCTCTGCTAAATTAATATGTTGCGAATCATTTGGCTTCCTTAGCCAAGATGCATCTTCTACGATTTCTCCATCAATTTCTATGCATACTCCTACTGCTAGACTACTCGCATCGCACCAAACTATTCCCTTTTTTCCAGTTGTTACTGCCCATTTGCCTTTTACTGGATCTCGCACTGCCACCTCTTCCGTAACTTCTGAAAGCATCGTTGTAGCTTTTTGACATGCTTTTTCGTCCCATCGTTGATCTGTCATACTTCTCTTAATGAAGCTACAAGCGGGTCGTAACCATTTTGCTATTTGTTCCCATACGGCGCCATTTTCTAAGTTTTTCTCCACAAATATCACTTGTGCCAGTATGACTAGACACGTACTGATTTAATTCACGGTAGTCCATTATTGGCCTCACTTTGTTTTTATTACATTGAACTACGGCAAGTAAAGGAATTAAACCATCATATTTACCGTGATAAGGTCGTAACCATCCACTTTTGATCCACTCTTCCACTTCATTGTCAAAGGCAGTTTGAGATTCCTTAGAAATTTGGTACTGGGCCACGCTATTTTCTAATATAGGCTCGACGACTCCCGCTTTCCACTTCCATTCTACTGTCCATTTTCCATTGGAAAATAAAGCCGAAAAATCATCGTCTTGAATCTGAACATCCGTTACATTTGCTGCTGCTACTACGGTTTCTATCTTATTTTTCTTTCCAAACAAAACCTTACCACTGCTATCAATAGTAACGCCTCCCATCATCGCTACTGCATCCATACCTAGCAACATTTGATATGCAGGTAACACTTCCGCAACTAAACAATCTAAACTTAATTCAGTATCTTGTACAATTACTCTTATACAGCAAGAAGCATTGCAAATTACTTCCTCACCATTCATCATAATCACTAGATACTAATTGTCCCCTTTTTGCGACTGCAGGGGAAAGTATGGTTCGTGAACATCCAGTATCCAATAGGGCCTTAACCCGAATATTAAATACATTTATAATAAGAGTAGGTAGTTGCGCTGACGAAGACAGAAAACCACCCGCACAACAAGAAGCAGTTTTCCTTAGCAGTTTTTTGGTGTCTTACTGCAAGCAGGTGCAATGTGGCCCGGTTCTCCACATGAGTAACAGATAATTTCTTTGGTCTGCTCAGTATTTCTTTTCATCGAACAGTTTCGAGCAATATGTCCATCTTTTCCACAAATAAAACATTTTCTAAATCTTTGGTGGTCTTCTCTAGATACTCGCTTATCTCCCAACTTTGCCACAACACTCGTTTCTAAATCAACAACGTTTGTTAACATTCTTGCCCTCTCAACTACTTCAACTAAACTCATCTTTTCTAAACTACAAGCAGCCTTCAACTGACGCTGTATTTCTATCGGCAATCCATTCACCAACGCACATTTAACCCAATTCTCATTAATTTTAGAATCTACAAGGCTTGCTAGTCTTCTTAGATCTGACACATAAACATCCACAGCTTCTCCGGGGAGTAATCGTCTTGATATAAATTCTTCATACGCCCTAAATTGATTTATTGAAAAAGCCTCCCGTAGCGCTTTAGTTAGTTTCTTATAATCTTTTTTCACAGATTCTGATAGACTCTCATAAACAGCAAATGCGCCTCTTGATAAAAATAAAGGTAGGAATGCTTCTAACGATGTGATATTTTGAAGTTTTGCAACCATCTCTAATTTCCGAACCCATTCTGAAAAATCCCCATCTCCGTCAAACTGACTTATGATATCTGTACATTTAATTGATACGGACATTGCCGAAATAGCTTGTTATTTCAATAAAATATTCACTTAGATATTCTTGAACAACAACTGCTTTATTTCTTTATATTTTTCATACAATACAATGACGCATGTGTCAACTTATCAAAATCTCAAAAAACAAAAACTGTCACAATACGAGAAACAATTTTTGGTTGCTATATCACCACATTTATTTGTTTAATTTACTTGGAATAGAATAAAAGTAATCAATTCAATTATTATTTTCTTAGAAAATAAACGCCTACCTATTTAATGACATGTGTTTTATTCTTTCATTTAATAATAAGACCTGTATTAATCAAGTCAAATAATACTGCGATCCTTTATATATATTTCCAGCAGAGTATGAAATCAGATAATGTATACAATGGCTAGCAATGTACAATACATATTGCTGAATTTTTATAATGGTATTATTCCCGTAGAAAACTCTGCTCAAGCGTGACTTTTGTGGCCTAAGGTTAGGTTAAAGAAATATAACAACAATAATCTAACAGTTCAGAGTACGTAATATTTTTAATATAAATATCGTGTTACGCATAAATAAATGTATTATTATTATTTATCATTATTAATTATCATTATTATTAATAATCAATATTTATATTATTAATAATATCTTGAGACCCTTGTAGAATATGTTTTAGAATTTAATAACTTTAGGCCTTGAAGTTCCATAGGTTTATTGCTGTATAACATATAATAATTACATAGGACGTTTTGGGCAAAATCGGCTGATAAAAATGAAGTTTGTGAAAAATATGTAACAATAATGTATAGTTTACATTCAGCCTTTTAAGGTACATTCAAATAATGTTATATTAAATACATATTATTATTTATAGTCTACATGACTTTAAGTGTTATGAATAATAGAGAGCCTCATATCTTGTAATGGTTTGCCACTCAACAGCTGGCAGAGGACTGACGAAATACGTGTCAATGTTATTGAAAATAAAATGGCAACCGAAGATTTGGTCAACCAGAAATATAACTGCGGAAAGATGAATAAAGAGCGCCAATTTTGAAAATTGTAAATAACATTATTTAGCCGTGTTGTTATTTTTGAAATCAGTGTGATTTTTGATGAGTTAATGCAATCGAACACATGTCCTATTCAGAAAATGAAATTCACTTTTACTTAACGTATAACAAAAACTAAGTTATGATTAAAAAAATCTTCAAAACATTTTTTGAGTTTCATGGAAAATACCAAAATTCTACGTTTCCTTTGGAAAACAGTTTTCCTATCACTGGTCGAAAGGCTATCAACAACCGACTCGGTTCCTAGGGGTAAAATTTAATTAGTGGTAACTGACTGGTGTTAAATGCAGGAAACATTGCCAGGAATAAGACTATAAAACATTCGCAATGACGTCACATCCTGCCCCTACAAGGTATGGTATCCTCCATAGTGGCGCTACTGGCTGTGGGCTTGATGTGAACTAACACGCTGTACTACGTAATTGCAAGAGTAAACTACGTTAAGTTAAGCAACGCCCTGTATCTGAAGTGTTATTCTGCGCCCGGTGTCAGTGTGTTGATAATCTGCGTTGCTTAGCAACAAGTTGGAAACAGCCGCGGAAATTTGAAATTCGCGATGAGGTTAATGCGTACAGGATGGCAGTCGACTCCTCGTTATGTTTGTTGAACGGCGAGGGAAACTTTGTTGTTTATATGTTTGTACTCTGACTTCTATGAACAATATACAAGGTGGTTCCTATTCTAAGGAATGAAATCTACGTAATATATGCATGTATGAACATACATACGTAGGGTGGTAAGTAGTTAAAAAAATAGAAGCTCTCTAAAACGGTAGTAAGTCATTTAAAAAAGATCTATTTAAGTCCGACACTGTAAATTTGAAGGATAATGCGCCTATTGAAAAGAGAAGTTTACAAACACTTTTTTTCTACAGTCTATATACAAAGTAGGCAGTTCCGCTCGCTTTTGTCAACGCAAAATGTCATTTTGCCGCTCATGCGCGACAAATTAGCAAAAATGCACGCTGTCCAATTTTTAACTATGAAATGTAGAGAAATGTCACTTGTCTACATTCCTAATGGCAATGTTTAGTCAGGAACTAATGGTCCTGTAGTTACTTACAAATTTACTACATCCACAAGTCAATCTGACATATGATTACTCTGTCGGTATATTACATAACCAAACAAAATGCCGTACCCCTGTGAAAAGGAATATAGAAATAAAATAGAGCATTCACTTACAAAAACAAAAGTAAAAAATGCTTAGATTGGATTGAAGCAATAGCTCAAGAAGAATGGAAAATAACGATAAATTAAAATTAAAAAATACAATCGTTATTTATTGAGTAGTACTGTAAGTACAAAGTGTACATATTATTATTTTTTGTTATGGTGGAGGACCCCATTGTGGCGACTGTAGAAAAAAAATCTTGTGTATATTTCAAGCGCAAATGGACTTTGCCGATTTCGAGAGAATGCCGCGCTCCTACATCGCGCGGCATCAACCTGTCAATCGACAATATCTCATTATGCACTATTAATTCACAAATAGCTATTTCAACTTTTCAACTTATATCTTTTACTTTTTAAATAAATTGACATTTCATGCTCGTAAATAATTTGAAATAAATACTCCGTTATTCTATATGGAGTTATAATTACATTTTGCCCCGAATCCACTTAAAATGTATCACAATTGTAAAACATTTTTTCTGTCCTGTTCCTATTTTTATGCACCATGCATCCTTTTATGTTTTATAAAGCATATAACGAGTAAACAATATAGACGATAGAACAATATCATTGTAAAAAAGTTAGAATAAATTTATAAATTAAATAATTTAAATACTTCGATATTTTAATAATTGATTATTATTATATGCAGACATATCTCGGATACCGCATTTTCCACATTAATACGTCCTTCAGTGTAGAATGTCTATTCGCTATTGTTTTCAATTTTAATTAAAAATTGTGCATAAATTTATATTAAAAAAATTACACAATAGGATTCATGCTAAAAACCGCATATCCATTTTTTAACATTTTTACAATGGAGTGCGTGTGTGTGTATGTGTGTGTGTGTGTGTGTGTGTGTGTGTGTGGATATGTGTATGTATGTATGTATGTATGTATGTATGTATGTATGTATGTATGTATGTATGTATGTATGTATGTATATATGTATGTATGTATGTATGTATGTATGTATGGATGTGTTTGTGTATGTGGCTGGATGTTGGAGGAACGGTTTCTCAAATTCTATAAGAATAAAGACCAATTTAACTACATATTCCCTAATCTGACATTAATGGGAAGAGCTGACAAGGTTTTGGTAACAATTGGACAATCGGAAGTAGTGGTTTCTTAAAATAATCTTCTAAATATTATATTTTGGAAATTTATGTTATTACAAATATTATAGAATTCTCTTTCTGATAGATTGAATATTTTTATTATGTCTTCTATAGGTTTAAAGATCTAGAATTATAAATACATAAAATAATCCATTGTAATGTTCACAGCCCAAATAACTCCATGGAAACCAGTTGAAAAATTAAAATATTAGTAATTAACTGAAAAATGTCTGTGTCAAAAATCTAGATACATTACTAAAGGTTTTTTCCGGGAAACACATTTAATATTTCCTGTTTAATTATTAATTAAATATTTAAAATTATAGGTACATATACTACATGTCAGTGCAAAAAGATTTACAAGGTTAGGGATATCTGGAAAGAAAGAGCACCGGACAGAATACAGTGGAAGAATATTACAAGAGAAGCCATGGTCCTACACGGCCCGGAGAGCTGAGTATTATTATTACGAGTATATTATACGCATTAGATAAACCGCCAATCTCGTCAATAAATTTGAAGATTCTCGAATTTTTAGAAGAGTAAGACGAAACTTATTTATAGAAAAAATATAATAATATATTAATAATAGACGTAATTATAATTTTTGTGTGTACCAGAAATGTTAAATACAATATGTTATAAATACGGAAATGGCGAGAGGTTTTGTGCTGGCCACAACAGATTTTTATTATTCTGTTAATGGATGTATAATATTTCATCAAATTTTGATAGGCATTACAATAGCGAAATAAATAAATTTTGTAGCGAAACATATCGTTTACGAACCAATCAATATTTAATTAAAAACAAAGAATTGTTTCAATTATTATCCAAATGTACAAAACGATTGGGAAATTAAGGTTATAAATTATTAGGTAGTTGATCAACAAAACACAAATATTGTAAGCACTTTGATTGCATTTTATATTGCTATATTCTATCCAACCAATAAATTTTTAATTTCCGATAATATGAAATGGCACCTTAAAAAATATCAGTTCCGTACAGCAAAAATTTAATTAAAATGCAATACATGTTTACATAATGAATTGAAAGTTAAATGATTTTAATTATTATCACCTAATTCAAATGAATTTAAAAAATCTGTTGCGGCTAGCCATTTCCATTTTATGTTATATAAGTATTGTATTGCACATCGCTATCGAACCGTCGTTTTATAACAAATAAATTGCAGAACTTTACCCAAATATTGTTTTTTATTGTATTTAACATGTCTTCTGCATACATACAAATCTAATTATATATATATATATATATATATATATATATATATATATATATTATTATTATTATTATTATTATTATTATTATTATTATTATTAGATACAGTACCCAACAGGCTCAGGCCCAATTCTAGGGTAAGGAGAGAACGTAGTTAAAAAAATGTAGTACAATTCTTAATGTCACGGACAGAATTGTGGAAAATGTCAACGGTACTTTCAATAACACTGTATGATCTGACCATATGATGTATGGGGGATTTAGTTAGAATGTTTGAGTTGGCTGTTTTTAAGTGAAACACTGCTTTATTTCTCGATGATAATCTATTGACTTGAATGGATAGTTTATTGAGGATGTTCATGCAGTCGATGTCACCATATAGGATTTTATGTAAGAGAATTACTGCCGCAGCTTGTCGTCTTTGTTCAAGTGATGTCAAATCAAAACGTTCTAGTAGTTGAGATTGCGCTGTACCTCTTTGGGGATAAATTCCTTCCAAAATGTATGTTGCATATTTTAAAAATTTTCTTTGTATCTGCTCTAACGATCCTATTTGATTGTTATGAATTGGATTCCAGATCACAGAACAATATTCGAGGTTAGATCGAACTAAGCAAATAAATAAGAGTCGTAGTGTGTTCAAGTTGGTGAACATACTGGAGTTAAGGATAACGAATCTCAAACATTTTAGTGCGGTCGATGTTTTATTCGCAATATGCGTAGTGAAAGAAAGTTTAGGATCGAAATATACTCCTAGGTCGCATATAACTTCTGGTCTGAGCAAGATGCTGTTATTTAGTGAGTAATCAAAATATACAGAATTATGCTTTCTGGTAAAGGACATACACTGACATTTATCGATGTTTAGAGACAGATTATTTGTCTTGCACCATTGGTAAATAATATCTAAATTATGCTGTAGTAATAGACAGTCATTTACAGTCGATATATGGCATAAGAGTTTTATGTCGTCTGCGTAGAGTAAGTGGTTGACAGTGAGACGTGCAGTGATATCATTTATGAATATATTAAATAAAAGGGGCCCCAAGACTGACCCTTGGGGCACACCGGACTTCTGATGAAAATTTTCTGATTTATATCCATTAATACAGATAAACTGAAGTCTGTTGCTTAGGTATGACGAGATAAGTTGTAAAAGACAATCAGAGAAGCCATAAAGTTTAAGTTTATGTAGGAGAATGCCGTGATCTAACTTGTCGAAGGCCTTCGAAAAATCCAAATAAACAGCATCTACCTGACCTTGATTATCAATTGTTTCACATATTAGTTGTGTTTTACACATCAGATTGGAGACTGTGGATCTGCCTTGCATGAAGCCATGCTGATTAACTGAGATCATATTATTTACATGGTTATAGATTTTGATCTGTAAGACTGTTTCAAAAATTTTGCTAAAGTTGCACAGTATAGCCATAGGCCTGTAATTTGTTAAATCATTTTTGTTGCCTTTTTTATAGATCGGTCTGATTCTAGATGTTTTCCAAACTTCAGGGAATGTTGAACTACTTAAAATTTTGTTAAATAAAATGGTTAAAGGTTTAACAAATATGGATGAGCAGTCTTTAATTATGAATGCAGGTATTAAGTCAGGCCCAGTTGTCATGTTAGCTTTTAGTTTGCACATGGCTGACATAACCTCATTTTCAGAAATTGAATTGATGATTAAAGTATTATAATAGTCAGGTATGGAATACTCAGTAGAGTTATTTTGTGAAGTGTCATTGAACGAACTTGAGAAATAGTCGGCAAACTTATCAACTATCTCTTGAGGACTCTCAAGAGAATTATTATTATAGTTCATCACATTCGGTATTTGAGAAGTTTTTTTTTTGTTATTAATAAACGACCAAAATTTTTTAGGTTCTTGAGTGATTTCCTGTTCGACATTTAAGCAGTATGTTTTATATGCCCCATCAATTTCAGACTTAATTTCTGCCCTGAGTTTTTTGAAATTTTCTCGATCTACTGAAGATTGAGATTTATTAAATTTTTTCCACGCTTTGTGTTTTAATTTCAGTTTGTGTATTATAGACCCTGTAAACCACTGAGGGTAAGATTTGGTACATTTTTGTTTCAAGGGTATATTATTCTGAAAATTTTTATTTATTGTAGAATAGAGTAAATCAACAGCTCTATTCACATCGTTGGTAGTGTTGAGAAAATCCCAGTTTATGGCAGAAAGATCATGGTATAGTGACACATAATTTCCTTTTTTGAAATTAAAACCAAAATTAGAAACAGAGTGCAATTTATTTTGTTTGGTTTTAACTGCACATTGTACTGTTAGAGCTGGATGATGGGAGTATTCGCGACAGAAGGAATCAATTGATCTAGATACTACGCAGGAAATATTTCCAATAATTAAGTCTAACAGTTTACCATGTTCATTTTTTATAAAGTTAAACTGTTCTAAATTTAAAAAATTTATAAAGTTAAATAAAGAATTGAAGTAAGGACAATATGTAAAGTCGTTATAGCAGTTAAGGTAGAGTGGTATATTAAAATCGCCGAAGATTAAGATGTTCGAGTTATGAAGCAATTGTATGCTAGCCAATGATTCAAATAAAATCTCATAATCTGTAATAGGGCAGGAGGGCGGTATATAGATATTAAGAGCATAGATGGCAGTGCGATTCACAAAAATTTTTATCAAAAGGATGTCAATATGTGGAATCATATTAAATCCATCATTGAGGGTTGTAATATCAATCATCGAAGATTGAAAATAATTAGAGATGGCGAACAAAACACCCCCACCACGAGATTTATTCGTACAGGAAAATTTGCGATCGTTTCTGAATACAGTGAACTGACAGTTGCCAAAAAGCTCGGAGTTCTGGAGACCTTTGTGGCACCATGTTTCTGTGAGAGCAAATAAATGATAATGATTTGCACTAGATGAAAATTTGTACAGATCGTTACATTTTTGGTTAAGTCCTGTAACATTTTGATAGTAGCAATTGAGGTTGTCGTATCTAATGTCTTGTGAAGAATTAGTCATTTGGTCACATACCGACTGAGAGTTTCTTAAGTTGAGGGTGTGAGACATGTTGTAATGATATTCAGTAGGATCTGTTAATTGCTATGTATTGCCGAGAATATTAGCTTTGAACCTTTTTAACGTTTCTAAGTAAACGTGACAAGATGGATCCCAGACAGCATGATCGACTGAAATGTTAGGTTTATATGTCTTCATTTGAGTGCAGTGTATGCATTTCAAGACAGTAGATGTACAATCTTTTAGGGTATGCGAATCAGCACATCTGGGACAAGTAGGATTATCTTTTTTGCTACATTTTTTGGACGTATGATGAAATCCACAGCAATTATAGCACCTAAGTAAGTTGATCGCATCGTACACTGAGCAATAATCATATCCAATAAAGATTTTGCCTGCTTTAAGAAGTGTTTGATAGGTAACATGGTCAACTTGTAAGATGGCTTGGTACACATTTTTATTGTTTTTGATCGGATTAATGGATACAACATCACAGATACTGTCATTCGAGAAAAAGGATTTGTTTTGATTTTTCAAGTAATTTAGTATTTCAGTAGACTCTAATTTTTCAGTGAGCCCTACGATTTTTAGTCTAGGATTTAATAATTTAAGCTGCTTTACTTCATATTTATCACTCAGTTTTTCGTTAGCTAATTGTTTTAATTTATTAATGTTTGCATTATCTTCGCATGAAATAATTATACTACCGTTGCGCGTATTTTGAACATTGGTGATATTTATTTCAGATTCCACCGGATTCAGGGAATGTAACATGTCGGACTTAGTAATACTCGATTTCTGAATGCCGGATTTGGGACGAACAATAAGAGGAGGCTCTATTTTTTTAGTTTGCAAAATATTAGAGTACAATTTAGGATCGGAAGATTGTTGACTAGTAGGAGTATCACGTACTTTGTTCAATTCATATTCAAATTTTTTTTCTAATTTGTTCTGTAATAGTAAAAATTTCTCTTCAAAGTTGCTTTGTAAAGAATTAAATAAAGTATTTATGGTGTCTGTAGTGTTTGATAACATTATTTTCGATAAAGATTCATGTATCTGCTTTATATTTGCAGCAAGGTTTTGAGCTTCCGATTCATTAATAACCTTGCATGATTTCTTACATGCATCACACAGAAAAAATAAATTATTATGTCTAGGAATCGATTCATCATTGATTCCTACACACACAATATGAAAAGAGTTGCCACAGGATCCCTCACAATTAATAGTTGGCTGATCAGGTCTTTTGAATCGCATTTTACATTTCCCACAGGAAGACATTTTTACTCAAGGTAAAATAAAAAATAAATAATATAATAAAATCCCTAAAATCTAAATAATGAATTGTGAGTGATACACACGGTATACAGAGTAGGATAAGGAGGCGCCAGTGCGGTCCGTCACGGCTATAGATTTTAAACACACAGGAGATGAACCACGGAAAGGAAAACAAAAGAGAAATAGAGTTAGTGATGATGGAGAAACGGATGACCGAATAAAAGCCTATCACTAAAAATATCAACTACCTACATAAAGATAAAACAAAGTAAATAGCAATAATAAGACGCGCCTATAAAAGTAGTAATATGTTGTAATTAATAAAATATTATAAAATAAAAACCATAAAAATAATATTAAAACTAACTAGAGCTAGAATGTAATAAAAAACGGAATAAAATTAAATACTTAATGTCTTAAGAAAAAACCGAGACGACACCACTGACTAGTGAATCATGTTAAGTCGCATCAATACGACTTAACTTGTCGATTCGGATATACAAATAAAATAGTAAAAAATCAGTAAACTTGATCAAAAAGTGAAAAATAAATGGAACGGACTCACTTGTTTGTGGATCCTTGGATATAGAACTGTAGCATATTATTTACTCCATCGGAACGTCCAAAACACAAATAATAAAAACCACAAAAACAGTAGAAAAATACTAATAACTGCAGAGCACCACTTCGCACGTCTTTCACAGCCAACCAATTACAGATCAGTTATATATATATGTTAAATTAACTAGATTGGTGGTATTTCTGAGGGATGTATGCATTTTACCTACAATTTTAAATATGTAATTAATAAAACAATAAGAAAGATTAAATGTACTTGCCAGAAAAAGCTCTCATAATGTCACTAAAACTGTTGATTTTTGACAGACATCTGTCATTCACAAACTATGTTATAAACATTATGTTACCTATAAACATTTGAATTTGTCAACTGGTTTCCTTAGTGCCTTAGTCTCTGCGATGTATTACATTAGATAATATATAACCAATAATATATATTATAGTGTCTTTATCTCTAACTATACAAGATATATTAAAATTTTTAATTGTATTAGATGGAGAATTTTGTTCTTCAATATTTATAATAACAAAAATTTCCAAAAAAATATACTTAGAAGATTTTTTAAAGAAAACTATTACTTCCGGTAGTCCAATTGTTACCAAAATCTAATCAACTTCAAGGAATGTCAGATTGAGGAAACTGCAGTTATTTACTATTTAAGTCTTATAGTATTTGAAAAACCTTGGCTCCATCATACACACACACACACACACACACACATACGGACACATACGGACACCATCGTAAAAATGTTATAATCGGATTACAGGGACCTTAAAACGTGCTTGTCCACTAAAATCTCGATATGCGATTTTTAGCATGACTCTTAGCGAGAAGTAAAAAACCAATTAGTCATTAAAGTAAAAAGTACATATATATATATATATATATATATATATATATATATATATATACACAGGATGTTTCTTAAATAGGGGGACATGGCTTAACCACAGATTCCTGAGGCAAAAATAAGACGATTTAACTAAACTTGCTTCTACCGGAAAGTGTACCATTTAGCCAGAATTTTGCTTCAAGGTTCTTCGAAAAAAAATTAATTTTGCTTATAATAACCGGGCGCATTATTAGATTTGGATGAAATTTGATATGACATTTCATATAGTTACAAGTAATCTTTTAAGGGGATATTTGTTATTATTAGTGAACCACTAGTGTATGAAACTTATGTCCCAACAATGATTACACCGTAACTTTTCAATGGCCACGCCGATAACATAAAATTATTTTTTTCAGGAAGATACATTCAATAGTAAACTTTTCTCTCTTTGTTTAATTTGTGACATCTGTTACGCTTCAGACAGGAAAAAATAAAACCTGAGTGACTGCATCGTGATTTTTTTTTAAATAAATTTAATCTGTCCAAATGCCAAACATCTAATTTTTAATGACAGTAACGAGTTGTCAATCTTCTCAACTTGTTTAGGAGAATTTTTTTTAACAACCCATAAACAATTGTTACTGTCATTAGAAACAGAGCTGGGCAAGTTACTTTTAAAATGTAACTAGTTACAGTTACAGTTACCTCCAAAAAAAAAGTAACTAAGTTACTTAAGTTCCAGTTACTTTGGTGAAAGAACAAAGTTATTTACTAAGTTATTTAAAAGTAACTTAGTTACTTTGAGTTACTTTCTAACTACTTTTAATGGCGTGAAGTGTAGACTTAGACTGTTGACTTAGTTATTGTGTAGGATACATATCAGGGAGTTTTTGCACTAACTACGTTAACCTAAATTTTAACGTTATTGCTTGGCAACACCCAATCAGATTATTATTGTTAATGTTAACGGACCTACAGGGCCTTATTACCGCCTAGGCCCACGAGGCTACGGCCTAGGGCCCGCTTTGACAAGGGGCCCACTGGGCCCGGTTGCTGTGATTTTTTAAAAATTTATTAATTTATTTTTCAATTTTGATTTCTTATACCAAGATATAAAGAATCTACTTTCTTTCTAACATGACATGACCATTATAATGTATAAAACATGCAGACATTATTTCCTACCTAGACTTATTAGTGGATAATGATTAATTTATTGGAAACCTCGGATCAGACGTCGATTTTCAATCTGAGGCCCCGCGCTCACATATATAAGAAATTTTGATGAAAAAGTATCTTTTTATAAATATTTGGGGCCCCGCCACGCTAATAACATATTCCCGAGAACCGGCAAAATCGCCAACCGTCCCTAGAAAGGAGTAACAAAATATTACGCTAAAATTTCACCTCAAACTAGAATCGAGCATGCGGTACTGTATAATTGATCAGCTTTTCTCTCAGCAGGCAATTTTATTTTTTTCTTTAATAAATAAACTTACATTATAATTATACAAATATTTGTACGTACTTGTTTTTTACTATAAAGAGGGAGGGGGGGCCAAAAAAATTTGGCATAGGGCCCAAAAATCTGATAAAAAGGCCCTGCGGACCTACATTATAATATAACATAAAAATTAAAAGTGACATTTTATCTTGTGAGAATTTGCAAAAATGAGACGAATTCAAGTTTTGCAACCCTTAGAACAACGAACAAAATACGCTATATTTTGTATAACCTGAAAATTGGAATAATTTTGATGATTTAGTGGCAGCTTAATTATAATTTATTAAAACGTATCATTTGTAAGCGAGGAAAATATTTGAAAATAATATATTTTATAAGTCAAATTTAACATTTAGTGACTTTTTAATTCTAGAATTAAAAGTTAAAATAATGTGTTATTTTTAGTTTTTCTGTTTACCGTACAAAAACTCTATTATTTATGAATGTAAATAAATAATATAAATATATCATCACGGCATATTACCCATTTCTGGGTGTGCCAGTATCTACAACACATGTAGACATCGGTAATGATGACGATATATTTTACCGTGTGGGCGCTTACCAGGCGTCACCTCACGGGCACTCATAGCTGGCGTGGAGAGTGCACCACAGGGGTCACTTTTGTGCCATTTAAAATTGGAAATATTTGGCGTCAGTCGGGATCGAACCCGGTTCCCCCAGGTTCGCGACCAGACACTCAGGCACGCGGCCACGGGACCCCATTTATGAATGTAATTATTTTATTATCTATTATGGCTTGAAATCAATCAACAATAATATTGAATTTAATTATTACATACATTTATTTAAAACAAAACAGTTTTATTTAGTGTTTCTAAAAAAGGCATCACCTCAACAAAATATTTCTTAGAAATTTAAATCCCCCCGTTACTTTTTATGACTAAGTTACATTCCACTTTTTAAGTTACTTTGACTAACTTAAGTTACATTCTAGTAACTTAAGTTACTCAAGTAACTAGTAACTAAAAACCGGAAAGTTACCAACTACTTTACCGCAGCAAGTTAAGTTACAGTTACAGTTACCATATTTTAAAAAGTAACTAAGTTACGTTACAAGTTACGTAAAAGTAACTAGTTAGTAACTAAGTTACTAAAGTAACTAGTTACTGCTCTGATTAGAACTTAGGTGTTTGACGTTTGGATAGACTGCTAGATTAAATTTATTTATAAAAATTCACGATGCAGTTACTCAGGTTTTATTTTTTTCTGTCTGAACCGTAACAGATATCACAAATTAAATAGAGGAAGAAAAGTTTACTATTGAATGTATCTTTCTGAAAAAAAATATTTTATGTTAGCGGCGTGGCCATTAAAAAGTTACGATTTAATCAGTGTTGGGACACCTAAGTTTCATACACTAGTGATTCACTAATAATAACAAATATCACCTTAAAAGATGACTTATAACCATACAAACTGTCATACCAAATTTCATCCAAATCGCATAAAGCGTTCTGTTATTACATTTTTTTTTTTTTTCGAAGAACTTTGAACCAGAATTCTGGGTAAATGGTACACTTTCCGGTAGAAGCAAGTTTAGTTAAATCGTCTTATTTTAGCCTCAGGAATCTGTGGTTAAGCCATGTCCCCTTATACATATATATATATACAGGGTGTCTCAGGACGAGCTTACGCTATCGATATTTTAAATACTATTTAATATAATTTAACGAAATTTGGTATCTAGGGGTTATCCAACATGCCCGTTTTAACTAAAATATTTTCAAAGCAGTAGCACTTCCGGTTTGACCGGAAATTGACCTCAACTTTCTTATTTTAAATGGAATACGCTATATTTTATTTTACCATTGAATGCAGCGGAAAATTTTACATATGAAGCAATAAAAACATTTTACTCATGATCAACTACTTCCGGCGTTATTCAACTTTTTTTGATTTTTTGTCTGAAATCCGGCACATTTTCAAAACTCTGTATATCGGGAACGAGATCGAATTTTTATAATCTGAAAAAAGCCTTTTATAAAGGAGACTTTAAGCTACATTATTCATAGAAGAATCCTCGATTATTTATAAAAATGTGACGGGTACGTTACACCAAAATTACAGTTGACAAACTTCAAAAAAGACAATTTTTTTAAATAGAACCCCCCCTTTTTTATTACATAAATGTGTACTACGACAAAAAATAAGGGTACTTTATGTAACATGTCCTATGCTGAAAGTTGATAGAATTTCAGTAAATTAGAAAAACATGTAATCTGGGTATAATTATTTTATTAATGTTCCGCTGTATTCAATGGTAAAATAAAATATAGCATATTCCATTTAAAATAAGAAAGTTGAGGTCAATTTCCGGTCAAACCGGAAGTGCTACTGCTTTGAAAATATTTTAGTTAAAACGGGCATGTTGGATAACCCCTAGATACCAAATTTCGTTAAATTATATTAAATAGTATTTAAAATATAGATAGCGTAAGCTCGTCCTGAGACACCCTGTATATATCACATACATCGGTAATGATGATGATGATAATAATAATAATAATAATAATAATAATAATAATAATTTATTTGCCCAACAGTGTATACCATGAAAAGGACAAAAATACAGTTACATAAATATAAAAAATATAAAAATAGGAATATACATAGGTACATAAAAAGAAAAATAACATAAAAAGTAAAAAAGTAAGTAGATATCTGAATTATTTTCAAATCAGAAAATGGATATAAAAAGAAATATACATGTGAGTAAAGAAATATCTAAATTGAATTCAAATCAGCAAATCCATTTATGACAGAATACGGTGATATAGTGAATATATCTATACTCGTATCACTAACAATTTTATTAATATTGTCACACATGATATAAATTGGAGACCTGGTTTGTGTATTTGTTCTCGCTCTAGGTCATTGAAAATATAATTTATGTCTAGATGTTAGACGAGGTACATGCATGTCAATATTCTCTAATAAGCCCGGACAATCAATTTCGTTTGCAGCAGTTTTAACAAAAATATTATTGACTAACAGATTTTTCGTGTTTCTACAGATTTAAAGTTAAAACGTACTAATAAATTGTTGTAATCTGAACCTCTTGGAGGATAAATATTATCACATTTAAAAGCTAAATATTTTAGGAAATGTTCTTGCACAGCCTCAACTCTAATAATGTACCGGTCATAAATTGGATACCATATTAATGCTCCATATTCTAATTTAGAACGAACATAACTATTGAACAATATTATAATTGTGTTCATGTTGCAAAATTGTCTACAATTTCTAAATATAAATCCTAGTATTTTAAAAGCAGAATTAACCAATTCTGTAACATGTTTTACAAAAGACATATCTGGTTCAAAAATGATTCCAAGATCCTTAAAATGAGATGGTCTTTCTAGTATATAGTTATCAATATGATAATTAAACATAATCGGGTTTTTTCATTTTATAATAAGACTTGCATTTACTGGAGTTCATTTTTAATTGTGTTGGTTACACCACTCCTAACTTTGGCTCAACTGACATTGGAACCTGAGACAGTCTAATTCATTTCTGATTGAGCAATAAATCTTTAAATCATCTACGTAAAATAGATGATCACAGTAATTAATTAGGTTACTTAAATCACTGACATATAGTAAAAATAAAAATGGTCCTAATACCGACCCCTGTGGTACTTTAGATGTAGGAATAAAGTACTCGGATTGGAAACCATTATATTTAACAAATTGCTTTCTATTAGATATATATGATTGAAGCAGATATATTAAATTTAATTTGGTCGTAAGCTTTATGAAAGTCAGTGTGGATTACGTCTACTTGTCCCTCTTTATCAATGTAATATTACTGCCAAGTTTGTCACGGTAGATTTTTTTCGACAAATCCATGCTGAAATGACGATATAAATGACCTTAATTTAAAACTTAATTTGTTATATATAATGGTATCGAACACCTTTGACAAGTTACATAATATGGATACAGGTCTATAGTTTTTAATATTTGAGACATCTCCAGATTTATGTATAGGACATATACGTGTAATTTTCCAAATAACTGGAAATACAGATGTTTTCAAAATAATATTAAATAAATGTACCAGGGGTGTTATTTGTACCATGCGAGCGTTTACCAGGCGTCACCACACGGGTACTCATTGTTGGCGTGGAGAGTGCTCAACAGAGGTCACTTTTCTGCCATTTAAAATTCGAAATATTTGGCGTCGGTCGGGATCGAACCCGGTTCCCCAGATTCGTGACCAGACACTCAGGCACGCGGACGCGAGACCCCACAGTAAAAAGTATAAGTACAGCTATTGGTGAATTTGATAATTATTCGTATTGTGAAATGATATGCTTTTTATTTGAGTTTCGCAAAATATTTATCTTAAGTTCAAAGTTACACCATTTTATTAAAAACAATGAATTAATATCGTTAGACACAATTTTTTTTTTCAAAGTTTAAAATGTGTGCAGGAATAAAATAACAAGTTTTAACCTTTTTCTATAGCAGATGTTAAAGTGTGCTTTGTTCTTCTCAAAATAGTGGATAAAGTAGCACAAGTGAAAACTTAACTTTCTATAAATATAGATGGAAATTGTAAAATGTATTATTCAACAACACATCTAACCATTAGAATCTGAATACTGTACTTAAGATATAAATCAATTTTGTACTACGGATAGTTATTGAAACTAATTTTAACGGATATGTTTAATTAAACTAGTCTCAACTAATCAGAATTGGTTTCAAGTTTGAACTAATTAGACCGGTGGTAACAAATCCTAAGCTTATGTGAGTTTGTTATACTATGGCCGTTTACATTTTTGGTATTCACATATAAATTATCTTATATCGATGTTTATGAAATATAATAAATTACAAGTTTTAACAATTAATATTGTTTTTTCCATACCTAAATCAAATGAAAATTATAAATTTTTAATAGACAAATTAAATAGATACCATTATTTGGTGCGCCAATTTATTTTTTATAGATTTTTGGTAATAACGGTAACACTTTTATTAAAATATTAATCACATTAAAATAATTTGATAATTAAATTTGTTTTACCGAGAATCAAATTTAATGTTACACTCGTATGTATAAAAGTAAGGTATTTTATTAGTACATTATATAATAAGTAGGTAGTAATAAAATAATAATAATAATAATAATAATAATAATAATTTCTTGTTTCGGAAATGATTAAATAAAAACATTGGCTTCAGAAATGGTCACAAAAACTCTGAAGTGGCCAGCAAATTACCTTCAGTCAATTCTATCTTTTGTACAAATCCCATACCAAAAGCTCCTTGGAAAAGATTCTATATATCCACAAAATTGTAACACGAAGATAATACTATTTTCTACAAATTCCATATCGAGAGTTTCTTGGAAAAGATTCTACAAATCCAATAAAATTATAACAAGAACACAGTATGTAAATTGCATTTGACATTGACATGTCAATTAGAATTATTTGAACATAACAGCTGTTTCCATCATTATTGCAAAGCTAACTGATTTATGAAAGTTAATTTTTTTGCCATGCCCCACCTAAGTTACTCTCAAATTCTGACGGCCCCCCATGTAACACAATATATAATTTTACTTAGGTTTTATGAAAAAATTACAAGGAAATTGTTAAGAAGTACGTAAATTTTCAAATTATATAATAGAGAAATGAAACTCAGGTACAAAATAATTTTAATGAAATTAAAATAGATTACTAATAAATTTAGTGAGACCCTTGTCCTTGATGCTTGCTGCAGAGAAATTTTATATTGGGCTCCAATTTAGTCACCTTCAGTCTCAAGTCTCCTCGTTGTGCGATATCCAATCGATTTCTTTTTTTCAATAACAAATCATTTACGGCACTAAATCCATTCAGCTAAGTAAGAAGATGGGAACGGTAACAATAGATTTCTTGCAAAGTTGGTCGAATTTGAGTATTTCATTTCTGTTTCAACACAAAGCCATGCTATCGCTCCTTTTATGTTGAATAAAGTTTTAACTGACTCAGACTCATCATTTGGCATCTATGAGAGTTCTTCCTGGTACTACATTGTATGCAGAAAGTAAATACGCTTATTTCAAGTTTAGGTACAAATAATTCTCCTTTTAATACATGTTAAATCATAGTAGGCATTTAATTTTTACTTTAGAAATCTAGACGAATACATTTTCGAATTGCCCCCCTTAACAATCAAATTGCCCCCCTGTGGGGCGTAGGCTCCACGTTGGGAAACACTGGTATAGACCATAAGATATTCTCTCATATTGATAATCACATAAAATGTCAAAAAAAGACAATACCTTCCTTACCTAAAGGTGACGGAAGATACATGTTTAGAACTGTACTACAGGAGTTATCGTTGGAGAAATTTTTGTCTCACACACACGCATAGACACATCATCGTAAAACTATTAAAATCGTCTTCTAGGGACCCTAAATGTACTTATTCATTAAAAACTTATTACTTATACCTTCCTTACCTAAAAGTGACGGAAGGTAAAAAGCTACAACAAAATATAAATCAATTATTAGAGACATGTATTGCTAATATTGCCATAATAATAATACGAGTATGTGAAATCCATTTATACCTAGTTATATTTAAATAACATTCAAGACATGCAATTTTTATAAAATATTCAAGAGAAAAGTTGAAAACGCTAAATTATGTATTCGTCTGTGTCACCTGCGCCCTCTTATTTCCCCTTGAGTGGGTTAAGAAGCCGCCCAGCCCCCCTTTCGCCACAACGGCCCAGAGGAACCATTATACCTCTTGTATTCTGAATAATTACAGTTTTTTGTCGTAAAAAATCTAATTTTAACACCTCATTATTTTAAATTTTCACGGGGAAATGAAATTTAAAATGCCAACGGTTGACGTAATTTGCCCGTTACTCTGATGGATACCGCTTTGCGCTGCAGTTTCTGGGAGATGAGAGGCGATGTTGTTTCATTTTTTATGTAAAAGCCTCTTGCAAAATATGTTTATGGTTCTTTTTATTTTACGGAGCGTTGCTAATTTTTGTTTTAGAACAAATGATCATTGTTTTCAAATGATTATGATTACACTTATTTATGATGTTCTTATAATTTTAATCTTTTATGAGGAATAAAATATCGCAAATAAAAAAGTTTGCGTGCTCGGATTTTTTGAGTGCCTACTTTAAAAAATCTGATGTGGCCAACACAAAACCTCCCGCTATTTAATTTTTATTAATTTAAATACATACCTACGTATTTAGTAAAGCTTTAAAGTATATTATGTTCCATTGCATATAACTATTGCTTTATTTACGATTTTCTTTATTATTTAATGTCACTATTATTAATTTGAAGTGATTAGTTTTTTGACAATGACGTTTACCTGTCAGTTACATTCATTAGAAAAAAAAAACTGTGTACAAAGGAATTGTGTTTATCTTAGGCTTCGGGATTAAAAAAAGAAAAATTATTTTTAAATTTATCTGTAAAATATATAGAAAAAGTATTAATGTATACCTGTACAAAATTCAATAATCTATAATATTCATAATGATAAAATGCGAAAAAATGGCATTTAATGGTATTTTTTGAAGAAAAACCATTATGAGCTTCAAGTAAAGTACCATTTTCGTTTATCCGATTTACACCAAAATCTAATGGCTTCTGTTCCTATTAGAATAGGGTAGAAATACAAGGTTTCAGAATTTTCTGAATGATAGTATTTGAGTTAGAGTGCAAACAAAATTCTTACACATACACACACACACACACATACACACATACAGACATCATCGAGAAAATGTTAAAATTGGATTCTAGGGACCTTAAAACGTGGTCATTTACTAAAATCTCGATATGTGGTTTTTAACACGATCCCTATACCTCCCTTACCAAGGGTATCGGGAGGTAAAAATAAGGATTACTTTTATGTTATTTCAGTATTTATTGATGAAGGGTATTTTATGAAATGCGGGAAAACAGTTTGTTCTAACACCTAGCACATTGCTTCTCAAACTATTTTAGAAAACAATCTGTTGTGGGAAGCACAATACCTCTCACCATTTCCATTTTAAATTACACTAGCTGTACGGTTGTACCCGTTGCAATTATTTGCAACATTACAACAAAAATATTAAGATGTAATAGTATTAAATCATAAATTTTCTGTATTTCTGTATATTTGGTTCTCTGATTTTTTAATACATATAGTGAGAACTCTGATTAATTATTTAACACAACACTCAGTTAATAATTTGTTTAGTAATATACAATCTATTCGCTAGTTTGTATACTTGCAACTAACTCTATATTAGAAACTTAAACCACAGAACAAATAAATGTAAGTATTTTTATACTGTGCGGAAACTGTAGACACCTTTAATGATTGGAGGTCAAATTTCAAAATATTTACACAGATAAAAAAAATAAAGAACTGTCTTAGATCTGTCATAATACCTCTGAGATAGGATGGATTTTCAATATTTTCCCTATGTTCTATATTCAACGTCTTTAAGAGTTATATTTTATTAATATAATTATATCATTTTATAATATATAATATCTATATAATTTTTTGTCACCATCACCAAAAAAAATATTTACCGTTGTAATTCATATGTTCCATTTAAGTATTCAATTTCAATTACTTTATTTATATTTTAATGTGCGGGCAATGAGTATTTACTTGTCAAATTAACATTTTTACTTAGTTTACCAACATGTTTCATCGTTATCTGGTGTATAGAAGATGGAAAAAAGTAGTATTCAACCGATTGATTATAATAAACTTTTTTTATAACGTTTTCCTTATTTGAAAACCATAGTATGTATCTATTTAATTGCAAAATAATTGACCAGTTAAGATTTTATCCTAGTGTTAATTCGAAATTTAGTCGAAAGATTTTTGTTCTGGTGTAAAATTTGTAAAAGAAAGTTGCAACGCAACAATAAGTGCAACATCAAATGAATTAGCAATAATGTAATGTAATAGGGCATAATTTTGAACTCTCTTATTGGCTGAAATTGGAACCAAGTTTATACAATGTAATTTCAGAGTAGTGTCAGGGTACATGACGTCACGTCTCGTGTCACTTTATGTGCAATGGAAAGCATGCAGAAAATGTTTTATATTTTATACCTACTGACTATAATATACTAAGTTCTGATGGCATTATGATACCTTCTTAATATTTTAATAAAATGTCAGATGACAGCAGTTGAACACCATAATTTTTTAATTTCGGTTATTTAAAATTGGCGCTTTTTGTTACACGAGCTCTGATACAGCCTGTATAACAAAAATATTGAGAAAAATGTATAAAAAATTATTATATTTTAGGTTAAATCTAATAGAAATACCTGAAAGTGGTATAACAGAAACAATTATTGAAAATTTTATTTCATATTAATTGATGTTAAATGTTAAAATAAATCTTTCGTGTGCTTTCTTGGTTATAAAATGAACTTTACTCACGAAGAAAAAGTTTATATGTATGAAGTATACATTTTTCGCTTAAAAATACCTTTGATGTAGTAAACACGGCCAGGGAAAGATTTCCTGAGCGGCAAGTTCCCACTCGCCACTATTTTCGAAAATTAGAATTAGCATTGCATGCTGCGTTTGTTAAAAAGTGAGTTAGATTAGAAAATCAGGACGCTAAAACCGGTATTTTAGCTTTTTTTTGAAGCCGTTTCAAAGGCTTGAATACAAATGACTGCTGCTGATCAGTTAAAAATAAACAAAAACCATTTAAATATAACAAAATTCGTCATTTACATCCTGAAGACCGTCAACGCCGCTTGGAATTTTGTAATTTGTTAATAAATGAAGAACCCGACATTTTAAAATCAATTATGTGGACAGATGAAGTTAATTTTTAGAAAAACGGCATTGTAACAAAAGAAATGCACACTTCAAGAGCCGTGAAGATCGTCAAACCTTAATCCATTGGAGCTTTCTTGTGTGTGATTAGGAGATAATCACTAGCAGTGTTTTAACTGTCAATCGTTTAGGTTTTATTTTAGTGAAAAAACTTCAAAAAAAAAAACAGTTACAGATTTTCCTCTAAAATAAACTATACACGATAAACATAGTTAAAACACTGCTACTCATTCCTCCCTGGACAACTTCTAATCACCATTCATGCTACCACCCAATGTGTATAAAACAATTCATCTGGATGTTCAGCATTTAAAAAATGATATTAAAAATATAATTTATAACATCGACAGCTGAAATTTGCTGAAAGGAATAGAGTTTAGTATTAATCTGAATAGCCCCTTCGCTGGCCGAGCGTATTGAGGTAAAGTGCCTCTGGCAGCGCTCAAAGCGACCTTTACCGCTCGGACCCTGAGATCGTTGGTTCGATTCCCACCAAGGGCTTAGATGTTTGTGTGTGTCTTTAATACCCGTATGCACCAACATGACTTAAGCCTTAAGTCTTCTCAAATTTTAAGTTTGACCTAAATATCTTTGCGCCACGTAAAAAACAGAACTTAAAAGTCCTTAGCCAGAGTTAAATTTAAGCCCCCAGTAGAGGGCGGCTTAAACTAGACTTATACCACGATTATGGTCTTCTCTTTAAGAATTATAGAATTTAAGCTTAAAGAGATTCTTAAATAATTTAACGAGTTGTGATTACGGTCATTTAAATTTAATTTCTTAAATTCGAAATGTCACTTTATAGAGCAGCTAACTTCATTTATGTTATGTTGCTGTTAAAGTGACATATAGGTTAGAAAATAAAACATATTTATCACATCAAAATATGGAAAATTTTCACCATAGCACCTGGAAAAATGAAATATATCACGTATTCAAGTTAATATACTAGTTAATAAATAATAAAAAACGTGTAAAGCATGCCAATACATCTACTGAACAATATGAAGAGTTATAAGAGCTATGGCAAGTGATACTGGGTGGTGGCATGAACAAGTGATTAACACGTTCAGGGTGATTAGTTAGGAAATGACTAGCAGTGTTTTAGCGCTATAAATAGTTTATGGATTATTTTAGAAAAAAATACTTCAAATAGCAGTTATAGAAAAATTAATTGTCCGTAACATTTATTTGAAGTAATTTACTTTAAAATAATCCATAAACGATTGACAGCGCTAAAACACTGCTAGTTATCTTCTTAGTCATCTCTTAAACACCATTCATCCTACAACCCACAGTCTTTAGAACGGGAATAATAAACCCAACATTACCTCCCGATTACATCGAAAAGAAATGGAAAGAATTAACTATAAAATTAAATTATAACTTTGTTTAAACGAAAGTCTTTATTAATTTTTTTTTCGGGATATTCGAAAGGATTCATAGTATCCTTAATATTCTTCTTTCAATTCTCATTTCATTCCTACGTAAGAAATTTTAATCTAATTTGTACGATTATAAAAATATGTATTTTTAACCTTCATCATCTTCATTTAACAATAAAACTACAAAAACTCTAATATTGTCCATATTTCGCTTGGATTTTTGATTACAAAAAGTTAAATTAAATTTTATAGCGAGGTTCTTGTCACTGTAAAAATTATAGAAATATTTAGTAAGTAAATATTTAAAGCCATGACCATAATTGTTTTCAAACTTTAATACTTAAATTCTAAAGAGTTAAAGCGTAAATATTTAAAGTTTTGTCCATAATTGTTTTCAACTTTAATTCTTAAATTTTAAAGTGTTAAAGCGCTATAGGGCTATAATAGACGACCATAATCGAGGCAATATGCCTATAAATCGCCACAACCTGTGCTTAGTTTTTGTATCTCATATTGGTAATATGCTAACTTTTAACATTTATAACACTACCGATACTGTACATGATGGCTGCACATGTAACGAAAATAACTTTGTTAAGCGATTTCAAACAACAAAAGCAACCAAACATGATTTATTAAATATTTTTTCCATGAATGATAGTGATTGTTAATTTTTTGCAAACTCTCGCTAATGGAAATCGCGTCACTTGCTCAGTATTACAGATTTTTCTAGAGTGAATTTTAGTACAGTACCTCGAATTATTCTATGCTACTAGTTGGTGGAGCAATAATGAATTTAATTAATCGTTTTGTAAAAAATGCCACAATCCACAAGCATAAGATGATTTTAAACAAACTCAAAATGGTTTCTGTTTGCAAGCTGCAGATTTTCTTCAAGTATTTCTGTTTTAGTTATGCAAATCGTTTTATATAAGTACATAATTCTTAAATTATATATATATATATATATATATATATATATATATATATGCATTTAACATAATTTTTTTGATTGTATTGTATTCATATAAAAATACAATCCCTAGGTATTTAATTTACCCTCCTATCGCTAAAATAATAAATACTGTATATTATTTACAGTTAAAAATTATATTTAGATAAATTATACTTGTACAAAAACAATGTTTAAATTATAAGATTATAAGTACATATTGTTCACTGACCTCCATAATATAATTCTTTTTTATTAACTCATGTTTATATTCTTCAACAATTATTTTATATATTTTACGCATATGTTAAAATAAGTGTAAAGTTAGTTAGAGAAATTCCCTAGAATATCTCGGCTTATCTAATCTCAGCTCAAATATTAATTGTGCAGACGACTTATATTTTAAGTCCGACTTAACGTTAAAGTTAACTCAGCAAACGGGCATAAAATACTTTATAATATCTTATAATTATTTGAGTATACGTGAAGATATAAATTAAATCAAATAAATTAAATGTAAAAAATTGTGAATGTAAAATTAAGTATTTGGGCTATAACAATACCGGGAGTTTATTTTATCAGTAAATATGGGGTATATCATTGCCATAGTTACGGTATGAATGTTTGACAGCAATGTATTGAAGCGTTTATTTTATGAGTAAACATAGGCATATAACATGCGAACCAGTTTTTTGTAAATACAAAGTATTCGGCTAAAAATCTAGCCATACTGTTGAACATGATAATAGTACATTACATTTTGTACATTATTTAATATTAATTACTTTAATAATATTGCAAAAATTGCAATAAATTGCAAAAATTGTCAAATAAATAATTGTTTTAATTTTTTATTATGTAATATGAAATTATTTACAAATGTTTCCGTGGCGCAGTGGTCATAACAGTAGAACCTGAAATTTTTGGTTGGGGTTCGATTCCCCATTGAGGTAATTATTTTATTTTTTTTTACATAAAAATTGTTGAACTTTTAAAAATCAGTTTATATTTCCATATTACAATCATTTAAAAATAATAATAACATTGTAATAAATAAAGAGAAAATGATTGAGAATAATTGATTACAATAATCAAAATATTGATGTAATAACAATGCGTTGTATTTTATTTGATAAATACAGTAAAGACATAATATCTACACAAATTTATTATATTTCAGTTATTTTTATTAATATCAAAGGAAATACAATACATTGTTATTGCATCAATATTTTGATTATTGTAATCAATTATTCTCAATCATTTTCTCTTTATTTATTACAATGTTATTATTATTTTTAAATGATTGTAATATGGAAATATAAACTGATTATTAAAAGTTCAACAATTTTTATGTAAAAAAAAAATAAAATAATTACCCCAATGGGGAATCGAACCCCAACCAAAAATTTCAGGTTCTACTGTTATGACCACTGCGCCACGGAGACATTTGTAAATATATTCATATTGCATAATAAAAAACTGAAATAATTATTTATTTGACAATTTTTGTAATTTATTGCAATTTTTGCAATATTATTAAAGTAATTAATATTAAATAATGTACAAGATGTAATGTACTATTATCATGTTCAACAGTATGGCTAGATTTTTAGCCGAATACTTTGTATTTACAAAAAACTGGTTCCCATGTTATATGCCTATGTTTACTCATAAAATAAACGCTTCAATACATTGCTGTCAAACATTCATACCGTAACTATGGCAATGATATACCCTATGTTTACTGATAAAATAAACTCTCGGTATAGTTGAAAGCCGACAAAAATATTATTATTAATAATAATAATAATAATAATAATCAGAATGGAAGTAATTCTGAACAATATTTATAAATATACTATCCATTTCGTTTTTCGAGCTTAACACTAAAATAAATTGTTTCTGTTATAGCACTTTTATTACTATGAGATTTAAACTAAAAATAAATAAATACATCATTGCGGCACATTATCTATTGCTGGGTATGTCAGTCTGATTTGGACGGTCATGATGATGACATATTCATATCGTGTGGGCGCTTATCAAGCATCACCTCACGGGCACGCACTCAATGTTGGTGTAGAGAGTGTACCACAGGGGGTCACTTTTGTGCCATTTAAAATTCGAAATATTTATTTTTGGCCTCTGTCAGGATCGACCCCAGTTTCCTAGATTCGCGATCAGAAACTCACGCACTGAAATATAATAATATTTTTGTTATGTAAGTGTATTATATCGTTGTATTCAGAAAAAATACTCAATAGAACACGCGATTAAAAAGGTAGATTCACCGATTCAAAAAAAATGTTTCTCTCATTTTAATAGTCTTATGATATCGAAAATGTTTGCTAATTTAGTCCGGGAATGAGCGGTTTACTCGGACGCCACGGTACGGCGGTACAAAAGGAGCTTGCCTCGGATAGCTTAGTGGATGTGAGGGCGCAGGGTTGGTTGATAACAACAAAAATGAATGGTGAAGTTTAAATAAATATATTTTAATTTACGAAGACATGTACAACAAAAACAAACAACTCATAAATAAATAAAGACATAACCCTTCTTCTTGAACTGTGACCAGAACAACACGGTAAGTGCAAGTATTGCAATTTACTTTGAAATAGTATCAATTTTTCTAGCGGAAAAACAACGGCGAGTAGTACAACGGACTCAACCTTTACACAAGACGGATTCCTCTTCCCTTAACGGACGGACAGCGGCAAGCCGTACTAAGGACTCAACCTTGACACACGGTGGATTCCTCTTCCACTAACGGATGGACAGCGGCGAGCCGTACGACGAACTCAGCCTAAGCACGGCGGATTCCTCTTCCCACGGACAGCGGCGAGCCGTACGACGGACTCAGCCTAAACACGGCGGATATCAGGACATGCAGGAGGACCTAAATGAGAATCCTCAACTGCACGACCCTTCCGAGCGGCCCGCTCCAGCGAAGCCCGCTCTAACTTCACAGAGCTGCATTCTTGCCTTTTAAACCCTTGTAACGGTCCTTTTCATTAAAACAGAGGTGGGAGTAATTTTTCTTAGTGTACAGGAGTCGCTACTGTCTCAAGTGATAAATAATATTTTTATAAAAATTACATAAATTCTCTAGTCACATTTCATTACCCTAATTATATTTTACAACATTAAATAATTAACAAATAGTGTTACAATAAATCATGATTTCGTTTTCACATGCGACGTGCCATGGGCAAGCATGTCGTGAATCACAACACGTCAAAATTTACAAGGTGACAATTCTTAAACTACCAGACGTAAACAAATGCTACAATACGATCAAATGTGTAAACGAGAGTTGCATTGTTTCTCAACACTATGATAAGTTAAATTATAAAATATGCACAATGCTATCTTTACATAGAATACATTTTCTTGTAGCTGAAACAACAACATGGTTATGATGAACATGTGATTATTGTCTTTTCACATCATGACGGTCGGATATTGTCTTTTACAGGTAAGTATTTCATTAAATGTTTTACAAATATTATAAATGCATCTTACTTTTCAGATTACACGATAAATAAACAACGTATATTTTTGAATACACGTTTTTAATCATTCTAACTGCGGCTGTACAACTGCAGGTTTTCAAAATGAGGGAAAACCCTTACTGGACGAAAGGGCCTACTGTTACAAGTCATTTATTTTGTCTTTAAAATTTGGATGTTAACTTATTTCCATTATATTTACTATTCACTCAGCATATTGCTATTATTGTAGTTTTTGTTACTAGTTGTTAAGTATCGCGTTGCTTGGAAACTCCTTGCAGTGACACGAAAACTTATAAACAAATGCTGATTTCAAAAACAACACAATACTTGTATCAGATATACCACTTTAATTACAACATACATACAATATTTACATCATCATATAAGGTAGCAAAGAAAACGATTATATGTTTAACGATATGAACTTTTATTACTAGTAACGAACTACGAACTGTCTAATTGACTGATACGAACTGTCGAATTACGAAATGAATTCTATTACTATTGCAAACACAGAATTTAAAACAAATTCTTGCAAATGTAGCCACCTTCCACAAGAGGAAGGCACCAATCATAAGAAAAGATTCAAAAAAGGGAAGTGCTAAATAAAATTTTCTGGACATGCATTCCAGTACCTAATGAAGGAAATTCTTAAATTTACTATAAAGGCTGCCACCGGATAACTGACAAAGACCAATACATTCAAAATGTAAAATTCCCAGACTTAATCTTAAGTCCAATACAATGAGTTGCAGATGGACAACAGGCGACAGATTACATGTAATAGCATATAATAATAATATAAACTAATAAAGTTGAAAGCATACTAAATATATAAAGTAATAAAGTTAAAAAACATTAAGATCAAAAAAATATACTAATAAATGAACTATTTCTCGTAATATGTTTGAATATTTGAATTTGCGAAGCAAACACTAGTTCAGGAATTTTAGATAAAATAAACCGTTAAACTCTGAATATTATAAACCTTAAAGATTTCAAAGTTTGGTGTATCTTAATATATTACTTACATAATGAATATATACAATTATTATTATTATTATTATTTTAAAATATTCCAATGGAAAATAAAAAACACTTAAAGCAGATTTGAAGTTTTAATAGGTTCAGGGACATACGAATATAATGTGAATACAAGTCTAAGCATCTTTATGAATTTTCAAGATATTTCAAATTAATATTAAGGTAGTACACTCGTTTATTGTAATAAATAAAAAAAATATATATCATCACGGCATATTACCCATTTCTGAGTGTGCTACAATCTGCTTTATAGCAGATATCGGTAATGATGATGACATATTTGTGCTGTGCGGGCGCTTACCAGGCGCCACCTTACGGGCACTCATTGCTGGCGTGGAGAGTGCACCACAAGGGTCACTTTTGTGCCATTTAAAATTCGAAATATTTGGCGTCGGTCGGGATCGAACCCGGTTTCCCAAGGTTCGCGACCAGACACTCAGGCACGTGGCCACGGGACCCCATTGTTTATTGTAATAGGTACCATTTATTATCAGTAATGATCACAGGACATAAAAAATGTTTTAACATGTCATCCAAACATTCAGATTGTAAATAATGGTTATGAAAAATAACAGCCATAGTATGAAGTTATTTGTGAAGTGTAAGGAAATTTGTATTAATATTGTTCTACAAGTGCACGTAGAACAAATTTTTAGTCTTGCAATAATTAGTTCTAACTTAAAACTCTAATGCCCGATTGTACCGCTGACGCATAAATTTTAATTGTTCCTGAAATTGGCAATAGAGTATCGAAACGAAATATCAAATGAGAAACCGAATATTGCTGTCAAAATTTCGATTTGGATATTTTTTTCGTTTAAGCCTGGCTTAAAATTTAAGTGTAAGCAGTGCAAATGGGCATAATTGAGTTAAAAGTTTATTTATCTACTATAACTTGAAAACAATTTTAAAATGTTACCTTTTGTCCATAAAATTATTGTAGGACTCACCTGAAAAAGAAACACAAAATTAATATCTTGTTATTTTGAAAGAGTAATTTTAAAATTACAACAAATAAAATAAAACAGAAATTCATCCATAGATTATACATTAATATTTAACTTATGTTAATGACTACAATATTTTAGTACTATTTTTCTAATTCCGTTTTATAATATAAACTTTTTGTCTGTCATTTTGAATGATAAAATGACTTTATTTTTCAATCTAATGCGTTCACATATCACTTTTCTACACTAGTGCAAAAGATTGGCAGCTTAACTTTTCTGATAATATTTTTTTTCCTTGAAATGTTAAAACTAAACGTAATTAAAAAACCTTGTATGTGATTCGTTGCAAAATTGTTTTTCGCACTAATGTGTTACCGAACCCACTTGTTTAATTCGAGAAACAACCATTTTGCAACTAAACACAAATAGCTATTGCATGTACAACTCTATTCCATATAGTTTTTCTTTAAAAAAATGCCCAACAGAATTAATTACTACAGTGAGTTTTACGTTAACACATACAAGCAGGATTCAAAACCAGGATCCTCAACGTACTCATGACTAACAGCTGATATTGTAACGTCTAATCATTGAGTCACTGGAGCCGACAAGTGACAAACCTATTTGAACGCAAGAGATGTAAAATTCCCTAGATTGGCAAGTTTATTCCCAAAGTCAATTAAATCGGCAACAAACTAGCGCAAAGTAGATGTCAGACTAGTTCAGCAATTCTCACAATTCACTCGGTTCGTAACAAACAGCGACTCGCAACCGCTGGACAAGCAAAGAGACAGGTATTTCTGAACTCCTCCATGTGCCCACGTGAGTGAGATTTTAAAATAGTCTTGTCGCGAAAAATTTGTTGCAAACAGACAGTAAAGTGCAATGGAGGAAGTTTGTTAAAATTAATTTGGAACGATGAGAATTCAAGGAGTAAAAATAAGGACAAAACTTTGAATTTCTTTAATTGTATTATGTATTTATAGACATAATGTCACAATACTTATGTTAAAATGTTCTGTCATAGTTGAAGGAATTACCTAATCTATACACTCGGGTAAGCAAAACAATTTATGTACGAAAACATGTATCCGAAAATGGTCCGCTTCGGATTTTTAGGCAATTTTTGTATTGAATGGGTAACAATGACAGCAAATTAATGGTTAATATGCACATTTCTCATATTGAAATGTAATAAAACGTTGGCACTGTTCACAGAACACGTTAGCACAAAGTATATATAATTGGAAAATCCGTAACGAAAAGTGACAGTTGATTTCGTTCTTTTGAAGTGTGCTTATTGGTTATTAATTGTATTTTATTTTTGTACAGCACTATACTGTTGTTTGAAACGATGTTTTTAAGTAAGGGTACAACGTTTAAGCCATTGTTGAACTAACCACATAGATACTAAATCTGGCAATAATTTATGTTTTACATGTTTTCTATAAGAAATGGAGCTCCTTAAAATTGACAGATTACGCCATGGTTCAAAATTTTGAAAGAAAATAAAAATCAATGTGTTCTCTGAAAAAAAAAAATGTTGATTGTAGAAACTGACGTGACACGCTTTTTTGCACTCATGTACAATTTATATTCGATATATCAAATATCGAAATGCCAATTACGTTAATGTTAAACATGCACATTTTGATAGTGAAAGTCTCAAATACCTATTATCTATCACGACGCTAATGAACTTATATGTCAATATTGATAGTCCTGTGTTTTTAGTGAGGAAACTTCGATTGCCAGGCTTCCCAGACTAAGGCCCGTTGCACACACAATGATTTTGGACATACGTTAAGAAGACGTACTTCCACATTCCATTAGTGGAGTGAAGAGGTGCATGCACCTTTCATACAGAACGGTAACGGCATGGCACCGTGATCGTGCCATTTAGCAGCCGTCCTTTGCTTCTAGAATGGACGACGACCGTAACGTTCCGAAAGAGCAGTGGCCTATGTACGTCAGCTTCTAATTTCTTTAATTGAAACTAGATCAGTGTTGTGTAATAAAACCATGGATGTTTTTAGCGACAGGATCGCAGTAAGAAATGCTTGGCGTGAAGTTTGCCAGGAATTACAACCAGATCTGATGCACCCAAAAAAGTTAATTATGTTTCTGCCTTTTTCTACAACGAATTAAACATACCGCAATAATTTTTTTCTGATTTATTGAAACACGCTGTGATATTAATGACGGTAAGTGAGCTCAAACAACGGCAAGAAATCGTATGTGAAAACAAGTACGTTTCGATAAATTACGCACGTTTTTTTTATCGTACGTCCAAAATCGTTGTGTATGAAACAGGTCTACGCTATGCAATAATTTGCACCACATATTAGAGGGTTTTCGGTTCATTGCTGTTCACCCGGTATAGCCGCGGTATAAGCAATACGACAAGTTGTTTCCCTTCCCGCACTCACGCTCATGGTTATACGTTATACTAAAAGTGATAAAGGATAAGAGGCTAATATAAAAGTAATACTCTAATAAAAAACCGAAGGTTCACAGACGGTAAAATAAAATTATATTTTTTAAAATGGTACCATATATTTCAACGACATAAATATTGTGTAGTGTAGTATAACAATTATTTCGGGAAAAATGGTATTAAAAATTATGTAATAAAAAATCTGTTGTGGCCAGCCCAATACCTCTCGTCATTTCCATTTTATGTTCTGTAAGTATTGCATTGCACTTCGCTATCGAACCGTGTCGTTTTATAATAAAAAAAAATTACAGAACTTTACCCAAGTATTGTATTTTTATTGTATTTAACATGTCTTCTGCATACATACAATTCTAATTATATCTATTTTTCATTGTATGAGGAAGTTTCTAAATGTCAGAGATTCTTCCAATTCATTAACAAGATTGGCGGCGTTTCTGATGGATATATGCATTTTACCTACAACTTTAAATATTTATTTAATAAAATAATAAGCAAGATTAAATGAACTTTCCAGAAAAAGCTTTCCGAATGTAAATAAAACTGTTTATTTTTGACACTGACATCTGTCAATTACAAACTATGTTATACACGTTACTATGTTATAAATATTTGAATTTGTCAACTAGTTTCCTTGGTGCCGTAGCCTCTGCGATGTATTACATTAGATTATTCTATATAAGTCTCTTTATCTCTAAATCTATACAAGATATAATACATTTTTTAAGTGTATTAGATGGAGAATTTTATGTTCTTCAATATTTGTAATAATAATCATTTCTAAAAAATAATATTTAGAAGATTTTTTTAAGGAACTATTACTTTCGGTTGTCCAATTGTTACCAAAATCTAATCAGCTCTTTCCAGGAATGTCAGATTGAGGAAGCTGCTGTTAAATATTTTTTAAGTCTTATAGTATTTGAGAAACCGTAGCTCGAACATCTACTTATATATATATATATATATATATATATATATATATATATATATATATATATAAATTAATTGATAGATTTCTGGATATTGGTTTTTAAAAACTATTGCTTTCTACAATAAAGTATTTTCTAAGTTTATTGTTTGAATTCTACATACAGACTGAATAAAAGTTTACAAAATCATGGAATATACATTGTACAAAGATAAGATGAAATGTGATCTTCTTGCCGCTCGCGGGAACGTGGCGGATACTGGGAACTGCTGAGGTCCGCAGAATATGGTTAGGTAACACCTCCCTCCTTAAGAAGAAACTCTAGGGTGGAACGACTTGAGTTTCGTCGAATGCCGTCGGACTCGCATTTGAACTTCGCTGAACTTGCTTTTTCTGTAAAAGTTTGTTTATAATTTTTATTGCAAAATAAAATAAAATTATTAATGAAAGTATGATGACACCGATGATTGAGCCCTTTGAATATTTTTCATGCAGATTGATTGATTCGATGGGAAGTTCTTCTAATTCTTGAAGTTGAAGTTGGTGAAGTTTATCAAGTGATACCTTGTCCAGTCGTAGTTTTTCTACTTGTGTTATGGTGGAGTTTCGCATGTTGATCTTTTCTAAAGTCATGGCATGCCCTGGGATTGTCTTCAATTTATTCGCGTAGACATATGATGAAATCTTTATTGAACAGTTTGGTGGTACGACGATTAAATAGGTTCCTTGTAGGGACGCAATTGTATTCTGTTTGCACGAAGTTTGTATTTTTTGTTGTTTTGGAAATATTCCAATGTAATGGGCTTCGTTGATTTCCAATATAACTTGTTGAGTTATCTTGACTGGTATTTGTTGACAGTTGGTTGCTGCAGTGTCGGTTGACAAAATTGATGTTAAGCATTCTTCATCCCTCTGTAGTGGTAGAAGATTTGTACTTTTGCACAGGAATTCTGATTGCAAATCGATGCATTCTTCGTTACTATATTGGTATACGTTGTCGCTTACTGATAGGTAAGTAGCAGGTGGGATAATTGTTGAATGATTTGAGTTAGGAATTGAATATAGATGATAATGATCGAAGGTTTCTGGGTGTATTAAGGGAAAAACTAGTGAAAACATAATTTTTTCATTTATGATATGAACTTTAATTTTGATAACATTATAGTACTTCGATATATCATTAATATTTGAAAATAGTAATTGTTTATGATTGTAAATTGTATATAATTCATTAATAATATCTTTTAGATCTTGATAAGAAATAATACTAGGGTGTACAACCTCTAGATTTGCAAATGTCACAGCATTTTCGATTTCTTCCAAATAATTTAACAGTGAATCAAGATTGTATTTTATTTGTTCTAATATTTTTTGTGCGTCGTAAAAATGAGAAAAATCGAAATTTCCTTTGTTTATTAATTGAATTAGCTCATTCGTTTTATTTTCGACATTGATTTGATTTTTAACAATTAGTGTCAGTGTAGAGTTAATATTTGACATTATATTTTTGGAAAGTGAAATGTGATTGTTTAATTTTGTAACTATTTTATTTTGATCTGTTTCTAATTTTAAAATACTGTTATGAATTTCTTGAGCATCGTCGTTGTCCATATTACCACTCATAAATTTGACAAGTGATCCTAAAGGATTAATTAGTCCTCGTTTTTGGCGTTTTTCGGGGTAGAAATTGTTTAATTTTCTATTTACAATGTTCAATTGGTATTTTAAATGACCATAGCAGTTATTTAATATGTGATAAAATTCGGGGGTAGCAGAATCTACTATTGTTTTTAATTCCGAAAAATTTTCGTTTATTAAATCGACTCTGTCTTTAATGGTTTTGAGGTCAATGTAATGTAGAAATGTATGGGAAGCGGTTTTAATTTTTGCATGTCCTAATTTAAATGGGAGAACTCCGGGATTATTCACTAAGTTCTGTATCTGAACTTCTTGTGTTGTTGTCAGGTGGAGAGTCACAAGTCTGCAACAAGGGAGATTTTTTCAATATTTTGTTTTCTAGAATTTTGAATTTATTTTTCTTTTGCTTTTGTTTAGTTTTAAAATTGTAATTCTTTCGTCTAGGTCTTTTTATGTTGGACAGGTGAATGTCTTTTGATGTGTTACCATGATCTGGTTTTATTTCTGCTGTTTTCAAAGTGGGGTTGATTTTTACAATTTTCTCGGGTTTGAATTTATTATTAGTTTTACTTTGTTTTTGTTTATTTTTCACAAAAACAGTATTGGGTATTTCAGGTAAATCTTCTCTATTTTTATTCGCGTATTCAATTGTTTTTTGTTTATGCTGTTCATTTGTTTCTTTAACTTTGTCATATAGTAATCTAATTTTTTCTTTGTGATTTGTTATGTAGTTGTTAACTAATTGTTTTTCTAAGTCAATATCTAGGGGTGAATTTACATCTAAATGTCCTGATATGATTTCACAAGGTCTTAATTTTGTGGAAGAGTGAATAGAATTATTATACGCTAAGAGTGCATAATTAACTTTTATTTCAATTGGCTCTTTTTTATACTGCTCTTGATTATTGAGTAATCTGATATGTTCTACTAAGGTCGAATGAAATCTTTCAATCAATCCGTTCGATTCCGGGTGTTGTGTACTAATAAAATGGAGTTTCACTTTATAAACCTCTAATAATTCTTTAATTAAGGAATTTTTAAATTCAAGACCATTATCGGAAATGATCTGATCGGGTATCCCGTGGTGTGTGAAATACTTAATAAGGTTATTGACGACTTCTATTCCTTGGCCTGAGTCTAATTTATAAACTTGAGCATATCTTGAAAATGCATCAATGATTGATAAGAATTTTTGTTTTTCTAAAGTGATTGAATCGATATGTAAAGTTTCGAATGGTTTTGTTGGGGTAGGGGTTATATTAAATTTTGGCTTTAATGGGACTCTATCATATTTAGTTTTTAAACATATTTCACATTCATTAATGTAAGTTTGTACTGATTTTCGTAAATTTGGCCAGTAATATTTTTTCTTTATTTGATTTTCTGTTTCATCGACACCTCGATGATTGGTTTTACTTTCGTGATAGTTCTGAATTGTTTGTTTAATTTCTGACGGGTCTTCAATATCTAACAATTTTTGAGTGTATCTCACTAAATTTATTTCAGAATTTTTAAAGTATTTTTGGATGACTGAACTGAAATCTTCGTAAATGGGGTCTTCGAAGTATAGACAGTATTTAATTTTTGGGATAATATATTCTTTAATGAAGTTGACTATATCCTTAGCAAAATTATTTTTTGAAATCTGAACAATAAAACGTTGTGTATCTTCGAAAAGTTTTACAATTTTTGGTTTCTTAGGGTCATAATTAACTTGTGATATTATTATCTGATTTTTTCCGAAATTAACGGGTTTATTCCTACAATTGGGTTTTCTCTGTTTGTGTGAACAGTTTCGTCATCTGATATGTCATTGTCAATTTTATCATTGTCTGGTTCGACTATTAATGACATGTTGTCTGAAGTTTTATTGTTTTCCGCTTCGTTCGTGTTACTAAAGCTATTATTAAATTCTTTCATGTAATCGAATATTCCTCCTGAATTTTCAATTGTTTCGTTGGTGTTAATTTGAATGCGGGACAACGCATCAGCGTTTTTATTGAGTGAACCTTTTTTGTAAATAATTTTGTAGTCGTATTCCTCTAACTTGAGTCTCCATCTCACAAGCTTAGAGTTCGGCTCTTTTAATGAAAATAACCATTGCAGAGGGCGATGGTCAGTGTAAATGAAAAATTTTCGTCCAAATAAATATGGTCTAAAATGTTTTACGGCGCAAATGATTGCTAATAGTTCTTTCTCTACTGTAGAATATTTTGTTTCGGTTTCACTCAGTGTACGACTTGCATAAGACAACGGTAAGTCTGATCCGACTTTACCCTGAGATAATACCGCACCTATCGCGTAATTGCTGGCATCGGTTGTCAAAATAAATGGTTTCTCAAAATCAGGATGTTGTAAAATTGGTTCGTTTGATAGCAGATTTTTGCAAGTGTTAAAGCAGTTGATATAGTCAGGATTATGTATGTCGATAGTAGCGTTTTTCTTTAAGCATGAGGTCATTGGCTTTGTTAATTTTGCAAAATTTTTAATGAATTTCCGGTAATAACCAAGTAGTCCTAAAAATGCTTTTATTTCTCTACTTGTTTTTGGCATTGGGTAATTTTGAATTACTTTAATTTTTTCTGGATTGGGTTTGATTCCTTCTGATGTAACTAAATGTCCAAGAAAAGCAACTTCCTTTTTTAGAAATTCAGATTTGTCCAGTTGAACTTTAAGATTACTTTCGCGTAATTTTTGAAATATTTGTTTTAAATTTACAATGTGATCTTGAAGAGATGTAGAAAATACTATTATGTCGTCCATAAAAACAAAACAGATTTTGTTAAGATATTCTCTCAAAACATTGTCCATAACTCTTTGAAAAGTTGATGGAGCATTTTTCAAGCCAAATGGAGTTCGCAAGAACTCGTAGTGTCCGTGTTCTACATTAAATGCAGTTTTCTGCACGTCATCTGGGTGCATTTCAATTTGATGAAATCCGCTCGCGAGATCTATTGTGGAAAAGTATTGTGATCGTCCGAGTCTGTCTAAAATGTCAGATATATTGGGAATTGGGTAACGGTCGTCTATAGTTTTTTCGTTTATCTTTCGATAATCGACAACTATGCGCCATTTTTGCCGACCTGAGGCATCAGCCTTTTTTGGAACAATCCAAATAGGCGATGACCATGGAGAATCGCTTGGTCTAATAATTCCTTGTTGTAACATATTATTTATTTGTCGTTCAACTTCGGGTTTGTGTATGAATGGATATCTATAAGATTTTGTGTGTACAGGAATTTCGTCAGTTGTAATAATTCTGTGTTTTATTTTATTCGTGAAAGTTAATGGTGTACCGTCGCGGTAAAATATATCGTTAAACTTTTTTACAAGTTTTTCAATACTCTGTTTCTCTTCCGAGTTCATATGTTCGGTGCGTAATGAGTTTATTATTTCAGCTTTATTAGGCGTGTCACTGTCGTTACAATTATTATGAATTGTGACATTAAATAATTCAAATTCAGTACTATTAAAAGGGTTAGTATTGATTGGGTCGTACAAATAAATTTCTTGGGGTTCATATGTGTTGTTGTAAATATCAACAGGGGCGTATCCATTTTGACAATTTGATACTCCTTCTCTTATTATACAGTTCGAAATTTTTGTTTGTGGGATTACTATATTTCCGTCTTTTGCATTTACCGGTATTTTTAATGTTTCTAAACTGCAGGGTTCTATTCGAGCGAAAAATAATAATTTCTTTCTCGATTCGTAATGAGATAATTTTAATGTCGTGTTTGGGGTTTTTAAAAGTGAATTGTTCAAATCTAATTGTACATTTAAATCTTTTAGGGTGTCGTAACCAATTAAACCGTCGAAGAAATGATGAAATTTAAACAAATAAAATTTTATATTTTTGTTAACATTAAATTCTGGGAATGCTGGAATTTCGATGCAAGAATTTCTTTTTGTTGTTTGAAATACAGAAGAGATCGTGAAATTTTCTTCCTTTATATTGTTTTTAAAATATTTTTCAGCTAATTCCGGATTCAAGAATGATTTTGTCGCACCTGTATTGATCAAAAGTTTTAATGGTGGGTTCGAGATTTTAATAAATGGTAAATCTTTTTTATCGTATATTGAATGTAATTCTACGTTGGGTTCAATGACTGGCTGGTTTGGGGAAAATTTTGGCTACTTTCAGTAGACTCTGGTTCGAAAGTATAATAATTTTCAAAATCGTCAGTTACATAATAATCATTTTCTTGTGAGTACGGCACTGTATTATCAGTCTCGTAGTTGTCGTAGTCAAATTCTGTCGACTCAACAAATTGTGTAGATTGTAAAGGTTGTTCTACATTATGTATCTCTTCAGAAATAAAGTTTGGTGGTTTTTGATTTTGAAATCTTTGTAACCTAGTGTCTTGTCTTGGGAAAGTTCCATGGGATATTCCGCTCATAGGAGTTGGTTTAGGATGAATGGGGCGATTTGCAGAGCCCTGTGGTTTCCAAACATTTATAGTATTTGATTTTGGAATATTATTCCCAAATACTTGCTGATTGCTAAAGAATCTTTGTGGTGCTTGTATTTGTCGGGGTTGTAGCTGGATGGGGTTGCTAGGAAATTGTTGAAATTGATTTTTATTAAAATTTTGAAATTGCGGGTAGTTATAAGGTAATGCTGGTGGATGGCGAGGAAATTGAATTTGTCTCGAATTATATGTGTTTGGGTATGGTTTTTGTGTAGAATTTTTATTTCTCTCGTATGTAGGTTTTTCGTAAGTGTCTGATATTATTTTCAGAAATTATAAGTTGTCTACTTTCTGCTAAGTCTTTTGGTTTCATGGCTCGGATTGTAGAGCCTAATGGTTCTTTTAAGCCTGCTAAAAATATTTTTAAAGCATGGTTGTTATAAAAATTCTTTTTCACGATTTTTATGTTTTCGTCAGTTTCGTGAATTTCTACATAATTATGCAAAGCACTTAAATTAGACATTACTCTCGTGTAATATTGTAAAGAAGATTCAATGTCTTTTTGACGGAGCTGATCTAAATCAAATAATAAACCGTTCTCATCGCGTTGATCGCCAAAATGCGCGATGAGTGCATCTTTTACTGTTTTCCAATCTTTTGAAGTGCATGTAGAATAAACTTCGCGTGCTGAGCCGGATAATTTTGCATATATTCCGTAAACTACTGTAATATTTTGCACACAAGTAATATTTTCGGGATTTGGATCCCAATAAGTTTTAACAAGGGCACTTGCTAATTCTAAAAATCCTGATAATTTTGATGGATTTCCATCAAATCTAGGTACTATTTCTAATAATTTATTTTCAAATTTTGGTATTTGTGGTTGCGCCATAACTAAATTTGTTGTATCGGCACTTTCGTTTATATTTAAATTTGACAAAATTTCGCTAATTGAACTAAGATCTAAATTACTATTTGGATTTGAATAATCTAATAATTCTAACTCGTTTTCACTAGTATTATCCTCTATGGAAATAATGGATGAACGCGAGGAGTCTGACATAGAAAGGAAAGCAACTTACATAACCAATACAGCGTTGTAGAGACCGTTCTTCATCCTAGGTAGATTGTCCGCGTTGGAAGTCTTCTAAGATGAGCTCGCCGATGGGTTGATTCACGTTGAACACCTCTCGGACCTGGGTTCTTCAGAGTAAACAGTTGACACTGATGGATTATTCGCGATGAATTTCCACTCAATATCCTACCAAGACTGCGCCAATTAATTGATAGATTTCTGGATATTGGTTTTTAAAAACTATTGCTTTCTACAATAAAGTATTTTCTAAGTTTATTGTTTGAATTCTACATACAGACTGAATAAAAGTTTACAAAATCATGGAATATACATTGTACAAAGATAAGATGAAATGTGATCTTCTTGCCGCTCGCGGGAACGTGGCGGATACTGGGAACTGCTGAGGTCCGCAGAATATGGTTAGGTAACATATATATATACACGCATACGGACATTATCGTAAAAATGTTATAATCGAATTATAGGAATTTTAAACGTGCTTATACACTAAAATCTGGATATGCGATTTTTAGCATGATTCCAATACCACTCTTAGCAAGAGGTAAAAATGGCTTTGCTAATAGTGTAACTAGGCAACAGCCGTATCTAGGCAACAGTCGTATCAATAGATGAGTATTGCATAGCGTATTTCAATATTGTACGATTATTTCTAATTTTTAATGCCATTTTCATAATTTTGCTCTACAGTTTGAGAACCTATGATTGAATTTTTGGTTTGCTATTACTGGTAAATTAGTTCCTTATTCTTGGTCATTTTTTTGTATGTACCATTGTGCTCTAAAGTTATTAGTTAGCCCAAAAACACACTGGTTATTTTAAAAGAAACACCCTGTATACATGGCTAAATAGGCGGGTTGAATACGGCCAGTGTTAAACCTATGTTGACTTAGCGATATATTTTACAATCTGGCAAGTCGCTAATAAAACGACTAACAGCAAGCTTGTTTATTTCTTTAAAAATAACAACACCTAACCCAACGCACAAAAATTACGCTTAGAAAACACTATTTCTATTGTCAGGACGCATGGCACACCGTTATTTAAAAGAATACTTAAATGTACAAATTCAGATATATATCTCGGCTAAACATATTTGAACCAATGTTAGACCTATTCAGCATTCAGCCCGACTCGAAATAGTATCCATCTCGCTTAACTTCCATATGCTAATTCAGCGCTTATATTAGAATTGATAGAAAAATACTTCGGTTTATATCGTGAATCGACTGTGAGCTGAATTGGTGTCAGTCATTAAACCGGTCGGCTATAAGAATGAAACTTGAAGTACCTTGGTATCAACGTGACGAAAAAAAGAGCTCAACCGTGAACGAATAACGCACGAAATTATAAAATTCTTGTTAGTTCTTTTTATCAAACTTCGTATTACATTACTGTCACTTAGATCTCTATAAGTTCAAATATCTTAATTTTAAAACATCATTTATCCTGTGTCTACATTGTAGGTATAGTTTATTGTAATAAATGTTACAAAAAGTTCAACCATGAACATCAACAATATCTTAATAATAATAATTGAAACAGGCACACTGCAACAATCCTCAATATCCCAAATGATTATTAGTCAACAGTAATTAACAGTGTCATCTGGCACAATGGTAGAATAAAGTGTAAATACTCCGTTTGTTTGCGCGTGCTTGTTCCAATGCTCAGCTCACACTCCACTCTGTACTCTATTGTTCGGTAGTTTCATTTGCTGACCATCAGGCCGACTGGCCATCTGGGGAAATCACGGCTCGGTAGAAGTAGCCCTACCTCTGTCTATTTGGAGAGTGTTTAGCACTTTCGATTGGGATTTATTCCCCACTCTCTCATGAATAGTCAATTTTTAATTCGAAACAAAGCTGTTAGACTGTTAGACATCCGAAGGGTAGGTTCGTGGAGACTGATGGAGTATTTCACTTGTTCTCCGGAGTTATTTAAGGGAGAAGTGAGGGAAATGGTCCGTGATGTTGATTTGTTTATTCTAATTTCTTAATTAGACATTTAAATTAGACTCATTTTAGGTAAACTGTTTTCCTAAATTGGAAATGTTTTTTTAAGATACGTACTACGCAGCCCTGATAAATATTCTTCTGAAAATGTTTAATTTTCTGTTAAGAGCAAAACAAATGGAGTTTAATGAAAATAAATCATATTATTTATATAATGGCAGAAGATTGTAATTGTAAACAATAATAACACGAACATTTTCTTCAATTAATTCAATGTACATCTCACAGGTAATATTTCTGTAGCCATACCAACAGATCTAAGTAAGAAGAAATTAAAAGTTATAGGAGGCAGAAATATGTTTGCATAAAATATTTTCATTACTGTAAATTTTGTAAAACTCCGATTTTTTATATTCTGGAGGGATTTTCTGGTGTATTATTTATTAAAATTAATTAACTATTATAATTGTAAACTAATGTCATGTTGTTTGATACTGTCTAGCAGTTGAGTGCATAACAGATTCATTTTCAACCTCAGCTTCCACAATTATTTACCCAACTTTTTAAATAGCTAATTTATGAGATATGTGTTAAAAGTGATATTTTATTTTTAAGAAGGGCGCATGGAACACAACAATCTACAACACTATTTTAAATTTCTAATATTTTTTTTATATATGTCAAAAAACTAATGCTGCAATTCTGCGCACACTTGAAACATTTAATTACGATATGTGAGACTTGGAAATCACTACCATTCACTTTTAACACTTGTGTCACAAAATGATATTTTTAAGTCTAAAACCATACATTAAAAAGCCTACTCTTAATAAGGTTTGTTGATAAAATGAATTATATGACTCTGTGACCACCTAATTAAGAATACATGTTTATAAACATCATTATTTCCAATAGTGCGTAAAATTGATTTTTATTTGTCAGTTTTAAGTTTGTAAAACGTTTGCTGAGTAACAAGTCTCATTAGTCACGAGTAATTACATTTTTTTATCTACCTTGGTGTTATGAATATTTAAACAAATTAATTTGCGTTTCAATAAGTGCTTTATTACCACAAGGAGTGCTGTTATGAATATTACCGCATTGAGTGCTGTTATAAATCGTACATTTACAAGATAATTTCATGTGTCTAGATCTTAGTCTAACATCAGGTACACATATATGTATTTTTGACAGAAGTACCGGTATTTCTAGGATACATTGTACAATTTTAAGTATTAATATGAGTTTATTTTTTTGAGATTCAGTAATTTTTACCATTATATTTGGTCAAAAACTAATGCGGTACATAAAATATTGAGCAATATACGCTTGATTATGGCCAAATGAAACTCGTTTGATTGCTGCAGAACTCGGCTCATCGCCTCGTTCTGGCAATCAAACTAGTTTCGTTAACATGCTATAATCATACTACTATTGCTAATATCTATAGAAACACAAAATTTACAAAACCAAGGTGAATATTTTGTTATAATGGCAAACTTGTCATTTAATATTGTGATGCTAATTCATAAATAAAAGTATTTTTTGTTAGGAGGAAGTAACGCCGTACTCGTTGACGGATAAAATGTAATAATGGATTTCCTGGCGGCGATTATGAGCAATTATATTGTTGTTATTATATAAAGTAGTAAATTTTATTTAAATTTCCAATATGTCGTTACCTGTTTTGTCACTTCTTCAGGGAATACTAAAATGTACAATAAATTTGTATAAAGATATGTTAGGTACTTGAATAGATTTTTCTTACAAATAGTTTTAAGTGTTATCATCACTTGGCAAAAAGATAGAAAACAAAAACATCTAATTGTTTATATTTTATTTTTCACTAATTACATGTTATTTAAAATACTATTAGTACAAAAACACAATGTCGTATATAAAAACATGATTTAATAAAAGTTATCAAAAATATTTGTGACCGTCACATATTAGTCGAAAAATATAAAAATGTTCTAGAAATTGAAGGATACATAAGTATTAACTCAACACAAAGAAGATGAGAAATGTTAATATGCGCGGCAAAAAAGTAGTAAATTTGAATGTAAATAGCTAATTTTTATTAATAATTATCAAGTATGAATAAATTGCACTTAGATTTTGAGTACCTGTTTTGTATTTAAGTGTGTTATTAATGTTAATGTGGCACATTTTTAGAAAGATTATTTTTTTAAGATGAAGTTACAAAACATGTAACGATGGAATAGAATTAACTACTTTATGGAATAACAACAATATAATTCCTCATAATCGCCTCTGGGAAATCCGTTATTACATTTTATATTTATTAGGTTATTGATTCTATTGTAGATAAAATATTGTACGATACACATACGTAAAGCATCTTTAGTCACTCATGGGTCTTAAAACCTTCGCTGCACTCGTGTTTTAATTTAACAAATTCGTGTCTAAAGACTAGCTTTATGTAATTATACATATAGTAAAAAACTATTATTATAACAAAAATTTGATCATTTTTATTATTATTTAGAACAAAAAATTCACGTTTTACGGTAAATCTAATCCCACGAGCATTTCTTGTAACAAAATTTTAGTGACAGGCAGTTAATACTGATGTTATATAAACAGTGTTGTATTACTAAATAAAAAGGTCTTGGAATGGTCACTATCAACAAAAAAGCTCATAAACGCTTAACCTTTAAATTTCCTTTAGTAAATTATTGTATTTAAAAATATCATTAATTTTCATTTTATCAGAAGTCTAACAATATACTGTAAGAACTTTGAAAAAAAAAAATATAATATTTTTTAAACAATTCTTTCATTTAACATTAACTAGAGGTAGTAATAAAAAAACCGACAAAGTGTAACAGCAGTGCTGTAACAGCAGTGCTGTTACACTTTGTCCACCTATTAACTAGCTATGCTGTACTGATGAGCTCTAATAAGAGCGAAACACGTGTCTACAGCTGCAATTGAGCGATATCCCTAGGAAGAAAGAATTGTTTACAAATTTTGCGCTCAAGAAATATTATAATATTATTGTTTTCGTATATTTACTTTGGGGTCCAAGTAACGGGTCTGGTGGGTGGTTATAAATCACTGCCGCTGTGACGTGGTATTTATCCACAATGGGTGTGGAAGTACTGACCGAGGCAACAAAGGTGTTTTGGCTGCTAACTAGTGCTGTTACACTTTGTCGGTTTTTTTATTACTACCTCTAGTTAATGTCCACCTATTAACTAGCTATGCTGTACTGATGAGCTCTAATAAGAGCGAAACACGTGTCTACAGCTGCAATTGAGCGATATCCCTAGTAAGAAAGAATTGTTTACAAATTTTGCGCTCAAGAAATATTATAATATTATTGTTTTCATAATATTTTCTATCTAAAATTAATTATGTACCTTAATTTTTATTTAACCTTTAACTACTCGCGCTGGTATATTTTGTACACCACTCGGACTAAAATAGTTGTAATTTTGATTTAAATAATCCAGCTCTACTGCGGAGCCACCTAACCTATTACTGAACTGTCTTTTATAAGCCTTTTCATTACCGTAGTGACAGCTCTACGGAAAACATAGTTGTTTGATTTTAAATTAGCAGGTGTTCCTTGTGGTGTACAGAATACACCACGCGGGTAGTTGTGTGAGGGTATTTTGAAACTTCTAACTTGATTACTTTGCATTAAATATCTTTTATTTTTGTTTATTATTTATAAACAGCCAAATTCTGTATAACTCTGTATGACTTTTTCTAAAGCAACTAGCTAACTCTCTGAAGAAACCAGACATTTCAGAACGAGATAAACTAAAAAAAAAAACTTGACTAAGGGCATTAATTGTTTTCTAAGTAAATTTAAAATACAAGAAGAAGAGCATGATCAGGAGGAACCACCAATAAAGACGAGGAAGGTGCTTCTGTTGAGGTAGACAGAAAAATCGGGGTAGCAACAGTTTCATGCAATTTATGTAAAAAAAGTATGCAAGGAACATACTATTATGAAGAATACTTGCCCTGAATATAATACTAACTATAGCGACAATAATTAAGTAAGAGCGAATAGTTATATCCAGAAAAGTCTGCAAAAAAATTATTTTTAATTTTTGTAAGCAATTTTATTATTCTTATCTTTACGCTTGCTTTCATTTTATTTATTGTTTTAACATAAGATAGTCTGAATATTTTTTTCATCATATTTTGTACTTAAATAATTACAAAATATATTGAGAATATATTAAACAAAATCTTACTTTATTTCATTGCTCTATAACCACATTTTGTTACTGGTGTATAAAACACACCACGCGAGTACTTGTGTTAAAAAAAATGGGCGCGAGTAGGTAAAGGTTAAACTTATTCCAGATGTCCAAGAAATCAAAACCGCAAGCTAGTATGTAAAGTACATATTGCCATAAACGTACAGATCCGATTTGTAAAAAGCATTCTATTTTGCATATCTGGATTACAATAGGTAAACAAATACTTTTAGTAGAGTTATGACTTAAACATTAAACTTATCAGTTTCAGTTCTTCTGAAAAGGAGAGCGATATGACTCCCGAAACGAATTATTAATTATTTTTAATTATTATTACTTGTTATTATCATTACTATTATTATTAATTATTAATTAATTTTAATTATTATTAGTAGTAAAAAATCTAATGTGGCCAACGTAATAACTCCCGCCATTTAATTTTTATTAATTTAAAGACATACCTACATATTAATGCTGGAAAATATATTATGTTCCTTTACATTCGTATAATATAACAATTGTTTTATTTACTACTTTCTTTTTAAAACGTTATCATTATTAATTTGAAATGATAGGGGTTTTTTTTTGACAGTAACATTTATGTCAGTTACATGCGTTTTAAATCTGAATTGTATACTAAGAAATTATGTTCATCTTTGAAATACAGCCTGTCTCTTAAATAGGGGGACATGGCTTAACTACAGATTCCTGAAACTGAAATAAGACGATTTAACCCAACTTGCTTCTACCGGAAAGTATACCATTTAGCCAGTATTCTTCTTCAAAGTTATTCAAAAAAAAAAAAAAATAATAATAATAATAATAATTTTGCCTATAGCATCAGAACGCTTTATTCGATTTGGATGAAATTTTGTATAACAGTTCGTATGGTTATATGTATGTCATCTTTTAAGATTATACTTGTTATATTATTAGCAAACCACTAGTATATGAAACTTAGGTGTCTCTACATTGATAAGACCGTAACTTTTTAATGGCCACGCCGATAACGTAATTTTTTTTTTTCAGAAAGATACATTCAATAGTATAATTTTCTCTCTATGTTTAATTTGTGATATCTGTTACGGTTCAGGCAGAAAAAAATTAAACCTGAGTGACTGCATCGTGAATTTTTTTTTAAATAAATTTAATCTAGCAGTCTATCCAAATGTCAAACAAGTAATTTCTAATGACAATAACAATTGTTTATGGGTTGTCAAAAAATTTCTTCGCAATATTCAGAAACATCCGTTTGTTAGGCCTAAGAGTATTTTAATACCATTATTATAAATAAGACAAATGAATTGTTAGCTTACTCCTAAACAAGTTGAGAAGATTGACAACTCGTTACTGTCATTAAAAATTAAATATTTGGCATTTGGACAGACTGCTAGAATAAATTTATTTTAAAAAAATTCACGATGCAGTCACTCAGGTTTTATTTTTTTCTGTCCGACATATAACCATACGAACTGTCATACCAAATTTCATCCAAATCTAATAAAGCGTTCTGTTATTATAAGCAAAATTAAACTTTGAAGCAGAATACTGGTTCTAATGGCCTCTTCCATATTAGAATAAAGCCGAATGATAGTATTAGAATTAGAGAATACATACTCTCTCTCTCTATCACACACACACACACACACACACATCATGGTGAAAATGTTAAAATCGGATTCTAGGGACCTGAAAACGTAGTCATTTAATAAAATCTCGATATGCGATTTTAGCGCGATTCCTATACCTCCTTTATCAAGGGTAGCAGTAGGTAAAAATATGCAGACCCCACTGTGCATGTTGCTCCACGTGTTACAAAAATAGGACGTGCACTCAAAAGGATAAACTCCGCTGAAAGCTGTTAGCAATTAGGTGCATGATAAACAGCGATCGGTAGAAATTGACATCCCTGCCAGCTCTGCAAGGTGCTGAATGCGCAAAATGTTATCTTGTACACGAAAAGGATGAAAAAGTTGATACTTTGATATGAGCAACACATTTTATTTAGATCTATTTTATTATAGTCTGAAATAAATGAAATTACAATTTCCGCGAGTATGCCTTGTATGTAAATACGAGTAACATACATTTCGAAATCGTTTATCGTAACAAAAGTTATTTTTATTAAAATAGAACATTATTCAATTTTCGAGAGATGGACAAGTTTAAAAAATATCTTTAGATGATGGGAACAAAGGAAATTTATTAATAATTAAAATATCTTATTGGAAGACAGGAGACATTTGCAGTTCAATTCCAGACAAAAATACTGAAAATTTAATCGGAAAAAATACCTATTATCAGTAAGTATAAAGTAAACTTTATACTCTATATAATTTTTCTAGCTCTACATTGAGCAACATGCAACTTAAATATTTTTAACTGTCATCAAGAGCCTTACTAACATAATTTATTAATAGGTAACTATTTATTTAATGATTAGTGCTGAATAAAAGCAAAAATTATATCAGAATGAAAAGTAGTATTTTAGTTTTAATGTCAATATCAATAATTGACCAACTTATGCTTGCAATGTTGCACAAATTAGAACATGAACTATTCTCGTGCAATAGATTGCGCCTATTTTTTTCCTCGTGCAATTTTCGTATTACACTACTCAATATGACCAATATTAATTGCAAGTTGCAGTTGCACGCACCACTGTTGCCAATTTAAAACGGGCATTATCAAATTCTCTAGAATATAAAAATTAGGTGTTCTCGTTTCTTTTGATATCATCTTTCTACCTTGTTATCGAAATAATGTGCTTTACCCAAATTTTTATAATTAGATCTACATTTTTTGCAATCCATTTCTCCTACTCGAATATTAAAACATGCTAATCGTCCAATGTGTCACAAACTTTTATGAATTATCTTTTAAAATCAGAATGACTAAAAGGCTTTGATAAAGAATATGAGATTAATACAAAGCATTCAAAGCTTACTTCTCGGTTTGTCGGCAGCTACAGAATTGTTTTTCAGTCGCACTGACAAATAGCTTCGCTTCTCTCTAATCAACCGGCGAATATTTAAACAATGACAGTCAACGTGGACCGATTCGATTTTGTCTCTGTTGTTGATTTTTTGCCTGGTTTTGTTCTGCTTTAGTAAAAAAGCGAACAGAGCTTAATTGAAGGCGATTGTTGGAATCTGTACGTCAGCTTTTTCATTCCTGTTAGTTTGTGTCCATTGTTTTGCTGGTTACATATTATGTATATTGTTTTTTTATTTCATTTATTCTCGACTATTTCAAGTTTTAATTATTTTGATAAAAAAAATAAATACGTGCAGACCAATTTACATGCTAGGAATACAAATAAAAGCTTCTAATAAATTTTTTTCGTTTTTCTACCACCGTGCGAAAAATATAAGAAAAAATTGTTTTCAAGCAAACAATCGAATTTTGGTATTTAATTTCACCTCGTAAATATGAATTATCTAATTTTCTGCATATTGGTTAAATGAAATTTATTCATAAAAAAATATGTAATTATTATAAGAAGTGTTTTTAATATCGGCTGCTCCTCGACTACAAATTTCAGATTCGGAAAAATATCTCTTCACTTGTTGCACAAATAGCTATTTTCGTTTTATAAGTAGATATTAATGACAATTAATTTGGTGTATTATTGTCGACGCATGGAGATCTTAACGACGGTATAAATTTTTCAAAAAAGGAAGTCTTTTATTAATAGCATTTACAGGTTATTATTTCAAAAATCAAAATTTGCAGAAAAATATTGTATGTAACTTGAGAAAAAGTAGGACGTAAGTAGGTATATGCGTACATGTATTACTTCTATAATAGGAACTAACTCTATATAAATGTTTCTTATACCTGAAATAAGGATACACGATTTCTTTTTTTTATAAATAACAATCTATTAATATTAAATGATATTTGAAGATAGTGTATAGGAGAAGTAGTACTTAGTCGGATTTTGGACAGAGAATTTTTATAAAACCAAATTTTCAATTCTTCAACATTTCGGTTTAACTTAAACCATGTTTAAGAGCTAAAAACAAAACGTACATATTTTATTTACAATGTTTCATGTCATGTAAAAGTGAAAATAATAGACATTATAGTATATGTAAAATATTGTAAAAATAAAAAATCTTATTAATAAATTAATAACAATGAAATTAAATGAAATATCAAATACAACTCAAATTTGTATGAAATATATGGTATGTAATTTTTATATTAACTTCTCTAATTGATTTGAAACAGTAGTAAGTATAGAAAATATTCAATTTGGATTGATAACAAAATAATTCATACCATTGGGTTGAAATTATTTTTACAAAATTATGAAATTTAATCATAGTCTTAAAAAACGTGGATTGTAAAAATCATTTGATATAAAAATGCAAAATTTTTAAAGTAAATTTTTTGCCTACCACTCTCTGAGAAAAGGGCTCTGTTCACGCCAAAAGCATGTGTGTCCTATTTTCCCTATCCCAAAACATACCTTGGTTGTCAGACAGCATGCAAGATGTCGCTACGAGCTACGACACCAAGAAGTAAAAATTTAACGCGCATCTGGGAGTCTATTCTAATTCATAGCCACATGTGCTATCCGCTATCCGCTATATAAGTTCCACTACTAGCCAACAGATGGGGGTCTTCATCCCGCTATCTGCCTTGAATCCATCTGTATATCAGATAGCGGGATGAAGACCCCCATCTGTTGGCTAGTAGTGGAACTTATTAATATTGCCAGATGTCAAGTTGACAAGTAGTTCGGCTTTTCAATTTTGTGATCAAATACTTATGTTCGTGTGTTATATCAATAATATTTGATTAATATTTATATATTGTAAGTACCTATTTAAATTATAATAATTATTTATAATTGTAACAAATAGCACATGTGGCTATCCGACTTAAATCCATTTGTTGGCTAGTAGTGGAACTTATACAGCGGATAGCGGATAGCACATGTGGCTATCCGACTTGAATCCATCTATTGGCTAGTAGTGGAACTTATATAGCGGATAGCGGATAGCACATGTGGCTATGAATTTAGAATATACCCCCTGAACTTTTTGCTAATATGAACAAGTTTCTCGCAAGAACTCGTCAATATGAGTATTACATTTATTGTCAGAATAAAAGGTTGAGTTCGACTCAATCATCGCATTGCATATATATTATTATTATAATTTTTTGCAAAGCTCTGGCGTTCCACAAGGCTCCGTTCTGGGACCTCTATTATTTAATATTTTTATCAACGATATAACAACTAACATCAATGTTGAATATCTCATGTACGCCGATGACTTGAAATTATTTTGCAAAATTTCGTCTGTCGAGGATTGTATGAAACTTCAAACTAATCTCAATGTTGTGAGTGAATGGTGTAAGTGTAATAAACTATTCCTTAACGTCAGCAAGTGTAACGTAATGACTCATACAAGGAAACAGTCTCCAATGACATTTGATTATGCACTGGATGATATCGTTTTAAAAAGACCGAATTTGCTATCTTATTTGGGTGTTATTTTTGACAGAAAACTTTTATTTATTAGTCATATTGAAGTTAAAGTTGCCACAGCAATTAAATGCCTTGGTTTTATAATCAGAAACTGTCAAATGTTTAATAATCTGCAAACTTTAAAACTACTTTTCATCTCCCTTGTCAGACCACACAGAGTATTGTTCGGTTATCTGGAACCCAATCGCTAACAATATGTCAGAACTTCTTGAAGGAGTTCAACGAAAATTTATTAAAGCAGCCACATTTATTTTAGAGGGTAGTTATCCAATTAGAGGTACGCCACAATCAATACTTATTTAATCATTTAACCTGCAATTTCTCTATCAAAGAAGAAACATGAATGCAGCCATTTACTTATTGAAAGTTGTGAACAACAAAATTGACTGCATATCCATTATGAACAGAATTTATTTTCAAGTTCCTAGGCAGTGTTCCCGATTTATTAATACATTTTATTTGCCACTCTAAATCTAACACCTTGGCTAAATCTCCAATTTATTATATGATTAAGTCATATCATCAAGTTCAAAACCAAGTTGATTTGTTCAACTGCACTATTCGTGAACTTAAACAATGCATTTATATTACTTCTAATATGTTAAGCTTTTTCCTACCCTCTAATTGGACACAAGCCTGTCGGGTAGTGTATTAAATAATAATAATAATAATAACAATAATAATAATAATAATAATAATTATATAATAATAATTATTATTATTATTCGGCGTCGCAACTTAATATAATTCCGCATCTCTCGCTTATAGTTCACGTTTTAATTTAATAGACATTTATCGCATGGTTTGTACTAGTGTAAAAGGCTTTATACATTAAACAATATAGTGCATGTGCCACGCTTCAGTTCAAATCAGGCCAAGGAAGAAAGCTGGATCATCAGGAACTGGACAACAACAATCGCCAAGACAACAGTCGATTTCCCAAGGTATGTTCCTTTACATTCTTTCCTATAAGGCATATGGTTTTGCAGAATATCTCTCCCGCAAAAATACAGTCCACTAACATAAAATTAATTAGAGTAGCTAACCAGCTATTTCGCAGCACCAGGCTCTTAAGACGGATCTTTGGTAAAATTTACCACTGAAAATAAGAATTTTTTTCTCAATATAGTACCTATATAGTTATTTTTCTTTTTAATTTCAATTTTAATATAATTTAAGTATATCAGTCTAACTTGTTACAGCCTCTGCAGTGTGCGAATGTTAAACAGATATAACAGACGTACCTATTTTTTTACATTCATTTAAAAAAGTATAAAATATGTTCAGTTTGTGTTAATATTCGTAACACGTAGGATAATTTCTACTCCTTTATTAGAGATAAATTTTAATGAATGATTTCGGTTTTCTGAATAAAGTAATATGAATATAACTGTTCCCGCGAAACGTAATATTAAATATGAATAAGACAGGGAAAATATTTTACTATCTGTCAGATAATAAAATGAAAAGCTAGGGACACTTAACATTTAATAATTCAAGACACTGGATACTGGATGTACGTATTATAATTAATAATTCAACAAGCACGAAGGTACCGTCTGAAGTCTCTAATTTAAATGAGAACCATTTTCAGTATTGCGTGCTTAGATATTCATTTTCACTTCATTTGTCTGAGGAAATTAGACAAAGATGATAATATATTTGAACATTGGAACAAGATAGTCACTTTAAGTGTTCATAATTTAAAGATGTTTCACAGTGAAGGAGTTACAAATTAATTGCTCATTATATGCAAAGAAGTCTTCGTTGTCCTGACATGCTAGTTTGCATTTTTGTTCGAGATGATCAATATCAAATTGCTTATTTTTACAAGTCCTGTGAAGCAACTATTTTTTAATCGGTATAGTTATTGTTTGATTTTGAACAATTTTGCTGGTTTCATAATTTTATATAAGCTTAATATCCGATATAATTGTAAGAAGGTTACAATTGACTAATTGTTGGATGATAATTGGCCCCACTTGCTTGTCGGATGGTCCCAAAAAACCTCTGCTAACTAAACAACAAATTAGCATCTATATAAATGAATTCATACGGCAAAAAAGTACCACCTTGCATTGTCAAACGTAATGCGTTGAATTTGTTTCATAGACCACAACCGTTTGTAAATTAGTTAGTCAATTTTTAATATCTTATTTAAACTGTTTCACCAAGTTTGCCATCTTATTGTACTTGTAATTTATTATTATTTGGCTAGCGAAGCTTACGGAGTCTTGATAGATGTCTCTGCATGTAGCTACTTGCTTGTACAGTCATCTTATCTTTTTGGGATGTTTATCATCCGTTCACTCAGCCGACTCAATGCCTCCTAGAGGCGTCAGTGCACTACACCGAATAGCACCAAGCTCCATTAAGAGCGAAACGCGTCTGTGGTTCTCGCTGAGTAAGCCAGTCTCTGATAAATGACCGAGAGGTTGATTCAGAGACTGAATCTTGTGAAACAGTCAAGTATTATTTTTTTAATATCTTATTTAAACTGTTTCACTAAGTATTGCCATCTTATTGTACTTTTATTATTAGTCAATTTTTGTTTTTGAATTACTAGCTAAAACTTGTTTTTTGTTAATTTTGAAAATACTTCGTATCTCGCTTATTATGAAAGATACGGAAAAAACGTTTAAACAATTTTTATTCAGTATCTTACATAGAAGAATGGGATGCAATCTCTTTGTTTTGTTCTAAGAATTTCTATAGTTAAATAAAAACTGTAATTTCATATATGATATCCCACTTTAGGTAAACTAGATAGGTCGTAGTTCGTAGTTTATAAATATTAATGATACAAGTTTGGTTATGGCATTTTTAACAAAAATAGTTTGTTCTGAAGCAATCAAACGAGTTTCGTTTGGCCATAATCAAACGTGTATTGTTTAATATTTTATCTACCGCACTAGTTTGTGAGCAAAAATATTGCTAAAAATTACTGAATTTGAAATTCTACTATAATTTGTATCATTCTTTGTTTTAGAAGAAAACAGTGCGGTAATATTAATAACGCCCACTGCGATTCATAACAGCACTCATTGAGGTAATAAAGTACTTAACGAAACCCAAATTAATTTGTTTAAATATTTATAACAACACCAAGGTAGATAAATATAGATTCCACATATCTATTACCTCAAATCTGTAAATATATGGATATTTTTAAGTGGTCCGTTCCATATAATAATCGTCTTCACATAAATGTTTTTCGCAAAGTCTTTCACTGATAAAATTCTTTCTTTTTTCGGAATTTTTCTCCACCGCTTCTCAAAATTATTAATGTTTTTGGGTACGGAAATTAAATTTATTGGGTGTAATTCAGTGGGTTGTATTAGGCTGTTTTAAGATCTGTATTAAGAGTTGCATTAGAATACCTGATTCAGTGGCTTATATTAGATTGTTTTAGAGTGTTTATTTTAAAACATGTGTATTAGTTGCCTAGGAAATTAAAATACTTCTTGAAATGGGTTATATTTGTTTTAAGTATTGTATTAGCCTTAATTTATAATGTCAAATATGAAATATTGAAGTAAAATTATATATTTGACTCTTCACAAAGTACACTAAAGCAAATATTGAACTTAAAATGACATAATAAAAGAGAAAATGAATAATTTAAAAAATTCAGGTTAATATGAACAAATTCAGACAAGTTACAACAATTATATATATATTGTTTATTTTTTGAGTTTGTTTAAGTAAAACGGGTTACACAATACATGCTGTTGAAAGAGTTGAGCACGTTCGGCGTGTTGTTGATGGTAGAAGACGAAGAAGGATATACATAAGACGAAAAATTATGACGATACTCTCTCCGAAAGTGAATTCAAACGGAGATACCGATTATCAAAAAATGTATTTCAGCAAGTAGTAAATTTGATTCGAGAATACATATCTGGGTTTGGCGGTGGTATACCTCCTCCAGTTTTAGTTTTTTTTTTAAATAATGTGCAATTTCACTCTTTAAATTGCATTTCAATCTCCGCCACATTAATTTTATACGGCCCAATTCTCTATTAAAACCATTTGTCTCCATTTCAGCTTTTATGTCTTCCCATGCAGCTTTTTTATTTTTCATTATTTCCCTTATTTCAATAATACATTTCTGTTTAATAATTACCTCTATTAAAATAACCTTTTCTTCATTAGACCAATAATTCGGTTCTCTAATTCATTTTCCTGAGATTTTAGTGTACTAAAATTTAAAATGTAGTTCATAAACTAGTGTAACATAATCTATAAATATAAACTTACCTAGTTCAAATAAATATAATAATAGCCATAAAACAACACAAACACAAAATATTGACGTTTCAAACAGCGCCAATTTCGCACTTTGACAGTTATTACAGTGTTGCCAAGTGTAATTTTGGAACAGAAGTATTTTAACTAAAACAGCTTAATACAGACCACTGAATCACCTTTGTTTTAATATGTGTTTTTAAGCTAATACAGTGTTTTAGTTAATACAAATCTTAGTACAGAGTTTAATATAACCCACTGAATCACCCATTTTGTTTACTTTACTATCGTACCCATTAGTATACAAACCTATTTTAGCGATAGAAGTGGGTACAAATATAAATACACGAAGTGCCAATTTTCTCAAAAGGTTGTGCTGCTGCAGATACAGACTATTTTACTATTTTCCCCTCCACGTAATCTAATTACCTGAACTCCGCCCTAACTCGTTCTTGTGTGGCGTTACGACAGCTCAAATTTCATGCAGCACGTGGTGGTGAAAAGGAGTAAATTAAATTTACATGTAAGAAACATTGGAAGAATACTTCGGAGCACCAAGACGCAGTAACTACTCTTCATTTAAAAAAAAAAGTTTGTTCTATAAATTACCTGAAAATCTATTTAAAATTGTTTTTAATGTTACAGATTTAGCATTGTTCAAATGTTGTCTTATTTTTTTAAAAATAAAAATAAATATCGGAATTCTAAATATCTGTAATATCAACGTTTTAACAAAAAACTGCTCCATATATGAATTGGGTGCATTTATATGTATTTATAATAATCATTTCCGATTTTAATGAATTCAATATTTTTTGCTTCATCAATAACATTGTATACGATTTACGATTACGACGAAGGACGCGAAGCGGAGTAGTCCAAACCTTCGAAGTATTTTAATTATACATTTTTATTTCTTTATTAATATTCATTATTAAGCATACACTTTCATATTTTTTTTACTAAGTTTTCTTAATTCGATTGAGCTGGAATCCCCAGTTTGCCAATCGATTGCAGAAATCAAACTACTTTGATTAAAATATTCCCATAGATGAGGTTTCTGATTAACTACTGAGAAAAATATATACTTATTTGCTTCTTCATGTTTATGTTTCAGCGGTCAGTTGTATGGACTTTAGCTACTTTCTTATTTTTGTGTAGAATCTACTTTTAAATAATCCTTCCCCATTTTATTTATTGACAATGTGACCAATTTTTTCAACGCCATAGCAATGTTCACATATTTTATAAAGTAAGAAAGTTGCCTAAAGGTGGATTTATGCAGCCTACTTTTTCTTTTACTTTATAAAAGTTAAATGTGTGTTAATATATGTACTGCTTTATGTGCATACTTCTAATTTTACTTTAAGACCTTAAGTTGACAAACTTTCAACTTAAGACCGTTAAAGTAAAAGAATTTCACAACTGCGCATGAGCACCACAGCACAATCGTCAGCGTGTTGCCGTGTTATGTATATGTTTTCATGTGCGTGGTTTTAGGTTATTCGCTGGTTATACAACGAAAAATGAATAAAGACTAAGATTATTTATTATTGGATTTAATCCAAAAATATCCCCACCTGTACGACAAAACTAATTGTTTATTCAGAGATAAAACAGCGAAATAAAATGCATGGAAAAGTATGTTGAAGCTGAAGCAGCAAGTAATACAGCAGATGCACACATTATTACATTCTTGTCCATTTTGAGAGGTTATATTTATCTGTTTAAATTTACGACTATATGCCAGAAAAATCACATCTGCGCATGCGTATCGAAGGCTTTGAAGTAGTTGTATAAAGTACCAAACTTAAATTAAAAGTAAAAACGAAAAGAAAAAGAAAGAGTGAAATAAAAAGTAGCTGCATAAATCCACCTTAATAGGTGGAAAACATGTCTGGAACTTTAACCCACATTGCGTAAAGCTATAAAATAGTGTAGTGTAAAATTTTTTTTTAGGTTAAATTAGAAATCGATTATATTGAATAAATATTAAATTTTAATACTATATTCTATAATTAATTGGATTTCTGCGCGAGAGAAAAGTTTATAGGCCGAGCCGCAGGCGAGATCTACGGTTTCGCGAGTGGCACAAATACTATGTATTTCATACGAGTTTTAAACTATACTTTCTCTAACACTATTTAAATATATATATATATATCATCTCTTGACATTTTTGCTAAAAATAATAAAATATTATTGATGTTACATTAAACTTACCGTGTAAAAAACCTCAAAAAGTGTAAAACAAGGCATATTAATTAGTTTCTTTTTTTAATTTGACAGTTTGTGCAGTTAAGGTGACAAAATTAAAGGCCGCGTTCCGCACCACTCATCGTTGACATCGCTGACCTCCGAAGTTTGACAAACACAATAAACGGACGAATGTAATTGGTCCAGCAATTGCATTCGGCAATCATCGACACGTAGCGGTGCTCATCGCTGACAGCGCTGCCGGGGTGCTGAACGCGTCCAAAGAAACAATGCGTCAAACAAAGCCAATTTGATTTTGAAAGCATTTGCATTTTCCCAAGTAGGTATTTCAAATGGGTGAATTGGAAAACTAGCGGGCTTTGACTACCTATTACAGAATATTATTCTGTAACGGAATGTATTCATTCTGTAATAGTTTTCATTTACAGAATGTGTGACTTTCACAGTGGTGTTAAATTATTTTTGGATCTGGCCTAGTGTATGAAATATTAGCAGTCTTATTTTCATTGTGGTTTATGACGTGTGTAAAATTAAATTCCATAACAAAGAATTAATTTATTAAAAATTATAATATTAATTATCATTTAAGTACTAATACATAGGTTAAATAAGAACACGAGAAACGGAATAAAGAAAATTAAAATTTGATACTGCAATCAGTGGCGTAACTAGGAAAATCCACAGGCGTTTTTTTTTTTTTCAGTAAAAAGGCGCCATAATAAAGTCGTAATTTATTTAAAGTAAAATATAAAAAAATCAACATTAATTATATAACCAAAAAAATCAACATTAATTATATAACCTTAGTAATAAAAATATATTATCTATGGTATAATATAATTAAAAGTTTAACCTACGAGTTTTAAGTTTCTTAAATTCATCCAGCACCAGGGTTACTCGTTACCCTTTTTTCAAACTTTCGAATTTTCTGAATTTTTACCTCCCGCTACCCTTGGTAAGGGAGGTATGGGGATCGTGCTAAAAATCACATATCTAGATTTTAGTAAATGACCACGTTTTAAGGTCCCTAGAATCCAATTTTAACATTTTCACGATGATGTCTATATGCGTGTATGTATGTGTGTGTGTGTGTGTGTGTGTGTGTGTGTGTGTGTGTATGTGTATGGATTTTGTCTTCGCTCTAACTCAAATACTATCATTCAGAAAATTCTGAAACCTTGTATTTACACCCTATTCTAATATGAAAAGAAGCCATTAGATTTTGGTGTAAATCGGATAACCGGAAATGGCATTTTACCTGAAGCTCATAATGGTTTTTCTTCAAAAAATACCATTAAATGCCATTTTTTCGCATTTTATGTCTTATAAAAATTAAAGATTATTGAATTTTCTACGGGAATACATTATTACTTTTTCTATATATTTTACAGATAAATTTAAAAATATTTTTTTTTATTAGTCGCGAAGCCTAAGATAAACACAATTCCTTTGTTACACAGTTCATATTTGTAATGAATGTAACTGACAGTGAATGTCACTGTCAAAAAACTAATCACTTCAAATTAATAATTGTGACATTTTAAAAAGAAAATAGTAAATAAAGCAATAGTTTTCTGCAATGGAACAGTTTGCAGCGTTAGTAAATAAGTAAATTAATAAAAATTAAATAGCGGGAGGTTTTGTGTTGGCCACATCAGATTTTTTTTTTATTTATAAGTTCAAATAAAAAAGTATTAATGATTTTAATTAAATTATTGAAAAAAGCTCCAATATCTTGCAAATCTTCACAGGCGGGTGAGCGCACCCACCTAATCCGCCCTTAGTTACGCTACTGACTGCAATAAACACTTTGTAAGAAAGACGTTCGTTTCTCGTTAATTAAACAAACCGGTTTGTGAAGCTTTGTCAAGAATACCTTTGAAGTTGGACATAATTCTTCTTCCAGCGGGAACAATATTCTTTTTGAAATCAAATAATTTCAGTATCGTTTTTGAATTAAATCTAAAAAGTATACAGTGTTTCTCAACCTTCTTTCGTGTGAACTACATTTTTCAATACTAGTTTTTATTAGGGCTGTCAAAAGTATTCGGTTAATCGGTTAACCGGAAACCGGTTTTTCAATAATGAAATATTCGGCTAGCCGGTTAACCGGTTTGTAGCAGGTTTTTAATCCGGTTAATAGCCGGTTTTTAATCGGTTTCTAACCGGTTCATAGCTGGTTCTTAATTGGTTTGTAGCCGGTTTTTAAACGGTTTGTAGCTGGTTTTTAATCGATTTGTAGCGGGTTTTTAATCAGTTTATAGCCGGTTTGTAATCGATTTCTAGCTTAGTTTGACCGGTTTACAGGCAGTTTTGACTGATTTGTATTCAATTTTTGATCGGTTTACAGTCAATTTTTAACCGGTTTTTAGCCGGTCTTTATTAATTTTAAAACTGATTTTTATAATCAGTTCATAGCCTTTTTCTGACATAATAAAATATGAGACGTCACAGATTGCATTTTCTATGGTGTAACGTACCTACACATTAGTTGATTTATTACATATTTCATTGTCTTCTGATATTTCTGATTATATAATAATAATAATTATTCAGCCAATGACATTTAATAATTTTACTTAGATACAATGTGTTGAATATATCCTTGACGTCGTGATAAAATCGCTTTTTCGTATTTCGCGTTCACGAAGTGAATTTTGTGACACTGTTTTTGTAAAAATAGTATTGAAGTATTACAATGAAGAGTTTTGTATAATTATTTCTGTTTTTTTTTTTTTAAATTGTAAAGTTGGTAACATTGTCTCAGTGTCAAATAAATGTCTGTAATTTTAATTGTCATTACATGCCATTACTCATGGAAAATTACTGAAATTCGATTTTTTGTAGTCAATAAAGCACTCTTTTTTTAAAAAAAAAAAATTACTATAACCTAACGTCTAAATAGCTCCGGACAAAATGCCATATATCAAAATAAATAATTTTCAAATGCTTATTGAAACTGTCAATGTTACCAATCTTAATATGTTATTATTTCTTTTAATAATATTTTTGAAATAAAAGTAAATTACATCGAAATAGGAAATAATTCATTAGTCACGTGATATGTTTTCCGCCAATCAACATTCAGAATTTCCATAGTTACATGTCTATCACAGCGATGATAAAAAACAAAGAATATCACCTTATCTCTGTTCGTTACTAACTTCTAAGGCATTTTTACAACATTGACAGTTAATTTTAATAAAAATTCATTATATTCTCTCATTAAATATTAGCTCGTGATATTAATAATGAAGAAAGGGGTTAAAGGACCAAGCGTTGAATGGTTTATAGGTGAAAACAAAAGGCATAAATGGTCCACGTGTATTGTAAAATTCTTTATTACGGACGTTTCGGGCTTAGGGCAAGCCCATCTTCAGCAATCATTGAATATACAGTAATCATTAAAATTTATGACAAAAAATTTTGAAAGTTCTATTGAACACGATGATCTATATGAACAACATCGAAAACAATTTTAAATACAGCATTTCAACAACCTTCCGAATTAATACAAAGTTGGTGAAATATGATTAATAATCGAAGATATTGCTCGCATACCATATACGTATATCATATACCATTGCTAAACAATAAATTGTCAAAATTTTAGTGCACACAGGAAAACTTTGCAAAGTTTACCGAAATTTATTTCCCAAAGAAGTACGATGTTTCAAAAAAGTTAACGGCGCCATTAAAACTCGATACGTTTTGAGGAAACTTTTGAACATGCACCAAATTAAAGGTTACAAACCGGTTTTCTGACCGGTTAAAAACCGGTTTTTTGACCAGTTGAATACCAGTTTTTTGACCGGCTAAAAACCGGTTTTTGACCGGTTAAAACCGGTTTTCTGACCGGTTAAAACCGATTTACTGACCGGTTTAAAACCGGCCGGTTATTGACTTATAACCGATTATTCGGTTTTTCGGTTAACCGGTCTGTAAACCTACGGTTAACCAGTTAGCAATTTCAGGAGATTTTGACAGCCCTAGTTTTTATGGCGCACTCTCCACTCCCTCCATTCTTTCAGTTCTCGGTTGAGACTAAAAACCAGCAAGTATTTTTTTAAATATTTATATAATTTGAAAACTGTATAGATCTTCGCAATTTCAACACGAGAAGTCTCAAAATGTTTCTGTCTGTGCCTATGAATAAGCATTCAAATGGCAAATTGACAGGAATACTGTAACAACGACCAGCAGTTAGAAGTCGATAATCGATGTTTACTTTGATGATTTCTCTGTTTCTACTGTTGTTTTGATTCACGCTGGCAGTGTTGAACCAAGTTTTCATCAGTAGTAACAAATCTTTCCATAAACATATTATCAACATCACTTTCATAATCATAACGGAGTAGCAAGTAATGCGACATCTGAAAACGAACATGAACGCATTGCTCTGATTTTTTTGAGCCATAATAAATAGCAGAAAATGTAATCATCTTCCATTTCTCGAACTTTCATTCGTCGATCTGTTATGACCATATCGTGAATCAAATGTAATAGTTGCAGGCATTCCGCTGCAAAGATAACCTTAACCTTTTATTTTCCTCCAACGTTTAAAATAAGATGTTCACTTTTTTTTACTATTGTGTATAAAGGACAAGTTTTTGCCATGTTTTGCTTTGGTGTTAGGCCCTTTTGTGCAGGTTTTTGATCACTGAATGGTGTTCTTTTTTCCCATTTCTAAAATAATCAAATCACACGTTCAAAATGTTCCAATTAATCACAAATTAGAAGGTCGAAGTAAAACTTCGCATAGATATCAATGAAAATGACAGTTCACATAACCTTAAAAATAATGATGTTCCTAGTGCTCAGTGGCGTGCAGTCCATATGTACAAGGTGTGCACTGCAAACCCTGCGAATAATTTCAAAATTTATTGCATTAAAATGTAAATTATTTAATTGATTTGATCTTAATATATGATATACAAAATATAAAAATATTAATACAATTATGGGACAATAACGAACAGTAGCGTGTTTGGTTGCCTATCAGAGAATGTGTGGATTGCCGGGCAAGTGCAGGGTGCAGGTCTCCGCACTGCACTTGATGCGCATGTTTTTACACAGGGAGGGTATAGGAACAGTGTATTTGCGCAGACAAGGATAAAATATTAGAAATACGTATCGCCCCATCGCACTCTCCAGCGTGCAGCATATTTTGTGCACGTATCGCCGTAAAATTACTTTTGCTAGTATTTACAAGCATAAACAAGTTCAGACAAACAATTAATTATTAATTTTAGGTATTTGGTATATAATTTATATATTATTTATTTCACTTATATTTGTATTTATGAAAATTTATAGATTGGAAAATGTAAGTGAATTACTAATTGCGGATTTACTGAAGAAACCATTTTTCAGAAGGGACATAGTATAAAAAAAAATAAGATAATTCTGAATTGTTAACCTAAGATTCTACCTACACAATACTTTTTTTAAAAAAATCTGCACACCCAACACAGAAACGCACCGCACGCCACTGCTAGTGCTGTCTTCTCTGTGTTAGACCTTAAACTTTTCAATTTACTCCCGTAATGATAAACAAAAGAGGGTACACCTCACAGATTGAGAATCACTGAAGTATGCAATATATCATTGTAGACTATAAAATAAAACAAATTTCATTTATCTATATTGATTTTAACAGGTCTAACGAAGTCTGCAAAGTTTGCTTTAAAATTCAGTTTATTTTTCGGTGTAAACTTTGAATATTACTTGAAAAACAAACATCAGAAGGAACAGCAAAGCCAGAATATCATATACGTAAAGTACATATTATTTTTGTGAGCCGCGTTTGCCAGCTCACGTTTCAAAAGATAAATCTCACAAAGACGAGGACAGCTAATAGCAGAAGGATAGGTTAGAGAGAGAAGTTTGTTTTTGCTGACCGAATGGTGAGATCACGAAAGCACAATGCACTATTGTGGATGTAACTGGAATTTATAAAGTGTTGTTTTTTAAAACTTCGCTACTACTTGTTTTCTAAACAGCAATACTTTTTCAAAAATATTCAGATTTATATACAATTTATACATGTTCACGTAAAACTGTAGTAAGTAAGAATTTTTTCATAAAACTGAATAATATGAAAGAGAAATCTTTGCTAAACCACGATAGTTAGGTTCGTATAAATTCTTGTATAGTATGATACCGTGTTATATGGGATCAAGCATCGGTGCATAAGCATAACAGAAGATATGTTCCAAAATCTAGCAAAGATGTGTAGAGGTATATTGTATAAAAGAACACTACACCGAAAATATCAAATATGCAAATATACTCGTACAAACTTTTCGAACACTATTTTATTACAAAAAATAAATAATTATTTATGGAAGTGCAAGCAACAATTGCTCTATCGAAAATGAGCAGAGAAAAAAAGTTGATGAAATTGGCTTTGAATCAGTATAAGGAAATAGATGAAAGATGTAAGTTACTTGTGGAATCTGCATATTATATTTTATCCAGGAAATTGATGAATTCCTTATTTGTAAATTATGTATTATTTTCTTTTTTTATTAAATAGTTGGCTTTTATCGTCCAGAATTGGACAATATTTAGCCAGAAACATAAGTGTACTAAAGACGATGATTGTGACTGGCACACAAGGGACATAAGAAATAAGAAGGGACGAGGAGTTGTCAATGAGATCCGTCACGGCTGGATCTATAACGAACAGGAGAGGGACCATGGCATATAAGAAAAGAGTTATGAGAGAATTACTGAAAATGAAGAAGAGAATAACTTATACTTGTTTGTTGATAGAGCGCAAAAATTTAGTTAGACATCTAAAGCTTAATTTAAGGTTGCTAAGTACGATTCTGTCATTTAGAGGTAACTTAAATCCTGCATTTTTTAGGTCGTTTAAAAGTATTTTTTTTTCTTTGTCATATTTACTGCATTTGCCAGAAAATATGATTTAAATATTTATTTTCAATTATAAATAAGTGGCTGGATTTAACCTAAATCTGCATATACTAACATATATTTTCTTGGAGCTTCAATATTTTTGAACCAAGGTTTTAGAGTTACATTCGATTGACAGACTGTGGTAGTGTCCTTTAGTTTTACTGAAGTCATGCCGAAGGGACTGCCATTGGGAGAGTATGCTAGATTTTAAGTAAAAGAAAATTTCTTTGGGTTGAACTTTTATATTAAACTAGCTGACCCACCCCGGCTTCGCACGGGTAAAGCTAGAATAACGATTAGCTACACGTGTACCAGTAATTTTTCATATTTACTTCGGAGACATGGGCTGCGTAGGGAGCCGGCAACCTGCCTCGCATCGTACATGTAACAGGCTCCGCCCTATTTCACCCCCTTCAAGTTTTATTTTCGCGACAAAATGTAGACTATGTGCTTCTCCATGGTCCAATCTATCTCTATACCAAAATGCATCAAAATTGGTTCAGCGGGAGAAATGATGGGTTCTCTATATAAATTTTCATTCCCCATTTCACCCCCTTTTAGTTTCAGTTCCCGACAAAAGGTAGCTTATGTCCTTCTCCAAGGTCCAATCTATCTGTGTACCAAAATTCAACAAAATTGGTTCAGCAGAAGAAATGATGGGTTCTCCATACAAACTTTCATCTCCTATTTCACCCCTTCAAGTTTAAGTTTCGTGACAAAAGGTAGCCTTTGTCCTTCTCCAAGGTCCAATCTATCTCTATACCAAAATTAATTAAAATTGGTTCAGCGGTTTAGGCTATTTCATTACCAGATATACCAGAGTCACCTCTTACATAAACCAAGATAATATTTTTGCCATTGGATGATATACTTATATACTTAGAATAAGTGTTAGCATTTTAAGAATTAATACATTGGTTTTTTGCTCCATTGTGGGTTTTCCAGTTTTCTTAAAACACTAAGGGAATCGGTTAGTATTCTTGTATTATCTAATTTTTTTTTTTTTAGTATAATGAATTCTAAAGGTTTTAAAATTGCGACAACTTCTGCAGTGAAAACACTTTTTTCTAGCATCATCTACGAGAGGTGGAATACTAGACTTAGAACAGTCCGCATAGATTTTTATGCTATTAGGGTATTTGTTTTCTATACAAAATAGGACTTCTTAAAGAGGTTTGTTTAAAAAGGAAGTATCTAAGTTAATTTTACTGCAACAGCTAAAGTTAGGAAAGAAAAAAGCGGGTAATGTACCTACTGTAGCTAACTTGTCTCTATAGTTTGCTAGGTCTAAGTAATATTCTACGAGAGGGGGTAAGTTTTAAACAGTCTAGTAGCGATTTGTCAGACATTCCACTGTAAGATTGTGGGCTTTATTAATTAGTTATTCGCTCTCTCTTGTAATCTATATATGAGAAATTTTGAACCCAACATTTTTCTTCTCAAGAATAAAGAAGGTTCGGCTGTTTCTATTAGTAAGGCCATATTTGGGCTCGATTCCATAGCGCCGATACAGGTTTTTAAGGCTTTTTATTGAATTATATCTATCCTTTTTAAATATTTACTTGCGGTATTTCCAAAGATGAAAGATCCATTGTCAAGATCTGATCCGATATAAGCTTTAAAAATAAAAATTAGGGTCTATGGATGACTACAGATCTAAGTTGACGTTAGTGATCTCAGTAAGTTTAAGCCAATTTCGCATTTTTTTTAAAGACAATTAATTTGGGGTATCCAAGAGAGTTTAGAGTTAAACAGCATATCCAAGAATTTAGCTACAACTTTGACAACGTATGATTAGTTGTTTACGATGATTTCATTTATATCATGGTAAGATCTTCTTCTAGTAAAAATTGTAACGAATGTTTTGTAAATAGAAATTTTAAGCCCATTATTAAATACCCAATTGTTGAGTAAAGACATGGCCGAAAGTAGCTGAATGTTTACTATGTTTAATATAGGGCCTGAAGTATAGGCACAGAAGTCATCAGCGTACTGTAGAACATTTATGTTGTTCGGTAAAGAGTTAGTCAGGTCTAAGCAGTATATGGAAAATAAAATAGGACTTATTACTGAGCCTTGGGGCAATCCTTTTTTTGTTGTGTGGGGACCGACTATATTATCTTCTACACGAATGTACATATATTTGTATAAGAAAGAAGATTAAAAAGAGAATGTATAAAGTTTGTCAGAATATTCAGATCGAATAATTTTTTAGATAGGGTGAGAGTTCATCGTTCGTGAAAGCCGAGTAAATGTCAATGAAAAGGATGCTTAGGCTGTCTAAAGTGGACTTGCTCTTGCTAAAGACGTATTGGTGCTTTGGTAATAAATCGTGGTGTTCTAGGAATCAAACTAGCCTATTGTTAATGAGGTATAAGCGAAAGGGCGGTAGGAATTTGCGTCTAAGGGATTTTCAGGGGGGAAAGAACCATTTTTCCAGTGTGTATTATTTATCTCCAAAAGTTTATTTTTTGTATTATATGGAAGATTTTGTATCATAGACGTAAGCGATATTATCTACGCCAAAGGTTGTGTTTTAACACGATGAAGAACTTTATCTAGTTTCAATAAAGTAAATGGGGAGAAATAGGAGAAAAGGATTATTGTCCTGAAAATCAGGAATGTCGGAAAGCTGCGTAAGGTGGTGCTAGCTTGTTCATAAAATTTTGAATCCAATCTTTATTATGAGAGATGGATTATGTAGGAATGTGTTTATTTTTAAGGTTCCTAATTAGTTTCCAAGTTTCGGAAATGTTAGGCTTACGGGAAATATGGGCACAATGTTCTTTCCAGCATGATCTTTCCTGTTTTTTAATGCGTCTACGAACCATTGCTGGAGCATTCTTATATTCTAATTCTATTCCCAAGTGGAAAATTTGTTATATTTGTCATAAGGCTGAGTTCTATTGTACAGGAGAGTTTTTATTTCGGTATCAATCCACGGTAATTTAATTTGTGGTTTTCTATTAGATGGTTTGTTGATTGGGATAGCGGCATTCGCAGCTCCTGTGATGGCTATTTCTAAATCTTTGTATGTCGCGTTAACGGTTAGCACCTTTCATATGCCATTTATATTTCGGATTATAATTATGTGAGGGTCTTAATGTCACTGATGAAATTCAAATACCTAAATGGTCAGAGCCTATTATTTCATTAGTTAGGTACTTTATTATAATACACCATGAATTTTATGTTGCGGTCTCTCACAGCAGTCATACTATGAACTTTTACTGTAAGGATGCATCCTTGCATTATGTGCGGCATTTGAAGTACATTTCCCGCCTTGAATGCAGTACAGCGCTCGTCAATATCAACCGAGTTATTACAGGCCGCTAAACTTGGCTTCTACCAGTGGCGTGCGGTGCGTTTCTGTGTTGGGTGTGCACTGTGCAGATTTTTTTAAAAAAGTATTTTGTAGGTAGAATCTTAGGTTAACAATTCAGAATTATCTTAGTTTTTTATACTATGTCCCTTCTAGAAAATGGTTTCTTCAGTAAATCCGCGATTAGTAATTCACTTGCAATTTCCATTATATAAATTTTCATAAATACAAATATAAGTTAAATAAATAATATATAAATTATATACCAAATACTTAAAATTAATAATTAATTAAGTTTGTCTAAACTTGTTTATGCTTGTGAATACTACCAAAAGTAATTTCACGGCGATACGTGCACAAAATATGCTGCACGCTGGAGAGTGAGATGGGGTGATACGTATTTCCTAATATTTTAACCTTGTCTGCGCAAATACACTGTTCCTATACCCACTCTGTGTAAAAACATGCGCACCGAGTGCAGTGCGGAGACCTGCACATGCCCGGCAAATTCACACATTCGCTGATAGGCAACCAAACACGCTACTGTTCGTTATTATCCCATAATTGTATTAATATTTTTATATTTTGTATATCATATATTAAGATCAAGTCAATTAAATAATTTACATTTCAATGCAATAAATTTTGAAATTATTCGTAGGGTGTGCAGTGCACACCTTGCACATATGGACTACACGCCACTGGCTTCTACGATTAGAATACGTTAATAATGAATAATACAAGTAATTGTACGTGAATACAGACCAACTAAGGTGTTTATCACTCATTTTTAAAATTTATAAATTACATTTAACTGAACACTAGTAACAACAATAGACAGCTATTAAATGCGCTGTTACCATATCTATTGTATGCAAAATAAAATTATATATTTTTTTTGTTAATATATAAATAATTAAGTAAATCCGATTACAAGTGGTGTTATGACTTACAGTGTAGCAACAATCTTAATATTTATTTATCATAAATATTTAATAAGAAACATGCAACTTTATTTTAAATCGCATTTTATTTGTGGAAAATATTTGGGATAAAAAAAAAACGTTAAAAAACGAGATGCTTTGAAAAATATAAAATTCATAAATCGTGTAGATAGATTATAAAATACAAAATATAATATTGATAACTTCTTTATATTTTTGAACCGGAAGTAATTATTGTGGGAAAAATTCGTAAAAAAATGATGAAAATCAAAAGGAAATACATTTAAAAATAATTTATCTCCTTTAAAATTTTGCTGAATAAGTAGAAAGGGATGGGTATAAAGAACCAGCGATAAATTGCGAAAATTGCGCGAGCCGTAGCAATTATGGCGAGATAAGAAGAAGACACTACCGTCTCCCCGAACTCGTGGTGTATTCTCGTCCTAACTAAGCAATTCTTACCATTTAATATGTGCGATCACTATCATTATTTATTGCCTGTTCAATAAAGAACATCAGTATCGCCGTATCATGTAAATTACCGCTTTTAGCAAATTCTAAATTGATCTTTTGATATTTATCACTTTTTTTGTATGGTGAAGCAGTTTGCGCCAATATTCGCGGCGTTACACTAAATTTCTCGAAACATTATTATAGCCACTTTGTTAGCTTTATTGCAAGTGAAAATATATCAGATACTAACTGCTGATACTCCCTTCAGTGAGAATCCCTAGCTATTAAATTACCGACATGAATAATATTTTACTAAAAAAAACTGAATTATATAAGTACACGGTAGAAATTTAGAATAAAACCGAATAAAACTTATATGGCTTAAAAAAGACTTATGGTTAATGAAGTTACGTATCTACAGCGTGTCCCAGATTTAAACGGCAAAACTTGAACCATGGATTAAACATGTAAAAATAAGGTAACAAGTTCATTTGAGCAAAGGTCCGTAAAAGCTTTATTTCAGAGATATTCATATTTTTCTTATTGGAGCAGCGCTACTTTAAAAAATCAACTTTATAACGAGATATCAAATATTATCTTATTAAATTGTGAAAAAATAATTAAATTAAATACAGGCAAATTATTTGGCTATTACCAGAGCTGGACAAGTTACTTTTAAAATGTAACTAGTTACATTTACCTCCAAAAAAAAAGTAACTAAGTTACTTAAGTTCCAGTTACTTTGGTGAAAGAACTAAGTTATTTACTAGTTTCTCATTAAAAGTAACTTAGTTACATTGAGTTACTTTCTAACTACTTTTAATGGCGTGAAGGGTAGACTTAGACTGTTGACTTAGTTATTGTGTAGTATACATATCAGGAAGTTTTTGCACTACGTTAACCTAAATTTTAACGTTATTGCTTGGCAACACCCAATCAGATTATTATTGTTAATGTTAACGGTCCTACAGGGCCTTATTGCCGCCTAGGCCTACGAGGCCACGACCTAGGGCATTGAAAAGGGGCCCGGTTGCTGTGATTTTTTTTAAATTTATTAATTTATTTTTCAATTTTGATTTCTTATACCAAGATATAAAGAAACTACTTTCTTTCTAACATGACATGACCATTATAATGTATAAAACATGCAGATATTATTTCCTAGACTTAATAGTGGATAATGATTAATTTATTGGAAACCTCGGATCAGACGTCGATTTTCAATCTGAGGCCCCGCGCTCACATGGGCCCCGCACATTCAAATTTGATGAAAAGGTATCTTTTTATAAATATTTGGGGCCCCACTACGCTAATAACATATTCCCGAGACCCGGAAAAATCGCCAACCGTCCCTAGAGAGGAGTAACAAAATATTACGCTAAAATTTCACCTCAAACTAGAATCGAGCATGCGGTACTGTATAATTGATCAGCTTTTCTCTCAGGAGGCAATTTTATTTTTTTCTTTAATAAATAAACTTACATTATATTATTTTTTTTTCTTGAGAAGTTGCATGTTCGCCGTCCATGTTTTTGCCGGACATGCATATATTGTCTAGAAAATTGTATACATAAAAAAAAGGTAACATTTATGAACATTTCTTGTTACCTTGGTTACTTGTTGTTTTTGTTATTTTAAAAAATATGTCATTGTATCCCCTGAAGAAGGCACCAGTTTATGGTGCCGAAACGTTGGGTTAAAATAATAAATTACAGAACTTAAACTAAAAAAAAGGTAGTATTTTTCCAAACTTACATTATAATTATACAAATATTTTTACGTACTTGTTTTTTATTATAAAGAGGGAGGGGGACCCAAAAAAAAATTTGGTCTAGGGCCCAAAAATGTGATAAAAAGGCCCTGCGGACCCACATTATAATATAATATAAAAGTGACATTTTATCTTGTGAGAAGGGAATTTGCAAAAATGAGACGAATTCAAGTCTTGCAACCCTTGGAACAACGAACAAAATACACTATTTTTTGTATAACCTGAAAATTGGAATAATTTTAATGATTTAGTGGCAGTTTAACTATAATTTATTAAAACGTATCATTTGTAAGCGAGGAAAACATTTGAAAATAATATATTTTATAAGTCAAATTTAACATTTAGTGACTTTTTAATTCTAGAATTAAAAGTTAAAATAATGTGTTATTTTTAGTTTTTTTGTTTACCGTACAAAAACTCTATTATTAATGAATATAATTACTTATTTTAATATCTATTATGGCTTGAAATCAATCAACAATAATATTGAATTTAATTATGTATTAAAATAAAAGTTACACATTACAGAGGGTATGCGCGATGCTGTGCTCAACACTCCCACTCTGGACAGACATTTATTTAAAACAAAACAGTTTTAGTTAGTGTTTCTAAAAAAGGCATCAGCCTCAACAAAATATTTCTTAGAAATTTTAATCCCCCCCGTTACTTTTTATGACTAAGTTACATTCCACTTTTTAAGTTACTTTGACTAACTTAAGTTACATTCTAATTTCTGAGTTACTTTAAGTAACTAGAGTTACTGAAGTAACTAGTAACTAAAAACCGTAAAGTTACCAACTACTTTTCCGCAGCAAGTTAAATTACAGTTACAGTTACCATATTTTAAAAAGTAACTAAGTTACGTTACAAGTTACGTAAAAGTAACTAGTTAGTAATTAAGTTCCTAAAGTAACTAGTTACTTTCAATACAAAATTTAGTTTGCTTGCACCAAGATCAGGAAAAAAAAGAAAATTATCTATGAATTCAAATAAATTTATTATTTATGTACAATAAAATAATAACTATTTTTTATAACATTTGTTCAAAATGTTCACCTGTAGCAAGCAAACAGGCACGACAACGATCTGCCACTGCATTGGTCGCTGCGTGACATTGCTCGGCAGATATGGTTTTGAATCAAAGAAATTCTCATTTTTGATTAAATGAAAATCCTCATGCATTTAAAGAGAAAAAATTCCACTATGAATTTTAATGTAATGTTTGGCTAGGTATTATTGAAAATACTTTAATAGGCCCTTTCTTTTTGCCAAGTCGTTTAAATTGACAGAGGTTCTATAATTTTCTAAATAATGATTTGAATGATATAATGGAAGAAGTTACATTAGCAATAAGAAGAAACTCTTGGCTACAGTTAAATGGCTGTTCTGCACATTATGGGAAACAACCAAGAGAGTGGTTAAATTTACACTATCCACGACGGTGGACTGGTCGCAGAGGACCTGTGCCATGGCCAGCCTGTTCGTCCGATCTAACACCTTTATATTTCTTTGCTTGGGAGACCAATGCAGTGGCAGATCGTTGTCGTGCCTGTTTGCTTGCTACAGGTGAACATTTTGAACAAATGTTATAAAAAATCGTTATTATTTTATTGTACATAAATAATAAATTTGTTTGAATTCATCGATAATATTCATTTTTGCCCTGAACTTAGGCAAGCAAACTAAATTTTGTATCGAAATTAGGTAATAGCCAAATCATTTACCTATTAATTTAATTGTTATGTCATAACTTAATCAGCTAATATTTGATATCTCGTTATAAAGTTGATTTTTAAAGTAGCGCTGCCCCAATAAGAAAATCATGAATATCTCTGAAACAAAGCATTTACGGATATTTGCTCAAATGAACTCACATTTTTACGTGGTTAATCAATGGTTCAAGTTATGCCGTTTAAATCTGGGACAGCCTGTATATGCAATTTCTGGGAAAAGTAATTTTTAAAATTTTTTATTAGTAATAGAAATTGCCAATGTTAACGTTAACAACGAATATTTATATTAATTAGAGATGCACTCGATTTCGAGCTTTGGCTCGGCCCGGCCCGAAGTCCGCCTCAATTTCGAGTCGATCATCGAGCCGGGCTGAAGATATTTTTTTATCGAGCCGAATCGGGCTAATAATTTGCAAAAGTTGAGGGGAGTCGGACTTTTGATTATGGCCCGAGTTTTTCGGGCCGCCCCGAAAAATCCTATTATTCAATCAAATGCACAGTTTCCTTAATATTCATAATATAAGAATTCACTAAAGCATAATAATGCTATTTGATGTTGTTATTGCTACTATTGTTACTACTCGTACACATAAATAAAAGTGATTTTTGTTTCTATCATAATGATTTCTTGTCTTATGAGCAGAAACAAAGTTAGATAAAAAAATCATTATGTAAATGATATTTTTCGTATAAGATTTGTGAAAAAGTTGTTCAAATTTTCGAACGCCTTTGGTACACAAAGTGTCAAATACTCGTGGGTCTGTAATTTTTATAACAAACTTACACTAGAAGTGTCTCATTTTTAACAACTTATGTTAACTAATGTTGAACGTTAAGGAATGTAGAGTTTTTTTTTTAAGTTTGACACGAAAATCAAAATTAGGAATGCCGGATGCACTCAATGTCGAGCTTAGGCCCGGCCCTGCCCGTAGCCCGGCCCGACTTCGAGTCAATTTTCGAACCGGGCCAGCTTACTTTTTGTCGAGTCGATCTTCGAATCGGACCGGCAATTCTATTTTCTCTAATATTAATTGTTTAAAATGACTACCATAAGCTTTTCACACTTTTGCTCTATTAATAATTTTATTGATTCGTGTTTTTTTTTTAAGTTTTCATAAACCTATACCTTATTTAAAAAATTGTTTTGATTCTTATAAAATATGAAAATTATACTTCGCTGAATTCCGAAAATTATTGCCTTTTTGAAATAGTAAAAATATGTAATATGTATGTTACTATCAAAAATATTTTTTTATCTACTACTAATACACATAAATATATACTGAGTAAATACCTAAGTGTAGTTGCGCCGCCCACCCAATATTTTCTACCAAAAGTTTGTCCAAATGAAAATTATTTATTCCTTTATTTTTAATATGAAAACAAGATTAATAGTGATATAAAATGTGGAAATTAAAATAGATTTAATTTATTTTCTATATGGTTTTCCAAACATCAATAAACAACTGTGGAAATGTTGCTAAATCCCTAGTTTGAAACGAAAATTTGAAGCATTACGTGATGAAGCGACCGCCTAAGGTGCCAATTTTAGATATAAAAATATGTGTATTCAGGAAACTTAGTTTCTCTGTTAATATATTCCTTTAGTACTTTTTTCAACAAAATATTTTAAATGCAGCAAAGAAAATCTGAATAGAAACAAAAATACGTATTTTTAATACTTTTTGGGTCATAAGTCATAATCTACAGAAATCTAATCCGTGTTACGTCCTTTTGATTATATATCCTGAGTGGGTTTAAATTTAATTATGTGATTAACTATCTGATTACAATTCTCGTAATTTTCAAGTCATATGTAGTAAATACATTGTAGTTGAATAAGAGAAACAAATTGACCGTACTTAAAAAAAAAAATGCATTTTTCTGCCCACCCAGGTTTAGATCTCTCACGCCGCCATTGCCACATGGTTTTTGTTATAAATGCCATATATAAATCCCACAGAGAACAACAATGAGGGAATATTGACATTGTTCCCTCTGAACCACTAATCAGAATATTTTTAATAAAATAAATATGTAAAAAGTGGTTAATGGGCTCTCGTGGCAGCGTGCCTGAATGTCTCGTCGCGAATCTGGGGAACTGGGTTCGATCCCGACCGACGCCAAATTTTTAGAATTTTAAATGGCACAAAGTGATCACTGTGATTCACTCTCCACGCCGTCATTGAGTACCCGTGAGGACACGCTTGTTAACCGCTCGCACGATACAAATATGTCATCATCATTATTGGCACACCCAAAAATGGGTAATATGTATGTCGATACATGTATTTCTTGTGTACCCGGCTGGATTAAGAGAGAACACAGGAAGTGTGAGTGAGAAAGATATAGATAATTCCACTTTAGACAAGTGAATTTGATATTCATATCTGTCATATTCACATCTGTCAAATTCACGTCAAAAATTAATTGTGTTTAAGTATATTTCATCATGAAACGTGAAATAAGTACGAATACAACCAATGCAACGATAATTAGAACACATATAAGAATATGTCATGTTTATTTGTCAAATAATTTTTTAGAAGAAATTATAATTTTAATCATAACTTACTAATGAAACGACACAGCACCGTTCATCACATATCTTGATACACAATTTGAACACAACACTTTCAAACCATTGTCATATATTAAAATAATTATATTTCAATGATGATATCAAGAATAACCTGAAATCTGCCAAACCTGTAAAACAAAAGATTTAACAAGTAACGGAAACAAAGACAACAAATCGGAATTATGTATGACTATCTCTGTCGATCTGGCCTGGTACATGGTAAAGATTCACTCGCTCCATCCAGTAGTTAACAAATTTCTGATTTATATTTGTTTATTTATTTATTTATTTATTTATAAATATGTAAGAAATTGACATTTCAAAATGGCATATCATCATATACTACATCAAAATATTGCAATATTAACCTAACTTTAATAAAAAAATGCGTCATATGGATTATTTATTTTGAGGTTATGAAAGGAAATTATAAAAAATATTTTTTACGTCTGTTAAAAATGTACTTTTTTATTAAAAAAAATTATAAAGTATGTATATCTATGTTTAACATAATAAAAGTATGAAAGTATGTACTTTTTTAACGCAAGCGAGTGAAATAATGAAACATTATGGCACTTTTCTTCACACTTTTATTGCAAGACGTAAAAAAAATCGCATATGAAGTACAGCAGAGCACCTATATAACTCGCTAGTTAAAAAAATTACACTTTTTTCATTAAAATGGACTTATAAAGTCTTATTTTAACACAATAAAAATGTAAAAAAATGTACTTTTTTAACACAAACGCGTGATATAATTAAACTTTACGGCGTTTTTTTCACACTTTTATTGCAGACGTAAAAAAAATTGTATACAACTCGAGTAAAAAGTGGCTTATTTCATTTATAGGATTTGACGAACTCGCCTGCGGCTTGTTCGGTCTAACTTTCCTATTCTTGAAATAGGACTATACTTTTTATTCTTGTTGCATGAATAACTATTTCGTGTCCAAAAAATGCTTTAACGAAAATATTTCTTTCGCTGTATATAGGCTACGGAATAAATAATATTGAAGTACATATTTCAAAAGTTTTTCTCTAATGTTGTTAAGAAATAATATCAACTAAACCATTTTGTATACCTAACAGGTAGACACCGGTATTCCTATGTGTGAGGCGATCTGTAGAGCCTAATGTAACGAATATAATTTTTGGAATGATAAATTATGTTGGTTGGAGTGCAAGTTGTTGAACAGGTTTACTTGTGTAAATATGCCAATAAATTTCCGAAGCCAATAAATAGAGAAGGTAAATAGCCCGTCTTGTTTGATATAAAATATCCCCACCTGAAATATGAGTATACGTGTGCTGAGAGTGAACAATTTTTCACCGAGTAGATTAAAAATATTTCCCGAAGCCATTTCTTACAATATAACAGGCTGCCAACGGACAGTGTACGAGCACGAGGTATCTTCATTCCGCGTAATGTCGTCGCAAGCAGTCCTGCCAAACTGACAACACTAAAGATTTAGTGCTCACTACACAGACCGTCCGTTTCGATATAATGAAGAAATATCACCCGGCCACTACAAGCGTGGATTTATAGGTCCGATTCTAGTTTTCGTTGTGTACGAATTATGATTGCTACGTGCCTGAAACTAAACGCCGCCATTTTAAGCTGCCGATGCCAATGCCTCTCCTCGCCATATGACGCTGATGCTGATCTCGTTAGCGATGGATCTGCCAAGTCACGCTAACAATGCACTTGCATCAAACACGGAGATTACGCCAGAATAGAGTTTTTGTGTTTGCATCACTACAAACGAATGCTGCTACTCAGCTTCCTTCATTGCCAAATTTAATTTCTGATGATTATAATACATTATTTTTTATTTTGTTACTTGTTCAATAATAGTATGAAAAATGCTCAGATTTTTTTCTCAACTTTATGACAAACATTCGTAAGAGTATACGTTAATCTATTTACAATTATTTTTAATTATTATAACAACACTGCATCGTGATCGATATATACAAGAAGGATTCATAATATGTATAATAAAAAGTCCCACACTCTGTCTCGGTGTGCTTGATACCCGATACCGAAAGGTATGAAGAATAATTTACAGATTTGCGGTGCAGATCCCAAAGAGTACGCCATGTAATATGTTATTTACGCATTGCAGATTGGCACACTCAGAAAATATCAAAAAATTTGTAAAATAAAATTACACAGAAATTCATGTTATTTAAAATAATATTATAGATTACACCTGACATAATATATATAAAAAAATAAATAGTTATTTGTGTTATATTTTAAAAATAATATCTGTGTAGTGATTAAGGTGCAGAATTAAATTACATGAAATTTTATTTGAAAACCGAATTTCTAAGCTTTCAAACGATACGCATTTATTTGTAATTTTGTGTCAATTCCACGGCTATTGCTACAAATGAGCAATTTGAAAATCAATTTACAATATTTTTCACATCCTTTTAGGAATTAGGAATTAACAGGAAATTTTCCCTCCTCCTCATTTGTTAAATTCAAAACTTTGCATTGTCCTGAGTTTACATGAAATGATTTCCGTTTTCCATTTTAAACATGTCAACTGGAGTTTTTGTCCGAAATATTTAATCAAACAGATTAAATTTTAGATGATTTCATAAACAAAATATCTGTCAATGCGTATTATCGAATTAAATTTTCTTAACAGAAATGTACAAAAATACAGTGTAACAGAAGTAAGTACAGGGTGTAAATCGAAAAAAGAGACATAGGCGTTTAACATGGGAATTCAGTTTTTCTTTGCGCAAACGTTACTTAATTATTTTATGTAAAAATGCTTCAAGTAAATGTCATAGAGATTTATATCCTGCATCTAAATCCTGTGAAACGATTATTCTAGCTCTTCAAATAAACGTAAAAATTAATTATAAAGTTACAGTTTTTATGAGTTTTTAGCGTAGGCAGCCTTGGATTTATGACAAAAAATAAACAAATGCATTGTTTTTAACTGTCATTTAAAACTAAAACATTTCACCTTTTCGTTTTTTGTGTTAATTTGCTACTCTAATCCAAATTTAGTTTTAAATAACAGTTAAAAACAATGCATTTGTTTAGTTTTTGTCATAAATCCATGGCTGCCTAGACTAAACACTCATAAAAACTGTAACTTTATAATTAATTTTTACGTTTATTTGAAGAGCTAGAATAATCGTTTCACATGATTTAGATGCAAAATTTAAATCTCTATAACTTTTACTTGAAGCATTTTTGCATAAAATAATTAGGTAACATTTGCACAAAGAAAAACTGAATTTCCATGTTAAACGCCTATGTCTCGTTTTCCGATTTACACCCAGTACATTAAATTTAACCAATGACAGAATTCGTTGATTGTAAATAGCAACAATATTTTTTAGTAGGTACTATCTTTCGAAATCTCATTTTTTTGGTACAAAACATTGGAGATTATTTTTAATAATATTTAAGGTTTACAAAAATAAGTTACTAAGAATTATTGTTGCACTCATGCGCTCTTTTTTTTCTCACTGTATACATTTAATGTACCTATTTATTTATGCATTTTTCATACAAATACTTTTTTTTTAAACATTATGAGAACATATTTGGTGCTTGGAAAAGTATAAAATATATTTCTCGTTTTCTTTTAAATTATATACCTGCTGGAAGCTGGAATATTTTATTTTCCAATCATTTCAAAGTAATCATTGTAATAAATTTATCGTTATAAAATTATTTTACGGCCGGTTGCACCAACGTAACTTAAATATTGACAATATTGCATCGAAAAGAAGGTATATAGGACAAAACGTACTTTAAAGTAATGGGGTCCTCCATCATTACAAAAAATTCATATGTACTCGTTGTATTTAAAGTACTAATCAATAAATAACGATTAAGATAAAATATATTTTTTTTAATAATTTCTTTACGAAATTTTGTTGTCAGTGCCACTGTGACGTCACACTATTACTGTCTTTCTCTCGCAACCTATTATAGAGTCTGGTTCGGAGCGAAAGATAGGAATGTCGCTACAGCTACTAGATAATAACTAGTTGACTCGCCCCAATATTGGAGTTAAAATAAGCACAGTACATTCTAAAATAAAAGTGGACTTTATAAGTTCATGTAGACAATATATATTCACAATTAAAAATAATTACATATTTGTCAGATAATATTTATTTAAAATAATTACAAATCAATACAAATATTACGGGTGGTATTCACGACGCTTAAATAATTTCAGTTAATTTACCTGTGAAGTTTGTAACCAGAGCTCGAAAGATTTACACAATTTGGAGCAGAACAACTTGTCATTGTGGATAATTTCTATAATTGCGCACTGAATGTGTAAGCGGAAAACGCTATTAAGCTTTTGTTACTTACTGGATATCTAGATTTGGCTGTCCATCCGTCATTACAGCAGATATAGGAAAGCAATTTGAATCCGCTCTATTTAAAAACTTATTATCAATATTATGTACTCATATAAAAACAACAGCTTATCACGCACAATCAAACGGAATGATTGAAAGATTTCATAGACAACTTAAAACTTCTCTTAAAACTTACAAAAATCTTTCAGGATGGTTTACTTACGTGCCACTAGTTTTATTAGGCTTAGACACAATATACAAAGAACCTATTAAATGTAGTGCTGCTGAACTTGTTTATGGAATTTCCCTACGTGTTCCAGGGGAATTTTCGAAACAATCCAAAATATTACCAGATTCGGAAATACCATTTTATATACAACTTAAAAATTACAATAGCAAATTTTCATTCACCTTTCCGAAAATTAATTCACAAAAATGTTACATTAACCCAGACCTCTTTCGTACCTCTCATGTACGACGCTACAATAAAATTTTCAAAATTATTTTAAATAATAATTTAGAAACAATATCCATTGATCGCTTAAAACCAGCATATTTCAATCACTCAATAAATTCTTTCGCGATGAATTCTGAGAGCATTTAATTCCGCCCCCTTGTTTTTTCTACGGGGGGATAATATGTTATCTCAGCATCTAGTCGCATGTTTATATTATATATTTATGTATTTTGTACTTGGCGTTGCTCGCAAATGACAATGTTAATGTTGATATTGATGATTGATAATGGTAATTCTAATGCTTTATGTTTGATATTTGGTATTCCATAATTTCGTAATTTGTTAAAAATGTCAGATTAATAAATTTATTATACTTTGCATATAAGTGTTCAAGCGTTTATTTTACAATTGTAACGGATCCAGTAGTTACATATATAATATTGTTGGCCTAAACTAATTATATTATATATTCGATTATATAGTTACATTGTGTTTATAGGTTGCTAAACATAAAACATTTCCATTCATCTGATACATATCCGCCTGATAAGGAGCAAATTGAGCGCTTCGCTTGATCTGCCCTGATTTGGTAATTTTTCAGTGCGGATCAGTATGGCTGCGACATTGTTTCAGCGCGTGGAGCGGGGTGGTGGTGGTGTACGCGAGGCCGGAACCGGATTACCGCGACTGACGCAGTTGGCTGTGGGTGGCCGCCATCCGGGCGGAGAGGAATCCCTTCCAAGGATGACTTGATGTATTTCTTTGCCCTGAAGCATTGATCCTTCTGAACAAGGCTTGTAACGAGTCGAGATGATGACGGTGCAAAGAACAGAGTTGTATTAGGAGGAAATGTGGTTTGAGATCTAAACAGTTATTGGCCATTACTTTAGTAATCATTCATTGAACTTGTAACATTGCAAAATTTGAGTTGTGTTGATAATATACAAATTATTTTCGACAAATGAAATCCATAAAATGTTTTGATTTTAAAAATTTTCATTGAAAATTATACCAATTCTGCAACCAAGTTACAAGTACTTTTCAGTATTTGGTAGTGTTTTGAATTTTTATAGAAATAGTAACTTGTTGCTATAAATAATAATAGTATATTACATCCCAGGTTGGAGATGTTTCATTACAGCCAAGGGCTTATATATACAACCGAGAGGCGAAGCCTTGAGGTGAGATAAAGCGCGAGGCTGTGATAAACTCCCACCGAGGTTATGTACACTATTTTATTCACAGTCATCCTAATTTTAAATCAATAATTTTCAAAATAAATCAATGAGTTATAACCTTTAATTTTATTAATATTTTTGACAACTCTTTCAAAATTTGTTTTAGCCTACTTTATTTAAGGATCTGTAACAATGTTGCTGGGCAACCTGTACATAAACATTACCAACTCAAGAGATGGAATTGAAATCTATTATTTTCAACCCAAGAGATTGTCATTAAAGTTAAGAATGACGTATTTCCCAAGTTTCAAAAGGTTAGAAATCGGCATATTACTATAATTATTGTGAATAAAAGTTTTTTTCCAGCTACGAATGTCCAACTCGAAAATATTCAAAATCTTTATGGAAGGCTCAGTGCACTGCATCATTTCTTTTTTAGCTGCTCCACATGCCCCTCCAAGGGTTCAGTTTCCACCAAACAAATCCAGAATACAGGCAACATACACAAAGCACTCCTGGCCAACATATCCGATATTCCCAATTTATACAAAATTTATAATTCGTTGTATAGTTTATTTTACATATTTCTAAATACTATAGAGAATTGTTGATTGTAATAGCTACTCTTATTTACGATATAACTGGGATATAGACAGACATTATTAACGCAAATGTTGTGAAGAATCGCCCTACGAGCCCGCAGGATGAGTTTGGCTAATCACATAAAGCATTAATAATAGTATCCCACGGATGACGAACGCGAGGTATGTGATGCATTGGCGCGTGTAAGGAATGGTAAGGCTGCGGGTTTGGATGGGATTATAAATGAGATGTTGAAGTACGGGGGACAGAAAGTATTGGAATGGTTAATTTATTTGTTTAGATTTTGTCTGAAATGTTATGTGGTTCCTGATGATTGGATAAAGGCTGTTATTTGTCCACTATTAAAAGGCAAAGGCAGTTCGAGTGAATGTACGAATTTTCGAGCGATAAGTTTGTTGAGTGTGGTAGGGAAAGTTTTTAAGGTTTTAGTTCATAAGATGCGAACCTTAACAATTTCAAAAATTGACGTCCAGGGTGTTTTTCTTGCCTGAAAGGGTCAAGTGTTAATCAATTGTTTGCTCTTCATATGATTAATGATTCGGTCGAGACGAGACGAAACGAGAAATTCATTGTCTCTTCTCGTCTCGTTTCAAATTTATAAATTTATGTCTCGTCTCGAAATTTTTCTCTTCTCGTTTAATAGAGTCTCGTTTCGGCCGAGATTCTCCCCGAGATTTCTCGACGCAAATTTAATATGTATATTTTGGTCCCATGAACTAATTATTAAATTTATACAATTTTGTGTTAATAGTAATTTGAACAAAAAGATATATAGGTATTTGTGGTTTTATCTGCCAAAATTTGTTACAATATAAAACTTGTGTAAATATTATTATGTTATAAATTTAATATTTATCTGGCATTTTCTAATCTGTTAAAAACATTAAAAAGAAAATAACGCTAAAAATCTTAGCTAAAGCGTGGATTACACGATTAAGTTTTTATTTTCAAGTGATTTGAAACGTGTCTTTATAAGTGACCTTACAATTATATTTACACGATCAAAATTTGCGTGAATTAAAATATCCAAGTGTCAAAATTTAATTTATACATACATTACATTGTCATCCCATTTTGCCATTTTTGTTTAATATAGATCAATTATAACAATACTTGTATACACAAATGACATTTGACAGTTACTTACATGACGGTCAAAATTTGTAGGGACTTTTAAGAAAAAGTAGCGTATGTTCCAGTTTTTCTTTAAAAGTTTTTCGTAAAAAGTCTATTCATTTGTCTTTCTTGCACTCATGCCATAGTGCGCCGAGAAAGAAAACTTTTCAAGCCATTTGAAAAGAAAAACTTCATCGTGTAATGCACGCTTAACAAATTCTGACAGATATTCTCTTTTTGTTCAAAAATGTCATAGCTAAATAGAGACAGATATCACTAAACATAGGTTAAATTTCACACGTTTGCAAATATAACTAATGAAAAAAATAACAACCGAGAAACCTCGAAGCAGTGTTCGAGACTCAAGATCTCGGCAAATATATCTCGACTCGTAAAATATTTTTTCATTTCTGTCTCGTCTTGTCGAGACGAGAAATCTCGAGTACGAGACGAGACAAGAATCGAGAAATATCTCGTCTCGACAGAATTTTTACATATGATTGTAGAGAAGTCACTTAACAAGAACAACTGAAGGTGTTCATGGGCTTTCTAGATTTAAAAAGGCGTATGATAGTGTTCTTTGAGATACATTGTGGTATGTACTCAGAGAGTACGGCGTGAATGGAAACTGGTTGGGAGCGATTCGAGCGTTCTATGAAGGTAAATAGGGTTGTGGTATGTCTCCGTGGTTGTTTAATTTGTATATAGATATGTTGTTAAGGAAGGTATTGAGTGGAATGGATGGTGTACATACATATTTCTGAAAGTATTGTGCCTGCGTTAGCGTATGCGGATAATGTAGTTGTTTTAAGTGAAAATGAGAAGCAACTGAGGAGAACGATAGAGAGAATAAGCGAAGTTGGTTAGTATTTTAAAGGAGTGAATTGGTGACTGAGTGCAATGTGTTGGTGGATGGAGTGAAACTGGCGCAGGTGAATGAGTTTGTATGTTTTGGTAGCATGATCTCGAGGAATGGTACGTTTGCTCGAAACGAAAACGTATCTAGAAAGCCTCGACTAGGTGTACATAATGGAGTGCTAGTGCCTGCTTTGATGTATGGAAGTGAATGTTGGGGTATACAAGATGGGATCGCGTGAGGAATAATTTGGTATATGAAGAATGTAAGAGTACTATTATGATTGTGGCTAAGGCGAAAGATGTGTGTCTGGATAGGAATGTGTGGCGAAGGATGATTAATTAGTAGCTATCGTGGTATGAAGATATATGGTTAGTACGAATGTTCTTAAGAGAAGGAAGTGACTCAGCAGAGTTCTTATGTATTAATGCGGTGATAAATATGGACGAGGCGAAAAAGTGAAGTGACTCAGCTGAGTTCTTATTCTTATCCTTATTTTTATTGTTGTTATTATTATTTCCAAGTGTTTGCTAATCCACTAGGTGAGACTCGCGTAATTTTATGATGATAATAATAATAATAATAATAATAATAAATTTATTTCCATTGACAGCAGATATAGCCGATATTGGATCGTCAATACATACAAACATATAATACAGTAAATACATACATAGAGTCATCTTACTGATTGTCATTGAAATACTTATTTAAATTATAATAACATTTTTGTGTTAAAAATATTTTTAAATATTTTTTAAATTTTCTGATTTAATATTTGTAATATAATTTGTTAATTTATTATATATAGAGATGCCTATGTGGTTTGGATTATTATTATGTACTAAGGTTAGTCTACTTCTAGGTTATATTAACTTTTCATTTCCTCTGGTTTATACTTATGTATATTTTTGTAAGCTGTTAGTCTGAATTGATTTTTTTTTATGTATGTGTGTATGTGGATATTGTACAAATTTTTATCTATCACCATGGGATAAGTTATACAATATATACTAAATTTAGATACGTAGTAGTCTTGTTATCTCAATAAGTTATTACCATACTAAAATTTCATTATCGCACTCATTGGGATAACAGACGGCTATAGTAGATCAATGGTTCGGAACAACGCATCTTATGCTAAATTTACACGAAAACAGTAACTTGTGCCTATCGCTGGAATCCAGTACTGGTTTCAAGTGCATTTTGATCCAGTAGGTAATTACATATATTTCCATTAAATTAAAATTCGTCTTCTTTTAATGTCAGTGTAAAGGTTTTAAAATATTCTTTGTCATAAATAAGAAATGTAACTAATACTAAAAAAAAACTCAACAGGGAAAATCGTAATCTCTGTAACAGTTAAATCCTCAGATCACTTAATGTGTTTTGTTGTCTTATGAAAATAAAATAAACATATAATTTGTTGACACTTGCTCACTTGCACTACACTAGCTTAATTCACTGGATTGCCTGTTTAGACGTGTCCAATAAACAAGATAATTATACTAGGTTAGACACTGGCACTATTAAATAGGATTGGATTCTATTCCACTGGACTGAAATCGCTGGTGGGTCCAGTACTGGATTCTAGCGTTAGAATGTGTGTTTACATGAGTCTATTGCTGGAATCCAGTGACTGGTACAAGTTACAGTTCTCGTGAAAATACATTTTTAATTATGAATGCGCACGGAGTTCTGGGTTTCTGGGATTCTATTCCACTGGACTGAAATCGCTGGTGGGTCCAGTACTGGATTCTAGCGTTAGAATGTGTGTTTACATGAGTCTATTGCTGGAATCCAGTGACTGGTACAAGTTACAGTTCTCGTGAAAATACATTTTTAATTATGAATGCGCACGGAGTTCTGGGTTTGAATCCCATTAAAGTATGGATGTTTATGTACGTGAACCCACTATGTATTTGGGTTTTAATTATTTTTTAATAGACTATAACATAATAAACTGAACTTTATATGGTTTAATTTATCCTACGATAATATATAAAAAAAATTAAAGCAATACATTACATTAATTAGCTACATTGAAATACTAACGAGTCTTTGAACATAGACCTTGAAGTTTCTGTATCAACTTTGACATTTTACTTTATAGAAAGAAATGATAAAGTATTTTAGCATGTTATTGTATATTTTTTTTTGTTATTATTGAAATATTTTTTAAGTTGAAAATGGGTTCCTTATGACATTACTAAGCTTAAAAAATAATAAATTTGTGGGTTACTCATTTCCAAAAGATTAATAAAAAGATTAATAAAAAACACATCCTTTTCATTTCCAACGGACAAGTGTGGAATTACGGAATGTCATCAAGCAGAAACTTGTGGACTTCACAATTGCAGTTGGGATATTTTCAACTTTTTCTCATTTGAGACAATGCTGTTTTTTATATTCATTTGTTTCAAACAGCAATAATCAATAATTATTAAATTTATAGAGTTAGAACAATGGTTATTATTATTATTATTATTATTATTATTATATTTTTTCTTTCCTAACTGGCTTAGAATCAACATATTATATATATTTTACAATAAATTGTAAATTACTTCATAAATTAACCCACCGTTTCTCGTTGACTTCCTTCATCCAATCTTGTCCCGACCCTATATCGTCTAACAGAACCGTTTCTTTTCTTCCTTCTCTCGTAACTTCCCTGCACGAAATCCTTAAATGCCTGATAGTTTCCTCTTCTCTCTCGCATAGCCTGCAACTCCTCTCATTACTTGATAGCCAGTATTTATTGTTCCTCTCTTCATTACCACATCTGAACCTGGCAACCATCTTGATGTTTTTCTTTCATCCAATAAATACCTTGGTATTGACGTCGTTTGAATTAATTTATATCTCTTGTAATTTAAGATGTTTATCTTACTTTGTTGTTCTTGCCACTGTATGTCCCAGTCTCTCTGGTGTAGTTCGCAATGTGTGATTTCTCTATTTATGCGTAGCCTCTCTATTTGTACTGTGGAAAATCCATTTCTTTCTTAATAGGCTTTTCTTGCTTGTCCCCATTTTGTTAGCTTGTTGTTTTCCTCTCCTTGTCTTATTACCCGCCAGCATTCTTGTAGAATTGAGTTTTGATTGCTTCTTACTCTTTCCTTATATTTTACTGCTCTCTTTCCTGTTTCTACTCTAATTTTTAATGCTTTCATCTCTTCCAGTACTATATATTCTGGTGTGCTTCTATCCTGACCCAAAATCCATTTTATGTACCGTACTTGTATGTCCTCTATTTGTTTATATTCTCTTCATCCATATATTTCCGCCCCGTAGAGTAATATACTTTTGACTATGGCTTCAAACATCATCCATCTTATTCTGAAATTTCTTTGAAATCTTCTTTCCCCTAAACTCCATATTTGTTTAGAACAATGGTTATGACAATGACACAAATGAAATCAATCACCACTTCATGTTAACACGTATTTATATTTAAGTTTCAATTCCTCATTTTATTTCGTATTTTAACTTACTCTTACTAACATCAGCACTGAAACATTTATCAAATTTTAATTTTCAATATGTCATTGAGTAATATGAAGACCACATAAAAATATTAACATTAACATTGGATGAATATAATTTGAAAAATAAATTACGAAATTAGTAATGAAAACAAACAAATTATAATCTATGTAGGATGTAGCTTAAAAGTAGGTAAACCAATCCTATTATCAACTAAATATAGCTTGTAGTTCGACTCAAACACAGAACGACAGTGGGTACATAGGTATTTATATACACATTCAATAACGATATACATAAAAACAGTCACCTATCGATTCATTTATTCAACCTTAGTTCTCCACAAATTATTATTATTATTACGTTTTTCATTTCTTTCATTATTTTTAAGAAAATACTACTTCCGGTTGTCCAATTGTAACCAAAACCTTTTCAACTCTTCCCATTAATGTCAGATGTCCTAAGTCTTATAGTGGTTTCAACATTCACACACACACACACACACACACACACACACACACACACACACACATACACACATCCACACCCACCCACACACACATTCACACCCACACACACACACACACACACACTAACACACACACACAAACACACAAACAAACACACACACACACGGACATCTTTGTAACTATGTTAAAATCGGATCGTAGGGATCTTAAAGCGTGCTACTTCACTAAAATCTGGATATGCCATTTGTAGCATGAATCTACTCGTAATACCTCTCTTGGCGAGAGGCAAAATATTACAAAATTTAATTATTTATCTATAAAATGGCCACTCAAAGGACATAATTCGTCTAAATCGTATGTCTTTTGTGGCCAGTTGCATCGCTTATGATAAATGGTTAACAAAAAAAGTGCATATTGAAATTTGGCTATAATATTTAACAACTCTTTTGACATTTCGTTTCGATGCGATATTGTCAATTTAACCAAGAGTTGAAATTTAGCTATATATCCAATTGGTCATTAATTATCGAGATCCACATGTTGGAGTGAAGTAACTAATTTTAACGTTTTTCCAGGTACCTATATATTTTTCTGGTATTATAGTACGAGTACCTAAATGGAGCAAAGTAGTCATATGATGTTTCGGTTTTAGCACACAAATGCAATCTTTAGAAACAAAAACGCGCAACACTTGTCGGTTATGTACGTCGGGTTCTGTAGCTAAGTGGATGTTTTTATGTGCTCATAATTAAGTATTTTTATCTGTTTATTTTGCTGTTTTGTAAGAAACTAAGGCGGTGCAAAAATCACAATTTTAAAAAGCTAGTATGAATATAAAAACTGTGATTTGGGCCTGTTCCACTAAAACTTTGCACCAATCAATTTCCATTTACAGATTTTATACCACCATTGATACATAATATTGCAAATAAGTAAAATGGAAATTGTTCATTCAATACTTGAATTTTTACTATCGTTACAAATTTGTTTTTTTTTTTATTATTTATAATAATAACTTTGTTGTTAGTATTTTTTCATTTTATGTAAAGAGTATCTTAGCATAATACATTATAATATTTGCAAAATTTTAGAGCCATGAAGGTACAAAATTTATAAATGAAAAGTGTAAAGTGATCTTGAAACAGGCCCTTGTTAAAAATGACGTTTTCTGGTTTAAAAATATGATAAAATCATTTATAAAAAAAGCAATTAACACAAGTGCCATATTTTTTTTTGTTTTTTAATGTGTTTTTTATGATGTGTCAAGAAAATTGGCCATTTTTTGCAATATCAGATAATATTTTAAATTCTCACTCTTATTCTGAAAATTTAATTAATACATAATTATTAATCATCTTTCCTGTTTCTTTAAACATCGTAAAATAAATTGGCGTACTCCAAATTTTCCGCGGCAAAAAATCTTTTATAAGCTCCAATTAATTAACTGACAGGCGACTGTAAGAAAACATTAGAAGGTATAATATTTCAAATAATTATGTAAAACTAAAACTTATAAGCACTTTTAGAATAAAAGCGCCTTTATGGAGAGCGCATTTACATTATATTCTTATTAGTATGTGTATAAAAGCGTTTTTATTATAAAAGTTCCTTGGTGTTTTTTTTAGTCTTATGATATACGCGTAACATTTAGTTTCCAAGCACATACTTTACTGAAACCAAAAACTTAAATGTCCGAGTTTACGTTTTTTTTTTTTAAATATATAAAAACACATGACTTAATTTATCTTTATGAAGCACAAATATAGAATTCCTGAAAAAATTTCATAGTATGTTATTGACATTTTTCATCGAAGGAATATGTAGAATAGATCAATGAGATAAATACGTTTACACAGTATGTCATATGAATTATCTTCAACTTTGAATGATCATATTATGTAACTCCTGTTATATGAATTTACTGTTTTTACGGAGATGTGAGTAGAAATATGACTACGTTTATCTCGCACTAAATAGAAACCCGCTTGAGTACACTGTGTACTTGGTAAACAGCCCGGTTTCGCGGTATTAAGTGCAAATTACAAATCGTACTGTATTACCAATTTTTTTTCTTTTTTCCTTCCTAAAATTAATAATATTGGTAATTAAAATACAGTTAAATATTTTTTTAGTTATCTCATTTAACATTGATTGGAACATGTGAGAGTAATATACATATCTTTTATGAAATCAGTAAGAAAATATTTATATTATAAGTATTATTGCGTAATTGCAACGTAATTTATTGTAAGCTATATATTCAGAAAAACATAGCCTTGATAGTTTTTAAAAATTACTTGTAAGTTTAAATTGAAGTTAATCACTAGTTATAAAAGTATATTTTACAAATCTTCCTCCGGGCCAATTCATCATCTCTAAGCTTTTTTGTTTCGATCTGGTTTTGTTTGGAGGTAGCTGTGTAGGGAAGAATTTCACGCTCGTTCAGACACTTTCAGTCATATCAATCCATCTCTTCTTCTTTCTTTCAGTTGCTCGTGCTTCTGAACTTTACAAAGCGAGGACGGACACGCACAGGTGTTTGAAGTTAACGTGGACTGATCTGGACTGACACGCCTGTTTATAAATGTCGGACTTTGTTACTGGTTATGTTTGTATATGGGTTCGGAGATGATTTGATAAATAAAATGTGAGAGGAATGTTTGTTTATGTCGAATATATACATGGATCTTCTTATGAGAAATATTGGTGAAATTATTCGTAAATATAATCTTAACAAATGCAAAATTCTCGCAGAATTTAAATTCTAAATTTAATCATTTTTATACCATACCTATCATATTGTTATTATTAATAATTTAGAATTTTGCATAATTAAAACCGAACGGTTAAGGTTTCCACCAGCTTATTTTTGAAGGAAAATAAAAAAAAAATTGAATAATTTAAATAGATAGTCAAATGTCATTAATTAAAATTCAAACACACGATACAGAAGGTTGAGCTGATCTAAAAACATTGCAAAACAAAGATAAACAGAGCGGATCAGTTATTATTATTAATATTAATATTATTATTAATTATTATTGTTTTTATTATTATTAAACAAAAACTTACATGACTACGATTAGGTACACTATATACACTTGACTTGTTTCTCTCAAGCCAGAGAACAACTTACATCTTACTACTTAACATGACACTTTTTCTGATTACCAACTCTCTCTAACTCCATTGTCTTCAGATGGGCACCAGTTATATATTTATTCTGTAATTAGTTGTTAATCGGGAATTTTTTCTAATTAAGAATGTGTTAACGAAAAATCTGCACAAAGTTTAATTTAAACATGTAAACGTAATAATATGTGGAGCAAGAAGCATTTTGTATTGAGGTTTACATTAGTCTAATAATAATAATCTCTTGAATGAGCCAAAGGTAGTTGTAAAAATTCTAGAAAATGATGAAAAAAAGAAAAAAGAAACTTTAGACGGAATCTATTGAGAAAGGTAGATAATCTGTAAGAAAATTTGGCAGAATTTAAAATTGCACATATATACATAAATATGTACAGGGTGGAACAAATTCGAGTTCCTTATATGAAAAACTTTCTTATTATGCACGCAACAGATAATTGATGTAATCTTTATGGGCCAACTTTTTTAAGACAACTTTAATGGGCACCACAGGCTAAAAATAAGCTAAAAACAAGTTTTAGCCTGTAGCTCAAAAACAAAAGACGATCGAAAATTCCTGTGGTGCCTATTAAAGTTGTCTCAAATAGTTGGACATAAAGATCTACATTAATTTTCTGTAGGGTGCATAATAAGAAAGTTTTTCAAATAAAGAACTCGGGTTTGTTCCACCTGTACATTATAAGAAAGAAATATAATAATAAGAAACAGAAACAGAAAATGCAAGGGTTAATAAATCTGAAAAACTTGATACGCGAACTATATCTCAAACCTTGGAATAAGAAGTTTGTAATTACCGATATCGAATTATATATCAAGTTAGATGCTAGTGATTATGCAGGAAATAAAAGTAATTTTTCTAAACAAGGCATTCCTGGTCCCCCAGTACTTATATAAATTTAGTCGATATGCGAAATTTCATACTTCTTTCCTTGCGTTATTCGCGTGACGGAGCAGGGTCCGCTTACCTGCATGCCTTCTTCCACTTTTTCGATCGAGGGCATCTTCAGGAGTGACAACTATAATCCGTAGATCTTCATTTATATTCGATATAGCTAAGGTTTTTTGGGACGCCCGCGAAGCTGATTTCCTCCTCCGCTTCTCATAATATGGCTGTACCAACTTCCATACGAAATGTCAGACAAATAATTAAAAATGAACTTCGTCAATTCAAAGATGAGAATGTTTTGACAATATTAGCTGGACTTTCAAAAGTCAATGAGATTATAAACGGATTTTTATGCAGGTATATTATTTAAATATAGTTTATATTAGGGTAAAGTTTTCTTTTTAATTTAGTGCCTTTTGAAAGTTAAATAATACCAAACATAAATGGAAAAGAAATGAAATTTTGATGTCTTGTCTTACTCATATTTTGCAAATTACAGAAAGCTTTCTACATTAAAAATTGTTTTTTTCGCTATTAATATTATAAATTTTTACAACTTAAAATCCATTAAAATAATGCCACTGAATTTTATATTGTTTCACCACTAAATGTGTTCAGGTTCATGAATAAATTCACATAAAGAAACCTGTCCTTCTTTCAATATACCTGTACTCATGTATATTGAAGAGAAAAATCTAGTTAGATTCGGGCATACTCTACCCGCGTGTTTACATTGCAGCAGAAAACTCGTGTACCTACTCTCTAGGTACAGCAACTCGTGTTTTTCTTGATGTCGCCCATTCCATCTGTAGCCAGTCTACTCGAAGTTATAGTTTTAAAATAAATAAATATTCGAATAGACTTGTTACACTTAGGATTTTTGTATTATAAAACAATTATTCATTTTTTATGCGTTGTAGTCACAGAAAAATGGCGTTTAGCCATGTGTTTTCGTTAGTGTTTTTGTATCCAAATTCATCGTGTTGTTGATGTGTCCTTTTTGATTGTCCTTTGTCTTTTTCTGGATGCTGGTGGGATTCCCTCAGGGTTATGTTTGGAGGGAGGACTATTTGCATCCCTAGTCGATTCCTTAATTTCAATGTTGGGAGGTTTTGGGGCTGGAATCAGCCCTGCCAATTTAACTGTTCATAACGTTTTTCACATATAATACATTTTCCGACGTCGTATTTCTGGCCACACCTGTCATGAGGATTGTTCGTGAATGCCCTGATGTAAAAGTTTTCAATATTAAAGATTGGCTGATGATGGAAGTTTTCCAGCTTCCGAAACGTTCCAATACATTGAATATGTGTTTATAAAAATACAAATGTTCTTCTTTTTTACCCACACCTCGAGAAGGCGGTAACTTTACATAGTATTTCAACATTTTTTATAAAACTATTATTACAAGTGTTTTCAAATTTCTCTTATATTTTATTGTCATTTTGTGTCTATTCAATTTAAATACCTTTTAAAAAGATTATTTTTATTAATGTCTATTGGACTGACCTCCAATACCAGAGTCGTTGTACATCTGCACTCCTTTGTTTCATTTTTCTTATATCCGTATTCATTTGGCATCGAATATTGTGTAATTTCCTTCAATCATAATTACTTCCAAAGATATCTATGATCGCTTTAGCTTTCTGATGTTGGTCCCTGTAATATTTTACGAACAATAGGGTTCTTTTTTTTACAAAACTTCATCTAAATTGATGGCGATCAGTAGTTCTAGAAATTTTTAATTTTATTCGTTAAACCTTAGCCTCATATTGTTTTTTAATAATCTATAGCGTATAGACATTAAGGAATTTTGTTCTCTAACTGTTACCTAATTAGTCTGTTTGAACATAAAAATATCTGCATAAAAATGTTTCAATCTATAATGACCAATAATTGGAAATTTACATAAATAATAAGCAATTACATAATAGTTATTTATGCAACAAGTGTGTAAAGTAGTACTTTTGTTATCGAGTATGTTTTACGCATGAAGTGTAGCCGTATGTGGAAACTATAGAACGAAATAAAAAAAAAACACTATTTTACACACGTGCTGCTGCTGCATACATTATTTTTCCTTCAACGGAAATGTAAGTCCTGTTCCACATGATATTAAGTGTAGGTACGCGCTTTTTCAAATATTGATAGCGCTCTTTCCCATAATACTGTACAAAATGTAACTTAAATATTTAAAAGGATCTCAAAGATAGATATATTAGCATCTTGAATTGCACATATTGTAAATTTAATATTAATTATATCAAAAAAATATTAATGTTACTCAATCTGTTATTAAAAATTATTACACTTGTTTCATTTGCATTATTCACATTAATATTTCTTAATAAATTTTATTGCTTGCATTTTTTTTTTTTTTGAAGAATTGTACGTAATAAGAAGGATACGAATTTCAGAATTTGGCGTGTGACGTTGCATGTCCTCACCAGTGGTCGATTCATGAAAAAATTATTATTAAGCGCAAGTATCATAAATAAAATGCCTTTTTTGCTAAAAGAATATTAAACATTGATACGTCATACTAATTAGTACTCGACTTCAATCACTTTTAATTGACGAACTAACAAATATGTAAACAAAAAAAAAAATCACTAATACTCATTAATTTACGTATATTTTCGGTGTCTTATCTAAGATAGTTATAATTTGATTACGGTATAGTACCTATTATGTACTTGAAAAGTAAATTAACCTAATTTGTATATTGCCTAGCAACGCCTATTTACGTTTCACACGCTAGTGCTTGAAAAGTGACTTTTTACACACTGTAAAGAGTGCGTAAAGTATATACTTTATGCATGGCTGTAGGAAAAATAATTAATATTCAATTATTTCATTTTTATGTAAATGCAACAAAAGATAATTTTCTGACATCGCATCATAATTCAAACAAGTAGTAAGTATTTAGGCATTAAAGGCATTAAACACTCGAATATTTTAACTTTGATACCTAGTCCTTGCAGCTAATATATATATATATATATATATATATATATATATATATATATATATATATATGGCCAATTTTCTATTGTTACTATGGTGTTAGTGTCTCCTAGAAACGTCATTACACCACTGATGAGCGCCAATAAGAGCGAAACACGTGTGATTCTGGTTGAGTGGGCCAGTCTCCGATAAATGTTCGAGAGATTGATTCAGGTAGGGATGCACTCGAACTCGAGCTTTGGCCCGGCCCGGCTTGAAACCCGGCTCGATTTCGAGTCGATCATCGAGCCGAGCCGAAGATATTTTTTTCAGTTCGAATCGGCCCAATCATTTGCAAAAGTTTATGGTCCAACCCGAAAAATCGAGCATTTTGAGCCGGCCCGAAAAAACTTTTAGTTAAATCAAATGCACATTTTCATTAATATTTTAATGAAAATGAATGAAGTTAAAAATGATCAAATTGATTTAATAACTACATTATTTTACTTCAAGAATGTTATTATTATTACTGTTACTACTGGTATACTTAAATAAAAGTGATTTTTGTTCCTGCTACAATTTTTTCTTGTCTTATTTTTGAGCAGAAACATAAAGTTAGATAAAATATACTTTTACGGAAATGAACAAGATTTATTAAAAGTTTTGTGTAATTTCGAACGCCTTTGTCTGTAATTCTTATAACAAGCTTACACTAGAAGCGTCTCCTTCTTACAACTTGTTAACCATTGTTAAACGTTCTAAGAAAGCAGAATTTTTTTTTTAAGTTTAACACAAAAAAAGTTAAAAATTTCGCCTCTTATCAAAATCAAAATTAGGAATGGCGGACGCACTTAATTTCGAACTTTGAGCCGGCCTGGCCCGATTTCGAGTTAATTTTCAAGCCGGGCCGGCTAATTTTTTGTCGGGTCGATTTTCGAGTTGGGCCGGCAATTTTTATTTTCGGGAGGAGTCGATCCGAATCTCAAAGACCTAGCCGGTCAGGCCCGCATGTATCTCTAGATTCAGGGACTGAAATCTTGTAAAACGTGTTAAGTATGATTCCTTTAAATTTTATATAAGAACAGTTTTACCAAGTGCTGGCACATTCATAATTAATTTTTTTTCTTACTCAAACACCACTTATCACACCATTCCAATTTTATGGTAGTAAAATTTTACACAGTTTGAATTTATGTATACATACACATAAACAAATCCTAGAATGCCTGCTTATCAAGCTATAGTGTTTCCTTCTAGCGTGGATGTCAACTTACAGCCGCTGGAAAACATTTCAAGTTCTTTAATTACTATTAGAGTAGGTTTGCGAATAGTATATAAATTTGTAATATATTTGTGTTTTAATTTTACAGCACTGAGAGTGCAACTGCATGCGGCTTTCACATATCGTTAAAAAATATTTATTAATGTAATTTAATTAATAATTTTGTTTAAATAACCCCTAAAGCTACAATAATAACCCATAACTAAGACAAATGTGGCATATCCAAACAATAAACAATCATGAACAGTTCACAAAAAAAGTTATCGAACGCCTGTTATTACACAACGAATCAGTTTATCTATAATGGTTTTACAGTTAAATAGTTCAGCAAAATTGTAAATATTTACGAATTTTCACCTGCAAATAACAAATGTATGCAATTTACGACGAAAATTTCTGTTTGTTCAGTAAAACTCTATTCTTTGTCATAACTGTATTCGCAGCAGTTACAAAATATCAAGCACCATCCACAACCAACAAATAACAACAACGCCAAAACTCACGCAATAACTATCATCCTCAAAGCGATTCCCTACAACAGTCTAGTTCCGTTTCCGGCCCGCATGCGCCATTTTCCTACAAAGAGCACACGCGAACACATTCCGTAATACAATCGTAGTGGCAGAACAAACATTGGCGCAGGGCTCATATTTGCCGAAGGAAGAGGTTACAGGAGATGCATGTAAAGAAAAGTCGTTTTTGCTCTATGCGTCAACATTATCGAGTTTCTTGGACATTTCCTCTGCCTCTTCTCAACCTCGACAACGAGACGATGAGTCGATTGCTCACTGGCCACTTCCAAAGTGGTAGAACAATGTCTGATTTTTTTCCTCAAGCATTTTGGGAAATTTATCACCACTTATTTTGTCAGAGGTGAAAGTGTGATGCTTTCTAGCTTCCGACATGATGGAGTGCTGGTATATATTTCAGTCGAGGTTTATGGGCACGTCAGCAATTTTGTGTCGTGTTACTACATAATTAAAATTTGTTACACGGGTTAAGTGATACTAAACATGTTTGTGTTTAGGAAAAGAGTATTTATTTTATAGAGTTACAGGGAAATTAAAATATACTCGTAATGTATTTAACATTAACCTTTTTAACTTGAAAGTCAAAATTTCAATTAATTAAAAGGCAAAAAAAAACAAAAATATTATACAAAAATTATTGTACTATTTGAGCACCTTTTTCTCACTCTCCACACCAGCTATGAGTGCCCGTGAGGTGACGCCTGGTAAGCGCCCACACGGTAAAATATATCGTCATCATTACCGATGTCTACATGTGTTGTAGATTCTGGCACACCCAGAAATGGGTAATATGCCGTGATGATATATTTATTTTATTTTTTATTTCCTCCATTCTAAAAAAATAAAAGCACGCGAATTATTTATCTATAGTGAGATTCTGCACTCTCTCTTAAATTTCGTTTAACAAGGAAAATGTTATATTTCCTGTTAAATTCGACTTATGAATTCCATGAATCTTAATAAAATCCAATATATATAAACACAATGTAATATATTTTCAATGAATAATACCAAAGTTTACACAAAATATTAAATTTTTTAATACAAATTATTCAATAGCTATTTAACTATAGTAATATTACGGATGTATATTTAACGTTAAACGTTACCATACCCTATCTCTGAAACTAATCCAAGAATTTTTAATTTTTACGTCCCGCTACCCTAGGTAAGGGAGGTATAGGAATCGTGCTAAAAGTCGTAAATAGAGATTTGAATGAATAAGCACGTCTTGATGTCCGCAGAATCCGATTTTAACATTTTTATAATTATGTCTATGGGTATATATGTACGTGTATGTGTGTGTCTATGTATGTGCGCCTGCGCGCGCGTGTGTGTGTGTGTGTGTGTGTGTGTTTGAATGTATGGATATGTGGATTGTGTGGACACGATTACTCAAAAACTATCAATTAGAAAATTTTAAAATTTTGTATACCCATACTATACTAACTTATACAAGCTTTTAACAGGTTTTCTTGAAAAAAAAAATACATTTGAATATATTTTTTCAGCAACTTTTACTAACAAAAATTAAATATAATAGTAGAATGTTCAATTCTTTAAATAACTTTAAATATAAATTTATAAAATAATTAATTTTTATACATCATCTTGCCTATGCGTCAAACAAAAATAATAACTTTAATAACTATTTTGGCAATTTTAAACAAATGTCACTGTCAGCAAGCCTTTACATTAAAATTAATAATGAAACCGTGTTAAGCAGAATAAAAATAGTAGTAATATATTTGATTCTAATGAAATTAAGGTTTGTAAAAATGATACATTTTCCATCATACATAAATATTAGATGTATTTTTGATTTGCTTCATTGTCTTCTAGGGTTTGGCCCTGAAATGACTTTATGTAAAGATGCAAGTACTATTTTGATTTTTCTTAAGTTTTCTATTAGTTTTGTCAATATTTGTGCAATTAATTTTGTTTGATATATTTATTAAATGTAAAATAAAGATTGTTATCAGTGAATGTAAAAATATTTGAACATAATGATTGCTTTATTTATACTGTGTGGTTAAATACCCAGCGGGAGGTTATGGGCTAGCCACATCAGATTTTTAAACATGAAATTGGCGAGAGGTCATGTGTTGGACATAAATATCATATTTTTACCTCTCGCTAAGAGAAGTATTGGATTGATGCTAAAAATCATATATCCAGATTTTAATAAATAAGCACCGTTTCAAGGTCGCTAGAATCTGATTTTAACATTTTTACAATGACTTGTGTGTATGTGTGTGTGCGTGGATGTGTGTGGGTGTATGTCTGGATGTTGGTGGGACGGTTTCTCAAATTCTGTAAGACTAAAGACCAATTTAACTACGAATTCTTTAACCTGACATTAATGGCAAGAGCTGAAAAAGTTTTGTTAACAATTGGACAACCGGAAGTAATATTTTCTTAAAATAATCTTTTAAATATTATTTTTTTGGAAATTTATGTTATTACGTGTATTAAAAAATATAAAATTATCTATCCAACACATTGAACATTTTTATTATATCTTCTATAGATTTAGAGATAGACTGAATTATAAATATATAAAATAATCCATTATATAATGAATCAATCAGCCTATAATAATAATAATAATAATAATAATAATAATAATAATAATAATAATATTTATTTAGGTTATCATATTACATAATATACACCTAGGTCAAAATTTACATATAAATAGCAAAATATATATAAATAGCAAAATATATATATAGTACATGCAATTTTTAAATTAAATTTCAGTACAATTTAAGAATTCATCCATACTATAGAAACAATGTTGCAACATGAGTTCCTTAATACAATATTTGAAATTATTTATTGATTTATTTCTTAATTCATCATTTAGTTTATTGGTCCCCAATAGTCAACACTGTTTTTACTTTTGTTTAATCTAAGATATTTTGGAACAATATTATTCTTATTACGTGTTTCATATTCATGTAAATCGCTGTGCGTTATATAACTTTTAATATTATTTTTTACATGAAAATACATGGTAAAGGCATTACTCTTAAGTTTTTAAATAATGGCTTACAATGTGTTCGGGGGTTTACTTTAGCTAAGATTCTGACAGCTTTCTTTTGTAGTTTGAAAGCGGTTATTATTTGAGGACTAGCTCCCCATATTAAAATACCATAAGTCAAATATGAGTGAAAAAGCGCATAGTAAGCTGTTACCAGAACATCTGTGGGAAATATTTGAGCTAATTTTCTCAATGCAAAAGTACAACTTGCTAATTTTTTACAAATTTTGTCAATGTGACATCCCCAACTTCTATCTGCACTAATAATAATTCCTAGAAATTTTATATTTGCTACAATATTTGAAATATTTGTATCTATATGTTTATTTGTTATTAGCATATTTTGTGTTTTTTCAATATTTAGTTTCAGTTTGTTAGCTGAGAACCATTTTTCTGCACAGTCTATTATCTGTTGAAAATAATTATTAACTGAATCAATAGTATTCAATTTTTTTAAAAAAGTGGTATCATCAGCGAATAGAATTGTATCGACATTATGCATGTTACTTGGTAGATCGTTGATGTAAACAGTAAAGAAAAATGGTCCTAGTATAGACCCTTGTGGTACCCCTGCATTTATTCGTTTTCTGTCAGAAAAATCTCCATTCACATATACTGTTTGATATCTATTAGTAAGATAGGATTGGATAAATTGTAGTGGTATACCCCTAATTCCATAATAACTTAATTTATTTATCAAGATTTCGTGTGAAACACAATCGAATGCTTTCGATAGGTCACAAAAAACCGTTTTTTTTTTCACTTGCAATTTTGTGCGTAGTTTTGTGCATTAATTATACCGACCTGTGCGTGTTCAGAAGGATCCTCCGTGCTGTCAGGAAAACAAAATGTCTTCTGTTTGTTTGGTTTGTTCCAAAAAATGCGAATCCTCAACATCATCCATTTCTTGCACCAGCTGCGGGGTTTCCTTCCATATTGAGTGTGTCAATGTTCCGTCATCGGATTCACGTATGTTACGCTCCAGAAAAAATTACAAATGGCTTTGCGACCCATGCGAGTCCTCTTCAGCATTGAATTCTATCAGTGAATTGAAGCTACTGATCATATCGCTGCAAAATGAGTTGAAAGAAATAAATTCTAAATTAAATGAAACTGCAAAGAATAAACTGGATGAACTCACCGACTTCGAAAACATTGTTGCTGAAGTTGCTGATCGTCAAAATAGACGTTCAAACATTATTATTTACAATTTGCCTGAAACTGGCGATTCACTCAATGACGTCAAAGAAATCATAGAGCTAACATCCTCCAACAAGGTAAATGTGAGCAGCACTAAGCACTTTCGCCTTGGTAAACGCACTCCATCCAACAATAAACCTAGACCAATTAAAGTAATATTAAGTAACTCAGATGATGCGATATTATTATTGAAAAACGCGAAAAAGCTCGCAATTTCGAAATTTAACAAAATTAAAATTAGTAGTGATAGTACTCCAAAACAGCGAATGTACTTACATGAACTTAGAAATGAACTGGAAAGGCGTTCAAATAATGGCGAGAAAGATATAACCATTAAATATGTTAATGGTGTACCGCGAATTGTAAAATCAAAAAACTAAAGAATCTGCAGCCTTCTAACAATATAACAATCTACTATCAAAACACCCGTGGCATCAACACTAAACTAACCGAACTTTATTTAAGTGTATTCACAACAAACTACGACGTTATTGTATTCTCGGAAACATGGCTCAGCCCTGGCATCAGTGATAGTGAATTGTTCGATGAGCGTTATTTTGTATATCGTTGTGACCGTGATCATGTGAAAACTGGCAAATCTCGGGGCGGTGGAGTGCTAATAGCGGTCAACAACAACTACAGACATCAGCTCGTTCCCCTTCATTGTCCATCTGTAAACATTGAACTTCTCTGTGTCAAGGTTTCATCTTCCGGTACACCTTTATCAGTCTATATCTTCGCGTTATATATACCACCTGACTGTAATATCGCTGATTACTGTTCTTTATTCGATTATATAAGTTCTCTGTCTTTCATTCATACGTGCAACATCATTCTAATTGGAGACACCAACATAACTAATTTAAATCGTTCATACATTGAAAATTTTACAGATAATTACATTCAATCATTTACAAACTTCATAAATCTTGTAAGTGCAACCCAATGCAATAAAGTCTCCAATTCGAACAATAATATATTAGATATTGTTGCCTCCAATTTAGAATGTTCTGTAGATAAAAATTTAAATTGTTTCTTACATGAGGATGTCCATCACCCTGCGTTACATATTACTCTTCGTATTAATATAAAAGATACGCGTAAGCTAAAATCAAATTATAGCAATGAGTATGATTTTAAGAGAGGTAATTTCGAATTACTCTATAGTTTACTGCAGGACACTGATTGGCAATCTCTTCAAGATTTTCATAATATTAATGATGTTGTTGATCATTTTTACAATATTATTTATAATGTTCTAGAAGTATGCATTCCTAAAAAAATTACACGTAACACAAAATACCCTGTGTGGTTCAATAAAGATATAATTCATAATTTAAAGGTTAAAGAGCATCACAGAAAATTGTTCAATAAAACTGGTCAGGGGTCTCACTTGCTGATGTACAAAACTGTTAGATCTAGAGTAAAAAGTTCAATAAAAAACGCTTATGACAACTATTTAAAAGGCGTACAAAACAACATTATCAATGATCCTAGCTATTTCTGGCAATATATCAATAATAAAAAAAATTCATCTACATTTCCGCCAACAATGTATTATGATGATGTCGAATTAAACTCTGGTTCCGAAATCGCCAGAGCTTTCGCCGATTTTTTCAGTAGTGTATACAACTGTGCACCAGTTGAAACTGTAAACAATGAATACAGTAACAATTGTATATACGAAACAGTATCTATTACGAATGTATCGGAGGACGATATTCGTAACGCAATTCATGCGCAAAAAAATACCAAATCTGTTGGCCCCGATAATATTCCAATATACATTTATAAAGGTTGTTGTGAATCTCTCATATACCCATTGTACAAAATTTTTAACATGTGCATAAATTGTAATAATTTTCCTGACAGATGGAAAACTGCTAAAATTTGCCCTCTCTTTAAATCTGGTGAAAGAAATAAAATTATTAATTATCGTCCAATATCTTGCCTAAACTCAGTTGCAAAAATATTTGAGTTCCTAATTTTCAAGCAAATCCAGTACCAATGCAAAAATCTTATTACAAATTGCCAACATGGTTTCATTGAAAAAAGATCCACTTTGACCAATTTAACAAATTTCACGCAAAAGATTTACGAGGTGTTTTCTCATAAAATGCAAATGGATGTCATTTATACAGACTTTTCCAAAGCCTTCGACTCAGTAAATCACGAACTACTAATTTATAAATTAGAACTACTCAATTTTTCTCAGAACCTTACGAAATTTTTAGAATCCTACTTGAGTAATAGGAACCAGTATGTTCATTGTTCTGGTTTTCAGTCGAATTATTTTTTGGCATTATCTGGTGTTCCTCAAGGATCGGTTCTCGGTCCCTTATTATTTATTCTTTTTGTCAACGATCTGGTAACGGTAGTTAAACATTCTAGTTGCCTCATGTATGCGGACGACTTCAAAATCTTCCGTGAAGTTTGTGAAATGGGTGATTGTGATCTATTACAGGACGACTTAAATTCCATTCATAATTGGTCCATTAGAAATCAAATTCATTTCAATATAAACAAATGTCACATAATGACGTTCGCTAGAAAAAATAAATTAATCGTTTTTGAATACATGATAAATAATACAGTTTTACATCGTACTGTTGAGGTCGGCGACCTTGGCCTACTTTTGGATCCAAAGTTGAGCTTAACTAATCATATAAGCAAATTAATCAACGAGTGTTACAAACTATTAGGTTTCATTTTTCGATCGACTAAAGGATTCAAAAATATTTTTTGCTTCACCACTTTATTCAAAACATTAATTCTAAGTAAACTTGATTACTGTAGTATTATTTGGCATCCATATCAAAAGTTTTTAATTACTGATCTTGAGAGAATACAACGAAAGTTTTGTAAAGTCATGTGTTATAGAGCTCTCTCAATTGTGCCCCCCGATAACTACAACACATTGCTAACTTTATGTAATTTAAGCACACTTCAGTCAAGGCGAAATACAAACCTACTAATATTCCTCTATAAAATAGTGAATAATTACTTAGACGTTTCTTTCATACTCAGTACATTAAATTTCTTTGTTAATAACAGCAATACTCGCTGTTCAAACACTTTTGTACTTCAACAATGTAGAACCACGTACTTGTACAATTCACCAATTAATAATATGTGCCGTTTATACAATGAGTTCTGTTCTGAACTAGATTTTTCTTTTAGCCTAAAACAATTCAAAGTGAAGTTACACAATTTATTATAATTAGGTATCAAGCGTTATTGCCATTTTTGTTATCTTTAAAATCATTTATCTGTAATATTATTCTGTAATAGGGACTTGTCCTGTTGAATAATAAAGGTTATTATTATTATTATTATTATTATTATTATTAAAAAGTCGCGGCAGTTATGTTGCCCTGCTCTATTGTATTGTTTTTTCATTTGCTACATTAGCAAAATAGTTATTAAAATCGGAGCTTGTTATACAATTATTAGGTTTTGAAGTGTCATTTGAACCCTTCAATTCTTTATTGATTAAGTTCCATAGTGCTTTGTTTTTATTATGAGCATTAATGATAAATTGTCTATTATGATTGAATTTTGCTTCTTTGATTTTGTTTCTATAAAAAGTTTTATATTTAATGTAAACATTTTTTAATTGCGGATAAAATTGAAGGCAGTCATAGATGAAGCCAAGTGTTTCTCTGATGTACTTAAGTTCAACTGTAAACCATGGATTATATACTGGTTTACACTTATATTCTTTGAACGGAAAACAAATTTGAAAAAGATTATACATTACATTATAGAATAAATTATAGCTCAGATTGGGATCATCACATGTATAGATATTATTCCAATTATACTGTTCTAACATTTCACAAAAATGTTGTAGACCTTTATTTGTTATTGGCTGAAAAATATGTTTTTGAGTATCATTAGATTGTGTTTCTCATGTTTGTATCTTGAAAATGATTCCAAAGTGATCTGACAAAAATGGTTCAATCACATTACTACTATAAATACATTCATTATAATTTGTCAGTACATTATCAATACAGCTTTTAGTATTTCCTACTACTCGTGTGTATTCGAATGTGGTTTGATATATTCCATATGACTGAATTAAGTTTAATAAATCTGTTTGAAATTGATTGTTTTCTAAAAAGTGAACATTAAAATCACCAACAATTACTATTTTTTCTTTTGTAGTATTTAATTTATGCAGAATACATTCCAAATTCTTTAAAAAATTTTTAAAATTTCCCTTAGGTGTTCTGTAAACATTCACAATAACAGTTTTTGTATTTACTATTTTTATAGCTGCAAATTCACCATCTAATTCAACGCAATAATCTTCTAGCCACTTGATTTTTATAAATGTTATCTCATTTTTGACAAAAGTAATTACACCACCATGTATATATTTATTTCTACAAAAATAGGTAGCTACTTTGTACCCATTTGGACAAAACAAGTTCACTTCTTCCTCTTGCAGCCAGTGTTCAGCTAAACAAATAACATCTAAATTAGTGGCAACTGTGTTATTTATAAAGGCATCAAGTTCAAATATTTTATTTCGCAAACACTGTATGTTTAAGAAAAATATATTGAGTTCTTTATTATCAGAGGAATTGACAGTTTCACTTTTGTTTGTGAAGAAAAAACCGACGAACACGAATTTCGGCTGGCCAGAAATCAGGGCTGTATATTTCCTCCTTCATGGACATGGGGAATCCTACCTTGAAGGAAGCATAGTCTCCTCTCGATTTTAATTTTTCACATTGAAATTTTGTGTTGGGCTTATTTTCTTGTAAAAATTTCAATAACTGTTCCGCTGTTGTGTCTTCCGATAAACGGTAGACATGTAACCAACCTATTTGAGGAATTGCTTTAGGTAGATTGTTACTGTTTTTTCCTACAACGAACGGACGAATTTTTAACTTCTTTTCGTGGTATTTTGGGATTTTAAATTCATTTGTTTTCATATTCAGATCATTAACCTCTGGCGATGTTTTGTTTCTCAATGTATTATTTGAGTCGTCTAAAACAGACGACTCAATACCTGTTTGCACAGCAATTTCATCGGACTTAGAATAATTCACTTCTCCTTGACCTTGCTTAGTTTTTTGTTGATTTTGACTACCAGGTGCTATCTGGTGAGATTTGGGTGTATTTTTTACAGAAGTTGTATTCTTAGTTTTTTGTAATTTTTGGTTTGTATCTTCGCTATTTTTTGGATGTACTTTTTTAAGGTTATCAAGTTCTCGTACTAAATTCATGCATTTCTCTTCCATTTCTTTATATAGGTTTTTATAAGCAGCACACTCACCCTGAAGGAGAATATATGCCCTTTCAATAGTTTGACATCTAACTTCCACTATAGAGATTGGCGTGGAAGTGTCCCCGCAGTTTCCACAGACCCACTTTAAATCTTCAGGGGATTCACTAATATTTCCACACTTATAGTGATAGTTACCTTCACAAGTAACACATTGCACTCCATTTTTAACTTTCTTTTTACATTTTTCACATTTAAAATTCAGCTGCTCGCTGAGACACTTATCATCATTCGCCATTTTGACGGATAAATAGAAACCAGTTGAAAAATTAAAATGTTTGTAATTGACATAAATGTCAGTGTCAAAAATCCGGACATTACTGAAGGCTTTTTAATTAAATATTTAAAATTATAGAAAGATATAGAATTCGTACAGGGATTAGTCAAAATGGAAAAGTAATGTAATATGCTATTGTTATAACGAAGAAAAGACTCCGTCAACATCTAAAATTGGTATAAAAAGAAAGGGGATTCATTTATAAGCCAAAGTATGTACAGTATCAGTGTCAACTAAACACGCGCTTACTACACATATAATTCAACAAATACTCTTCAGAAATACAGCCAATCTTGTCAATGAATTGTAAGAATCTCGATCATTTAGAAGAGTAGGAGGACACTTGTTCATAGAATTAATGAAATGGCGAGAGGTATAGTGCTGGCCACAACAGATTTTTTTAATTTGAATTCATTTTATATTCCTTACTTGTTCAATAATTTGTATCTCTAAGTTTTTATTTGCATCCTTGCTTTTGTATGGTAGAAGTAAGTAATAATATTTAGTACATAATTATGTGTATAATTAATGATAAACAAAAAATAATATGTAATCCTTTTTTAATTGGGTTTGGCCTCGTACTTTTTTACATTGGCCCAGAACTATTTTGAATGAAAGTATTTTTGGGACAAACACAACATCCAAGCCCCTGGTGGGAATCGAATCCACGACCCCAGCGCCGAGCGGTGAAGGTCGCTTGAGCACTGCCTTAACGCGCTCGGCCACTGAGGCGGCTATGTAATCCTTAGTTGTTTACAATAACAATTATTTTTTCTAAGTTTGTCTGTATTTTATTTTCTATTATTGAATTAAACAAATGTATAAATTGTAAAGTACAATTTTACTTAGTATTTGTCATAGATTTAGAAAATATATAATATTCAGCTATAAATGTATAAAACCTATTACTCACTTGAATACGTATCCCTAAGTTACGTGACGAGAAACTATCTCTAGCAGACGCACACGAGTAATATTTGTATTCTCCTTCTCACTCACATGTTCATAACATTCCGAGCCGAGATACGGACAAGGAAATATCTGTTTTAGAGTTATGAGATCATTGGTAACACCCTAATACTGGCACAAGGTTGTTTAGTAGGCAAAGAAAATAATATAAATAACCAATACCAATTTGTTGTCGAAGTAATATACTATTTTCCTGAACATAGAAGTAAATTTAAAAAAAAAGTGTTTGGGGAATAAATTTATACTTTTATTTAAAAAAATAATTATTAGACATACACGAGCCCCGTCCCGCTTCAGTTCGCCCGCTTTGAAATATAAAAAGTTAACTAATAGAATTTAAGGAAGACATGTTTACAGTAGCGTATTATCGCAGAAACGTGAGAAGCCCGGGCTTCTGGTGCAAAATTATGCAAAGAATTGAAAAAAAAATCAAATTTTTCATAAAATATAAATTAGCAGGCGCAGGCATGAGTTGAACATTATAGCGTAAAAAGATTAATGCAATATAATTTACTTTAGTTTTCCTACTCGTACGAAGCAGGAAACATGTCATGGTAATTATGTTTTTGTCATTATACTATTTTAATTAAAAACAAAAGTTTAGTTTCAATGTTTGCTGAATTTTACTAATAAAAAAAGGTATAAAATTATACATTCAACACTACTTTTCCAAAAAATATATAAATAATACAAAAAAGTTAATTGAATATTCCCCATACAAGATCCAAATGCGATTAAAACATACCAAGTTTCAGACCATGTTGTTCAAAGACCAAAAATAAAAACAAGTCAGTTTATCAAGTTTACTTTTAGAGAAACTCACCAACATCTTAGCGATGTGATAAAGCTGGAAAGAAATACATCCCATGTCAGAGACACGCCCCCCTTGCAAACTTTAAACTTCAAAAAAGCATTCGCTGATATCATCAAATTTAGATAAACATGTTTTAAACAAGTTGTTCGAGGTTACTGACTTACAGATTCTGTTTGTGTCTGGACGACATATTTGAGAAGTTTTTATGGAGAAAGATACGTATATAATCTTCAGACAAAATTTATGTACATACGGTTTTTACGATAAACAGATACACAAAATATAACTTTCATTTCGTGCTTTAAATTCATTCTATATTGAAACGGGAATGCTGAAAAATCGTACCAACGTAACCATATCAATAAGAAACAGATTACAAACCGAAATGACAAATAAAGTATGCAGACAGGGTCGTCAACTCTGAAGTAGCTCAGGAAATTGGCAAAGAAGATGAAGAAGGTTCAAGAAATTTGACATTTAAACTTGGAACTTAGGGACAATGTAAGAGCCTCCACGAAGTACATTCAGGTGTTGGGCAATGGTTCCTTATAATATACCGACTAATCTTTCCGCAACAGGAGCATGGATAAACGTATTGTGTACTATACAATTAGTACTAGAGTAGCTCCGATGAGTAACGATATCTGTTGAGTTGAGGTTCAAAACTACATTTTTTTTTATCAAACTTAAACAGTCAAATAGTAAACAGTATCCAGTAGTGGGACAAAAAATAAATAAGAAAGCATTTGTCACTATATCCGTGAATGTCATTAAACTGAAATATAAATGTAAAAAATGTTCCAAGTTTGATATTTGTTCTTAAAGTTATTTTATTGTATATGTACAATTTTACAAAATATTACAAGTTACTTTTTTATAGTAATAGAATATCGTTTATACCAGCGTATTTGCTTTGAAATAACGGATAAAACCTCTTATATTTGTTGGAATTTTTTGTTGTCGTTTAGAAGAAACAAGCATTTAAGAAATTCATTGTTATAGCTTTACCTATAACTTTGAAGTTTATTTATTACAAAACAATTCTGCTTCTGCTGTCTGTTTTCTTTTCCGGTCTTTATTTTTGTTAAATAAATTGTAATATTAAAGAAGTGTAAATAGTTAATGTAATTAGTTTTCCATTTTAATCAACCAACAATTACTTTAGAATACATTGTAAGACAAATAAAGTAGGAAAAATTGAAGTGTTTTACAGATAATAATTATTAAAAGTTGTTTCGAAAAAAGCTGTGTTCAAAAGTAAAACTAATCTAATTATATGAGATCTTCAAAGAAAATGCGATTCTGTCTCTGAGAGAAAGCGCAAAAAATCTCTATATAATTAAATTTAAGTAGATTAAATCTCTGGAACTTTCTTGCACATTTCGTATTGATTAATTGTGCAAAAAAGACATTTGCCTTTAATTAAATTTCTAATTTAATTGGTGAAATAGTACGTTAATAAACTAAATATTTTTTTGTCTGGAACTTTCTTTAATTGATTAATTCAAAACTGAAATTCATAGATAAGAAAATTCGTAATAAAACGACATGAAAAAACTTGAATAATGAACATAAAATGATTTATAGCATTAATGTAACACTCAATAGTAAAATAAAATAGTGCAACATTGTTATTTATGCAATGGCTTAGAGCTCTATATCTCTTCCTGAAGTCATAATTTGTTATTAGCTATGTATCATTAAAATGTAAGTAAAGCTTTTACTCGAAGTGTAAATTGTCGTTATTCACTATTCATAGGCAACTTTCCATAGGTAATTAATTTTTCAGAAATTCCAATATCTTTAAATTAGTACTTATATTTTGTAACTGACTATTTTTATACATTTCATTACAAATAAAAAAAATATATAATTAAGTGACTAATAAGTAACGTCAAAATGGAAAATATATTCAGCGTGAATCCATAACTGTTCTGTTCAATGACAGGCATGGACCGTAATAGAGAAATTTTACATTTACCCTTATTTACAAAACAGGCTGTAACCCTTAAAGTAAGCCATTTCCCATATAAATAAACCAACAATTCATTTGGCAAGTCAAGCGATTCCTTCTCACGTAAGCCGGGGGCGATATTTTAAATTGCAGCGTTCGTTTTCTTCACACAAACACCTCTGTAGTTCATTTATAAAAGCAACACAGCAGCGCATTGTGCCCCCAATAAATAGAACAGTTCGTGGGGCGCACAAAGAGAAATAAGCAGACGCTATTGTACCTCCAAAACAGGCCTCCCATTAATCTGGCGCGTGATGCTAAAACCTTCATACAGCGACTCTCAACCTCTCTCTGACACGATATTCACGCTAGAAACGTTTCACTCATACAAATACCACAAGATATGAATACAACTATTTCAACTTTCCTCTTACTTATACCAGTGATAGCGTATCTTTTGGGCTTTGCATGTCAATTCAGAAAGTACCTAAAGTTAATTCTGCTAGAGTGTTAATTACTCGTGGAGAGTTAGTATTCTGTGGAGAAATATTAATAAAAGACGTTTTAATTGTATTGCAACACTATTTTCATTCGATGCTTCAACAATAATTATTTCGACATCTTTACGTTCGTTTATATATTGTTTCATCTATTGTTATTTTTTTTCTTACATCTTTGAAGTTAGTTTTCTTTCAACAACCCTAACGAGTGAGAAATTAAATATTCAAATTCTTAACTTTATATCAATAATTACTAACCAAAAAACTTTTTCATATCCTTAATATCCGTGGTCGAGTGTGGGATTTCATTTTCTCAATATTCATTTTTAATCCACTTCTTTCTATTATTTACTATCCTTTTTAACTCTTTTACTGTCGAGTTCTGCTATTCCATGTGTTCTTCGGTCTTTTCTCTTCCCCTTTTTTGTTCATACTTGCAGCTTCTATTACATTTCTTATTGGAATGTTCTGATTATTCTGTCCGTACTAACCCAGTTGCATCTATTCTGTCCTGTCCTGTTCCAAACCTGATATATTTACCTTCTATAAGGTACAAGGAATTTCTATTTAATACCATAGCAGAATCGTCAGGTCGGTCTTGCATCCTGGACACATAAGAGAACAGAGTACACCAGGACCAGCACAGACACGAACTGAAGCACTGAGCTGTCTCGCTTGTACCATAAATCAATGGTGCAGTAGCAGTGCAATGCAAGCAAAGCTGACGACGAAAAACACATAGAAACTTGATGACCAGTGGACTCCCCAACTTATAATCTGAATATCGATAAAAAGTGACTTTTTAAACGAGGGATTCTACCACCCGAATTAATATTGTTATTTATTTATTTATTTATTTGTTAAGAGAACCAACAGTCAAAGACCAATAACAGGTTCCCACGGAAAATTAACACACAGAAGTATAGTTATACATAAATAACAATAATACAAATACATAGTGTTTAACAAGTGACAAATTGAAAACCAATATTAATTAATTAAGAGAGTTCCTCAATAATATTTGTTTTAAACTTATTTAATTAAAGATGGAACATATCGAAATGCGAAAATCTTGAGTTATAAGTATTCATAATTCTATTTATGGGTGAATTTTTATTGTTATTAGTGTTACTTAGCGGAACAAAAAATAAGTAATTAGATCTAGTTTGTTTACTAGATACATAAAAATTAAAATGATTAGTTAAATTAATTGTATACAAAAAATTATTAAAAATTTTATGTAAGAATAACATGTCCACAATAATCCTTCTATTTTGAAGAGATAACATGTGCAAAAGTTCCAACTTGCACGAATAATTTTCGATGCTAACATGAAATTTAAAACACAGAAATCTAACAATTTTTTTCTGAACATTTTCTATTAACATAATGTTTCTATTATAACAAGGATTCCAAATCACAAAGGCATATTCAAGTTTAGATCGAACAAGAGAATTAAAAAGACAAATAATGGAATCAGGCCTTCTGAAATATTTACAACATCTCATAATAAATCCTAGAATTTTAAATGACTCTCTGACCATTTTGTCAAAATGAAAATTAAATAACATTTTACAGTCATAAATCACTCCTAAGTCTGTAATTATATTTTTATTCTCTAGCACAGAGTTATTGATACTATAATTATTTGGGATAGTTTCACGGTTTCGAGTATAATTTACAATAAAGCACTTTAAGACATTAAGCGACAAAAAATTATCTTTACAATAAGTTTCTAATCGAAATAAATCTGCTTGCAAATATTCACAGTCAGTATTATTTTCAATGGCTCTAAAAATTTTCAAATCATCTGCATATAAAGAAAACTTCGAATAACGGAAACAATTTGAAATATCATTAATAATCAGATTAAATAAAATTGGTCCCAAATGGAAGCCCTGAGGAACACCAGACTTTACAGATATCAACTTTGATTTGAAGCTATTGCAAAAAACCAACTGTGATCGATTAGTTACATATGATTTAATCCACCGCAAAAGTGAACCATGTATACCCAGTAAATATAATTTTTTTACTAACAAGGAATGATGGACCCGATCAAAGGCTTTACTAAAGTCGGTGTACATTACGTCAATTTGAGTTTTTTTGTCCATATGAGATTTTATGAATTCTGTAAATGGGACTAAATTAGTGAGAACAGACTTTCCAGAACAAAAACCATTTTGCTCCGGAATTATTATACTTTCAAGATCTTTTTTATGTATTCTACTACAAGTTCTTCGAAAATTTTACCAAAAGTAGATAGAATGGAAATTGGCCTATAGTTGGTAACATCATGTGTATCACCCGATTTAAATATGGGTGTTATATGCGACAATTTTCAAATAACAGGGAAAACACCAAAAGCAAGGGATTGATTAAATATTATGAATAATGGTTCAACCAGGTAATACGCATAAGTTCTTATAAATTTAGCAGGAATTTGATCTGGCCCACATCCCTTGTTAATGTTTAGATTTACCAAATATTCTAGAATGCATTTTCGATTTAAATGAATTTTACCTAAATTTAAAGAATTAGTACTGACATTTAGATTTATGTTCATGTCATTCGAGTCATTTGTATTTACAAAAACAGACTTAAAATATTCAGCAAAGAGATTACTAATTTCTAAACCATTATTTGCCTCCTGATCGTTGTATTTCATTGTATTCGGTATGCCACTATTTTTTCTCAAAGTTTTAACAAATTTTCAGAATGATTTTGGGTTATTATGTAAGTTAGTTTCGATATTGTTAATATATGCATTGAAATCCTCTTTGATTTTGACCTTGATTTTACTTCGTAACGAAGAAAATAAAGCATAATCTAACATTCTCCCATATACTTTCCAATTATTATGAGCTTTCTGTTTCTCTCTAATAAGTTTAATCACATGTGAAGAGAACCACAAAGGATAGTTTATTTTATTCATGTATATATTAGGTACATTCTCATTTATTAAAGTTTGCAATATACTGTAGAAAGTATCCAAATTAGAATTTACATTGCTATTATTTAGCCTACATTGCCAATTGATTGCAGATAATTTATAAATTAACTCTTCATAATTACAATTATTAAAATTTTTCATAGATGAAATGTTGTAAGAAAGTTCTTTGGCAATTTGTAAATTTAGCTGCAATTCAATAGGAGGATGATAGTGATCTATTTTTGATAAGGGAGAGTCACATATATCAACTTTACAGTCCACGTTACACAGTACTAAGTCTAAAATCCTATAGTTAGAGTTACGTACACCATTAAATTGAGACTGATTACAAACATTGATCATGTTAATGAATTCAGTGTAAATATGATTTTTATTTGAATTAGATGGAACATAATAATTAAATTTAGGACACCAGTCTATGTTAGGAAGATTATAATCGCCTACAAACAAGAAAGTACTGTTTGGGAAGCGAACACTGATATCACACAAGTTATAAAAATGATCAGAGTATATTTCAGAGGGGGACGATGGAGAAATATAGGCACAGCACAGATGTAATGTGAAACTGGAATGAGTGATAACCCAAATATCCTCGGCTGTTGAACACCATGATTGTTGCAACTTTGTTTTAAATCTGTTTGCAATTAATAGTAGTACGCCACCACCATCAGATTTGGACGGATCACTTCTATCGCGCCGACAAAGGAAATATTTATTCAGGTCACAAATTTCGGAATTCACCACACTACTATTTAACCACGTTTCGTTGAAAAATATTAGATCATAATCACAAGAAGCGATTTCATTTTAAAGATCTAAAAGTTTAGTTTTAATACCCCTTACATTCTGATAATACACATTTAAACTCATTTTAAATAAAAATCAATTGCAAATGTTATTATACAGAACAAAAACATTACTTAATTTTTTACAGATCTATAGCACTATTAATGATAATAATGGGAGATGTATCCGTTTTTCGTATATAGATTTTTGTTGACTTTACCCAAACATATTTATAGTTATTTTCTCTAGCCTTGTTTTTAACTTCGAGCAGCAAAATCTTGTTATTCGGGCTGAGATGTTCGTTTACGAAAATTTTACTGTTTTCATTAAAATCAATTTGAGTAGAATTTAAATTTTTGAGTTTACGTGCATTAGCAATGAAGTTTTCCTTTTTAATTCTTGAAATAAATCATACGATTATATTTTTATGTTTATTATTATCGTGCAAAAAAGGTGAGTTGGTATTCAGTTGTTTCTGTTATATTCTGGTTATTATATCTAGTATTTTATTTGTCATTAACCTTAAACTAAAAATGAAATGAAAAGAAAGAATTCTTTATATCTGTTACTGTAAATGCCAGAAAATCAGTAAATCCTTGAATTTATGTACAAAACCTTAATATTTAGGATATACCAATTTTATACGGCAAATCTACAAACAATTATTGTATAATTAATATAATTTCGAACTATTACCAAGGCTGAATATTTCTCTACATATAACAATAATCTAACCTAACGCAGAAAATTCGGCACAAGTTTTCCATGGAAGCCTTTTGTGCGATAGGTTAAGTTATTATTGTTATATTTGGAGAAATATTCTAGACAGATTGTAAAGCATCGTCAAGTCAACGAAGGTTTGACAATCTGGCTGCTTTTCGCCCGCGTTTAACTTAAAATAAAGGTTTGGCAATATGGCTAGGACGTACATAAAAATACTATAGCAATTTGCAACTGCACCACCACGTTTCAATACCTGAAATTATATTAATTATTTTATACAATTGTTCGTAGATTTACCACATAAAGTTGGTAAATCCCAGGTTTTGCATATCAATCATGGGATTTACTGATTTTCGGGCATTTATAGTAACATGTCAATCACTTTTTACCTTCCGTCACCTTTAGGTAAGGAAGGTATTGTCTTTGGTCAAAAAAATCGGTGGTGAGTTTTTAATGAATAAGCACGTTTTAGGGTCCCTACAATACGAATATACCATTTTTAAGATGATGTCTGTATGTATGTATGTGTGTGTGTGTGTCCGTGTGTGTGTGTGTGTGTGTCCGTGTGTGTGTGTGTCCGTGTGTGTATATGTGTGTCCGTGTGTGTGTGTGTCCGTGTGTGACAAATTTTTCTCCGACGATAACTCCAATACTACAATTCTAAAAATTATAATTCTTTCGTATTCCTCTTCTGTACATCCATATGAAGAGTTGATTAGATTTTGGTTATAATTGATCCACCGGAAGTACCCTTATTTGAAGTATTTAACAGTTTTTCTTAAAAAACGGAGTTAAATATTATTTTTTGACATTTTGTTATTATATATATTAAAGAAAATACTCTTCTCTATACAGTTTGATTATACATTTTCCTTCATATTCAATAGATGTAAATTTAAAGCATTATAAAGAAATTTTTTTCAAAAATTAGTCAGCTTTGCTATTTATCATGGAAACAGCTGACATATTTATTCAAAAAAAAATAATTGACAGATGTCAGTTGCAAGTGCAAAACCAAATATGGAAAAAAGTATAGGATCTAAAATTGGTATGTCGTAGTGTTGCTCGCAAGTGATACGCAGAGAAAGGCCAAAGAGAAGATGGAAGGACATTACTTAGTGTAGTTTATGTTATAATTTTATTGGATTTATAGAACCTTTTCAAATGAACTTTTGGTATGGAATTTGTAAAAAATAGTATGTGCTTTTACATGATTTTATATAGAATCTGTTCTAAGGACCTTTTGGTATGGGATTTGTACAAAATACATGGAATTGACGGAAGGTCTTGTGCTGGCCACAACAGATTTTTTATTGCTGATTGTGAGTTGCAATTCATATATATATACTAACTACAACTATGAGCAGTCTTCCTTATTTTTTGTTGTTTAACGCCAAAAATGATATTTCTTAAAAGTATAGACGTACGAGGCGTCAGCAAGTAGGCCACAGTCGCGTTTCTTTTATTACGAATGATATAATGGAATTTTAATGAATAAATAAGTATTAAGGTACCTTATAGGAATTTGGAGTCATACATTACTTTCTTAAGAATCTTACGTGTTTGTATAGGAATTACTACAATAGGGAATTTTTAAATGTCATACTAGAACCTTAAAATTTGAGCACTAAGGAAATATAACTAGTTTTTAATAATTGTCAGAGAAGATTTTTAAAATTATTTTCGTTGTTCACTCTTTCAAGTGTTCTAAGTTCTTCATTGAACTTAGAGAATAATCGTATTTTTCTATACTTGTAGCAATTTAGTTATACAAGTACAAGTACCTATACATTTAAAATTTTAATTTAATTCTCGTCGTCATGTTATTTTAACCCTTCGAAGGAAGCGCCCAGTCTTACAGACCAGACCGATTTAATAGCATACTGTGAATTCTTTTGTTGGTTAATATTTTTGAGAGTTAAATTTTTATTTGCTTATTTTTTTATATAAAATTTACCAGACGTCACCTCACGGGCATTCATTGCTAGCGTGGAGTGTGCACTACAGACGTCACTTTTGTGCCATTTAAAATTCGAAATATTTGTCGTTGGTCGGGATCGAACCCGGTTCCCCTTGTGCGCGAACTGACACTCAGGCACGCGGCCACGAAACCACCAATTAATTAACTCATATTATTATTTGTAACAAAAATATCCCGGTAATATATTTTTTGACATGGATCACTCAGACTCGACGCCAAATTCCATGACAAAGCAAAGGACGCCATTTCCGATAGGTTAATTATTGATTATAAAATTAACGCTAATGCCTTTTCAAGCATTATATATGTGCTTTAGTGTACCTAATTTATAAGTTACAGCTAATTCCGAAATCGTATATATACATGAAACAATTTCTGTTTTTTATAGGATAGTTGTTTTCTGGACTAGTGAACCATAGGGCAAAATATCATTTTTAATACTGGTACTGGATTTATATTCCTTTTCTTATCAGTGTGACATTACAATATGAACATTTTTATAGTTTATATTTCGAAGGTAACCGTGGCAATGGAAAATGATTGAGTGTTATTCTCTATTATTCATAGGGTACATTGGATCTTATAGAATCTGTCTTAATTGCAACTGCTTCTGCTTTTCGATTAAAGATCCAATGCGGATAAGCGCCAGCTCCAACTGCGGCCTCGCCCAACAAATTATTTTACTTTAAAATCTGATTTGTGATGACTAATGACTCCGAGTGTATTACCATAAGCAATAAATAGTACCTAGCTCGGTTTCTTCGGAAATCAACCAAAATATACCAAATCGAGCTCTGACCACCATCCAGCTCTAGAGATGGCAAGAGAATTAGTCATATACGTACAATTTCCAGCTTATCACTTTATATACAGCTAAATAATATGATTCGTATATATACAAAACACATTCTAAGGCAAATGATAAAAATTACATAATAAATTTATGTGAATTACTACAGCCTTTAGGCACGAGCTGTTGAATTTTTATTTAATTTTGGTTGGTAATAAATCGAATCCTCATCAATATTTCGCATCTTCGCCAATGAACGAAGAAATATATACGAATTCTTATAATTCGAGTACACTAGCTACTAGTTTTTTATTTTAATATTTCTTTGAATTATATGTAAAAGGAAACTCGTTTATCCGGACACCATGGAATATTCGATTAATGTCTATAAAATTAGGACCTTACTGAAAAGCAAATAATTAAACGTATATAAGCACATAAATAATAGTAATTTTTATGTGAAGTGTTGAAAAAGTCTTGCTACGTGAAATTTCAGTGCCTAGTGCGTAAATCTGCACGTGCATATAATATTTAACATTTTCCCCACAACTAATAATTCATAAAATCACTAAACTATATCAAAATTGATGAAATTTTGACGATATTACATTATAACGATGTTTTCATCGTTTCTTTGGAGTTACTACGGTTCGTTTATTGATTTTTTATTGCTTCATTTCTAAGTCAGGTACCTACTTATAAATATTTCTAAGCTACGAGGGTGGATCAATAAGTAATGAGCCTAGACAAGAAAACAAAAACTTATCGCCAAAAAATTATTTTATTTTTCTACGTAATCCCCTTGTAACTCAATACATTTAGCTCACCGTTATTCAAGTTTTTTCATTTTTTCAGAAAAGTACGTTTTATCAAACTATTCAAAATATTTGTCAGTTTCAGTGATAAACTCCTAATTTGAACCAAATCTTTTGCCACCGAGTCAAGTTTTCAGTTTGGGAAACAGGAAAAAATCGGAAGGCGCTAAATCTGGATGCGGAAGCAGTTCGAAATGTATTTAATGTATTTTAGCCATTGAAACAGACGAAGTGTGAATACGCGCATTATCTTGAAGAATAAGAACTCGTTTCTTCTTTAAATGGGGTCCTTTGCTTTTTATTGCATCGTGCAGCATATGTGAAAGGGATGCATAGTGTTCTCCTGTTATCGTTGTACCTTTTTGCAAATAATCGACAAGAAGAATCCCACTGCAGTCCCAAAAGACAGTGGCCATAACCTTCCCGACCGAAAATACAGTTTTCGCTTCTGAGCAATTGCACCAGCCTCAGTCCATAGTTTCGATTGTTGTTTCAATTCCGATGTGTAACTGTGTATCCAGATTTCATCACCCAAAATTATTCGGCGCCAAAATTCATTCGGATTATGCTTTAACTTCACCAAATTGAGTGCTAAAAGTTGTTCCCGGTTAGGTTTGTGGTCCACACTCAACAAAAGCGGTACCCATCTTGCACATAATTTTTTCATCTTCAATTTCTTATGCAATATTGAAATCACTTATGCATATCATATGTGTAAAGCCTCTGCTATTTCTCGCACTTTTATTCGACGATCATCTAACACCATATCCTGAACTTTTTTAACAATATCTGGAGTGCCCACGTTTTTTGGGCATCCACTGCGGTCTTCATTAAATACACTGGTCCGGCCACGTTAAATTTTGCTGTCTATCATTTTATGGTTGTGATCGATGGAGATTAATCTCCAGAATCAGACTCCAGTTCAGCTTTGCTTTCATTGACAGTTTTGTTCTTTAAAACTAAAAACCTAATCATTAATCTATATTCTACTTTTTCCGTATTTCAAAATGGGTTATAAACCGTTGACTTTGTACTTAAATAACAAGCGTCCTTGCAATCGGAATGATAACAAATTTTGACAATAATGTTTTGACAGATTGCGAACTTGAAAAACAAAGAAATTGTTGTAATAGTCTTGCCCTCTTTTGTTAGGCTCACTATTTATTAATCCGTCCTCGTATTTTCTTTAAAATCGTCTATATTTGATCATCATGTTAACATCATTCTTCGCTCTTTGCTACAGTGAAAACAGAAATTGAGCTTAGTTAATTATTAGGTCAAATACGAAGATTAGAAACGCACTTAAGCTTTACGTGTACTAAAAATCACTTGTTATGCATTGGCCTCCTTTTTAGCTGTAACCGAGGCAATAATAGTTAAGTAATAAATGTTAAACGTATTTTTGAAAAATATTTATATTATTATCAGGTTAAGCGTAGCCTGGATAAACGGACCCTTTGTATCGCTGAATACAATTTATGAATTATATATTACAATATTCGTTGCAGAAAAGAATAATCCAACATAAATTTTTGCATGTGTTGCAGTGTCACCGGTACAGATATAAAAGCTTGAGATTCCCTGGCGACAGCGTGGCAATGGAGGCGGCGTCGGTTTTGCGAACACACCGCACAGTTTGCTTTAAAGCGTTGTGGGGTTAAAGTTCACTAAAGGATGGGAAGGGGGAGCTCACTTCCGCAATGCTAAACTTACAGGTGAGAATTCGCTCTTCTGATTATCTGGGGTATTCACACAAATACAATTTTAATGCTTTTACACTGAGCTTGGTTTTGTACGGAACTAATATTTAAAAGAGTTTTTTGAACGAAAGATTTATTAATGAAGCTTTCGGCCTGTTTGTTTTACTTTCTTATACCAGAAAAAATTATATTATTCATTCATTTAAAATTATCCACTCTCTTATTTTTCTAAAATATAAGAAAAATATAAAACCAAGAACACATGTTTGCTAAGAAAAGTTTTTTTTACAAAATGTAAAACCAAACTTTGAGGAAACTTGATTATTTTGTAAAAATATTTACACAATTAACTTTATGGACTTTCTTAAATAGAATCCTTCTTTACATTTTTTTGTAATTTAAACAAAGCACTATATTATACATTAGCAATAATAGTTGACAAAAACATCGCGATATATTTATCCACCTTCCCTCTCCAGTATAACTTTTGGAATTGATGACACCAGTTTCTTTAATCACTGTTCAACAAATGTTTTAGGTTTTCTACATTGTAAAATATTCAAAAGAAATGAAAATATGAAAAAAATAACGATATTTCCATTAAAAAAACACTTATTTAATCTGTCAAAGTTTAATGAGGAACAAATTAACAGCATTTTCAAACATTAAGCAGAGAGAGAAAACTTTACATTGAATGTATTTTTCTGTAAAAAAAAAAAATATGTTATAGGCGTGGCCATTAAAAAGTTACAGTCTAATCAATGTCGGGACACCTAAGTTTCATACACTAGTAATTCACTAATAATAATAATAATAAGTATCACCTTAAAAGATGACATGACCATATGAAATGTCATACCAAATTTCATCCAAATCGTATAAAGCGTTCTGATATTATAAGCAAAATTAATTTTTTTTTTTGAAGAACTTTGAGGCAGAATTCTGGCTAAATGGTACACTTTCCGGTAGAAGCAAGTTTAGTTAAATCGTCTTATTTTAGTCTCAGGAATCTGTGGTTAAGCCATGTCCCCCTATTTAAGAGACACGTGTATACGTTTGGTACGTCTTTGCTAATCTTATATTCCGTAATATTAATACTATGGTCACGGTATGTTTCAACTAATCTTATTTTTTCGTAATTTGATTTTGCGAATCCATTAAATATCATTTTTGAAATACGAAATGCATACAGAGATTTGCGAATTTAAATTTTTTGTTGTCCGACCCTAAGCCAGAGATAGTGCTACTCTGTGCCCGGTCTACCACAGGCTTGTTAAGTTAAAGCCATAACGATAGAAGTCTGTACAAACTATGTACATAGTACAACTAGCGAATGAAAGTTGAATTATAAATTATTTTATAGATGTGGTTTCTTTTCAAAACTTTGTCTTGTGATTTGAATTTGGAAGGAAACTGGCCTTTATTAATTCTGTTAGAGAAGAATAGAATTATATTCCTCACTAATGGAATAATAGGAACCATTTAAAATGATCTTACCCACAGGATTCAGAGATGTATTTAAAATGTTAATACCGTGAATTATAATTCGTCCGTCTCAGGTGTAAGCAACCCTTGAGTCGGAACTACTCTTGGATTAAATTAAAAATAAGCCTATTTCATAGAATTGTCAAACTAAATAGTTTAAAAGACAAAATATTATGTTAAAACCAAAATAATCAATACATGATTAAAATATGTTATATTGTATATTGTTTATTTAACTATATTACATTAAAATGTTTATAGCACGTCAGAAACAAAAAATATATAGCATAATATTACATTCACATGACATGGTTACAATTTAAATAATCTTCAATAGAGTAAAAACTTTTACTTAATAAATATCGTTTTAAAATTAGTTTAAATTTATGTTCATCAAGAAGTTTGACATTTTGTGGCAGAACGTTATATAAATCAAAATTTAAAGAATTTTTTCAGATTTACTGAATTTAAATTTAGGCTTACGTAAAAGAGAAGCCGAACGAGTATGGTAGGAGTGTTATGAAATGTATAGTTGTTACTAGTGGCGTACTCCGTTACAAATTGACATTTATTTTTTATATTTGGAATAAAATCACTTAATTTTTACTATTAATTTAATAAAAATAAAAGTACAGTTATTGTAACGTTATAATCAGGAGTTATTGCAACTTCTAAGATGAAAGAACGTAAACGTTAACCTTATGTAGAAAACACTTTATTTTAGAAATAAAGGACTTTCAACTTCAATGTTTACTGCATTTAATTAGTGTATTCACGCTACGTTAACGCTAAAAGCAACACAAACGAGGTTACATCCACACTTTTCACCGAAACATAACCCCAAAAGATACAGAATGTGTGACGCTAAACGCTCGCTATTCCAATGCACACAACGTGTCTCCTTATTCATATAACGTGAACCTTATTAGTACGCATGCGCACTCGGGCTGTCACGTTAATTTTGCGTTGAAGCTGCAATAACTCTTTAATAACGAAGCACAGATAACGTTATTTTTCTTAAGTTATTTATAACGTTATGTAACGTCAGGAAATAACATAGCGTTTTGTTAGCGTTATCCCATCCCTGCTTGTAATATGTATATTTTGAAGGAAATGTAAAGACGAGCGCACTTTTATAATAAAAGCGCTTTTAAATGTGCTCGTAATACATGCTATACTTTTGATAAAATATATGTTAGACAATATTTATATAAATTTATTTATTTTCATGTCAAAATACACCATCTAAAACACAATTATTATTTTTCAATTATTTTTGGATTACTTGATACAATAACATAGTTATAATTGAGCAAGTGTTCTTCTTAACATGTGTAACTTTAATCTCTTTTACAAATTAGTACTAACATCAAAAGGTATTTATCCTTAACATAATTACCCATACATTGATTAATATGGATAATCATACATTTAATCCTCAGAGAATATAACCATTAATTTGGAAATAGATCTCGATACCTATGTTATTAGTTGTTAGAATTGTGGTGCGGTATTATGAAACATGTAATCTATTAAAATTTTGTACCTACAGGGTGTAACAGAAGTAAGTACATTAAATTAAACGAGTGATATAACTCGGCAAGAGCAACAATATTTCTTAGTAACTTGTTTTCTAAATCCCAATTTATTTTTTGGAAAAAACATATCCAATTTCGAGACATATACTAATAAAACAGAAAAAAGTCAGTGCCATTGTCAGAACTCGTTGAGAGCAACAATTTTTCTTGAATAGTACTATTTATTTACTATTTATATTGATTCCAAGCATTCATTACTTTGAAATTACGTCTTGATTATTAATTAATTAATTAATTAATTAATGGGATCACATTGTTAATTAATTCACATAAGAACGTAGTGGTATCAGTGTTCTCAAGCCAATGACGTTAATTAATATTGATTACATAACTCGTATCACAGGTGTTATATGCTGTGTTCGTGCTTCGCCAAATATGTAGAATAATGTTAAAATTCATAGAAACATTTCTTTTCACAAAATATCCTGTAAGATCAATTCTTATAAAATTTAGTTTAAATACAAATTTTTTATTTTAATTTTCCAATAACTTTTCCCTGAATCACAAATTTTATTCCGCTTATCATAATTTATATATCGCGTGGTGGCGCTTAAGAGTGAACATAGGGATTTAACATGGGATTTCCTGCTCTCTTGTTCATATGGCAAAAACTGTACTCTGCAAAGTTGTTCAGCATTAAAAGCCACAGATTTAGTTTTTACATTTTTACCTCCCGCTACCCTAGGTAAGGGTGGTATAGGGATTGTGCTAAAAATCGCATATAGAGATTTTAGTGATTAAGCACGTTTCTATGTCTCCAGAATCCGATTTACAATTTTAATTTAAATTTAATTATACCTATTTACGATCACGCAGCGGTAACGTTATGATGATGTTCAATTGTTTTACATTAGCGATACAATAGCGATACAATTGGCACTAAAGTTGTGACGTCAGCGTCACTGCGATATATGAAGGGAAAATCGAAATATGTTACTGTTCAAATCAAAATAGCAGACGTCAACGTCACTTGTTTACATGAAAAAATTAAATGCATTATTATTGTAGGCATATAAAAATACAAAAAAATCTAGAAAATTTGATTTTGTTTGCATTTATCTCTGTTCATAATTCATAAGCAATAGGTAATTTGTAAAAACGAGTACACATGGATGGGCTCATTACGGAACAGTATCACTAAGAGAGGTATTGGATTCATGCTAAAAATAGCATATCCAGATTTTAGTGAATAAGCACGATTTAAGATCCCTAGAATCCGATTATAACATTTATACAATGATGTGTGTGTGTGTGTGTGTGTGTACGTGTGGATGTTGACGATTCCTCAACAACTATAAAACTTAAGACCTGTTTAACTATGAATTCCTCAATCTGACATTCCTGGGAAGAGCTGATAAGGTTTTGGTAACAATTGGAGAACCGGAAGCAGTAGTTTCTTAGAAAAATTCTTCTAAATATACATTTTTGGAAATTTTTGTTATTACAAAAAATATTAAAGAACATAAAATTCTCCATCTAATTCACATAAATTTTTTATTATATCTTGTGTAAATTTTGATATAAAGACACTTTCGACTTTTACCAAATGTAAATGTAAATTTTACAATCCGGCTCGATGTGTTTCGGGTTTAAAATTGAAACAAGTTGGTATTTCAAGTTATACCTTCAAATAAAATGTTAAATTAAATAAATGCTCCAAGGACCTAATGTAAATGTCCTTTTTATAATAAATTCCAATTAGAATTCAATTAATAAATAATCAATATGAATATAGGTGTGGGAATAATGTCACAAAGGAACCAGTAAATCAAGCACAGACTACTGACCTTATGTGACGCGAACCAGGAACAGCTTACTTATGAAAACCAATCCCACAATTGAATTGGTCCAAAATTTATTAAACTCAATCGCTTAATAAAAGAATGTCAATTTCTAAATGGATCCAGATTGAACGGCAGATAACCATTAGGAATATACCACTTGAATTGAATTCTCGAAGTATCACAAGTAAGATTCACTGCAATAATTAAAGTCCCAACACTATTAACTCATATTGATTTGCCAAAAAACATAATAGTTTAATTAGCGAACGAATACATATTAATTGAAACTATTTAATTACAACGAACGAAGAATTTTGAATTGATATGAAAAATTACACAGAGCACAAATCATAATACATGTTGCTGTGTCAAGGTATAAATTTGTACTCTTGTGATTAAATTGTTTTTACAGGCTTCTATATGTTTTTTATATGATTTATAGTTCATGGAATACACTATTTTTTCTTCTTTATAAGGCGATATTCCTCCGTCAGTAGCCGACTTGATGTATCTAGTCGCTCTGTGACATTATTCCCAAACAACACGACAATATACAGAATAATCGGATGTACTACATTGCAGAAGCTAAAGACTACACTAAGGAAACCAGTTGATAAATTCAAATGTTTGTAACATAGTAATGTTTATAATAGTTTGTAAATGACAGATGACACTCAAAAATCAACAGTTTTAGTGACATTCTGATAGATTTTTCTGGTAAGTACACTTAATATTTCTTATTGTTTTATTAATTAAATATTTAAAATTATAGGTAAAATGGATATATCCATCAGATATACCGCCAATCTTGTTAATGAATTGGAAAAATCTCTAACATTTAGGAACTTTTTCATATAATGAAAAAAATATATAATTAGAATGTGCAGAAGACATGTTAAATACAATGAAAAACAATATTTGGGTAGAGTTCTGTAAAATTTTTGTTATAAAACGACGGTTTGATAGCGAAGTGCAATGTAGTACGCATATAACATAAAATGGAAATGGCGAGAGGTATTGTGCTGGCCACAACAAATTTTTAACAAAAGAAAATATTGTATCGTTAAGAAAACCTAACACAGTAGTCACGGGGTAACGCGTTCACTTATTATGATGAAAACCTGAGGAACCGGCACAAAAAGACTTTCGTTAAGTGTTTTTGTCGTATACTACGCTCACACTTCGGTTATTGGAAACAAATTAAACCAAAATCGCTCAATCAATCCTACATATAAGGCAGGATGAAGACAGCTAGCTCCAGGTGAGGATGACGGAGAAGCTCAGGAAGAGAGAATACCTATTTCCAGGAATGGTGGTTTCATGCACATACCCGATGGTGACTAGAACTGGAACTCCCGAATATGGGATCATAATTTCGTGATATACTATTTATTTTAGCCAAAAAGCGTAAAATTAAAGTTGTAGATAATGTGAATCAATCAGCAAACATAATTTTACATGCTTCGTAACGGCAGAAATTACCTTAAAAATTAGCAATAGCCATGGAATTAAAAAATAACGAATAATTAACTGTTTTTCTTATTAATTTATATGCAGAATTTTATTCTCTACAACTTTTATTTGAAGCTTTTTTAATTAGAATAATTAGGGAAGCAAGAAATTACGAAAGTATATTATATGTTGTCCTATGTTCGGGAGTTCCAGTCACCAGCATGTATATCTCCCTATAGTGACGAGCCATACAACGAGAAAACGATGTTGGTGAAGAAATTTTTTGTATATTACATGATTTGAAATGTTTACTTACCAATGTTCTAATTCAAATCTATAAATAACAGAATTAATGTTCTTTATTTAAGAAATTAAATAAAAATACTAGTTACTAGTGCGTACCTAGACATTTATGCTATGTTTTACCTTTATATGTAGGTAGGTATTTTTCATTTAATCTACTACGTAAGAGTCTACTGTCTAACATTTTTGCCCTTCTCAATCTTTGCATGGTCATTGCTTATCCACCTCACGCAGATGAAATAACCTATTAACATTACTTCTAAAAACATTATACCTATAATGTAAATTATCATTAATTGCACCATATCGTATAGTGTGTAGTGATTATATCGTTAATGAATATCAAGACTAAATTATAAATAATAACATTAGCCAAGTTTACTTTGGCAACATAACCATGACTCCAACACAAAGTTAACACGTTTAACTGACAGCGTGTTAGTTACTGATTAAGTTTACGAATATATTTATTAAAAAAAAAATTATGTGGACAGCACAATACTTCTCATCATTTAATTTTTATAATTTATACACATACCTACATGCCAACAACTGTATTAATATTTAATATAACTATTTTGCAACCTTTAATTTATTTAAATAGAAAAAGTATCATTGCATATCTGAAGAAAATTTAATAATCTTTACTTTTTATAATAACATGAATAGCGAAAAAGTGAAATAAAAAGGTATTTTTCTAACTATTTTAAGCTTCAAGGAAAGTGCCACTTCCGGTTTCCCGAATTGCTCCAAAATGTATTGGGTTCTTTTCATAATAGAATAGATTAGGAATACATTGTTGCTAAATTTTATGAATGATAGAACATAAAGAGGATCCACACACACAGCCACGAACACACACTCACAGACATCATCGTGAAAATGTTAAATTCGTATTCTAGGGACCTTAAACGTATTAATTTAGTGCGCATTTATCAAAATCTCATTTTGCGATTTTTTGGCACAATCCCTATACCTCTTTTACGAACGAGAGGGAAAAATAAATAATATTTTTATAGATTCACATTTATTTTCTTAAACAAAGTCTCCAATTAAAATATTTAAATTTTCCAAAGTTTTGAATTTCTTTGAACGATTATTTGGTACATACATTTATGACTCGTAAAAATATTTCTGGGAGTTTAATCTTTTATTTATGGTTGTAATATATAAAAGTAACGTAGAAGTCTTACTAAGTATAAAAAAGTAAAACAGAAAGCATAACAAAGAAAATCATATTTCGCAAATAAAATAATACGGTTCTCAGCACAAAACATCGCTTGAAAATTTTCATTCATCTTGTATTTTGTTGTGTACAAACAAGGGAGCAGAATTCTGCAAAGAACATAGCAGATTGTTAGAAGAGCATGCAAAGTTACCTGACTTTTTCTCCTTCAGAAAGAGAACAAACATTGTTCTGACAAGTTTGTTTCTGCAGATATTTACGGAACTTCTAAGTTAACTAGATAAGGAAACATGAAAATTCTAAGTTAGATTTTATTAAGATAATAGTGCAGACATTTTTCTTATATTAGTAGAGCATAGCTCCGGTTACTTTCACAATTCCCAAGTTACTTATTATTAGTATTAAATGAAGGTTTGAGAATATTATAAATTTCGAATAACCTATCATATTTTATATTTTTTTTATATACGAGTAGATAGATTCGATACAACAAATTCAAATTATTTAAAATCTGTATATTATTTGTTTTTATGATGATAAATATTCTTCAAAATTTAAAATGTTATTTAAATGTAATGAATATGTTAATTATTTAAGAAATATTAGAACAAATCATTATTCTGACAGATAAAAGAGCATGCTAAATTAATTTTCTTTATTAATTTAGATGTAGAATTTTAATATTTGCAAATTTCTAACTGAAAGTAATTATGGAAGTAATAATTTAAGAAAGTATACTGCAGGGAAAAGCGTGAGCCGTGGTCACCACCTTATATAATTAAACTGGAATTTGTACAATATGTAGGTATTAGAGTCTAAGACCGAAAACGCTCAGCAAGTGAAACATATGACTACAACAATGCAAAAATTAAAAAATACGTACTGATCAGGGAGTGATTTATGTACATTAGGTTATGTTTTATAACGGTTCGTTCAAGAATATAATAAATAAATTTTGGCAAGTTTAGATTCAGATTTACTGGGTGTTTTCGGCCTTGGCGCCTAACTTATGTATATACAGTACTCATGAAACCAATGAAATGTTTATTTTTTCGTAATTGAGAGACTATCGCTTCATGCTAGTTCATCGAATTCGATATGGCAAACAGGCACAATTTTTAATTATATTCCTTGCAAAATAGAAGTATCTCTTTGCTAAATCTCTCTACATATTTGGACGATAGCTGACTATTTTTTCTTATTATTTTTATATATTCTTTTACGTTCCAATTTGTCAAATTATATAGTATTATGGAACTGACATCAGTATCAATGATTTTTTTATGTTTATTCTTTTTACTTATTTATTGCAACCCCTGGATGGGACGGCCATACAAGTATGTAGTTTGAGAGTAGCTTAGCTCAGTGGAGAAATAAGACTTGGTAAAATAAGGGTTGTTTAGGGTTTAGGGCGCCAGTGTTATATAACGTGATCTCTAAATTTACTGTGCTTCAGCACACTGTACGGGAATGGGTGTAAAACATTTAATGAAATTGCACTTATGAGGCGCGGGTTTAAAGGTGAAATGTTACTAAAAATAAATTAGGTTAAATCGCGCTTCGTCGCAAGAACATCATCAACCGCTAACTATAACAATAATAAGTGTCCACAAAGTGGCTTAATATTCTATAATATACATATACGGAAAGTGTGATAAAGATAACTTACGATAGTAGTACTGATGAGCTTGAGCTTTGAAGTGTAAAAAATAGGAAGACCGTGCAACAAAATAAATAATTGTGATTTCTTATGTGGACGTAGAATTCTGGGGACACGCCAAGGATTGAGTACACTTCCGTGAGTAACTGCCTCGATTTGTTGGTTGTGGGTTCCAAATATTTACACGGTTCGCCAGATAAGAGATGGAAATGAAATGTTACGATGATGAACTCTAACAATGACTCCAGAATTCCAACACGCACCTGTAGGGTGTGTGTGTGTGTGTGTGTGTGTGTGTGTGTGCGTATGTTGCCGTCAGTTAAACACTAATGTTGAGAATAATATTCCCAATAACGCACAAAGATGGATTATAATCCAAGTGTAAATCTGATTAAATTCGAAATATACAATAAAAGTTTAAACAAAAAGTAAAAGTCTGAAAATAACAACTAGAATTAGTCCTTTTGATACTATAACCATTTGTAGATAGATAAGTTTCAAGTAGATATCTCATCTGAGTTAGCAGACGACTTTTATAGTGAAATTGCCTCTGTTATTGAAATGCTATGTTTAAATTCCGAAACCTCCAGCGAAAGCACATTTCCAAATGAACTAGATGCGGCTCAAATCCCTCTAGTGAAAACCGAAAAAATGGCACGCCAAACCGTCACGTCCGAACAAAATCTTGGTAGAAAACGACGAATTTTTACCCACAAGCAGTTAAACCGAAGAAATCAGGTTTAACCACGATCTCATAAGGTTACTTACCTCAACCTGGAAATAAGAGACATAAGGCAATAGGGCAGTAGGACAACTGTACCATGACCAGAATTACTGGAACTTTCGCCAGGTTGAATAACAGGGGGACACCAAGAAATCTTGGTGTGACATTTTTATTTTGTATTTTCCGCAAAGTTCTTGAATGTATTTATATGAATATAAAATCTTACTGTGATTGTAAATTTAAATTCTATTGAATTAATTTAAAAAATAATTTGCAGCTCAAAAATATTAAAACAAAAGTAAATAGATTCGTAAATAAATACATTTATTTCTGTAGATATTACGAAATTCTTCGTCCTAAACTATAACTTTCTGTAACCCGCCTTTTAAAGGGCGAACTGCAAATAATATTTATAAGTTGGTTCTTACCAGACAAGATGTACATTTTAGTAATTACCAAAATAATAAATAATAAACAATAATAAATGTTCTTATATTCTTAGAAGAATAGGAGTTGGAATAATAATAATTGAATGATAGATATTTACACTTGATGGATGATGGCTGCTGGACTTACTGTATGTAGGATGGGTCTCCTAAATCTCTGGTTTCTGGACACTCTTCATTCCCATCGTTCATACGGTCTTATATGACTGTAATACTAAGTCTTCTAATAATTGAGGTATAACCTAATTAAAAAACAATAAAATTACTATTGCTTATTCTGATATTAGCAAATAATAACACTATCATGACCTCAATTGTGTGGTGATCTATTCTTACATTCCTCCCTTCTTTAAAATTTTACATATAACTACACGCAAAGTCTCTATGTTCGCCATATTTCGTATTTATTAGTAATTCGCTTGATTTAACTGTCCACACATATAAAAAAAATCCTTTGTAGAATATAAATGTTTGTACGTGATTTCTAATGAATTTTTAATTGTCATTTTTCAAATACATACAATAATACTCATTATATTTTAACTATAATTCAAGATAAATAACAATAACAAAATATGCGTATGACGAACTAAATTAAATTAATTATTTTCTTTGATAACTACAAATAACAATTTTGTCTTTACATACTGATTAATTTACTGTTAATTTATAGTCCTTCCATATTTACTGTAACGCCATATTTGGTAGTATGGGGTTGTTTGATGGTGTACATACGTCCTCTTGGTAGCTCGGGCGCCATTTTGACAGTGGCGGTGTTTCCTGTAAACTAAGCGGGTGGACGGCCGTTACGTAGCTCTGCAGGGTTTTCGGCGCTCAGAGACGAGAGTTTTAAATTAATTAACAGATTCATTGTATTAAAATATTAAATGAAACCAATAAAGAAAAATATCCTTCTGTTTTTCCCTGAAATATGACAACTTGTGGCGGTTTACGGTACGAAAACTAACGGTAAGTATTACAGTGAAACTACTACACCAAAAGAGGTAAATATACAAAATAATATTATAAATAATAATAAAGAATATAATATAATATTATTATGGGGTCCCGTGGCCGCGTGCCTGAGTGTCTGGTCGCGAACCTGGGGGAATCTGGTTCGATCCCGACTGACGCCAAATATTTCCAATTTTAAATGGTACAAAAGTGACCCCTGTGGTGCACTCTCCTCGCCAGCTATGAGTGCCCGTGAGGTGACGCCTGGTAAGCGCCCACACGGTAAAATATATCGGTACACCCAGAAATGGGTAATATGCCATGATGATATATTTATTTATTTATTTATGGTAAATACTACAGTACAAAATAATTTGCATGAATTGAGTAAATTATTTATTATAAAAGTCTAAAAACGAAGTTTAAATAATATAAATCGCTCTCCAAAGAAGCCCTCTTATTTTAAAAGTAAGCTCGAAATACAAGTCCAAGTTGAAATTGAGAGCAAAAGTTGGTAATTTGATTTTCTTGATAAAAATGATAAATAAATAATTCGAAACACACACTATACAAAATAATCTTTACGTGAAATTTTTATATTTCCAACATAAAAGTTATCATTTTATTATTCAAATTTGAAAACGTTGCGATCTAATTTGAAATAATCATTGAATATCTTGACATCAGGGATAAATGAATCATCTTAATATTTAAAATTTCGTATTATAAAATGGTAAGTAATAATTTAATTTTACCTAATATGCTTTAAGGTAAGCAAGGTACAATTTTTTCTAACACTACTATGGAAGTTACACACTCTGTATCTGAAAACTGTTATGGAATAACATTTTATTATACTGTTATGGAATATTATTATGTAACAGGCAGTCAAAGCCCACTAGTTTTTCAATTCATCCATTAAAATACATGGGGAAAAGCAATTGCTTCCAAAATCAAGTTGGCTCTGCTTGGCGCGTTGTTTTGACTTTTTTTTTATTTTGTCATCTGTACTGTCAATTTTAGAAAGAAATTTTTTTCGCCATCGACCAGAAAATGTGTTAACTCTGATTACTTTTTAGACCGACAATTTCTTCTATGTTGAGTTAGATCGGAAAATTGTCTATAAGGAACCAGAAAGTAACTTTCCCATCCCGGAACAAGTAAAGCTGAATGTTTTCGTCGCGATCAGTTGTTCATTTATTTATTTATTATTTCGATACGTAACCTATATATTTTCATCTATTCTTTTTTGAGGACTGCGAAAAAAATATTGTTCCCAACTTCCTATTTCCCAAATTACTATTTTACAAAAACTAATACGCCTTGTTTTAAGCTTTTTGAAGTTTCTTGTTAAGGGTAGGTTAACAGATCATTGCTTTTGTAACATACAAATTATATTTTATTTTCTGTGGAGAATGAAATAAAGTAATTGGAAACTGCAGTCAGTACGGTTTTATTTGACAAATATCTTCATCATTATTTATGACTTGATTTAACCCTGAGGAAGACCATTATAATGGTCGAAACGTAGGTTCAAATCAAATAAAACCGTACTGACTGCAGTTTCCGATTACTTTATTTTCTTCTCCATACATCAATCTCCAGTCGATCATCGTTACTCCAACCAATATTTTATTATTTTAACAAAAATATCAAGTGATGAGGAAAATATTTATTTTTAATAGTGTTAGGCTAAAACTCGTAAGGAATAATATTTCCTGCACTCGCGAAACCGTAGACCTCGCCTACGGCTTGACGTACTACTTTTCGCTGGCGCGGAAATTGTCTATTCCATACTGGTTATAGAATATACTATTGTCTGTATAGGAATTAGAATTTCATATTCCAAAACGCATATGAAGTTAGAAGGTGTTTGATTCATATCGATTTTGGTGACATTTTATTATTTGGAATTGATATGATTTATTAATAAGCAAAATATCTTGACAACTAAACAGAATAAAAACACAAATCACTGTTACCAACCTAACTATTCTCTCAAAAATTTCCCTTAATGGAAAATGTCAAGTATATTCATAAAGAAATGATGTAAATGAAAGCTGAAACAGAGAAAATAGTAGTGATCGAACAAAATTTTGTCTAAATCGGTGCCTACAAAATCAAAACAATAAAATTTTATATGAATTTTCTTAATTTCTAATAGTTACAATTACATGCTTTTTTTGAAAAACAAAATAACATCTAAAATGGCCTCTGAAATATAAACAAAAAACCTCATTTAATCGAAGTCGTATAGTGTTCGAAACAGCAGAGATAACCCTCATAAAAATTCATTTTTCACTGTCTTTATCTCAGAAAATCTTGAAGATTGGACCCATGTTGATTAAGCTTTTTTACTCCTTTGGTCAGTATTATCATTTTTTTAAGCTTTTGTAACATCCCGTATTGCTGCTAAAGGCATCATCGAAACTTTACGAGATACGTCTTCATTTAAATGGGGCCTCTTGATGGAAGGATACTGATTTTAGTGGTAATTTTAATTTTCAAATAACTCCTGAAGTTAATTACATTTTAGTAATCGAAGAAAATATTTCAATTTTTTTTTTGTGAAAAATTCATGAATTTGAAATCCCCTTGAAGGCAATGAATTTGTTGTCTTAATACTAATTTACAACGTGTATACCCCCCTTTCGGAGCTTGTGTACATCTGTAGCTGTCAGCGTATTACATTTTTTGGTGATCGTACATACTCTGTTTCTGTACTAACAAATGTGAGAAAAGCATTGTGTAACAGAAAAACTACAGTTTTTCCGTCCCTGTGTACACTGTACAAGAACGTAATTAGAACGGGATATGACGAAATACTTTCTTAATTAAAGTTAGTTTACATGTGCAAAAATAGTAATATACCTATTGTTTAATAATAATAATAATAATAATAATAAATCTGATGTGGCCAACACAGTACCTCCCGCTATATAATTTTCATGAATTTAAATACATACCTACATACTAATGCTGCAAACTATTTTAAGTTTCTTTGCATATAACTATTGCTTTATTTACTATTTTCTTTTTAAAATGTCAACAATATTAATTTGAAATGATTAGTTTTTTTGACAGTCACATATCTATCAGTTACATACACTTGAAATATGAACTATGTAACAAAGGAATCTTTAAATCATAGGCTCTGAGATGTATATAAAAAATTAAATTTATCTGTAAAATATATATGTAGAAAAAGTATTAATGTATACGAGGTGTGTTCAAAAACTATCGCGAATTTTGAATTTTCGCGGGTTACGTATATTCGAATTTCGATCTTTTTGTGGCTTTATGTTGGTACTCATGTCTCTCACTTATGTCGACAAGCTCGGCCATTTTGAATGTTCACTTAATTGTTGACAGCTGCTTTGCTTGCACGTGTTTTGGATCGTCTTCGATTTTTACCTATTCAAAAAAATGGAACAAAGAACCTGTATCAAATTTTGTGTGAAAAACGAAATTAAGTGCGCGGATGCATTCCGAATGTTGACTGTGGCATACGGAGAAGCTACCTTGGACCAAAGCAACGTTTATCGGTGGTACAAAATGTTCTCAGAAGGCCGAGAAGATGTGAACGACGAAAAGCGTGCCGGACGCCCGAGCACTTCAACAACAGACGAAAAAATTAATGAAGTGGAGAAAATGATATTGGCCAATCGTCGAATCACCGTTAGAGAAGTTGCTGAGGACCTAAACATATCGATTGGCTCGTGCCATTCGATTTTTATCAATGATTTGGGCATGAGACGGGTCGCCGCGAAATTTGTACCAAAATTGCTCAATTGCGACCAAAAACAGCATCGCATGAACATTGCTAATGAGATGTTGGACTCTGTCCGCGACGACCCAAATTTGCTCCAGAGGGTCATAACTGGTGACGAATCGTGGGTTTATGGTTATGACGTGGAAACCAAAGTTCAATCATCTCAATGGAAGCTGCCGCACGAACCAAGACCGAAAAAAGCGCGCCAAGTTCGGTCGAATGTGAAAGTTTTGCTGACAGTTTTCTTCGATTGCAGGGGCGTGGTGCATCATGAGTTCTTGCCACAGGGTAGAACGGTCAATAAGGAATATTACCTGCAAGTTATGCGCAATTTGCGCGAAGCAATCCGCCAGAAACGCCCGGATTTGTGGAAGAACAAAAATTGGCTTTTGCACCACGATAACGCCCCTGCTCACACATCGTTGCTTGTGCGCGACTTTTTAGCCAAAAACAACACACTAATGATGCCGCAGCCACCGTATTCCCCAGATCTGGCCCCCTGTGACTTTTTCTTGTTCCCTAAACTGAAGAGGCCCATGAAAGGACGACGTTACGCTACGCTTGACGAGATAAAGACGGCATCGAAGGAGGAGCTGAACAAGATAAAAAAAATGATTTTTTGAAGTGCTTTGAAGATTGGAAAAACCGTTGGCACAAGTGTATAATATCTCATGGGGATTACTTTGAAGGGGACAAAATAGATATTCATGAATAAATAAATAATTTTTGAAAAAACACAAAATTCGCGATATTTTTTGAACACACCTCGTACATGTAGAAAATTAAATAATCTTTAATTTTTATAATGTCATAAAATGCGAAAATATTACATTTAATGGTATTTTTTTGAAGAAAAACCATTATGACCTTCAAATAAAATGCCATTTCCGGTTATCCGATTTACACCAAAATCTAATGGTTTCTTTCCATATTAGAATAGGGTCGAAACACAAGGTTTCAGAATTTTATGAATGATGGTATTTGAGTTAGAGCGGAGACAAAATCCATACATACATACATACATAAATACATACATATATACATACATACATACATACATACATACGTACATACATACACAAACACACACACACACACACACACACACACACACACACACACACACACGCACGCACAATATCGCGCACGAACGCATACGAGGAGATAACTAGCTGTTAATAACAATTTTTTAGAAAAATTAAAAGCTGTTCCTCGAGTTGACTGTGACTGACATTGTCGCCTCCAAAAATAATTTGTTAGTAACATTTGTTTATAGCCATAGTCACCGCAAAATTTTTGTTATTGACAAAATTATCGATATTATCAACATATTAATAGATAAAGAAACAAAAGTTATTAACAAATGTACAAAAGATGATAACACAAGTAATTAACATTTTGTAGAGTTATATTTATAACTTGTGATATATTATAAATAACACAAGCCAGCACAATTCAAGGAATTATTTAGGAACGTTCATAAATTCAGGCACTAACGTATAACTTTATTATACTCCTATTTGCGTTTGATAAAACATATATAAATTTGAAACTAAATGAGTCTTGTGATTCAAGTTTGTATTAGCTTTTAAGAACCGACATTGCTGTATTATGCCCTCTGCTATATTCCAATTTCCAAGTCTACCAACAAAGCTTTAAAACTATAGAACTTTCAACTTTAACAAAATACCTTAAACACCATTTTCTTTCGGCCCCAAAATAAAAATACGATACACAGCATGTTAGCACGTATCATTAGTCATTACATTGTCAGGCTCATAAAGTGACCTTTCAACGCACAGGGTCACAATCTGGTAGGTTGGGGTAAGCCGTGGCTGGCTACTAACGCCATGGGTCGGTAAAACTGGTAATCAACTTATCTGCTTCTTCCAGGCCACAAACATTCAGCGCAACATAAAAACTTTACTTCGTTGTCACATTGCCAGGGTGAAGCTGTACTGCAGAATGTGTCAATTTGTACGACCAAAACACCGGGAACTACGACCTCTAAGGTGGAGTCCCTCAGCGTCGTTCTGTTTAACTTGTTTTAATAATCTTAATAGCTTGGCTGGAGGGTTAAGATAATGTCAAGATTGCTTACGCGCATGCTTGTTATGAATATTAGATGGATTATATACTCACGTAATTAACCTTGCATGTTTTTTTTATTTAAAATGTAAAAATTCATTCTTATATTGACTATAAGTTTTATTTAACATACGTATAACTTGTGTGCAAATCAGACGTATCAATAAATGCATATTTATATTTTTCAATTTTAGCGAAGAAATAAATTACAAAAACCTAAGAGAAAATTATGAATAGTTAAAGCTATATTAGATGCAGATACAGAGTAGTGTTTATTTTAAAACTAAAGATTACATGATGTTTTAAATTTATTTTTCTATAAATTATTATTTTAAAAAATCTGATGTGGCCAACACATTACCTTCCGTCAATTTTACTTATTTTGTACAAATTTCATAAAGAATGTTTCTTGCATTTCTTCTATATTTCCATTAATCTCATTTACTGACATCCGTCAATTAGTAATATTTGAATATTCTACACGGATCACTATACTGATATTCTGTTTTCATGGTACAGCTTTTAGCAGCATAGATTGCAAGATTTTACTTTATAATTCTTTTATTTCTAAATACTTTGAATAGGTAGAAAAAAAACTAAATTATGTAGAGAATAAAATAAGATATTCTTTAATATTTATAATAATATAAAATGTCAAAAACTGATATTTAACTGAGTTTTTTCAAGAAAAACTGTTAAAAACATGAATTGTGGGCACTTCCGGTTGAGCAATTATAACCAGAATCTCTTCATTTGAATGTAAACTCGAGGAATATGCAAAAATTGTAATTTTTGGATCCAGAACGATCGTCACTAACACATATTTACGCACACACACATCCACCCAAACCAACAACCCACACACACACACACACACACACACACACACACACACACACACAAACACACACACATACACACGCACGCACGCGCGCGCGCGCGCGCACACACACACACACACACACACACAAACGTACAGACATCATCGTAAAATTAGTAAAATCGTACTCTTTGGACACTAAACCGTGTTGACCATAGACAATACCTTCAAAGGTAACGGAAGGTAAAAATGAAGAAAATGTATCAATGCAAACTTTTAAAATAATCTCAAAGGGCAACGAACAAAAAAAAAAAAATAATAAGCACGCCAAGTATGAATTTGAAAAAGATATTTCAATAACTTGCTATACTTGCATTCGCATGTAGTTTACTACAATGAATATGTTTATTTGATAATTAAATTAATAACTAATAGGTAACTTATTTAATATATTTATTTGAAATGAAATATAATAATGTTTCCCTACAACCGTGCGTAAAGTACATACGTTACGCACTTTACAGTATGTAAAGTATCACTTTTCAAGCACTAGTGCGTGAAAAGTAAATAGGCGTTGCTAGGCAAGGAACTCATTCGGTTAATTTACCTGGCATTACGAAATTTTATTGTACACTGCAAATAAAACAAGAGTAATCATTTTTATTAACAGATTGAGTACCAAACTAATTTTTAAGAATAGTAATATTTTTTGGCATAATGAGTTCTAATATAACTTAATTTTTAATACTTATTAAATGTACAATTTGTATAATTCTAGAAGACTAATCCACATGTCTCTGAGATTCTTTCGAATGTTTGAATTAAATTTTGTAGAGTTTCATGAGAAATGGCACTAATATTTGAAGAGACCTTCACTCACACTAAGTATTATGAAAAATAGCACTAACATTTCGGTTGTAGGAAAAATATTGCAAGTCGTGTGTAAAATAATATTATTTATCTCGTGGACTCGAGCTAAAAACTACTAATTTACAAACTTGTTACATACATAACCTTGTAAATAACTATTGTGTGTTTATAGTTTCATTAAAAAAACACAAAACACTTTTTTGGTTAAGTGTACGAAGATGGTAGCAACCTCTTAACACATATTTCCGACAGCTTTACTTTGCCTTAATAGACTGTACTAACCACATCCATCCACTTAAATACAAAGTGCCCACATAGACCCTCATTCTTCATCTCACCTTCACTAAATACTCATTTGTTTCCGCACAGATTAATTTGATTTATTAATTTATAGTAGTTTAAAGAAAACAAAGTGTTCATACAAGTTATAGAAATACGATTCCATTAAAGAGACACTAAGTGATACAGATGTGGCCGGTTTCAAACAAACAATAAAATATTGTTATTAATAAACCCCCAAGAAAGAATGACAATACTTAAACCACATATTCTAAAAAAAAGTAAAATAATAAACGTTTGCCCGATATCATCTCCTATAGGAGTAACAGGCTTTTAAGATGATCCTAATTGTAAACGGTTAAAGATAAAATATCGAGATTCGGTATTTTTACTACATTAATATTTACAGATTTTCACAACACATTCAATGACAAAATGAAAACAATGTATTTATTACATTACCGATGTCTACATGTGTTGTAGATACTGGCACACCCAGAATTGGGTAAGACGCCGTAATATGCCGTGATGATATATTTTATTTATTTATTTGTATTTATTACGATTTTCTTCATAAAAACTAAATACGAAGCAGTATTACTTACCTGCATAAGAATATTTGCTTTTATGTATTTAAATATTTATATAATATATTAATATTTACCTGTTATTAAACTACATAACAAGTTTTGAAGTTTTAACATAAAAATTGCCTTTAAAAAAACTGGCTCATTGTAGTAAAATGATATTTTATAAATAAACACAAGACAATACATTTTCTAATTTGTTTTTCCATTTTAGTGTTATATGCATATAAAACCACTGTTAACACGTCGTTCAGAAGATCTATAAGGCTACTGTTTAACAATGTATTATCATATACAAGTCACATTTTTAAAATAAATCTCATTGTTAAATTACCTCCTTTGTAAAACTCGCCTCCCGGCTCATTTTCCAAAGTTGGACTCGTACGTCAACAATTTGCCCTATGATATTTCTTTTTTAATACACCTACTATTTTGTGCTGGTTCAATAATATAAATCTGTTATTAAAACATAAAACTAATATAAGTAATTACTAAGGCTTTCATGGCCGGCATTTATCATAGGTTGGAACTTTTTCGGGTTTCTGGGCCATGGTCTTTTAGGTTTAACACCTAATGTTTCGCCCAACAATGTGTTAGGCATCATCAGAGGTTTTCTGAGCCTTTACATTCAAAAATAATCTTTTTCTTGAAAATGACAGATATTAATGTCAATATTTGAAATATTTTTGACAAATTGATCATAGATTGTTTTGACTGGAAATTTTAATGATCGATATTTTTATTTATCAAAAGTTTTGGATTCTTTAGCTGTTGTTTTCTTTTTTTGTTTGGATTCCTGCTTTAAAGAAAACAACAGCTAAAGAATCCAAAACTTTTGATAAATAAAAATATCGATCATTAGAATTACCAGTCAAAACAACCTATGATCAATTTGTCAGAAATATTTCAAATATTGACATTAATATCTGTCATTTTCAAGAAAAAGATTATTTTTGAATGTAAAGACTCAGAAAACCTATGATGATGCCTAACACATTTTGGGCGAAACGTTAGGTGTTAAATCTAGAAGACCATGTCCCAGAAACCTGAAAAAGTTCCAACCTATGATAAAACTAATATAACTAAAATGGAAACAAATGATTGTGTGCTAAACACGAATACTTCTTTGTATCAAGCAGAAATAAAAATTAATTAGAAAGTTCCAAAAGTAAATTATACTCGTATATTATCAAAAATGTGTAAGCTTATTATTTGTTATTTTATATTAAAATAATTGTTTCCAATCTATTTTCCTGAAGTTAATTGATTGATTAATTGTTTAATTGGAGCCGAAAAAACTAATATTGCCCAACATTTGTATCTGACATTTTCTGCTCTTTCATTTTGATCTTATTTTTCTTGTTTATCTGGGTCACAGGCAGTTCATTTCTTGTATCTCAAGATGAATGCAGAAAAATAACCACAATTTAACTTTTACTCTGAAATTTATGTAGAAATTTCACTACAATTTTTCATAAAAATTGTTACAAATTGACTACATTACACAAATTATAATGTGGACGTTAAGAAGCTATTTTTGGTGTTGTTCGTGCTAGAGCTAGTTTTATTTAATTTATGCAATGGTTTCAAGTTAGTCGGACTTTGGAATTTAAATTGTAGAAATATAACCAAATATGTTGCAATTCCACTTATTACCTAGAAAAATGTTTGTTAATTTTGTATTGCCTTACATATTATTTCACAATACATTATGACAAAGAGTGTAATCTACTCTAAAAAATCCGAATCCTGTCAATTGAAATGTTGAATTATATATTACATACGAATATTGGTAAAGCTGCAAGGTATTAAGTTTGTACATTTTCTTTTGTAATATTCATTTGTATCTACCTTTTCTCTTAAAATATCTGAAGTTGTCATATTTATCAATCTGTGAATGTGGACTCCCATATTATTTGCCTAAAACATTAAAATAATGTTATACACCACAAAACAATTATATAATAATATAATAAATATATAAACGTTACAATATTGTTTTAAAAAATATTAAAAAATGAAATCAAGCTACTGAAAATTATTTTTCTAATTTACAAAAAATAATTTATTTACATACCTATATGTTTGATGTTACATTTTTATAAAAATTAGTTGAACATTAAAACGAAAAATTTTGTAATACTTAAAGTCATATTTTTTGACTACATTTTAATTTGACTAGCAGTAGGTAAAAGTGTTGTTCCGCCAGAGTATGGCAGTGAACTGCGTGTATAGAAGAATTGTAAGAATAATTACCTGTTGTCTTTGTTTAACGGCTGTCTTTCTAAATTTAAATTCGGTAAGATTGAGCCCGCGTAAGTTAAAATGTCTCTATAGTTAGTTTGGCAGTTGACTGTGTTACTTTCATTTGCATTTATGTATAAAGATTCATAGATTAGTCGCTTGTTGTAATTTTTTTCAGTTTTAATTATTTCTGGATTTTTGAAATCAAAGATATGTCCTTTTTCTAAACTATGTTTGGTAATTCCACTGTGATTTACATTTTGTTTGTCCAGATATAATTAAAACTGAAAAAAATTACAACAAGCGACTAATCTATGAATCTTTATACATAAATGCAAATGAAAGTAACACAGTCAACTGCCAAACTAACTATAGAGACATTTTAACTTACGCGGGCTCAATCTTACCGAATTTAAATTTAGAAAGACAGCCGTTAAACAAAGACAACAGGTAATTATTCTTACAATTCTTCTATACACGCAGTTCACTGCCATACTCCGGCGGAACAACACTTTTACCTACTGCTAGTCAAATTAAAATGTAGTCAAAAAATATGACTTTATGTATTACAAAATTTTTCGTTTTAATGTTCAACTAATTTTTATAAAAATGTAACATCAAACATATAGGTATGTAAACAATCTAGTTATTCCGTTTCATTTTATTATTATTGAAAAATGTTTTATTTAGCTGATGATGACTGTGATAACACAATCGAAACGTCCAATAAATGTAAACTAAATTGTATTTTGCAATAAACAAAAAATAATTTAGAAAAAAATTATCTGTACGAGTATTGTATCCCTACCACAATGTACGGGTGTCTCATTTTCTGTTTTCTTAAAGTACTCGTATCTTGATAAGTAAACAAAGATACCTTAAGATAAAATCTAAAATAAGATACGTGTACAAAACTACGAGGTTGGATAAAAACGTTACGAGAATTTTCATTTGTTCCAAAAAATAGTAATTGTACATTTAATCTTATATTAATATTGTTTCCCTTCAAAGTATTACCCTTTAAATATAATGTACTTATGTTCGAAGTTTCTAAACTGGAAAACATATAAAATGCACTTTATGCAGATCTCCCGAAAACAAATAATAAATTTATCGGATGTACAGATGCATGTGGTACTGATATTCGAGGAGTACTGTTTGAAGAAGGATGGAGAAGAAAGGGTAATTGTTTATTTTAGTAAAGTGCTTTCAAATCAAAAGAAATTTATTGAGTGATAAGATAGGAACTTTTAGAAATGGTTCTAAATAAATATTTATTGTGCTAACAATGATTCCGCTTAATATTAATGTTTGGCTGTGCCTAAATGCACTTGATTTTTCCCATTTAAGTAATATTGGGTTTTGACACATTTTGGAAATTTATCTTTTTCCGAGGTAATAAGAGGTTTAAAAATCCACTCAATATTAGAATATACAGCTTTCAGATCCTTTCATGATTCTTTTTATATTTGTGAACAAGAAAAATTCAGAGGATCATGCCCGACGAGTACGGTGACTGAGGTATCGTTATGGCATTATTTTTTTGACAAATATTTACAAACAAGTAGTGTAATGTAAGGTGATGAACTATCATTTTTTTACAATTCTAAACGTAAACCACATAAAACTTCCAGATAATATTCTTAATATAATTAATTAAAATTTTCTACATTATCATCGATAGGTTTAATATTTGGCTGATATCTTCGCGTTCATCTTTTTGCCACTCATAAATGTTTTTTTTTTATCATAGATTGGCCAAAAGACGTGCAATATTTCTAACACCTTACTGCAATGACAGCACGCACTTTATTCTAACAAATGAGGCATTTGTTTTCGCTTTTCGCTACGAGGCAAAATTATTAAACAGGACACAGTTCAATTCACAGCCAATTTATATATAATTTATATATGTATTGTATACAACTATCAAAACTCGAAGAAAAGGGAATATAGAATTCTAAAGTGCATGCTACCAAAATTCGTAAAAGTAAAATCGGTTTCACCTGTTTTCTACTATAAAATTCTAAGTGCGTGCTGCCACTGCACTTCATACCGTTTTAAATACAATATTTATGTAAATATCTTGATTTCAAAATTTAAAAAAATCTCCGAGGACACTAAACGGGGTCTACTATTCATGGAGAAGGTACCAATATTGAAATGGTTTCATTCGGATAAGGATAGCGTTCTAAATTCGAAAATTCTCGTAACATTTTAATAAAAAGTGTTAACAATGGGGTATTCCACCATAACAAAAAAATTTAAAAAAATTCAATTTAACATAAAGTATGGCTCAATAAATAATAGTTGAAACAATGAAAACATTTTTTAAATAATTACTTTACTAGATATTTCACATTTGCTAAAAGGGAAAATTGACGCAGCGTACTCAAAGCAGTGTGTGTGAGAAAGACAAGTACAGGGGAAATGTGACGTTACACTGATTTCTCGAAAATATAATAATGTTAAACTAGGAACAATTAAGATTTTTTAATACTATGAATTACTTGAAAATTGAATGAAGTTTTATTTAAAATAATAAAAAAAAATGAGTGGAATACCCCATTACTCCAAATCTTATTCAAACAGCATTTATTCTTAGAACACCGACGTTTCGGTGTACACTTGCACCTTCTTCGGGGTCTATAATAATTATAAAAAATCACTGTAATACAAAACATACATAATAACATGGACATTATTAAAATATAGAGTAAGATCCTACAAAATATTTCATATCATGTACTTAAAATTCATTCCTTATAACATTCAGTTATATACATCGTAAAAAAAATTCGTAAAAAGAGTATACACATCTTTAAAACGGAAGATACCCGAAAATATCCAGAAGAACATTGGAACATTGGTGACATCATCGACATGGACTCCTATTGGTCGACTGTACACCAATGATTGTGTAGCCTGATGTAGGAATTTAAATACAATGTATAGAATTTAATTGACTCTTAATTTGGCCTAAGATTAGCTATTTCCTTATTGATCTTTTCCAGTACACCAAAATATACGTTATTTAGTCCTTGAATATCAGTTCTAGCATTGATGATATTGCAATCATCGCTGATATGTAGCTTTTCAAGAGACAGGCGTTTGGAGTAATTCTGTACTTCTTCCAAAATTTTGAATTACAGAATAGGTTAAACTAGAGTGCATACTTGTTAAGAACAAGTCGACTAAGTCATCACTTTTCTTAAAACAAAAGAACAAAATATGAAAATATGTTTATTTTATTTCTTATAAGTGTTCGAAATGTGCCCCTTCTGTTCCAATAAAAACTGGCATCGACGAATCAGAGAATTATAAATTCTATAACTTCTATTTCAGATTAAATTATTATTGTTGTGCCATTGTTTGTTATTCCGTTTTAAAAATAGGTATCGTAATTATTTTTTTTTTTAATTTTTGCTATTCATGAAACTTTGATTCCTTTTAATTCCATAATTAAAACTAATATGATCAAAGATCAAATGACATTTTTTTACTCAAAATGATCTCAAGAATGCTGTTATTTTCTACACTAGTCCTGTGTGATTAATATGTCAATATCGAGTTAATACTAATTCGACATTAATAGATATTTACACACCAAGTGAGCTAAGGTAATGTTTATTCATGAGAAGAAAGTTTAGCTCAAGAGCCCGTAAGGGCGAGTGAGTTAATTTCTTCGAATGAATAAACATTCTTAGCTCACGTGGTATACAATATTTTATTCAATTTTGACGAAATACTAATAAAAACCATTATAATATTGGATTTTGACAAAATAAAAAACTGATCAGTTAGTAGGCTGAGCATGACAATCGTCGCTGATAGACGTCTCGTCATGTATTTAAAATGCTTTATTGTCTGTCATTTGTGCAGTGAAAAATAATGAAAATGGCTGATAATGTCTGTTAAATATTATGGTGAGTGTTATTTTCGTACCCGATGTTATTTTAAATGCATTGCAGAGTAAGTTAAAATTTTGTGAGAGTGATTTAATTTTTTTTTTTTAATTCACATGTAAAAAAAGTGTTACTTATAGTTGTTGCTATGGAGTTAATAATGACAGTTTAAAACGTCAAAATTGAATAAAAATTATTTTGTATCTTCACAATATAAACACATATTTTGGACACACATTTACACTATCATTTGGTTTATTAATATTTTCTTACTTCTTTCTTAACAGTGTCGCAGGCACAACAGATTAACTGAAACCGAACTACATGGAACACTGCCCAAATGATAACATACATTCCCACTATGGTCTCTTCACTATTGTAGCTTTCTCTATCCACTATGAACAATATGCCGTAATAAGCACTGAACAAAATTTCAAAAAATGAGATCCAAGTAGATATCACCATCTGTACAGCAAACATGGAATTCAAATCCAGCACTATGTCACATAAATTCGAGTGGAGACGAAATAATCGCGCCAGCTTGCAAATAACTTGTTTTATTCGAGTGGTGTTGTTCAGATGATGCAAAAAGAATTCTTTTTTCTCATTGTCTGAGACAACGAACACACTCGTTGTCATGGTAGATATTTCTCTGTTTATACAACGAAAACATTCAGCGATGAAAAATGTAAAATTCACGAATACACATTCCACGAGGTAGAAAAGATTCGTAAAGAAAAAGAAAAAGAAAAATATTTTATTTGTAAGAGTCAGCCAAATATCAAGTATTATAGAACCTGCAGCAATTGGTATAAAATGAATATATGCTATAAACACGGCTGACGTTAAAAATTCAGACAACTGCAATTTTATCAATCCAGATACAGCTTCTTTTTCATTCAATACCTCATTTCCAATAATTAAGACTGTTTGCATGTGTTTCTTGAACCGTTTGTATTGAACTAGGAACAAGGTTAAGCTTAAAAGCCCACATGATATAAATTGTGTTTGTTCGAATCTGCTCAAAACTTCATCAAACGGGTCTCCTTCGAATAGATGTGAAAATCCCCAGAAAACTATAGCGTACAAATTTATTGTTTGGATTACACCCCACCAAGAATACTTTAACCCATCTGCTTCCAGTTTATACGGAAAAACTCCAAATATTCGCAAATAACATAAAAATGGATTAGCGTATTTGAGAATTTTACGTATATTATCTAACTTTGGATTGTTTTCATTATTTGACATTTTCGTTAATGGTTCAATATAAACTGATTTCCAAAGTGCTTAATGTATGTTAATGTTCATTATGCTTCATTAAATTACTATTAAATAGAATAATTTAATGTTAATGGTAGATAATTGTAGAATGATTTGCATGTCTGTCTGGTGTGGTTATATCGGATAAGGAAAATTAGTACACTATTTCAGTCCTCGTTTCAGTCGTATATAATTAACATAAATTAATATTTCCTTACAACTTTAAATCAATGAAAGTGCGTTCTGGCTTAATTATATAATAATTACACTTGAGTACCTATACAAAATTAGTATATTATTAACCAAGGTAGGGAAGTATATCATTATTGACCTAGCGGCAAGATTTTATCCCGAGCTGAAAGCGAGGGATATAAGATGATGGCCAATAATGGTCTTCCCTAACAAGGTAAATATTCTATTTTATTCACTACTAGCACTTACATATTTTCTAGTTAATGATTTTTAAATTGATAATAACGAAGCATATTGAAATGAACATTTGTTTTGTAATATTTCAAAATGAAAGTAGGTCTCATTTGTTTTTTTAACGTTTGTCGTTTCTTCAGTTTGAATCATTTGGATCTTGTGTGAATCAATTTTTACCATTAATTATGAGTAGTGAAAGTGACATTAACTGCACTCCTCCAGAATTAAGGCAGCAGGCTGAAAATGTATATAATTTATTACTGCCAGAAAAATCAAAAAGTAAATATATGAAAGTGTATACCATATTTATAGATTGGTGTCTGATAAAAAAAGGTAACTAAAATCTCTGAAAATGTGTTGCTGGCATATTTTCAACAACAGTCATGTACTAAGAAGGTTTCGAGTTTATGGGCTATATTTTCTATGTTAAAATCAACTATTTTACTTAAAGATGATATAGACATATCAAAATATTTTAAATTAATTTCATTTTTAAAACGTCAGAACGCTACATATACACCCAAAAAATCAAGTGTATTTTCAAAAGATGAAATCAACAAATATTTAACAGAAGCGCCAGATAAAACATTCCTCTCAACGAAGGTATTTTTTCATGTTGTGGTAATAGATTCTAAAAAATTGCTATTTAATATATTGTATCGCAGGCTATTTTTGTGACTGGGTTAGCTGGAGCTTGTCGCACTCATGAGTTTTGTAATTTGCTTATGAAGGATATGGATGTTCGGGATGACATTAGTATCGTAACCATCCAGAAAAGTAAAAATGGATTGTCTAGAAAATTTATTTTAGTAGAAGCGTTATGGGTAGATATAATGAAGAAGTACCTTAATATGAGGCCCACTCCAGGTATGTTAAAACTATTTATTGGTTACCGAAATGGCAAGCCTACAAATATGTCATAATACAATAAGTAAAATGCCAAAAACGGTAGATACATTTTTGAAGCTGCAGAATCCTCAAAATTACACAGGCCATTCATCGCGTCGTACTTCAGCTACCATTTTAGTAGAAAATGGGGGCGACATTTTATCATTAAAACGTCACGGAGGGCTATGTGGAGGAATCAATCTCAGACAAAAAAAGAATTGCTGGAATAATCCAAACTACATCAACTAATTCGTCAAATGCAGCTACTGCTGATAATATGTCTGTTCCTTCTACATCTTCCTATTCCGATCAGACTCCCTTTATTCCTTCATTATATGCGGCTGAGCCATTAGAAGTTAACAATGAAAAAATAAATATTCCAGTGCGGCAAGATGAAACAACAACAATAAATACTTCAAACAAAAATACATCTGTAAATGCGGGAAATACTGCAATTCACATGACTTGCAATAACTGTACCGTAAATATAATAAACTATAAGTAATGCATGACTAATAATTTCTAGATATGTACCTAATTAAATTATGTAATACATAATAAAAAGTTATCATCACGTTAGCACCTTATATGTTTTTGTTATTTTCTTCTTAATAATCGTACACGCACGCTACAAATATTTCAGCATCTTTATTTAATATATAAAGTTATATTTCTTATTAACAAAATAAAGCGTCTACAATTTTACATTTCATCAATATTTATTCAACAATTCAACATATCCCTATTATTTTACAATGTCGCCACCGTTACTTGATTCCAGTGTTGCCAACATACATCTTATTCCTATATCTCTATGTCTGACAATTTGATTTCTGAGAAATTCAGCCTTATTATGATTTTATAGTATTATACAGAGAATTTATTTTAAAATGCAACATTATGGTTCATCACTTCCATGGTTACTCACTATTGTCAAAAATGACAGCAATGTAATATTTGTCCATTTTAAAATGCAACATTATAAATAGTGGCTGCAAGAACTTCATGACTGGAAAGGTGATGATCATTATAAATAGTATTGCAGCACAGGAGGTTCCTCCAGAACACATCACAAATGGTGTCAATTCTTATTACGACCGACTAGAATATTGCCTCAGTGTGAATGGGGGTATTTTTTAACATTTATTACATGAAAGTTATGAATTTTTGTAAGCTAAAGTTTGTTAAGATGTGCAACATTCTTGTTTTGATATTTTGTTAATCGTATGTAGGCTAATTTATTAGAAATTAGTTTTGATAATACAAAACTACATATTTCGTATGTTGCATTTTAAAATGGACAAATGTTACATTGCTGTCATTTTTAGACAATAGTGAGTAACCATGGAAGTGACTGACCATATGTTGCATGTTAAAATAAATTCCCTGTAGACCAAGTTTACTGTATAATAATATACACTTTTTACCTTCCGTCAAAAGGAAGGTATTGTTTTTGGTCAAAAAATTCGGTGGTGAGTTTTTAATGTATAAGCACGTTTTAGGGTCCCTACAATACGAATGTACTATTTTTGAGATGATGTCTGTATGTGTGTATGTGTGTCCGTGTGTGTGTCTGTGTGTGTGTCTGTGTGTGTGTCTGTGTGTCCGTGTGTGTGTGTGTGACAAATTTTTCTCCGACGATAACTCCAAAACTATAATTCTAAAAATTATGATTCTCTCATTTTCCTCTTCTTTAGAACCATATGAAGAGCTGATTAGATTTTGGTTATAATTGGTCAACCGGAAGTACCCTTATTTGAAGTTTTTAACAGTTTTTCTTAAAAAAATGCAGTTAAATATTATTTTTTGACATTTTCTTATTATATTTATTAAAGAAAATACTCTTCTCTATATGGTTTGATTATTCATTTTCCTTCATATTTAATAGATGTAGAGTTAAAGCATTACAAAGAAATTAATTTTCAAAAATTAGTCAGCTTTGTTATTTATCATGGAAACAGCTGACATAATTATTCAAAAAAATTTAATTGACAGATGTCAGTTGCAAGTGCAAAACCAAATATGGAAAAAAGTATAGGATCTAAAATTGGTATGTCATAGTGTAGCTCGCAAGTGACACGCAGAGAAAGGCCAAAGAGAAGATGGAAGGACATTACTTAGTGTAGTTTATGTTATAATTTTATTGGATTTATAGAACCTTTTCAAATGAACTTTTGGTATGGAATTTGTAAAAAATAGTATGTGTTCGTGTTCGATTTTACATGATAGTATATAGAATCTGTTCCAAGGACCTTTTGGTATGGGATTTGTACAAAATACATGGAATTGACGGAAGGTCTTGTGCTGGCCACAACAGATTTTTTAATTTATTATATGGTTTTGGAAGTATAAAAGTTATTGTCAATATTGACATTTAACAGAGGTCGGTAATGATTACCGACCTTGGTAGGAAATTATCGGTAACCATGGTTACAATGTACAGGTAGGAAAAAACAATTTCGCTTGTCAAATAAAAGTAAATAATTGCTTAGGCTAGTAGTGAATAATAATATATTATACGCCAAGGTTGAGAAGATAATCATTATTGACCCAGCGCCTATTGTAACCCAAGGGTGAAGCCCGAGGGATATAAGGCGCCTGGTCAATAATGATCTTCTCAACCGTGGTTTATATACTATTTTTTTCACTATTAGCACATAAATTCTCTTTGAATTTTTTTTATTGATAATAACAATAATTTTGACATGAATAAATAACATTACTTATTTGTTAATATTCACAAAAACAAAGTAGGCTGCATTTGTTTTTATCTGACGTTTTGCTCATTTCGCTGGTTTGATAACCTCACTTATGGGCCTTGATTTGTATTTAATTTAATTATTTAATAAAAACACTTTGTGCTGTTACAGTCAGCAGCCTTATTAGTTTATTATTATTTTTAAATAAATCTATTGAAATGTATTTAACTACAAATACAAAAAAGTAGTGATTTGTTCAATCCTACATCTTTTTTCTCTAACCGTAAATTTAGTGTACGTGTAGGCACATCCCTGTCCTCTGTCAGGATTATAGAGAACGGAGTACCACAAGGCTCAGTACTAAGCGTAACTTTGTTTGCTATTGCGGTTAATGAGTTAATATCGACAATCAGTAATTCTGTTGGTATTTGTTTATATGTTGATGATCTCACCATCTTCTATTCAAGCAAGAAGATGGAAGACATCAATAATAAATTACAATCTGCAATTAACAGTGCAATGGATAAAGCTGACGAGCTAGGTTTTAAGTTTTCTCGAGAAAAAACTCAATGCATGCACTTCTGTAGGCTGAACCGTCCACACGATGGACCACTCTTATTTATGAGAGATGTAATAATTAAAATTGTTGATAGTGTCAGATTCCTAGGGCTTACCTTTGATCCTAGACTCACTTGGAAATTGCATGTACAAGAGGTAAGAATTGCATGTCTCAAAGCTCTAAATTGTTTAAAGATGTTGGCAGGAACTAAGTGGGGGGCAGAGCCAAAGACTTTAGTGAAAGTTTATCAATCTTTAGTTCTATCTAAGATTGATTATGGGTGTATTGTTTATAGTTCAGCAAAACGTACTACCCTGAACAGGATAGATCCACTACATAATCAGGGCTTAAGATATGCTCTTGGAGCATTCCCAACTACTCCCATAATTAATCTGTACTCTGAGTCAGGGCTGACACCACTAGATATTAGAAGGAAGAAAATCCTGATCATATATGTAAATAAAATTAAAGCACTGCCAAATCATAAGAATTTCAAAATACTTTTTAACAACAGAAATTGGTGCAATCGACGACAGATATTAACCAAACCTGTAGGTACCCGTGCAAAAGAATTTTTAGAAGAAATTAGTTTTAATTTACCATTACCAATTCCCTTAGGCGAAACTGAAGTTCCTCCGTGGCAAATACCACAACTGGAAATAAATATCGACCTAACCAGTTTTGACAAGTCAAATAGTCCACCGGTAATGATTAGATCGAAATTTCAAGAAATTTTGCACAAATACAGGGATAGATTGGGTATATATACAGATGGTTCAAAAACTCAACATGGAACTGGTTGCGCTTTTGTTGTAAGCAATGCAAGTTATGCATGGACATTGCCTCTTATTACGAGCATATACACAGCAGAGTCATATGCTATTTGGCAAGCACTACGTTTTTGTGAGTTTGTTGGAACCTGTAATAAGTTCATAATAATAAGCGACTCTTTAAGCGTTCTTCAAGCTATCTCAAATCCTTTTACAATTGACCCGATAATACAATATATCTTATCCCTGATTAAGTATTATCAAGATATAGGAAAAGATATTTTATTTCTTTGGGTGCCCAGTCATATTGGGATTAAAGGAAATGAGATGGCTGATGAAGCAGCACGTATTGCGGCAGAAAATGACTCTGTTGATGTATCACTGATAAAACATTCAGACACATGTCTCCACCTTAAGAAAGAGGTATTGTCCATTTGGCAAAGAACATGGAATGAGGTACAGAACCATCTACGATCTATCAAGCCGTCTGTTGCACCAGTGCTACTTCCCAGTGATCTTAAGAGAAGGGAACTGGTCAAAATTCATCGTCTAAGATTGGGTCATACAAGGTTGACGCATGGTTATCATCTAAGTAGGGATAACGCTCCTATGTGCAACAGATGTGGTGTTATAATTACTATACATCACATCCTTGTTGCATGTCCAGAGTATGACCAAATCAGGCAACTTTATAAAATTGACCAGAACCTTTCTCTTATTTTGACAGATCATAACAAGTTAAGGAATATTTTGAAATTTTTAAAAGCAGTGAATTTATACGACGTTATTTAAAATTCCAAGTTTTTCTTCAAAAGGGTAAATTAATTACATTTATATTGCTAATTTCAAATTTTTGTAACATTATATTGTGTATTGTCAAACCTTTATTTATATTGTTGTGTTATTTATTGTTATAAGTTATAGTTTTATATTCTTGTATTGTTATTTGTATTGTGTTATTGTTAATTTGTTATAGGGTAGTAACCTTTGTAGTTGAAGCCCAATAAATAAATAATAATAATACATCTACAAATATTTCACATTTTCACCAAAACAGCTCAGTGGCCAGGCGAGGTGGCAGCGTAGGTCAATTTAAAATTATAGTGGCAATTTTAAATTATATGCTTAACACCTTTCTTGAGTTTAATGAGTTAAATAATATTTGGATTTGGAGGCTTGAGTTTGATTGAAAAGTGACAGTTTGCATTATAGACCAAGGTTAATAATAAATTATTATTGACCTAGGTTACCATGTTTACAAGCAAGCGGTAGTGAAAAACATCTCATGTCAAATAAAGGTAAATAATAGTGGGTTCCTAGGCTAGTAGTGAAAAAACAACATTACATGCAAATATTTATTTTTAGAAGATTGTACACTTCAGTAATTTACATGTTTAATATTTCTATGGTCAGATATTTGAATTCCATACTTTCATTGAAAAATACATTTCTACATTTCTGTCTATTTATTTGTGCACGCAGGTATCTATAACTGCAATAAACTACGAAACCATATATGCTTTTATAAAGAAATTAAAGTAATCGTTTCTGTATTACATATCATTTCAGGTATTTAAACTTATATTGCAATTCTAAGCAAAAAATATATAGCATTAAAGGGTTTTTTCGTATGTTGTGTTGCAGAAATAAATATATTTTTAAACAACTAATTTTTTTATTTAATTTATAATATTTATTTTGTGTTTCGAATTTATACCTGTCGTAAAAAAACAACTTCATATTGTACACAAATATCTTTTCGTGTACTCATTGAATTCCAGAATTTAATTATTAATAAGATAATGAAATCCAACCTTATTCATTTCAGAAATTCTGTATTATTAATTTTTTATAGCTTGTACTCGTTTTCAAAGGTATAATCCAAAGTGTACCACTAAATTACCTAATAATACTCGAATGAGATATTATAATTAATATACAATTGAACTATTTAAAATAATATTGCAATTTTCAAATTGGATAAATGAGCTAATTTGGACAACACATATGAATTTTCTGCATGGCTAATAAACAGTATGACTGGTAGAATTTACCTTTAATCAAGGGTGATTGGTTTAAGACTAAAACAACAAATTTATAAATCACACCAATGTGTTTTCAAATGGTAGCAACGATGATTAGTTAGTGGGTGACTAAAATTTTAATAATATACCAGCAGTTAATATAATATGAATTAGATTTAAAATAAAAATTTGAACAAAAACATTTTTATGCAATCAAGCAATAAAGAACGTTTTAACGTTTATGCATAGTAGAGTACGTACACGGTAAGAACAATCCAACTGCGCCATGAATCCTCAACTGCGTGGCAGAGGAAAAAAAGCGATATTGACGTTTATGATTAGTTACAAGCCGAATCTGTAGGCTCGTAAATTTTGTTTAAAAGTGGGAGCCAATTACGCTCCGTAATAAAGTGTATATTATTAGTCGTACTCATATTTTAATTGAAAATAATAATTGTATTAACATAAAAAATATTTAAAGAGAAAAATGAATATTGTGCTTGCCAATGAATACTTCCTTGGAGGCGTAATCAGCAGAACCAAGTGATGACGTAGTCTGCTTGTTCTAACGTGTATGCACTCTAGTTTAACCTATTCTGTAACTCAAGTGGTTAAATTTTAGCAAGTCGTAATTTGCACGGATCAAGTATGTTCCAATATTACATATCTGTGCTATATAATTAAATTTTTAGTTGTCAAATCTATAGAAAATTTAACCAATTTGTTACATATCTGGTTCGAATATACATACTAGCATGTTTTAATGACTCCAGTAATGCTAGATAAAAGTTGTATTTAATGAATTATGTATACGAGAATGCAATTCTGTTTTCATTTCTGAAGCAGCTTGGAACCTAAATTGTAGAAATATCACCAAATATGTTATGATCCCACTTATTACCTAGAATTATAAAAAATATTAATATTTTATTCAAATAATTATAATTAAAATTAACTACTTATATGTGAAACCTTACTTTTTGACACAGAGTATAATCCATTTGAAAAAATCCTAAACCTGTTAATTGACATCTACTGTTGTATATTACTAAAGAATACTGATAAAGCTGAAATATTACATAAACTTTTTAAAATCATATAACTCGTATATATGATCATCTACAATACCTTTTCTTTAATTATATCTGATGTTGTGATAGTTATTAACCTATGAATTTCTATTCCGGTATAACTTGCCTAAAATGTAATTAAATCGTTATGGGTCATATATACTTAATACCTAATACCTAATAAAAATAGAAGGTATTATGTAAAGCATTATTTCTAACAAATTCATTATACTCTTAAATTACGTATTGTTACTACAATTGGAATGAATCTAGACACTTGGGCCTGTATGTGGTATAACGATCCCATTTTTGTAGAGCGTGAAATGTGATGTTTAACTTCATAAAAATAATATGAAATGCACTTCAATTTAGTTCTATTATTATAATAGAGCGTTCGCAATACGGACCTTGATCTGCATTGAAAAGAAAAGGTTGTAGAAAATTCAATATTATTTCCTTTAAAACTTTACGCGTTAAAATCTGAGTATTTGCAACTATTACAAATATATTTCCCTTTACCAATAGGTAGAAAAACAATTACCTTTGAATATACGAGAAATACCTTAGAATGATTGAGAATAAGAAAATCAGGTATGCCGCGGGAAATATAATTTGCATTACCATTTAAAGATCTATTTATCTGTCATTTTTAAGGTGTAAAAATTAAATTAGTTAACGAATTATAAAAAAACTTTTAGAACTCTACAACAAATAAAATTTTAAAGTATCGGTGAGAGTGAATATACTTAATACCTAATACCTAATAAAAATAGAAGGTATTATGTAAAGCATTATTTCTAACAAATTCATTATACTCTTAAATTACGTATTGTTACTACAATTGGAATGAATCTAGACACTTGGGCCTGTATTGTGGTATAACGATCCCATTTTTGTAGAGCGTGAAATGTGATGTTTAACTTCATAAAAATAATATGAAATGCACTTCAATTTAGTTCTATTATTATAATAGAGCGTTCGCAATACGGACCTTGATCTGCATTGAAAAGAAAAGGTTGTAGAAAATTCAATATTATTTCCTTTAAAACTTTACGCGTTAAAATCTGAGTATTTGCAACTATTACAAATATATTTCCCTTTACCAATAGGTAGAAAAACAATTACCTTTGAATATACGAGAAATACCTTAGAATGATTGAGAATAAGAAAATCAGGTATGCCGCGGGAAATATAATTTGCATTACCATTTAAAGATCTATTTATCTGTCATTTTTAAGGTGTAAAAATTAAATTAGTTAACGAATTATAAAAAAACTTTTAGAACTCTACAACAAATAAAATTTTAAAGTATCGGTGAGAGTGAATATACTTAATACCTAATACCTAATAAAAATAGAAGGTATTATGTAAAGCATTATTTCTAACAAATTCATTATACTCTTAAATTACGTATTGTTACTACAATTGGAATGAATCTAGACACTTGGGCCTGTATTGTGGTATAACGATCCCATTTTTGTAGAGCGTGAAATGTGATGTTTAACTTCATAAAAATAATATGAAATGCACTTCAATTTAGTTCTATTATTATAATAGAGCGTTCGCAATACGGACCTTGATCTGCATTGAAAAGAAAAGGTTGTAGAAAATTCAACATTATTTCCTTTAAAACTTTACGCGTTAAAATCTGAGTATTTGCAACTATTACAAATATATTTCCCTTTACCAATAGGTAGAAAAACAATTACCTTTGAATATACGAGAAATACCTTAGAATGATTGAGAATAAGAAAATCAGGTATGCCGCGGGAAATATAATTTGCATTACCATTTAAAGATCTATTTATCTGTCATTTTTAAGGTGTAAAAATTAAATTAGTTAACGAATTATAAAAAAACTTTTAGAACTCTACAACAAATAAAATTTTAAAGTATCGGTGAGAGTGAATATACTTAATACCTAATACCTAATAAAAATAGAAGGTATTATGTAAAGCATTATTTCTAACAAATTCATTATACTCTTAAATTACGTATTGTTACTACAATTGGAATGAATCTAGACACTTGGGCCTGTATTGTGGTATAACGATCCCATTTTTGTAGAGCGTGAAATGTGATGTTTAACTTCATAAAAATAATATGAAATGCACTTCAATTTAGTTCTATTATTATAATAGAGCGTTCGCAATACGGACCTTGATCTGCATTGAAAAGAAAAGGTTGTAGAAAATTCAATATTATTTCCTTTAAAACTTTACGCGTTAAAATCTGAGTATTTGCAACTATTACAAATATATTTCCCTTTACCAATAGGTAGAAAAACAATTACCTTTGAATATACGAGAAATACCTTAGAATGATTGAGAATAAGAAAATCAGGTATGCCGCGGGAAATATAATTTGCATTACCATTTAAAGATCTATTTATCTGTCATTTTTAAGGTGTAAAAATTAAATTAGTTAACGAATTATAAAAAAACTTTTAGAACTCTACAACAAATAAAATTTTAAAGTATCGGTGAGAGTGAATATACTTAATACCTAATACCTAATAAAAATAGAAGGTATTATGTAAAGCATTATTTCTAACAAATTCATTATACTCTTAAATTACGTATTGTTACTACAATTGGAATGAATCTAGACACTTGGGCCTGTATTGTGGTATAACGATCCCATTTTTGTAGAGCGTGAAATGTGATGTTTAACTTCATAAAAATAATATGAAATGCACTTCAATTTAGTTCTATTATTATAATAGAGCGTTCGCAATACGGACCTTGATCTGCATTGAAAAGAAAAGGTTGTAGAAAATTCAACATTATTTCCTTTAAAACTTTACGCGTTAAAATCTGAGTATTTGCAACTATTACAAATATATTTCCCTTTACCAATAGGTAGAAAAACAATTACCTTTGAATATACGAGAAATACCTTAGAATGATTGAGAATAAGAAAATCAGGTATGCCGCGGGAAATATAATTTGCATTACCATTTAAAGAGCTATTTATCTGTCATTTTTAAGGTGTAAAAATTAAATTAGTTAACGAATTATAAAAAAACTTTTAGAACTCTACAACAAATAAAATTTTAAAGTATCGGTGAGAGTGAAAACATTGAATTTAGTGTTGCCGCGAGACGAAACAAGACGAGACTTGAGGTCGGTCTCGACCTGGTCTCGAGTGGCATGGCCTCGTCTCGGTCTCGAACTGGTCTCGACTATCTAAGTCTCGTATCGGTCTCGAATCTCGACGAGAGTCTCATCTTTTCAAGGTCCAATGACTATATAAAATTGTAATAAGGAACAGGTAGGTTACCTGTATTAAATAAGTACTCTATCATCTGCAGAATAAAAATAATCTCACATTTATAATAATAATAAAAAACAAATCATCATTTGTTATATAATTTTAATATTAACATTAATTTTGAAAACAAATGTTTAAGCTTTAAAATTTATTTATTTTTTTCTCAAAATTAAAGATGTAGTATAAGATCACGCCTCTGACAAAGCATTATTAAATTACCGGCAATCAAAACCAATTATTTCTGAAAATGTTATAATTTTGTAAATTAGGGTACGAAAAATAAATTTCAATAAGAATGCATTTTCATTTGAATTTTTGTATAAAAATTAAGAATAACTGAGTATCATATTTAATAAATAACCATCCTCCAAAATAGGACTGTACAGTTATAGTGCATACCCAGACCTGAAGCAACCCGCGCGCTACTGCTATACTTACAGTTCACCCAATTTGAACTGGCGGATGACCATTAGATGCGCAGTAGCACGCTAAGCTCAGTAGTAAGGGTAGCTTAGTTTCTAGCATATTTCATTTGTAGGTCGATCAGCTAGGCAGTTTTGTACAGTCAGATGAGAAAATTATGAAGTTCAAAAGTAAAGTGCGCGGTCATCAGATTAAAAGTCAGAGCCAACAACCCAACTCCTAACCCTCCGTCCAGTGTGTTTAATTTTTCTTTTATAATACTTTAGATACAAAGAGTGAAACAGTGTTTTTTTTTTGCATAGTTTCTTCCAATCTTGTGCCGTGAACTGTACTTAGTCAAGCGTACTACCTGTCTCTTTCTCGCCAGTTCAAATTGGGTGAACTGTATATTATATTTTGCATGAGTTTACTTTTATTTTGTTGTTGTTGTTTTAAAATTTATATTAGGTGTTTTTGTTAATTATTCATAAAAATTATTGACGTAATAAAATTTTGTCGAAATTTTCGTATTGTTAGTTTTTTGTTTTTGTTGTTTAAATAAATCAATTTTTCTTCTCATATTTTGTCCGGATTAATGGATTATATTACATAAAACATTATACTGGTCTCGTCTCGGTGTCGAGTTTGACCTCGAGACTAAACTGTGGTTTCGTTTCGACTTTTCAAGGCGAGACGAGACGCGACCGAGACTGATCTCGAGTCTAGCGGCAACGCTAATTGAATTAACCAAAGAGTATTTTCTTCAGACTTTGTCTATTTAAATTTACGGGATACGCGGTTTTCCACAAAGACGAAATTAATGCCGAATTTCATGTTTATTTTGATTTTTGCAAGCCTTTCAAAAGAATATTTATTGAGTGTTTTCAACCGGGTCACTGTAGGTATCTCGAGTGTTACGACTTCAGTGCAACAAAAATAATGACATAGGGGGAAATTTTGGTGATGTTTAAGTTTTATCAAAACCAACAGTTTTTGAGAAAAATATTCCAAATTAAAATGTTGTGAAACGGTGCAGGTAGTCTAATGTCATCAGAAAATATTTTTGTTGGTAATTTTTTGAGATATAATAAACAATTATTCTTTTTTAAGTAGAATTACAAGTTCCTATTTTATTATTATCTTATAATATTTCCAATTTTCTTCTCTTTTCAATGGGTAAGGATTATTGCATTTCACATTTGTTTTACCCGCAAGATTAAATGCTTGATGTTTAGTTTATTTTTTCTGAACCTTGTTATATTACTTTCCAAGTAACTTTTTTTTCAAATTTCATTGATGTAATTTATTTTTTGTCTCAATATTTTTATTTTAAATTCATATTTAATATAGTATCAACGGCAACTTTCCACAAAATATTTTTACCACAGAAATTAAGCGGATTGATTAGGTTTTATATATTCGTAAAATCTTACTTGTCTTTTAACATAGTCGCAAGCAGCACATAGCATTCGAAATCGAAAACTGTGGTACAATCCCCAAAGAATCAGGTACATTCCAAATACAGTTTCTTCACTAGAATAACTATCTCTATCCACAATAAACACAATTCCGTAATAAGAGCAAAACAAGATTTCAAAAAATGATATCCACGATGAAATCAACATTTGTACGGCAAATATAGAATTCAAATCCGCAACTACATCATGTAAATTCGAATGGTGGAGGAACAATCGAGCCAGCTTTGAAATCACTTGTTTTGTGTCTATAGCATTGTTCAAATGTTGAACAAAAATTTCTTTTTTCTCATTCTGAAACAATAGTGATACGCTTGTAGTCATGGAATTGATTTCTTTGTTTATGCATCGAAAACACTCAGCAACCAGGAAAGTAAAATTCACGAAAATGCATTCTACTAAGTAGAATGTGTTCGTAAACACAAAGAAGAATGCATACAATTTGTTGTTGAGATTGAAGCCTGCCCCTAGCAAAATCATACTTGCAGTAATAGGAATAAAATGTAAATATGAGATAAATATAGCAGAAATTATAAATTCTGTTAATTGTAGTTTTATTAATCCATGAATTGCTTCTTTCTCAATTAGTACTTCATTTCCTATCAACAAAACCACTTGCAAATTTTTCTTGAATGTCTTGTATTGCAATAAAAATAATGTTAACCCCACAACTGCACAAGAAACAAATTGAGTTTGTTCAAATTTACTTAAAATTTCATTAAACGGATCCCCTTCCAGAAAAAGACAGGAACCCCATAATATTAAGGAGTATAAAATTATTGTTTGAACAGCACCCCACCGAGAATATTTTATTCCATCTGGGTTTAGTTTATATGGAAATACACCAAAAATGCGTAAATACCAAATAAATGGATTAGCATGTTTTAAAATATTTCTTAGGGTTTTAGTATCTGTTTTATACATATCTGTACTCCTACCCACAACGTTAATTACAATATGTTTGTTCTAGTCGTTTAAAATCTCTTTGAGTAATTAATAAATAATTAAATTTTAAATAAAGAAGTTTTCTTTCATATACACGTTAGAAAATGATTAATATCAACTAGTATGCATTTATTAGTATGCACGGAAATAAAATTGGTAGATATGATGATAATACTCGTAAGTTGATGTTTTTGCTAATAAATAAATTAGTACTTACTATATACCAAAAAATCACTTAACCCGTGTAGTAAATATTTAAATTCCTCGGTGACAAGACCATAAGCAATGGGATATCCAGAAATTATTTTTGGAAGTGACACATTCCTTGAATCACATACAGTCGCATATACAATTTCCTACGAGTATATTAAGTAATGGATATAGATTGGTTAAAATAAAAAAAATAATAAAAAAAACTTGCAGTATAACAAATCTGTAAGCAAATAACAAATGTTTTTATAAAACCAACTCATTCTGCGCGAGTCGTTTAAATTTTAAAGGCAGCAATTGCCCCATTTGCTCTCTCCTGGATACGCCACTGACATAAGCAAATATTGAATTATTTCAAATATAATATCGCAGCAAAATTGTTGCATTTAGCACCGTATTCTCTTTTACAAAAATTTATTTTTATACTAGCGTTTTACAATAACTTTTTGATTGTCATTTTCGTTGCCAAATGAAATACATTAACAGCCCGATTCACAAAAAAGTTTAAGCTAATCCTCATTTTTGGATTAGCGAATTATACTCTAATTTTGAAAGTTTATATCTTAAAATATAGTCTGATCTATTCCTAGTATCTACCGTTATTGATAATATCATGAAAATTAAATTTTAAATACCGGAATAGAATAGAATTATCGCGGTTCCATTATTAATTTTAATGTAATTGGTTCCTGACAGTGACATTTGTTTAAATATGTCAAAATTGTTATAAAAATATTGTTTTTGTTTGACGCGTAGGCAAGATGATGTACATAAAATAAATTATTTTATATTTAAAGTTATTTACTAAATGCTACTATCGTAGGATTGAAGATTGTATCATTAAATTCAATTTTTATTAGGAAAAGTTGCTGAAAAATTATATTCAATGAATATTTTACAAGAAAAAGTGTTAAACGCTTAAGTGATACTTCCGGTTATCCGATATACATTAAAAACTTATGAGCTCTTCCCACATTAGTATAGAACGGGTATACAAAATTTTCTGATTGATAGTATTTGAGATACAGAATTTAATTCCCTACAACATTTATTTGAAGCATTTTTGTCTAAAAATAATAGGCCACTTTTGGCCAAGGTAAAACTGTTTTCCCATGTTAAACGCCTATGGCCGTTCGAGAATTTGATTGGTTTGCTATATAAGATAAAAAGCGTGTTACAGGGGAGTATTAAATTAGATTTGGTGATAGGCATTTTGCAAACATTAAGTAAGAGTATGTTATAAATCGTATTTTAATGTTATAGTTGTAGTAGTAGTAGTAGTATATACACGTATAAGCTAGTTAATAATTATTTACGATATAAGTAGGATTTAGACATTATTAACGCACGTATTGTTTGTGTGTGTGTGTGTGCGTGTGTGCGTGCGTGTGTGTATGTGTGTGTATGTGTGTGTATGTGTGTGTGTGTGTGTGTGTGTGTGTGTGTGGAAAAATTGTCTCACGCACCAATCATTTGTAAATTGTATTAATATACTATACAAAATACAATAAAGAATTTTTTCTTCCCCCCCTGGCCTTCGGTATGGTGCTGATTGGCCAATGACAATTTTATTAGAGTGTTATAATTTAGGACATACACACACACATCCATGCCCCTGGTGGGAATCGAACCCATGACCACTGAACCGGCCGGTGAAGGTCGCTTGAGCGCTACCGTTACCCGCTCGACCACCGAGGCAGCTATAAAAAATTATTATTACAATACAATTGATTAAATTAAGAGTATAATAAATACCCAGGTATGTGAAAATAAACTATGTATAAACAGTAAAATTTTTGAAAGAAGTCCGATCAAGGCCATCTTCGAATTGTATCTATGAATTAAGATTTTATGCTGTCAAATTTAGTAGTGTCGTTTACATAGTTTTTTTGAGGTACACAAGATATTATGTACCCTCATAAAAACTAAATAAAAGACACTACTAAATTTGACAGCACAAAATCTTAATTCATAGATACAATTCGTAGATGGTCTTGATAGGACTTCTTACAAAAATTTTACTGTACTTGCCAACGTTATTAAATATGAGTTTACCAAATAAAAACTGAAATGGATGAAAGTAATATGCTGGCCACATTTTTATTGTTGAAATCTTTGCCAATCTTCACCGTACCAGAGACGAGGATGCTTCCGCTGTACACTACTCGGCGTACTAGATTACTCGACAATATTGCATGTGGTCAGGGCCGGATTATCCATAAGGCAATATCGGCAGTTGCCTAGGGGCGCCAACGGCTTGGGGGGCGCAGGCTACGAACAATAACACAACAAATTTTCATTATCGAAAATTCAGAACAATATACCGTATGTCCACGGATCGAGTTCCAAAGAGGAAAAACTTTTTATTTTTTTATTTTACAAAAAAATGTATTCTTGATAAAAGTTTTTGGATGTCCCGAAACGGCCAATTCAGTTTTAACATTTTCAAATTTTCTTTTGGAAGTTTTAGTTGAAAATTATTTTGGGACTTAGAACAATTTTCTACTAAAACGACCAATTTTTCGATTTTTATCTGAAACTGAAAGAAAATTTGAAAATGTTAAAACTGAATTGGCCGTTTCGGGACATCCAAAAACTTTTATCGAGAATACATTTTTTTTATAAAATAAAAAATAAAAAAGTTTTTTCTCTTTGGAACTCGATCCGTGGACATACTGTATATGTAGAAAACAATGTCATTTTTAAGGGATGGAGAGGGGGGGGGGGCACTATAATATAGTTGCCTATGGGCGACAAAAGTCATAATCCGGTCCTGCATGTGGTCAGTTGTGAATGGACAAGTCGACAAAAACAAAGTTAGAGTTGTTTAGGCTACGTCAGGTTGGGTTAGATTATGTTAGTAACATAGGAGTAGAATCGATTTATCAGATTCCGAGATTTTCTTTGACATGCGTCAGTGTTTACTAAAATAAGTTTATATTTTTTTTAACTTATCATCCATGTTTATCAGGGCATAAATATCATTTGATTAAAGACTCTATAATTCGCTTATTAATACGAATTTATCAACGGATTTCCACCAATAGGTATAATTTTACTCATACCTTCAAATGAAATTATAAAAAAAATGGTGGAATTCCTCATTATCAACAAACAAATACATACTTTCCTATGGAGTTTTAAATTGTTTGAAAGTTTTTTATAGTTTCTTCCTTCTTCATTTACAGTTATTAATTTTCACAAAAGGAAGGCGGTGTAAAACTTTTCATTCTAACTAGGTCTGTATGTATAGCTATCCCTCCCGTACATTATTTTACTACATTAAATGGCATGTAGCATGTATATGATTAACAGAAAAATGTTAGTGCTTGGTTGATCGGTTGTGGTTAGGCCCGGGTTTTTATTGAAATTTGTTTGGAAATTTAAATTAATATGCAACATTTAAACAACTTCATAATTTTTTAAAATACCTAAGTTTTTTTTGCTTTTTACTAACTTCCTCGTTTTTCATATTTGATGCTAATATTTAAATATTTACAGTTCTGTAGTTGCGATCATGAAATTTTTAAAAAGTAAATTCACGCGTCATGCAATTCTTGGCAATTTATCATGTCGCCATAGAGAACATTACTGTTTTACACTGTTTTTCCTGCAGTTATCAAAATATTCTGGATTTAAGATAACTTCTTATAAAGTAAATCCAAATTATATCGTAACATTTTTGTAATTTTAAAATTTTAACTTTTAAAATGTATCTATATTTTCCAGCTGGTGATGGCCTAATTTATGCGCGAAACTTCTGTTTGTCATATGTAATTAAAAAAAACCTGGAACATTAAGGACGTAACATTATTCCCGGTAAGAACCCTCAATAGTCCAGGTGTATATGTAAATGTGTTTGAAATATGGTTTTCTTTCGTTTATAATTTCTGTTATGATTATATTGTGAAGCATTTAACTTAAAAAAGATGAGTGTTATTTTTGTTTTATGTTTCGCAGAAAATAATGTTTATCTTTTAAATTAATTAACATTCTTCCTCATCTGGTTTAATTACTTGGTAAGTTTACACGATTCGGCAATGTACATGTACGAGTCAAAATATTTTGGTGCTTGTATTTCTTATAGCTACATAAAATTTGTTCCAACTTTGGATTTGCACTTTCAACAATGTCTAAAATTTCATGGCATTTAAATAATTTTTTCAACATTAAATAAAATAAAATAAATATATCATCACGGCATATTACCCATTACTGGGTGTACCTGTATCTACAACACATGTAGCCATCGGTAATGATGATGATATATTTTACCGTGTGGGCGCTTACCAGGCGTCATCTCACGGGCACTCGTAGTTAGTGTGAAGAGTGCACCATAGGGTCACTTTTGTGCGATTAAAAGTCTGCACTGGCCGGGATCGAACCCGGGTCACCAGATTGGCAACTAGACACAAAACGCACACGACCACGCGATACTCGACATTTTTTCAACATTAGGGTAGATTAAAAGTTCACCTTTTATGTAAAAAACGTACAGGCACAATTTTTTTTTGCTTCTAAGTCTGTTTGAATTTAAGTACTTCAATTATAAATTCTGCACTATCGTAGTTGAACTATATTGTAAATTAATATTAATACGAGATTATTCTATCGTCGTCGCTTATTAATGTTGAAGTATTCATAACAATCTACGATACTTCGTGAAATTATCCAGACAACGTGCATCATGTTACAAACTTTTTAATTAATATGATGTGTAAGCAGTTCAGTTATAACTAAAACTTAATTGAAAGTTTGGAATGAAATACATGATTAATAAACTTAGCTTCAATGCCAAGGTCTTCATTACAACCCTTCATCTCACCTTGGAGAAGAACTGAGAAACAAAGTGAATATCATTCTCGCGCCACGGGAGCATAGATGAAAACTAAATGAATATCAAGCGAAAGGTCTCCTATGGTGTCAAGATTCTTCAATGCCAAGAAAACTGAAGACAATGAAGTCCTTACACGCCATATCGTAAAATAAGCAGTCGCGTCGGTAATTTCGTGCCCGGTCTTATCTGCAGGCCCGTTCGTAATTAAATCCTGGTGCAGAGAAAGGTCACGGGCTGTTTCATTAACGATGTGACTTAGTGGTATACACTCTACGACTTCAAACCAGACAAGGAAGCCTCCTTGGCATTCTATAGTTACCCTTACTCTGATACTTTACACTGAGAATTATGGAACCCGATATACTTGTGAGATTCTAATCTATGTATAGTCCTTAACTCGGAAATTTCAAGATTTCGATAATCTATATCTTACGTACGTAAATTTAGGTAACGAGAAGAATGTTAACGAGGATTTAAATTTAAAATGAATTTGAGATTATCTTAAAGAAAGTATTTAAATGATCTTATTTTCTCATATATAGATTCAAATTCTTTAATTTCACTAAATTAATGGCGGCTAGACGCTAGAAGGACTCTTCGGAAATATTTCATTATTTATTTCACAAAACAAAGTATAGGAAAAGTCCTTTTTATAGGTTGTAAAATAAAATTATGACCTACGCTATTAGTTATTGTAAATTTTATTTTGGAACTGGAAATAAAGTTATACCATCCTTCTATAGTCATATTTATAGGTCACCAAACTAGAAATAACAATTATTTATTGAGTAATTTATTTTATTCAAAAATAATAAATACGACACTCCTTCTCTAATAAGATTGTTTTCCCGAATGCAATTTATATTCCATGCTTAACAAACTTCGTCTAATCTTTCTGTTGGAAAAATCAACGATAAATTGGGAATAAACAGATCCGAGAATTTCCAGTTTAATTTTAAAATTTTTATTAAAAATATTTTAAAAATAAATCGAGGTTATCGCACGAATTAATTACAGCAGTGCACTACTAATAATAAGTGGTCACGAAACCTACGGTAGTTAAGGCCTTGGCCCTACAAAGGCAAAGGCTGTTGTGAGTTGTGCCATAGATGATGATTCTCAACAGAGATTCAATTATAAAAAAGTAGTAAGTAAAATACGAAATCTAGAGAGATTAAAGTTCTTGAAACCTATCGAAAGTCATTAATTTTTGTAATTCCTTTACAATATTTATTTCAAAATGTTTCAACGAGAAATGACAGCCGAATCAATTAACTTTATAAAAATGTTTGTTTTACATACAGCTTGAGATTAAAAAAAATTACACACTTTACTCTGCGTAAAAAACTATATCAAAATTATCTGAACATTTTTTGTAGCTCAAAAACAAAAAAAGATAATAAATTCATGTATTTACCATTAAAAATATCACCGACCCCGGTAGTGCAGTGGGCAAAGTAGCCAATTCAAGACCCAAGAGTTCCGGGTTCGAATCCCGGGTAAGGTATGGCTGTTTGTGCGTGTCCGTTTTATCATTACATCCATGCGATACTAGAATATGGTGACAAATAAAATATATTACCTAATCCTCATATTTCAAATTGTTATAAGAAAAATGTAAACTTAAGATACATTAAAAAATTATTATTATTATTATTATTATTATTATTATTATCATTATTATTATTATCATTGTTATTGAATTTAAACGGATTTTCTTTATCATTAATATTACCCGAGATATCTTGAAAGTTCAAAGATCATCAAGAACGAGACAGCCTATACATCAAAAAGTGCTATGCTAAAGGATACACGAGACGAGTAAAATAAAAATTTGAGAAAAATCATTCCATAATTTTTGACCTGTCGCAAAACTCGAACGTAATAAATAAATATGTATGCAAATTTATATTTCTCAAAAAAAAAAAATAATAATTACCTGTGGGTTATTTTGCAGGTATGCACATTTAAGGAAATTATTCAGACTATTGATAAATAACATTTATACGAGTAATTTATTTTATTTTACTATTATTATTTCCCTTTTAATATTGTGCTGCGGAGTATATTCTCGAATGTGGGAAATAGTTATTAAAACAGACTGCAGTTCCAAATCAGAATCGTAATAATTAATCCCGAAATAATGACTTGTTACCATTCAACTCTGTACCAGTATCTTGATGAAGTATTCTACTGAGTAAACTCACAAATCGTGTTGAGCTGAATTAATTGTTCACATTTCTTCTTGGGTTGAAAAATCTTCAGTCAAAAATAACAAATCTTTCCATGCGCCATGACAGGTGCGTTTACAATGCCGTCAACAGATTCTGCGGGTCCCAATAGAATATAACTTTTTCTTCAAGGAGATGTACGAGGGAAAGTTAAAAAGTAAAGGGACATATTTATTTTCCCGATTGGGTGGATAGGAAGACTAATTGTGCCATTAATAACGTTAAAGTGTCTTTGTGTATTATATTGCACTAGCAAAATAATGAAAGCTGTCTAAGCCGAAGCAAGTTGTATCAATCAGTGGATAGATCATTTAAGAAATGGCCCTAGGTAAAGCATTCCGACAGGCATTTTAAAACCCTACATCAACATAAATCAGTTGAGTGAATGATTGATCATTGAAACAAAAATGATGTTATTGCAAATGAGTCGAATATTAACCACAGTTCAGCATTTCCAATCACCCATGATAATTCACTAAATTTTCGATAACTGGCTCTTGGATATGAACTAGTGACGCACACAAACAGACCTGCTTGAAGTTGGCCCCCCATAGTTTTGTAATAATTAAACAAATAATGTTAATCGATTGTGATTCGTTAGTGAATGATTGTACCACAAACTATTTCGTTTGTACCTTAATAGTTAATTAATTATAACGATTTTTAATATGGGGGGTTATCTTCACGACAGCCCCCCGCATATTATAATATGTGATATTTTTCTTCGTTGTACGTTTGTGATTCGTTAGTGAACGATTGTACCACAAACTATTTCGTTTGTACTTTAATAGTTAATTAATTATATCGAGTTTTAATATAGGGGGCTAGCTTCACGACAGCCCCCCGCATATTTCAATTTGTAATTTTTTCTTCGTAGTACGTTTGTGATTCTTTAGTGAACGATTGTACCACAAACCATTTCGTTTGTACCTTAATGTTTAATTAGTTATAGCAATTTTAAAACAGAGGGCCTAGCTTCACAGCACGCTGTATGAAAATTTATTATTTTTTGCATGGCCGATTTGTTATTCATTAATATATATGACACACATTTGTAGATGCTTTAAATTTATAAAAATACTGGTACGATTGTACAATAATTGAAACAAGAGTGAGATTACGCAAAGAGATTCAGAACTTCAGGTAGTAATTTTAACGATATGTAATACTTAACATACTGATGACGGAAAAGAATTAATGAATAAATATATGTATCATAGCAGCATATGTTTTCTCAAAAAGTAATATTGGCCTGGGGTAGATATAAAACATATAATATACATAATATGCAAAGAAACATGTATAAATAATGTTAGTTTTTTAAATAATCTGGATTAAAATTAGAGTATTTGCTATGCAACCCGTAATATTAGTACATTTCAAACACAGCCTGTTTTTTTTTTTTTTGTATATTTAGACAAATTTTGTTCAATATTTTTAAGATATGGGGTGGTTATATAATCTAATCTAATACATATGTTATGGTATATTTACTTATATGTTGTATATGTTACAAACTGTTTATCTACTCTACTTCCTTGATATTCTTATTTGTTTACAATATCGATTTCATAGCAACAATTTTATAACACCCTAGGGTGTTATTTGGTATATAACATACCAGTCGGACGTGAAAATATTAATAAAATTTTTATTAGGTCGAAATGAACCTGAACCCGGAACGAAACCGCAAATTTTATTATTGCTTGAACCAGAACCGCACACGAACCCATCTATCAAGAAACAAATTAACCTGCACCGAACCCAGTTTTTGGCGGGTTCGATACCCTGTTTCTAAACATCTTTTAAGTATCCCAAAAATTAGTTTTAAAACATTCCAAAAGAAAATTTGGTTGGCATAATTTGACATCTTTGGCAGTTTTTAAGTCACCAAAAATCAATTTGACAGTTTTAAACAGCTTTTACGTCTCCCAGCAATTAGTTTAGTGTAATCTGTCATATTGTGCCATAAACAATCATATTCCATCAAAATATAAGGAAAAAACTGCGTCCCAAAAGTTTTATTCAAAAATTTTGTTTTACACCGAGAATCGTTGAAATCTGATGAAAAAACTGATTTTCATAAAATATCTTCAAATCGCTTCAAAAAGTGCTTTCTAGGCGATAAACGTATTTTGAGAGTATTTTACACCGCAATACGATGAAATCTGATGAATAATTGTTTTGTTAAAAGTGCTTCAGAATGCATTTTCTATACGAAATACGCGTCTTTAGAGTGTTTTGCAGTGATTTCATTACTACAAGACGGTACTTCAACTGTATAGAAAACGCATTCTGAAGCATTTTGGAGACACTTTTAAGAAAAAATTTTTTTCATCACATATCATCGTATTGCGGTGTAAAATACTTTCAAAATACGTTTATCGCCTACGCCTAGAAAGCATTTTCTGAAACGATTTGGAGACATTTTCTGAAAAACAGATTTTTCATCAGATTTCAACGATTCTCGGTGTAAAACAAAATTTTTAAGTAAAACTTTTGGGACGCAGTTTTTTCCTTATATTTGATGGAATATGATTGTTTATGGCAGAATATGACAGATTACACTAAACTAATTGCTGGGAGACTTAATAGTTGTCTAATTGTCAAATTGATTTCTGGTTACTTAAAAACTGCCAAAGCTGTCAAATTTCTTTTGGAATGTTTTAAAACTAATTTTTGGGATACTAAATATATAAATATTCAAAATAAATTTTGATAGAGGAAAAAAATTTGTGGAACTGGTATTGTCCAACACGGAATATAAAAAAGGTAATTAGTACTTATTGACCGTGAAATTGATAGGAGGGTGAGTGCGGGATGTAAGGTAATGGGTGCTCTGGGCACGTTTGCTCGTAACGTAAACGTATCTAGAGAAGCTCGGTTAAGTGTTTATAATGGAGTGCTGGTGCCTGCTTTGATGTATGGAAGTGAATGTTGGGCATGGACGAGAAAGCATAAAAGGAAAGTGACTGCTGTGGAAATGCGGTATTTACGTGGTGTTTGTGGGTATACAAGACGGGATCGCGTGAGGAATAATTTGGTGTATGAAGAATGTATGGTTAGGAAGAATGTAGTTAAGAGAGTTGGAGTGAGTCAGTTGAGATGGTTTGGTCATGTGGAGAGAATGATAAGTGAACGACTTGTAAAACGCATATATGTTGGTAAAGTTGAGGGTGTTCGATTGCGTGGCCGTCCAGTGTGTAAGTGGATGGATGTGATTGGTAGTGTTTTGAAGGAGCGTAAGTTTCCGAGTGGAAAGAGAAGAAGAGCATGTATGAATACGATTATGAATGTGGCTGAGGCGAAAGAAGTTTGCCAGGATAGGAATGTGTGGCGTAGGATGATTGTTTCGTAATTATTGTGGTGTAAAGATGAATGGTTAGTAAGAATGTTTTGTGAGAATGGAGAGACAGCTGAACTTTTATGTGGACGAGAAGAATGAAGTATGTTTGTACAGGAGTGTGTAGCGAACGATGATTTTTGTGTAACTATTATTGTGGTCCGGATGCGGTTATTCGCTACCGAAAATCGGTCACTTTAATATGTTATTATGTATGAATACGTTTATGAATGTGGCTGTGGTGAAAGAAGTATGCATGGATAGGAATGTGTTGCGAAGGATGATTGTTTCGTAATTATTGTGGTGTAAAGATAAATGGTTAGTAAGAATGTTTTGTGAGAATGAAGAGACAGCTGAACTTTTATGTGGACGAGAAGAATGAAGTATGTTTGTACAGGAGTGTGTAGCGAAAGATGATTGTTGCGTAACTATTATTGTGGTCCGGATGCGGTTATTCGCTACCGAAAATCGGTCACAATAATATGTTCTTGAATGAATGTTATGATGATTTTGGGCAAGGCGGAAGAAGAATGTTTTTAAAGAGTTAAGTGATTCTGTGGAGCTCTTGCTTTCATCCCTTTTCTTATTATTTTCGGGTTTTTGCTAACCCACTAAGTGGGAAATGCGTGATTTTATGTATGTATGTATGTATGTATGTACTTATTAAACTCTAAAATTCTGAGATATTGTTCTACCTATTATATTTTTGTATGACTAATTTATTTCAAGTTCAAGACTAGTTTATAATTATTTAAAAAATTTTAGACGAAAGAAGTGCAAATGGAGGTTCGGATCAAAGTAGCATAGATTTGGAGCAGGGACCATCTACCTCTACGGTCATTTTACCGCCACCAAACCACGCGAAGAAGAGAAAGAAGCGGACTTTTCTAGCGATGATTCTTTACAAGACCCAAATTATCAACCGTCTAGGCATGACGAATCTATTTCTTCACCGGACGAAGAAGAATCAGAGACCATTAAGATACTACCTGCTGAAAGTGAGCCCGTTAAAAGCATACGCTTTTTAAAAATGGACAAAAAGTTAAAACGTAATACTGGACAGGCCTATAAAACGTTAAAAGAGAAATTAATTCGTGGCAGAAACATGAAAAAACTCTCAACATGTAGAATGAAATGCAAGGATCGGATAACTGCCTTGGAAAGGCAAGCTGTATTTGATGAATATTGGCGTTTAGGATCATATGCAAAAAGATCAGGATACATGGCTTCGCTCATAGATATTGAGGATAACGCAACCATGAGAATGCGCGTTTCTGATCCAGAAAAAGCAAAAATTTAGAACAAAAACGTATAAGTACTTTTTAACAATCCATGGAAAACGTCAGCCAGTTTGTCGGGGTTGTTGCTGAAAATACTGGATGAAAGTGATAATTTTATAAAAACAATAGCTTTAAAGAAAAGATCGTCGATAGCCGGTACAGAAACTGACGATATGCGTGGAAGAAATGTTATACCAAAACATAAGATATCAGATACAAAACGAGATGAAATTAAAACACATATTTTATCGTTTCCATCATAAGAAAGTCATTACTCGAGAAAGAGTACATCAAAAAAATATTTACCAACTCATTTGACCTTACAAAAAATGTACGATTTGTATAAAGAGTCTCATGAAAATTCTCCATCTATAAAAATCAATAGTCAAGAATTTCACAAACTGAAGCTCTACTTTGACAAAGCTGTCAAATTTTCTTTTGGAATGTTTTAAAACTAATTTTTGGGATACTTAAAAGATGTTTAGAAACAGGGTATCAAACCCGCCAAAAACAGGGTTCGGTTCAGGTTCAGGTTAATTTGTTTCTTGATAGATGGGTTCGTGTGCGGTTCTGGTTCAAGCAATAATAAAATTTTTGGTTTCGTTCCGGGTTCAGGTTCAGTTCGACCTAATAAAGATTTAATTAATATTTTAACGTCCGACGGGTATGTTATTATTATCATAACAACCCTGCTTTCAGGGTTGTTATGTACCAAATAACACCCTAGGGTGTTATAAAATTGTTGCTATGAAATCGATATTGTAAACAAATAAGAATATCAAAAAAGTAGAGTAGATAAACAGTTCGTAACATATACAACATATAAGTAAATATACCATAACATATGTATTAGATTAGATTATATAACCACCCCATTTCTTAAAAATATTGAACAAAATTTGTCTAAATATACAAAAAAATAAGGCTGCGTTTGAAATGTACTCATATTACGGGTTGCTTAGCAAATACTCTAATTTTAATCCAGATTAATTTAAAAACTAACAACATTTATAAATGTTTCTTTGCATATTATGTATATTATATGTTTTATATCTACCCCAGATCAATATTACTTTTTGAGAAAATATATGCTGCTATGATACATATATTTATTCATTAATTCTTTTCCGTCATCAGTATGTTAAGTATTACATATCGTTAAAATTACTACCTGAAGTTCTGAATCTCTTTGCGTAATCTCACTCTTGTTTCAATTATTGTACAATCGTACCAGTATTTTTATAAATTTAAAGCATCTACAAATGTGTGTCATATATATTAATGAATAACAAATCGGCCACGCAAAAAATAATAAATTTTCATACAGCGTGCTGTGAAGCTAGGCCCTCTGTTTTAAAATTGCTATAACTAATTAAACATTAAGGTACAAACGAAATGGTTTGTGGTACAATCGTTCACTAACAAATCGCAAACCTATCATGAAGAAAAAAATCTCAAATTATAATATGGGGGGGCTGTCGTGAAGTTGGCCCCCCGTATTAAAAAATCGTTTTAACTAATTAACTATTAAGGTACAAACGAAACGGTTTGTGGTACAATCGTTCACTAATGAATCACAAACGTCTACGAAGAAAAAATTACAAATTTTAATATGCGGGGGCTGTCGTGAAGCTAGCCCCCCATATTAAAAATCGATATAATTAATTAACTATTAAGGTACAAACGAAATAGTTTGTGGTACAATCATTCACTAACGAATCACAATCGATTAACATTATTTGTTTAATTATTACAAAACTATGGGGGGCCAACTTCACGCAGGTCACAAACAGAATCGTTTAAGATTTTTGAAAACTAAAGTGTATAGAATTAGAGAAAGATTATGCAGAAAAATATAAATTTTAATCGTGTAATGAACGGATTGACTTTTAATATAAATATAACACGAGAAATAACGATAATTTAACAACAATAAAATTAACTCGGACAAATACGGAACTCAACTCTGTTAACATAAAGCTTTATAACAAATTACCTCAAACTATAAGAACATTAGAACTCCAAAAATTTAAATCTACTTTACTTAAAAAACTATTAAATAAAAGCTATTATAATGGAGAAGAATATTTAAATGATGAAAATTTCATAAATGCGTAGGTATTGAAAGCAAGATTGTGAATTTCAGGCCAAAATATTGTAAATTTGAAAATGTGTGTACTTTCTTTGTATTTAATTGTACTGGACGTGCTGTGCATGTAAATAATTTTCAGTCAATAAAAATTATTATTATTATTATTATTATTGTTATTATATACGAATTGGTGAGTTTTTGCAATAGAAAAATTTGTTAACAGTGACCCTCTGATTTTGATAAACATTTTTTAATATAACTTAACGCCTAATCTAACGCACAATTTTGTAATTTTACACATCTATTATTTTATCGTATCCAGCCCATACTTAGTTATCGCTCAGATGGCCATCATCCAGCTGTCCAGCGCCCATTTGTCCATCGCTCAATTAACCATCGCCTAGTGATCCTGTCCGAGATCCAAGGCTTTGTGAAGTTATGAAAATCGTTTTATTTTTTAATTTCAAAAATATAAAGATTATCATTATTCAACAATAATACATCTATTTCCATAATTTTCCGCCAACCCAATTCGGCAGGTAAGAGGTAGAAAGGTCAGTGATGACGTCACTCATGACAAGCGCTGCGCGCTAATACATACATAAAGTTATGGTTATATTCTTCTATTTACTTGCCTTGAGCTTTTGAATTTTACTGTTTCCCTGTTACAATATTATAATTAGAATTAAGAGTAAAGGTATGAGTCAGTAAATGTACGAGCCGCAGTATTCAGATAAAAATCCGCGGCCAGAAAAGAGAATAGAGAATATATTTATTGGAATACATGGAAATATTGTGTGGTGCAAGGGATTATTTTTATACCGAGTACATTATATAAGCTATAATAAAAATAAATAAAAATGATTATGAATTTTATTTTTTTATTCAGATACCAGCCACCCCTATAATCGAAAATAAAAACGAAACCATTCCAAACTACCCAAAATATCTAAGATAAAAGAAAAAAGGAAAATTAGACGAATATGGCAACGATACAGGCATCCTAGAGACAAAACTTTACTAAATACTATTACTAAAGAAGTAAAGAGGCTACTACATGACATAAAAAATGTCTCGATCCAGTCCTATCTCAGTAATCTTTCTCCCCATGCAGAGAAAAATTATTCGCTGTGGAGATCAACAAAATATCTTAAAAGGCCGAAGCAGCATATTCCACCCATTAGGAAGGCAGATGGGACTTGGGCCAAAGAAGAAAAAGAAAAGGCGGAAACATTTGCACAATACTTTTCTACGGTATTTAAACCATACCCAGGTACTAACAACGAAATGGAAATTGAAAACTTCTTATCATCTCCTCTTCAGCTAAGCCTACCTATCAAGTACATCTCCCCTGCAGAAGTTATCAAGGAGATAAATCTTCTGAATAACAAAAAATCTCCAGGACACGACTTAATAACTCCAAAATCACTACAAGAACTTCCTAGAAAAGCTATTGTGTTAATAACAGAAATATTTAACTCAATATTAAGAACTACATACTTCCCTATCCAATGGAAACTGGCACATATTGTAATTCCTAAACCAAACAAGCCGAAACACGAAGCAGCATCATATAGACCCATATCGCTACTACCAATACTTTCAAAATTATTTGAAAAACTTCTCCTGGCCAGACTAGAAAAAGAAATAGAAGACAGAAACCTTATACCGGCGCACCAGGTCGGATTCAGAGCTCAACATTCAACCATTCAACAAGTTAACCGCATAGTAAATGAAATTAACAATAGCCTTCAACGTGAAAAAGTATGTGCCGGTATATTCATCGACATTAGCCAAGCCTTTGATAAGGTTTGGCACCATGGTCTATTGTACAAAATAAAGAAAGAACTTCCGAGTCAATATTTTTGCCTTATTAAATCCTATTTAGAAGAAAGATTTTTCAGAGTTACCTACGAAGAAAGCTCATCCAAACTATGCCAGATAAATGCTGGTGTTCCACAAGGTAGTGTTTTGGGACCTATCCTTTACCAGCTCTTTACTGCTGACATGCCGTGTACGGACGAAGTTACAACCGCCACTTATGCTGATGACACAGCAATGATCGCTGTGCATAAAGATCCTAGCGTAACATCCAAAAAGCTACAAGCTTCCATTGATAAAGTTCAAGAATGGGCAACAAGATGGAGGATAAGAATAAATGAAACAAAGTCTACACACGTCGTCTTCACAAACCGTAAAGTAACGTGCCCCCGCATCAAAATAAACGAGAAACCCGTAGAAATACAAGAAGACGTCACATACCTAGGAATGACATTAGACAAGAGGCTAACATGGCAAAAACATATCAAAATAAAAAGAAAGCAATTAGACACAAAAATTAGAAAAATGTACTGGCTACTAGGTCCAAAATCTCAACTGACAATGGAAAACAAAATCCTATTATATAAAGCCATGATCATCCCAATCTGGATATATGGCATCCAGTTGTGGGGATGTGCAAAACAATCAAATACAAAAATAATACAACGGTTCCAGAATAAAACGTTACGAATGATCGCCAAAGCACCATGGTACGTAAATAACCAATACACAATGACCTAAAAATTAAGTATATCCGAGAACAAACACAAAAATACGCTATTAAATACATACAAAAATTAGAGATTCACCCAAACGAACTCGCTACAAATCTACTAAACAACGAGGACGATATAAGGCGTCTAAAAAGGACAAAACCGCTAGATTTAAATTTTTTAAGTTAATATGAATATTGTAATAACATAATGTAATAAGAGGACATATCAATGGATACTGTACCTCGCACATGTTACATTTCTAAGGTATCTGATTTACTGGTTGGCCTCAAGGCTAGTTGTAAATGTAATGGATGATAAAAAAAAAAAAAAAAAATTCAGATACTGTTACATAAACCAATTTTTAAGAGATTTTGAATATCTTTGACTTTCTGCCGCTTTACCCCTTCCGACATTATTATTGTGATCTAACATTACTCGTTCTATTGTTTTTAAAGTTTTTCTTACTTCTCTAAATATTTACTTTTCTTTCTACATACGGCGGGATGCATTTTTGAGCAGGTAGGCAAAAGGGATTTTTTTTAACTAATATGTATGTCTGATCATAATCTTCGTTTTAAAAATGTCTGGAATACACAACACTATTGGCAGATGGCATGAACTTATCATGCTTTATTTAAACAAGCCATTATTTGTATATAAGTGGAAAGTTTCTCTTTTCTGACAATTTAAAAAATTGGTATTTCTGCTAAAATTACTTAAGCTGCCAATAATACAGCAATGCAACTTATTTTCCTCCAAATTCGCCACGTATATATTATGATATGTTTTATGACTGCCTATTACAAGCCTCATTCATATATTCTTCTCCTGTATTTATTATAGGTGATCTCAATTTACCATCACTTGTTAGTCACACAACAGATATTACCAGTAATGATATTAATGTCCAAAAATTATTCAACATGCTTAACATGTTGAATATGAAGCAATATAATAAAATTGTTAATAATAATAATAGAATTTTAGATGTTGTCATCTCTAACACAGATTGCTCAGTAAATAAATCTTTAGATGCTCTAGTTCCTGTAGACCTCCATCATCCACCACTAATAATTGATCTTCATAATGATTCGCACCAAATTAAACTTTGCAATCCCAATTTGGAATTTTATTATCAGTTTAAACGAGGCAACTATGAACTATTATATAACATGTTATGTAATGCAAACTGGAACTCGGTAATATTATGTAAAGATGTAAACATCGCATTAGACAAATTTTATGCTACATTATATAGTATCCTTGATGTGTGCATTCCTAAAGTTGTTCGTCGATTAAATCCTAGACAGTATCCATGTTGGTTCAATACCGAACTAATTAATTCATTAAAAATTAAAGAACACTACAGGAAACTATATAAACGCACTAACTTACACTGTTATTTAATTAAGTTTAAAGATTACCGCACTAAATGTAAATCACTTTCCAAAAAACTTCATGAAAATTATATCACACAAACTGAAAACAATATTATTGTAAATCCTAAATCATTTTGGAATTTTATTAATAACAAAAAGAAATACAATGGGATTCCTTCAACACTGCATCATAACAATACTGAATTTTCTGGCGAATCCAATATTGCTCAAGCCTTTGCTAACTTCTTCGAAAGTGTTTATCAACCTCATGGTATAAATAATTTCAACAACAGTTTTACTTTTTCTCATCATAAACTTATAGATATTAAAGAAATCAGTGACCTTGATATCTCTCGTGCGATAAAATTCCAAAAAAATACCAAATCTACTGGTCCGGACAATATTCCTGTATTTATATTTAAAGGGTGCTCATATTTTTTCATTTTACCTCTTCTCCATTTATTCAATTTGTCGCTACAAACTGGCATATATCCTACTAAATGGAAGGAAGCCAAAATCTGCCCAGTGTACAAATCTTGCCAAAGAAATAAGTTAAATAACTACAGGCCTATATCCTGCCTCAATTCTTTATCTAAAATTTTTGAACACATAATTTTTAAAAAAATGCAATCTCAAACGCAAGATATTATTTGTTTGCAACAACATGGCTTTATTCCAAAAAGATCCACCATAACTAACCTCTTAGAATTTACCACCTATACAAATAACATCTTGGAAATGAAGCAGCAGGTTGATGTCATATTCACTGATTTCTCTAAAGCGTTCGACACTGTGTCACATGAAATATTAATGAAAAAATTAGAGCAAATCGGATTCAGTCAGAATCTGTTAAATTTAATTTATTCTTATATAAATGAAAGAATCCACTATGTAAATGTAAGAGGTTATTGCTCCAATTCTTTCACGCCTGCATCTGGGGTACCTCAAGGCTCTGTCCTTGACCCTTTGTTATTTATTCTATTTGTCAATGACATTGTTGATGTTGTGAAGTTTTCTAAATGTTTACTATTTGCAGACGACTTCAAAATTTTTCATAAAATTTCATCGACCAGCGATTATCTCGAGTTGCAATCAGATCTCAGAAACGTTTATCAATGGTCTCTGAAGAATAATTTATTTTTTAACATTAACAAATGTTGTGTTATGAGCATCACTCGAAAATTTAATCCTATGCATTATGATTCTAGTTAAAGATCTTGGAATCTACTTTAATAATAAATTTCAATTCACCCAGCACTTGGATAAATTAACCTCAGATGCATATAAAACTCTGGGATTTATACTTCGCACTTCGCACAATTTTCGCAACAATATGACAATATTTAGTTTATATTTTTCTTTTGTTAGAAGCAAATTGGAGTATGGATGCATTATTTGGAGTCCTTTTTATGCTAATTATATTAAGAAAATCGAAAATGTGCAGAAAAAATTTTGCAGTCTTCTTTATTATAGGCTTTACCGAACATGGCCGAACATGGATTATAAAATTCTGCTTAATACCTTCAGTATAGAAAGTTTAAATACTCGCCGCTCCAAATTTCAACTCTTGTTTTTGTATAAATTAGTTAACAATTTTATATTTAGTCCTACTCTTTTAGCCGAACTTAATTTCCATGTCAGGCCATGTAATACTCGCTCTACATTAGTGTTTCTCTGCGATCTCTCACGCACTAATATTCATTACTCAAGTCCCATTAACACTATGTGTAGATCATTTAATAAATACTGCGACGCACTTGATTTTAGTGATTCACTTCTAAAATATTCTAATACAGTTGATTATTGCCTGAGAGATTAATTTAGAACCTAGATATATATATATATATATATATATATATATATATATATATATATATATATATATATTTTCATTGTTATTTATATACATTTTCTTTAGTCTTACTGTATATTTATGTATGTACTGATGCTTTATTAGTTATTCTTGTTTTCGTTACTCTGTAATTGGGTTTTTTCCTGTTGGGTAAATAAATAAATAAATAAATAAATGTACCATTTTAAAAAGATAACTTGCACGTTGCACGTGTAACACCTAACATGTCTATTATAGAGGTGTTTGCCTGTGCACAATAATTGACAGTATTTTAACGCATTAACAACACACAACAAATCGGCGCGGCTACCGCATCGCATTCCGGTCGTGGTCATGTATGACGTAATACACGACAAATTTCAAACTGAAATAAGCTTATATGTTGAAAACTATACATCGGAAAATACTGAAACAAACGCCGTTAAGTTTAGAATTATGTATATTATTGTATAAAATTATTAGTTCAATATAGCCCATAAATTGATAATGCCTTTAAAATTGTCTCTTTTAAAATACATTCATTAAAAGGGAATAATTCAGTAGTATAAGGTTTGTTTAACATTTCTAAATGGAAAGAACACAAGAGGAGAGGGGAATCCTGGTCATATCCATTTGTGTGTTAAGTGCATCTTTTCAGACTCTTTTGCTCTAACGAAGTGGTCTCAATATTTTTTTACTTTATTTTTTAAAATTGACTTTGGTAAAAATATATCTCATCAATAATTAATAATAATAATAATAATAATAATAATAATAAATCTTTATTGCCTATACGGACAAAGGCGAGGTTCAGCCATCGGCTGTTCTTCCACCTAACCAATCACATTACAAAACAAATGTAAATAATATGCCAACATTAATTTGTAACACAAACAAAGAAATACATAACAGTAGAAATTAATATATAATATAATAAGTAACCTAAAAATAATCGGTACCTAATACAAAAGTTTTATTGCTACTTTGAAGTTACCAAACGACAGAGATCTCATTGACAGCGGTAATTCATTATATAGTGTGGGTGCCAGGAACGAAAATGACCCTTTAAATTTTGCTTTAGTGAAAGAGGGAACAATATATAAATTCTTGATACGTAAAGAGTAGTTATAGTCTTTTAATATTAATTTGTCCAATAAATATGCAGGAGTACCAGTAAGTCTTAGTTTATGTATTGTGCAAAGGTATGAAATTTTAGTTTTAGTCTCCATATCTATTATTTGAGCTAAGGATCTATACTGCGAGATGTGTTCGTACTTACGCACATTATAAATAAACCTTAAACAAGAATTTTGAATTAATAATATTTTATTCTTATCTGATTGTGTGAGATTAGGAACATATACACACGAACAATAATCTAGCACAGGTAAAACTAACGAGTTTATAATTCGTAACTTTACATTAGAATTTAAATCGTGTCGAAACTGGTATAACTGTCTCAGTTTTAGTCTGACAGCAACTAATTTTTTATTTACATGTTCCCTGAACTTCAGATCCTTGTCAATAAGGAGACCTAAAACTTTAATGACATCATTGTGTTCCAGTATTACTCCGTCTAATAAGATGTTAGGGATATTGCAATTTCCTACAATTAGTAAAGAAGATTTTGAGGCATTAATTTTTAATCCATTATTTAATACCCATGTGCTTAACGAATCAAGCTCCTTATTAACAATGTTACACTGCTCAGCGACATTATTAGGATTAATGGACGCAATAATTGAGGTATCATCTGCATATGATTGTACAGTACTGAAACTGAAAACTGACGGCAAATCCGCAACATAAACTAAAAACAATAGCGGGCCTAGTATTGATCCCTGAGGAACACCTCGCTTTAGAGGAAAAGTAGATGAATAAACTGTTTCGACACCCGACGACATACAGACCGAAAAGTATATACCTTCAAAGTAACTTTTAAACCACTGAAGAGCTGCTGGAGAAAAATTATAATATTGAAGCTTGGCAAGAAGCAGTCCATGATCAATCATGTCAAATGCCTTTGAAAAGTCAATCTGAATTAGGATTGACAAAATTGATTTATCAAAGTTACATATTAATTTATCTACGATGTTCAAAAGGCACGTATTTGTGCTATAACCTGGTCGAAACCCAGATTGACTATTCGGCAAAATTTTATTTTCAGATACGTATTCCATGATTTGATCAGAGACTACCCTTTCCAGTACTTTGGATAGTACGGGTAAAATACTTATGGGCCTCAGGTCGTCGAATGTAGAACATTCAGATTGTTTACCTATTGGTTTTAATAAAGCAAGTTTCCAGATGTCTGGAGTAACCCCTTCTAATAAACAAGTATTTATTATGTGCGTAATATAATCTATAATTACGGGCAGTATTATGAGAATCATTTTTAAAGAAATGTCGTCGACCCCGATTGCATTAGATTTTAGGTGTCTTAAGATTTTTTCAATATTTTTGCTATCCGTACATTTAAATACAAAATATTCACTGGTACATTCTGCATAAGTATTATTAAGGTAAAAATTTTTTGTATCAAAGTCAACATTACTTGTCCCAATTTTGTCGTACTTGTTAGGTTCTTTTAAAGTTTCTGGAATATTGTTCGCTGAATTGTTACTCACGCCTAAGCGCTTTAAACTATTCCATAATTTCCCCGAATCATTCACATTATTATTAATCTCATACTGCAAATACATTTGTTTTTCCTTTCGTATTGCTGAAGTAGTCAAATTTCTTAATTCTTTGTAATAATTAAAATTAGCAGCTGTTTTAGATTTATTGTATTTTATTAAAGCTTTATCTCTTTTATTCTGCATAATACGAATGACTGGAGTAACCCATGGACAGCAGTTTTTCTTAAAATTTGCTCTTTTTAAAGGTGCGTGCATATCAAACAGCTGTATTATATTTTTGTTAAGAAACTCTATTTTTGCATTTATGTTATCAAAATATAGAATCTCATTCCAATTAACTTTTGAACAATCAGCCAAAAATATTTCAGTTTCAAAATTTTTGAAATCTCTATACATAAAGGTTTTGGTAAAATCAATAGACTTAGGTAGATTAATGACAGAAAAAACACATCTATGATCTGACAGTTGAGGACAATCAATGGCGTCTACGTAAGTAAACAAAGATGGATCAGTTACAGCAATAATGTCTACTAAAGTTTTAGATGCTGGTCGAGTATACGTTGTGATTAACTGATGCATCCCAAATGCAGATAATATATCATTAAAAAAAGCAGAGTATAAATCTTTCGAAAGAAGATTAATGTTAATATCGCCACATAAAAATAAATAGTCTGCTTCAATTAAGAAGTTTTCTAATATTGAATTCAAAATACAAAGATCCTTATACATATGTAAATGCGGATTATAGACAACACCGAATACGATTTTTTTATTGTTGATTGTAGTTTGAATCCAAAGGTGTTCTATATTATTAATGCTAAGAAAAGCAGTATTTAATATTTTATAATTAATAACATTACGTATATAAAATGCTACACCGCCCCCTCGTTTTATTGTTCTAGAGAAACTTATCAAATCATATCCATTTATATTAAACAAGGAAGAAGGTGCAGAATCTGATATCCACGTTTCAGTAACTGCCAGTATATCAAAATCATGATTGTATAAAAAATCTTTGAAATCAGTAAAACATGAGTTAAGAGATCTGACATTTATTTGACCGAACGTAAAAATATTACTCATTCAGTATGAATGACCTTAAATCCAAATAAGTTACAAAAAAACAAAAAATAACAAAGTTAAGCCGTTTTAAACTGTACGTTTAAAACAAATAATACTTGAAATAACCTTGATGTTGAGTACGTTCTGGCTACACAGAAGCGCTACACTATGATACAGTTTTAATAAAAAATTAGACAAAGTAGAAATAATTATAACATGCTTGAGCAATACAGTATGAGTATAATGGATGATATACATATTAATCTTTTAAATCATCAAGACAGTTTATAAACAGTCTAGTATCTTTCCCGCCCTTTTTAACATTCGCAAAGATTCTGCCATCGTAAGTCCAAACATTTTTAAAATTGTACTTATCTGCTGCTGCATTTAAAAGTGACACCCTGGATTTCGTTAAATCTTCCTTCACAGTAATTTTCGAACCTTTTAATTTCTTTTTGGCACTAAAAACTTCACTGCGCACTCGATAACTCATAAATTTCACTATCACAGCCCGGTTAACATTTCCTTTAGGTTTACCAATACGGTGGCAGCGATCGATGTCTTCTTTAGTAAAAGAAATATTTAATTTATTACTACATAAATCAATCACACTTTTCTCAATTGACTCATTTGTTGTTTCTGGGAGGCCAAAAATACGAATATTATTCCGCCGCGAATACTGCTCTAGATCATCAACAGATTTTTCATATGATCTACAGGCACTTTTCAACACAGTGTTTTCTTCTTTTACCATCGTGATTGTATTTTCTAGTTTTTTAATTTTTGTTTCGAAAATTTTCTGTACCGCTGATGTTACGTTTTGTACAATGATGTCAATGAATTCTGTTGTTTCACTTAACTTCGACAGAGATTCAGTAATCATCGATTTTATAGAATCACAATCATCCCTGGTAAGCATTATGATGATTTTACGTATCACTCAGTATTAAAATATTTTTTTATTTTTTAAACTTTTAGCAAATTTTAGCAATTGTCGCCAGAACACACTACACACGTCTAGCTACGTCGGCTACTCATACAATTACCAGTGGAATGTAATTATCCCAGTAGTATTATCATTGTATTGCTTAAAAATTATACCGATATTTAAGAATATGCAGGGCTCTCTAAGAATGAATTGGCTGAATTACTACAGAGATACATTTGTCCCAAATATCCTTCCATGTATGTACTTTACTTTAGTCATTCCAATCCTTTTTCTCTAAATGTAAAAAAATCTAACGTCATGTACAATTGTACATATCTGCATTCCATACACGTAACTTGAAATAGATTTGAAAGATTTTATAAATATGTGTTATTTTTAAAAAAAAATATTTAATTTGGTTAAAATTCATATTGAAAGGGTTAAGACAATAATGTTGATAAGCTAGTAGTAATTTTGGTCTCATAGTTCATTTAAATATGGTATATTTTGAATACCTATTTAATAATTAAACCTAGATATTATGTTAATTTATGAGACATTTAACCAGTGTTGAGCAAAACTGATAATCAAAATCAAAATAATCAATGACTAGTACCTAATGATTGATATTAATTAGTATAGTCATTCCGCGCAAACTAATGATTTATTAGTTCTTGTTTCAATTAAATAATCATGACTGTAAAATATGACTATTTTTTTACAGTCGACATTTCAAAGTCAAAAAGTATAGTAGGTAGTTAATTATTATTAGTATTTTTTTTTTGTTAATTTCTCGCTTCATGCATTTATAATAATGCACGCAAGACGAGATATATAAAATATTGATCTCGTCTCGTTTTCGGATCTGTAATCTCGTCCTCCTCGTTCTCGTCTCGCATAATGCTACGAGACGAGACGAGATGCGAGAGTCCTCTCGTCTCGTCGTGCATCGCTAGTGCGTTGTTCCATAGTTGATGATTCTCAACAAATCTTTACATATAAAAAAAATTAGTTGTGGCCAGCACACTACCTCTCGCCATTTCCATTTTATGTTACATAAAACAGAACTTTACCCAAATATTGGTTTTTATTGTATTTATGTCATCTGCACACAAACAATTCTAATTATATCTATTTTTCAGTGTATGAGGAAGTTCTTAAATGTCAAAGATTCTTCCAATTCATTAACAAGATTGGCGGTATTTCTGATGGATATTATGTATTTTACCTACATTTTAAATATAATTAATAAAACAATAAGTGGCCTATTCAGAGAAACACAGTCATAAAGGTTGTTACGGATATAAAGATTGTTATCATAAAGACATTTGCAACAATCTTTATGAATTTGTCAATTCAGAACCTACGTCGGTATTATTGACAATCTTTACAAAATAATACTTGTGAATGAACCAGATTATTTGACAATAGCTAACTTCATTATGCATATATGAACTTAACCTAACCTTATATGTCAACGCTTTATTCTTTTAATAATGTGTTGCCAATTATATTTAAATGCAAACATTCTGCCAAAACAACTAAAGAAGAATATGACATTTGTGTCATATTTGAAAACTTCTAAATTATTTAGAACGGGTATGTTAATTCCCACCACTGATCCCAACGTGACTGAAAAGTTATGGAAATATTTTTTTTTTTATTTTGATTGAAGAAAAAGCACACATTAGCACCAGAATAAATAACTAGGTTTTCACGAATACCTACCACAGAATATAATATTTTCAAAGAAATATGTATTTACGTCAAAAGTAACTTTCGTCCACGACGGTTTTATCGTTCTTATTATCATTATTTAAGTCGAAGCAGGATCCATGCGAATAATCAACTGCATCCTACTAATATTTAACAGAAAGCCCATTATTAATAATATATGATTGATGTAATAATCTGTCACATGTCAAATATTAGAAATAACAACGTGATAACAACCATAAATACATAGTTTTAGCAGTCGTTATGATAAAGACTGTCAAAACACGTAACAATTGTTGACGGTAACCACCTTCAGTACTGAGAATACCAATTTTGATTTTAACAATCTTTACAGTACATAACAACCATAAAGACCATAACGACTATGCAAATATTGAGTTCTGAATAGGCCCCTAAGAAAGATTAAATGTACTTCCTAGAAAAGCTTTCAGAATGTCACTAAAACTGTTCATTTTTGACACTGACCTCTGTTATTTACAAACTATGTTATAAACATTTGAATTTGTCAAGTGGTTTCCTTAGTGCCTTAGCCTCTGCGATCAGATTATTCTATATTATATATTATAGTGTCTTTATCTCTAAATCTACACAAGATATAATAAAAATTTTAAGTGTATTAGATGGAGAATTTTATGTTCTTCAATATTTGTAATAACAAAAATTTCCAAAAATTTATATTTAGAATTTTTTTAAAGAAACTATTACTTTCAGTTGTCCAATTGTTACCAAAATCTAATCAGCTCTTCCCAGAAATGTCAGATTGAGGAAACTGCAGTTAAATATTTTTTAAGTCTTATAGAATTTGAGAAACCGTGGTTCTAACATTCACACACACACACACACACACACACACACACACACACACACACACACACACACACACACACATCATCGTAAAAATGTTATAATTATTATTATTATTATTATTATTATTATTATTATTATTATAGGGACCTTAAAACGTGCTTATCCACTAAAATATGGATATGCGAATTTTAGCATGATTCCAATACCTCTCTTAGCGAGAGGTTAAAAAAATGTTGCCAAAATAATTCCTCCTGTAACTAAAACTAATGATTATTGACTAGTTCATTTAGTTATGATTATGAATAAATTTTAAATAATGATTAATTTTAGTTATGATTATTTAATAATATTTGACTATAGTTGATTGAGAAATCAATTTAAAAAAATACTAGTTGATTGTGCCAACACTGCCTCCGCACTAAAGTGTCATCTAGTCTAGATTGTTGGAAATGGATACTCAATTTTCAAGAGGGAAATTTACATGAAATTTATATGCAAATATAAGGACTTTAATCAAGTTTATTTTCTCATAAATTGCTACAAAAACTAACCGGAAAATAAATTTTGTAAATTTTACTAGCTAAAGTACATGCAATGGGAAAAATGTATCTCAATTATTAATCTACAAAATTTATATGCATATTATAACTTTTGAAACATCATTACATCATAATTTCCAAATATCAGGTAAAATTTATTCGCTCCCATTACAGCAAATAATAAATCAACTCCTAACTCACATACAGATCTAATTTATTAAATTATAATTTATACGAAAAGGTCAGCTTGGAACCAAAATAATTTGGCGTCGTAAATCTACCCAACCTAACAAACCTTCACATACCTTTCACATCATTACAGCCCTAGAGGTAGGTTAGGTACCCTGCTTACTACCGACAACTTTCAGGGGTTTGTAACTACGACTTTCTCACATCATTATCACATAATTACTTCGGATATGTTCTATACTGGAATAAATATAAATATCACATATAGATTGCCAAACAACATAAGAAGAGTATTTTAGAGACACAAATTTTATATTGTCAAACAATAAAAAGATAGCTATAGTAGCCAGGCATTTCATCATACTCCATACGTATTACGGTTAGATATTTTTACTAGGTCATTTGTATGAACACTAGATCCTGAAACTGTATTCAGGGACTATCAAAAATTTTAAAAAGACTTAGTATTAGTTTTAAAATAAACCCATTGCCTTAACACTATATCTGCGTCACAGATTTACTCTATTCCAAATTATCATTACTTCTAAGCCTATTGCTATCGCCTTTTTGAAATAAGGAATCCACTTTAAAGTGCATGAATGCAAAAAAATAATGAGACAACAAAATTAATCCAAATACACACTAATTTAAAATTATGATGTTAATGTTTGTTAGATGTATGATGCGTTTGTGTTTGTATGAAAGTGAAAGCTATGTTGAATGATAGGTTACCGCGCATTGGCACCTATATCTTGGACTATACTATACCTAGTTTTTTTTACCTTCCGTCACCTTTAGGTAAGGAAGGTATTGTCTTTGGTCAAAAAATTCGGTGGTGAGTTTTTAATGAATAAGCACGTTTTAGGGTCCCTACAATACGAATTTACTATTTTTAAGATGATGTCTGTATGTATGTATGTGTGTGTGTGTGTGGGTGTCCGTGTGTATGTGTGTCCGTGTGTGACAAATTTTTCTCCGACGATAACTTCAATACTACAATTCTAAAAATTATAATTCTTTCGTATTCCTCTTCTGTACATCCCTATGAAGGGTTGATTAGATTTTGGTTATAATTGATCCACCGGAAGTACCCTTATTTGAAGTTTTTAACAGTTTTTCTTAAAAAAACGAAGTTAAATATTATTTTTTGACATTTTGTTATTATATTTATTAAAGAAAATATTCTTCTCTATATGGTTTGATTATACATTTTCCTTCATATTCAATAGATGTTGAGTTAAAGCATTATAAAGAAATTAATTTTCAAAAATTAGTCAGCTTTGCTAATTATCATGGAAACAGCTGCTCATTCAAAAAATTCTAATTGACAGCAGCAAAGCTGAAGCAGAAAGAAATGTGTCAAGTGCATTTTACGTAGTGTTTGTTTATGTCATAATTTTATTGGATTTATAGAACCTTTTCAAATGAACTTTTGGTATGGAATTTGTAAAAAATAGTATGTGTTCGTGTTCGATTTTACATGATATTATATAAAAACTGTTCCACGGTCCTTTTGGTATGGGATTTGTACAAAATACATCGAATTGACGGAAGGTGTTGTGCTGGCCACAACAGATTTTTTTTTTTTATTAATTACTTTATTATGTCCCAGTTTTCTCATCTTTGATCTCTCAGTTAATTTAAGTGAAAATATCGAATCAATATTAGAGCGTAAATTGACAAAATTATACACATATCAATTAAATGCTGTGATATTTTTTTATCTTGCAGTTAACTGACACTTTATCCACAGAAGGCAAAACCAGGCCTAAATTAAATACTTGTTTCCACAAAAGTTATTTTAACATATTTTTATAATTGCTTAAGAAAGTCAATTTATGTCACTCTATTTATTAGAAAAGTTTGAGAATAAAATCATCTCTATACAGGATGTAACAGAAATAAGTTCGTTAAATTAAACCAGTGATAGAACTCGTCGAGAGATACAATATTTCTTAGTAACTTTTTTGTAAACTTTCTAGATATTGTGTTAAAAATCTTCAAAGTTTTGTAAAAGATTTCATTACCTTCCTAAAAATACTAAAAAAATAGAGAATTCAAAAAAATGTCACAAAGGAAAATTGTTGCTCGCGACGAGTTCTGTCAATATGCCATTTATTTTTTCTGTATCACCAGTAATGTATCATGTATCCAAATTGGAAATATTTTTTTCTCAAAAAATAAATTGCGATTTGGAAAAAAAAGTTACTAAGAAATATTGTTGTTTTTGCCTGTATATACGTCACAATATATTCAATAAAATTATATCGGCTTAGCGAATAACAACAAAGACTTTCTAAAACTACAAATCGCTTTCAGTTCCATAAATAAATGGTGGAGGGCCCCATTTCGACAAAATTTTAATGCTCATTATATGTGCCGTTTTCGAAAATCATTCTGAATAAAAAAAACCATTAAGTTTAATTTCATCGATATCATATTTCTTTTTTCTCTTCTTATGCTATAGTGATGTCATATCAACAATATTACGTGTGCACTAAAATTTGATTATTATTTTATGATGGTATTAAGAATTAATTCAAGAAAGAAAAATTTAAGAATATTTACTGTGACATATTAATTAATCATATAAAATTAGATATAGATGCAAAAATATCTAATGTAAGTACATATTACATAAAATAATAGAAACTTTAATATTTTTTTGTTCCTTAACAACCTTCTAACAATAACAACCAATCTTTGAGAGGTTAAAAATGACTAGTCACTAATGTTACTAAGGTTAAGCATTGTAACTACCATAAAATTAATTTTTTTAATCCTATGCTTTAATATACTTATTAAGTATGTGTTATGTATTTGAATAGCAGTCATTATGATACAGATTTTCTTTTTATTATGATACAGATGATCATTATGTTACAGATTTTCTTTTCATTATGATACAGATTATCATTATGATACTAGTACAGATGAATTTTATAACCAATTTATTGGTTTGAAGTTTATTTTTTTAATTATTATGAATACTCGTAGAAAAAATTGTGTATGCAACTCATTTATAATGACAATTAATATACTCGTTGCATAATAAACTATTAAATTTGCGATTTATTCAAACAAAAATAAAAAGTGAAGCTTCTTATTGAATAGTCTTAGTAATCTACTAATATTTTAACTTGAACATTAATTTGAGCGAATTTTAGTAAGTGCAAACTTCATTCTTAGTAGTAATAGCCATCGATACTCTTGTATTTTAAATATAAAACTAAATTCCTATTTTCACTTTATCATAAAGAAAAAAAAAAATAATCTGTTGTGGCCAGCACAATACCTCCCGCCATTTTCATATTAGGCTATATAAGTATTGTATTTAACATTTCTGGTACACACAAAAAATTCTAATTACATATAATCTTTATAATCTTTATATGGGGTCCCGTGGCCGTGTGCCTGAGTGTCTGGTCGCGAACCTGGGGGAACCGGGTTCGATCCCGACACACGCCAAATATTTCCAATTTTAAATGGCACAAAAATGACCCCTGTGGTGCACTCTCCACACCAGCTATGAGTGCCCGTGAGGTGACGCCTGGTAAGCGCCTACACGGTAAAATATATCGTCATCATTACCGAAGTCTACATGTGTTGTAGATACTGGCACACCCAGAAATGAGTAATATGCCGTGATGATATATTTATTTATTTATTTATAATCTTTATTTTTTAATTCATTCTATGAACAAGCTTCCTGCTATTCTATATGTTCGAGATTCTTCCAATTCATTTACGAGATTGGCGGTATTTCGAAAAGGTATATGATGAATTATGTGTATAGTAAGCGCATGTTTAGTTGACACTGATATTTGCATATAAATGAATCCCTTCTCTTTATACCAATTTTAAATGTTGACGGAGTCTTTTCCTCATTATAACAACAGCCTATTATATTACTATTATATTTCGAGAAGTTTATGTACGAATTCTATTTCTATCTATAATTTTAAATATTTAATTAGTGATAAAATAAGAAATATACTTCCCAGAAAAAGTCTTCAGTAATATCTGGATTTTTGCCAATGACATTTATGTCAATTACAGACATTTCAATTTTTCAACTGGTTCCACAGGTTGATTGATTCATTATACAATGGGTTATTTTATATATATATATAATTCAGTGTGTCTCTAAATCTATAGAAGATATAATAAACATGTTCAATGTATTGGATAGCGAATTTTATATTCTTTAATATTTGTAATAACATACATTTCCAAAAAATAATATTTTAAAGTTCTTTTTAAAGAAACTATTACTTCCGGTTGTCCAATTGTTACCAAAATCTAATCAACTCTTCCCAGAAATGTGACATCCACACATCCACAGACACAAGTCCTTTTAAATATTTGTATAAAACAAATTGAAAGATTTATTACTTTTATATTATAATTGTGTATTTGTACAATAATTATTAAATCATATTTATTGATCCAGTCAAAACTACCTACACATATATCAATATCACATTTGTTTACCATATCTCCCTCTTTTCAAGGAAATAATGAGATATTTAAATTACTGCAATAATAGTATTTTAGCCAAAAGAAATATTTTCTTGCCATATTGATATTCCAATAACTGTAAAAGTATTGATTACAAGAATAAATCCAAGAAAGATAATTTTATTAATATTTTAGTAATATTGTATTCTGCGAAGCATCAAATATGTATAACGATTCTAGCTTGTGTTTTGTGATTAATATTTTGTAATTTATTTTTACACAAAATTAAAATTTATGAATTGATCATTTTCCGCAGCCCGTCGAAAGTTGTATGCCGTTATTTAAATGTGGCCCAGACTTTATTTACTTGAAATACAAAACTTAATAAAAACTATATTACTTTAAAATAACAATCTTGTATATCAAAATATCAAAAGAAACAAAATTGATTGGTGGGTACATGGCATCTGTAACTAATTGACAATTTAACTTGTGTCCTTCAATTTTTGTGGTATTGCTATTATGAACGAAATAAAAACGAATGGTGAGAGTAATACGTTCTGGCAGATTAAAATTTTTAATGACATTCATATAAATTATCTGTAAAACTACTATTTAATACAAAAACATTAGTCTATAAACGATATCGTTTTCGCAAAACGTAGTCACTTTACGGAAATAACCGAAGTTGAAAACGTAGTGAGTGACTAATTTTACGTGATCGCTAAGGGAACGAATATCGTTCTCACTTCTCGATAATCGCAATATCGTTTTCACTTTTACGTGATCCCACTCCTGATGTGGCCAACACAAAACCTCCCGCTATTTAATTTTTATTAATTTAAATACATACCTACGTATTTACTAACGCTGCAAATTGTTCCATTCCATGAAACTATTGCTTTATTTACTATTTTCTTTTTAAAATATCACTATTATTAATGTGAAGTGATTAGTTTTTTGACAGTGACGTTAACCTGTCAGTTACATTCATTTGAAATATGGAGTCGGATCACGTAACTGTGAAAACGATATTGCGACTGTCGACAAGTGAAAATGTGATCACGTAAATAATGAAAACCGAAAACGATATCGTTTTAGACTGAAAAAAAGTGAATTCTAGTCGACACTCTCAAAGCATGTGAAAACGATAGTCGTTTCTTACGTCTCTTTTTATTTCATACATTTGGGTATAGATATATCCTTTTCTTATTTACTTGCATTTAAGGAAAAGAATGTAGTGAGCAGTGAGTTGAATATGACGTTTTGGAGAGAATGAAAGAAATGTCATTATAAATGATTTAAAAATAAATTAATATTTCAAATTTGAAAGGTATTTTTTATTCAGTAAGGCGAAAATGAAATAATTGTTATAAAATACAGTAATTATAAAATGAAAATTGATTACAAGAATGAATCTAAGAGAAAAATCATGAATATTTTAATAAGCAAGTTGCGAAGAACCAAATGCTTATGATTCACTACATATTTTTACTCTTTTGAAATCTATGATAGAAAATTGAAATCTTGGTGATTAGATATTTTCTCATTTCTACTGAAAATTCCCTGATTTACTATTAAAATTTAGTACTTGATTTAGTGAAAGAACTACCCAAAAGAAGTATTTTCTGGCAATATTGATATTCCAATAACTGTAAAAGTGTTGATTAAAACAAAGCATATTTTGATTGATTACAAGTATAAATCCAAGAAAGAAAATTTTATTAAAATTTTAATAATACTCTATTCTGTGAAGCATCAAATATAACGATTCTAACTTATGTTTTGTGATTAATATTTTGTAGTTTTTACACAAAATTAAAGTTTGTTAATTGATCATTTTCCGCAGCCCGTCGAAGGTTGTGCGTTGTGCGCCGTTATTTAAATGTGGCCCATAATTTATTTACTTGAAATACAAAACTTAATAAAAACTAGATTACTTTAAAATAACAATCTTGTATACTTGCAGTCTTAAAAGGTCTCTTGAAGTTTTAATTATATATTTAGAAATATTTTTGTTTACATCATATATTTTTTCTTCTGGAATATCAAAAGGAACAAAATTGGTTGGTACATGGCATCTGTAACTAATTGATATTTTAACTTGTGTCCTTCTTCAATATTTGTGGTATTGCTATTATGAACGAAATAAAAACCAATGGTGAGAATAATACGTTCTGACAGATTAAAATTTTTAGTGACATTCATAATATAAATTATCTGTCAAAACTACTAACTAAAACAAAAACTTAGTGTATAAACGGTATCGTTTTCATAAAACGTAGTCACTTTACGGAAATAACCGAAGTTGAAAACGTAGTGAGTGACTAATTTTACGTGATCGCTAAGAAAACAAATATCGTTTTCACTTCGCGATAATCGCAATATCGTTTTCACTTTTACGTGATCCCACTCCAACTGTGTAACAAAGGAATTGTGTTTATCTTAGGCTTCGGAATGATTTTTAAATTTATCTGTAAAATATATAGAAAAAGTATTAATGCATTCCTGTAGAAAATTCATTAATGTAAATTTTCATATATGGGGTCCCGTGGCCGCGTGCCTGAGTGCCTGGTCACGAACCCGGGGGAACCGGGTTCGATCCCGACAGGCGCCAGATATTTCCAATTTTAATTGGCACAAAAGTGACCCCTGTGGTGCACTCTCCACACCAGCTATGAGTGCCCGTGAGGTGACGCCTGGTAAGCGCCCACACGGTAAAATATATCGTGATCATTACCGATGTCTACATGTGTTGTAGATACTGGCACACCCAGAAATGGGTAATATGCCGTGATGATATATTTATTTATTTATTTATTTTAAATTTTCATAAAGATATAAAATGAAAAAAAAAAACCATTATGAGCTTCAGGTAAAGTGCCATTTCCGGTTATCCGATTTACACCAAAATCTAATGGCTTCTTTTCATATTAGAATAGGGTAAAAATACAAGGTTTCAGAATTTTGTGAATGATGGTATTTGAGTTAGAGCGAAGACAAAATTCCTACACATACAGACACACATACATACACATACACACACACACATACACATATGCAGACATCATCGTGAAAATGTTAAAATTGGATTCTAGGGACCTTAAAACGTGGTCATTTACTAAAATCTCGATATGTGATCCCTATACTTCCCTTACCAAGGGTAGCAGGAGGTAAAACAAATAATAAATTAGTGAGAAGAACTGAAGTTATCCAACATGTCAAAATGTCAGTGTGTACAAAAAAGTTCAATAAAAATTAAAAATATATACGCAGCACAACGGTTGAAGTGGTGGTGGCGGTCAATCAACTAATCAAGATATCGTAGTGAAATCCAGTAGCGATGTCCGTGCTATTACGTACTGCGACCTAAAGTGCATCCACATGCAAAGGACTAGTTGATGTTCTGAGATTATATCCTGAGTACCAACAGGAATTCGCTAATGATATTCAGCATGATCTCACTTACAACGTCCGAGAAGGATACGAAGCCGAGGTAAGAAAAGAAACATTTCCTTGTATTATCTTTATTTCGTTATAATGTTCGAGCCACTATCACTATGCAATAATGTTTATTTGCTTTTGCAATAGTCTCATATAAATTCTTCAGACTATTTTCACATATTCCACAAGTTTGGGTAAGTACTAATACTAATATAAATTGAAAGCTTTTGCAAAATTTTCACCGAGTTTAGTTCCATAGTACTTATAAAAATATATTTATCAGGCTACTTCTACAAGTTGGAGTACTAATAACAATTTCAAGTTTTTGCAAAAAATTAATTGTTTTAGTTCCATAATATCTGTAATAGTTATTTATGCAACAAGTGTAAAAAGTGTAGTCTTATTTCACGAGTAGGAAAGTTTGATCAAACCCTATGAGTGAAATAAGACACTTTTTACTCGAGTTGCATAAATTTTTTTTTGTCTGCAATAAAAGTGTGAAAAAAGTGCCGTAACGTTTCATTATTTCACTCCATAGTGTTAAAAAAGACATACTTTATAAATCCATTTCAATGAAAATAGTTGCAGTTGTACAGTTACCGTATTCTAAAATTAATAATTTATATTTAAAATATGTAAATCCAAGCTATGTGAGCTACATTTTTGCTCTATGCTTACCTTTTCAACTTTAATTTGAGAAAAAGTAACAATTTCAGAAAAAAGTGAATTCAATTCAGAAAAAGTAAATTCAATTTCGGGAAAAGTAAATTCAAATTCAAAAAGTAACTACTATTTCAGAAAAAATAAATTCAATTTCGGAAAAAGAGAATTCAATTTCAGAAAAAAGTAAATTCAATTTCGGAAAAAGTAAATTCAAATTCAAAAAAGTAGCTTCAATTTCAGAAAAAGTAAGTTCAATTTCAGAAAAATTATATGTAAATATCATTTACCTTTCCCGAAATTACTTTTTCTGAAATTTAAGTTACTTTTCTTAAAATTGAATTTACTTTTTAGAAATTGAATTTGCTTTCGCTGAAATTGCATTAATTTTTCTGAAATTGAAGTTGAAAAAGTATAGTATTCGCCCTAATTATTTTTCTATTGCTCTTTCGTACATGCTCTAGTTTATGCTGAAGAAATCTTCACTAGAAACTGAAAAAATTAGAGATTTAGAGTGCATTCAACATGAACTATAAATTGCTTAAGTAATCGCTCCACTTTTTTACTCCAATATTTGAGATACACTCTTGTTCTACTAATTAGCTACATTGCTGGCCTGATATTTGCTATTTCCTGATTGTGCTCTAGATTTCTGTTTCTGTATTCTTCCTAATACTTTTCCTATTTCTCTTATGTGTACTTTTATTTATGCTAAAAAAAATGTCTTAAATTCTTCTTTACATATATAATACATATAATAATTAGAACGCATACCAGGACATTACATTAGAAATTTAGAGCATATTATAGAGCAATGAGATCAAGGAAGGATCCAGGGCGAGGGCACTAAGGGCAATCTACCTACTTGAGGTTTGAGTATTACCTGTGTTAATAAATAATGGTATAAAGGTATTAAACTAATAGTTTATAAATATGCATTTTTTGTGTTCCTGTTTAATGATATTAATAAATAAATTCAGAAGTTATTTTAATAGTTCTTATTTTGTCGAACACTATATGTTCACCTCAGAAATTTATATTATCAAAGCCGGGTTACTTTATTCCACTATTAATTTATTGTAGCGTTAACCATGAAGCATTATTTCCCCGGTGAGTTCCTAGCAAACCGTTCACAGACTTTGTGTAATATTACATATGCAAAGCAATAGAAAGGAATGAATATTATGGAGTCCAGAGCTAATTTCCATACTAATATAATAAATGCGAAAGTAACTCTGTCTGTCTATCTATAGTTAAGTTTTAACCGTTAGCAGATTTTCGATATTTGTCGGAGAGATGCTTGCATCATACGTACATAAGTAAAAGTACCCGAGACATGTTTACAAAAGGGCGCTGTAAAGTGCGGTGCGGGGATCGGGAGGGCGGAGCCTGTTACATGTACGATGTGAGGGAGATTGCCGGCTCCTGCTCCGCGCATGTTTCCAAAGTAAATGTGAAAAATTACTGGTACACGTGTAGCTAATCGTTATCATAGCTTTACCCGTGCGAAGCCGGAGCGGGTCAGCTAGTAATTGATAATAAAATTCAAAATTATCTAAAAATAAAAATAACAATATCCTCATCTTCAGTAGTAAGTTTAACGTGAAATGGTAGTAAAAAGTGGTAAGAGTAAAGAGAAATTAAGATAACTCAACATGTCAACCATGTCAGATGTCTTTTCCTCAGGGACTGGCTGAGATTATTCAACTTGAGAAAAGGGCTGTTAGAACCTCTGGTATGCTTGTGATGATGAGAAAGACATTTCTAATAACCCTCGTAGTACAGATACGCGTCAAATTTAATAAAGATAAGATTTTTTTTCTCGAAATACATATATGGTTTTTATTTTCACTTAATTTTAAGGTTGGGGTTAAGTTAAAATTTTATTAGTGTTAGAAAAGTGTTTGCAACAATCTAGAGACATTGGTTGTGAAACTACCAGTAACTAGTTACGCTAGTAAAACGAATCGCTGCGTGGTTTTATATAAAATGTGGTGATTGGAACTGCAGGACGTAGGACTTTAACATGTAACTATTCTTCTGTAATTCCCTGTATTCCTAAATATTTTAGGTAAAAAAGCTTCAATTAATTAGGGAAGCAGGAAATTACAAAAGTGTTATTTTGCATGTTCGGGAGTTTCAGTCACCATACCTGCCTACTAATACTCAGAAAAAATAATGAAATAATAAAAATTTTATACGGTTTCTGAAGCGACTATTAATTCAATGGGATCTAAAATAATGTTGCCCTGAGTCTGCTGTGCTTTAAAAAGATACTAGTTTACAAAAGGGTTTTTATTTTCATAAAAGAATTCTGGGCGAATGAATACGGTTTTACGTTCCTTTGCCAAATTCTTTATACATAATTTAATTTCTAATCAAAATATTAAAATATTTCAATATTTCAAATTATTGTTTTAAACAAAGTACTTACTGATAAAAATTGACATACATGTTTATAGCTTTTTAAGCGATGATAGAAATTGGTATTCTGTGTTTATCCTAATGCATGATTTCAGTAACTTAGCTAAAGGCTAGTGACTGGTTAGGAGTATATTATAGATTTCTAATTCCGTTCACTGAATATAATAACTAATGAAGATATTGAACTGAAATCGTGCGAGGAAAGATATTTGCTTATATTAAACACAATATCCCAATTTCGAAGTCATGCAAGTCCAGCTTATTGGTAATTTCGATACAGCAAATGAGATTATTGGCCTTATCCAAGCTTCAAAATGTGAATTTCACAGTAGTAGTTGCCTTGGCTCTAAAGTAGCAAATAATTTATAGCTGTTAATAATGTCCGTAAATAAAATTTACGGGATATAAAGCTATAATTGTAAACCAGATGATGGGAATATTAGTTTTTAAAAGATAGTTCGACCGGGTGGCAGACATACGTTTTACATTTACGAGTTGTTTACTTGAATCTATAGCGTATAAAGATTCAATTGCTTTATTTTTACCTCTCGCTAAGACAGGTATTGGATTCATGCTAAAAATCGCATATCCAGATTTTAATGAATAAGCACGATTTAAGGTCCCTATAAAACGATTTTAACATCTTTACGATGATGTGTGTGTGTGTGTGTGTGAATGTGTGTGTGTGTGTGTGTGTGTGTGGATGTGTATGTATGTATGTGTGGATGTTAGAGGGACGATTACTCAAAAACTGTAAGACATAAGACCAGTTTAACTATGAATTCCTCAATCTTACATTCATGGGAAGAGCTGAAAAGATTTTAGTAACAATTGGACAACCGAAAGTAGTTGTTTCTTAAAAAAAAATCTTCTAGATATTATTTTTTGGAAATTTTTATTACAAATATTAAAGAATATAAAATTCTGTATCTAGTATATTGAACATTTTTATTATATTTTCTATAGATTTAGAGATAGAGAGTTATATATATATATATATATATATATATATATATATATATATATATATATTTGAAAAAGTAAGTAATAAACGAATACATACAAATTTAATTATGACAGTTCACAGTTATAATTTTATAATAAATTTTGTTTTGTTTCTTGTTCACTTGCATTCGTTTTTAAGCCTATTTGATTTAATTATTAATTCACATCTTTATTAAATTTTAATGTAAACATACTTTGTTATACATCGTTGGAAAGAGAAAAAAGTTCTGTTTAATCATGTAAAAATCCAATACGGCGCCCATTTAAAATAAGAAAGTTGTTATTAATATCTTGAAAACCGCCATCTTGAATTTTATACTGAAAACATTTCTAAGTTTGTCTTATTAAATAGTGTAACTTTTATATGAAACATTTTTTATATCTCCTATAATTACGGAGTTATTTGACATTTTTAAAAATCGCGATTTTAAGTTTTTTTACTTCCTTGTACGAAGTAAAGGAAGTATTGTAATCGCGAAAAAATTCGGTTTCCAGATTTCAACGGAAATATCCATTTTGACCATCTCTGAATCCATTTTGACTAATTTCGTCGTGACGTCTGTACGTACGTACGTATGTACGTACGTACGTACGTACGTACGTACGTACGTATGTACGTACGTATCTCGCATAACTGAAAAACGGGAAGCCGTAGAAAGTTAAAATTTTGTATTTAGGACTGTTATAACATCTAGTTGTGCACCTCCCTTTTTGGTCATTGCATAACTTTCAGAAGTGGTACTTTACTTGAAGCCCATAATAGATTGTAATGGAAAACTATATTATAATATAATCCAAAACTTTTCAAATTTGGTATATAAGACTTTTATATCAATGGGAATAACATAATAAATTTTAGTAAAAATGGTCTACCCGGAAGTGGTACTTTACTTGAAGCCTATTGTAGATTTTAATGAAAAACTATATTAAAATATAATCCAAAACTTTTCAAATTTGGTATATAATACTTTTATATCAATGGAAATAACATAATAGATTTTAGTTAAAATGGTATACTCGGAAGTGGTACTTTACTTGAAACCTATAATAGATTTTAATAAAAAACAATATTAAAATATAATCCAAAACTTTTCAAATTTGGCATATAATACTTTTATATCAATGGAAATAACATAATAGACTTTGGTTAAAATAGTCTAACCGGAAGTGATACTTTACTTGAAGCTATTATCAGTTTTTCTTGAAAAAAATGGTGTTATTTTGAAATTAACAATAAATGCTCCAAATAAAAGTTTTAGAGAATTGAATTTTGCGTCGAAAACTTTAAGTATGATTAAATTAGTTCTTTGTATAAGCGAGATATGTAAATTTTTACATTATGTACTTTTTGGTTTCTGTAATTAAGTTTGCTATGAATTAGGACAAGAAATAACAAAAAAATAGAAAATATAATGTCAATGTCAAATTATGTCAAATACGTGCAATTTTATGATTGTGTGTGTTATTATACATATTTTACTTATTAACAAAATATGTATAGTGTAACAGGCGTACAAGGAAGTCATGTGGTGTCCACATCAGATATTTTTTAAATAATTTTCAGTCTGTTCGGAATTTTAAATGTTTCTTAACGGAATCTGAACCAACCCTCAAAACTACACAATATTGCCCATTTAACCGACCTCGTAGCTCTTATAGTTTCCGAGATCCTAATGGTAGCCTAATCAATTTGGGACACCCTGTATATATATAATCAATTGTATACATCAAATAGCCCATAGAAACCAGTTGAAAAATTTAAGTGTTTGTAAATGACATCAATGTCAGTATCAAAAATCCAGAGACTTTACTGAAGGTTTTTTCTGGGAATTACATTTAATATTTCTTATTTTATCATTAATTAAATATTTAAAATTATAGATATAGCTGCCGTACGTTAAATTGACGCTGTTCTTGAATGCCGAAAACCTAAAATTCGTACTTGGACGAGTCGAGAACGAGATGTAATAGTAATTGTAATATGCTATTTTTATAACAAGGAAAAGACTCTGTCAACATCTATAGTTGGTATAAAGAGAAACGGGATTCATTTGTAAGCTAAAGTATGTACAGTAACAGGTTAACTAAACACGCGCTTGCTATGCATATATTTCATCATATACCTTTCAGAAATCCCACCAATCTCGTCATTGAATTGAAAGAGTCTCGAACATTTAGAAGAGTAGGAGGTAACTTCTTCATAAAATGAATTGAAAAATAAAGAATAGATGTAATTAAAATATTTTGTATGTACGAGAAATGTTGAATGCAATATTTATAGCCTAATATGAAATTGGAGAGAGGTATTGTGTTGGCCACAACAGATTTTTTTTTTTGTATAACAGATTGGATTTTATTTCTTTATTTCATTTACTTTTTTCTTTTGTAATGTATATTTTATAAAAAGTAAAATTGTCTTCTGAGATACCTACCTTGCTACCTCATAAAACGACTTTTCGTAGATGGTGCAAATGTGTAAAATATTGAAATTGACCAGGTTAGATTTCAACTATAACAAGTATTTTATTTTATTTATTATACCTACGAGCCTAAAATCAGAATAGTTCGGCTGGTATTACCTATATTTTACTTTAATGACATTTCATTTATTACAATGTAGACACATGTGTTGTAGATACTGGCACACCCAGAAATGGGTAATATGCCGTGATGATATATTTATTTATTTATTTATTACAATAACTCAATTAATATTTTATTCTTACAAAAATTATATTATTACCGTAAAATATACAATACCAGCTTAAATTAACAAAAAAAAAGTAGTTTTGATAACAATTAAGTTTTAACTAAATTAAATTAAATATAGCAGACGAATAAGAATAGTTCGGCCAAATTTTACATAAAGTGGACGGTGCGTGACTTAACTGTTGGCAAAACAAATGATACATTGCTGAAATCAACAAAGTTCTTGACATTTATTGTAAGTGATAAGTTACACTAAATGACTCGTGGTAAACCATTCAGTCAAGATTTAAGAATTCATTATTAATGCCCATATGAATGAATGTAAATAAGCTATACTGCGGCAGGCATATTTTCTGGATATTTGGATTATTTTCGCCATTATAAAATATTACAAATAATACTGAATTTTTAATATAGCGTATTCTGATATGAATTTTAGATTTAGGGCTTGTTTCTCAATTTTTACCGTAGTGATATGTACTGAAATTTTTTCACTTTATCACATGAAGCTATTCTCTATTGTAAATGATCTAATATAAATTAGTGAGAAAGTGTGATATTGTATGTATTTGCTGTATGTTGACAATAATGGTTGCGCATAATAAGAAAATATGAATTTGGTGTATGTGTTTGTTCTCATATGACAAATAATATCATGACACTGAGAAGTGATATGAAACAAATTTATCATTTCATATTATATCATAATAGTGAAAATTGAGAATAGGACCCTTAGTATTTTATAGTTTTTCCAATGCACCATTTAGTATAAACGTGAGTTGATTTATGATTTGAAATAACTAATCCATCATAAATTATGAATTAATGATTCTATGAATAATTGCTTTTTAATTACAGCCTTACATCTGTGCGCATATCAGAAATTATTATTGATTTAAACGAGATATAATTTAAAACTGTAGATAAAATTAAATGAAAGTATAACGATAAATAACAAATATTATTTCGTTTTATATGACAGTTTACAAAATAACCACTTCTGTTTTAATAATAGCTTCCTTTTAGATAAAACTAAACAACGAAATCTTATTTTAATAAATTCTAAATCTAAATGTATGTATTTTATAACTAAGCATTATATTTTACTTACACATTAGTAAATTTGAAACTGGAACAAATATTCATTTTACAGAACTAAATAAAAGAAAAATACAATTCATTCATTTGACAACAAGGGTTTTATTATATTATTTTTAATTTTTATAAAATTTACTTGTTTATGAAATAACGTTGATGAAGCACAAAGCTTGTATTATGCGCAATTTTTTTGTAAAAATTAAGCTACAATCATATTGTATCCTATCTAAAAATATCGAAATTATTTTATTGTTAATCCGCCTTGTTCTCAATATTGCTTTAGTTTTTAAATTTAATAAAACTGAAATATTTTTTAAAATAAACACCAAATTTATAAAAAATGATGATTTCTGCAATATCATGCACAATGAATTTTAAATATTTTATTTTTATTTACAACATATGTAATAGTGTAATAATTTCTTAATAAAACCAATGACTTAGATCCGGTTTTGTCACCAGATATAATCATCGGATCGATATTACAGCGTAAATTGAAAAAATTAAAGACACCTACACACGTCATTTGAATGATGCGATAGTTTTTTTCTTTGTGGCGGATAAGTTTACTGACACAAAAAACAGAGAAAAAACCGGACCTAAGAAGCCAATTCTGTAACTCAACCGTTAATTTTTAACGGGTAGTTATATTTTTTATCCATTAGATTCAGATTTAACAACAAAAAAATATAAGATTTTGTTATATTTCAATCTACTTGATTCGCTAATTTTTTTAACCAGTTGTTAAAAATTAACGGATGAGTTTCAGAATAGGGCCGAATGGCATTTATTTAGAGTTTTAAAGCATTAAATATAAAATCCATATTTTACGATTAGCTCTTGCATTACAATATATCCTCAATTTAACATTTTGTTTATCAGTGTTTTGGCATTCATTTGTTTTAATCTCGTTACTATTATCTTTCTTAGATATTTCTGGAATAAACAGTCTTATAAGAAGTAAATATATGGTTATTATGGAACGCCGTTTTAATATTTATTCTATATTTAAAGATATGTTAAATTATATAAAGACGTCATTAAATGAAATAAAGACGTCTTTAATTCATTTTTAGATGTTCTTATAATATTTTTTGATATCCAAAATTATTTTAAAGACGTCTTAAATTCAAATATTTATAGATATCAAAAATTCTTTTTTAGATATCAAGAATTGAATTAAAGATATCAAGAATTAAATTAAGGATATCAAAAATTGAATTAAAGATATCACAAATTGAATTTTGGATATCAAAAATTCAATTCTGGATATCACATCTCCATAAATAACATGTCCAAAATTCGAATTTTTGATATCAATAATTCAATTCTTGATATCAAGAATTAAATTATGGATATCAGATCTCCGTAAATAACATGTCCAGAATTCGAATTTTTCATATCAAGAATTCGGTGCGCCATCTAGTTTAAAGTGACTGAATTACTTTGTGTCGGTAAGTCAGATTTCCTCAGCGAAATCATAATAGCGTTGGTTTAGATTCTGCCTTAGGATTGGTCAGAATGCAAACCTATTTCACAAAAACGAAAATAATCACCAGTTTGTTGGCCTTTATCAAATAAAATCTACAGAATTAAGGATGTATACATTTAGTCATGATTTCGCTAACCGCTTACCGACACAAAGTAATTTAGTCATTTTAAACTAGATGGCGCACCGAATTCTTGATATCAAAAATTCGAATTCTGGACATGTTATTTACGGAGATGTGATATCCATAATTCAATTCTTGATATCAAAAATTAATTTAGGACGTCAAAAATTCGAATTCTGAACATGTTATTTACGGAGATCTGATATTCATAATTCAATTCTTGATATCAAAAATTGAATTCTTGATACCAAAAATTCAATTCTTGATATCAAGAAATGAATTCTTGAAATCAAAAATTCAATTCTTGATATCAAAAATTCAATTCTTGATATCAAAAATTCAATTCTTGATATCAAAAATTCAATTCTTGATATCAAAAATTCAATTCTTGATATCAAGAAATGAATTCTGATATCAAAAATTCAATTATTGATATCAAGAATTCAATTCCTGATATATATTATAAGATAAAAATTGAATTCTTGATATCAAAAATTGAATTTTTGATATCAGAATTCATTTCTTGATATCAAGAATTGAATTTTTGATATCAAGAATTGAATTTTTGATATCAAGAATTCATTTCTTGATATCAAAAATTGAATTCTGGATATCAAAAATTGAATTCTTGATATCAAAAATTGAATTCTTGATATCAAAAATTGAATTCTTGATATCCGAAATTAATTTAAGACATCAAAAATTCGAATTCTGGACATGTTATTTATGGAGATGTGATATCCATAATTCAATTCTTGATATCCAAAATTAATTTAAGATGTTAAAAATTCAAATTCTTGATATCAAGAATTCATTTAAGGATATCAAGAATTGAATTAAGGATATCAAAAATTGAATTAAAGATATCAAAAATTCAAATACAGATATCCAAAATTGAATTCTTGACATGTTAAATTTACTTTTTGATGTCGAAAATTCAGTACCGTTTTAAGATATCTAAAATTTAATTTTTGATATCTATAAATGTATTTTTGATATCCTTCATTCAATTGTGGATATCTAATATTCAATTAATGACATCCTAAATTATTTAAGGATGTCTGAAATTAATTTTCGACGTCCTAAATTATTTAAAGATGTCCATAATTCAATTTTTGATGTCTTTAAATAATTAAGGATATCTGAAATTAAATTTTTGACGTCTTTAAATAATTAAAGATGTCTTTAAATGTAGAATAAATAGTAAAACGGCGTTCCATAGGTTATTGTATTCTTGAGATACTTTAAAAACAAACATCCAAGTAGGCCTCATTAATTATAGATTTCTACGTCCTTTATATGTACGACAATTAATAATAATTATTTTGAAATTGCTAGTACCACATAGAAATGTTTATTTAAGAAGGACAATTTGTCAGATCGTCGTGCCTGGGTGTGCGTGCTTTCTGGTGTATTGGAATATTTATGAAATCGACCAAAACATGAAGAGTTGCAGTATTTTAGTATGCATTACTTGCTTCAGTGGTCTTATATAAAATTATATTCATTGCACTAAGAGCTCTGTTCAGCAACTTGAATTAAACGAACAGTTAACCAAAAGTGAATTCAATTTGTTCTTTACTTTATTAACCTTACATTTCACTAACGGTCTTTGCCTTTCAGTATGTTAGCCAAAACTTAATCAGATTTTACGACTTGGCATTTTCCCACTAAATGTCTGTCTAGCTATTCTGACAATTTTCTTAAGTTACCTGTTATATCAATATTAATTGTTGCCGACAATAATTTTTTTGCATATTATTCTTGGCAAGTTTAAATTTAATGAAATGTATCATAAAAAGGTAATTCAAAAAATAATACAAAAGAAGAAATTACAACAAAAAAATCTGATGTGGCAAACACAATACCTCCCGCTATTTAATTTTAATTAATTTAAATACGTACCTACGTATTTACTAATGGTGCACTAAATTAAGTTCCTTCGCAAATAACTATTGCTTTATTAACTATTTTTTTTTAATCTCAATATTATTAGTCTGAAGTGATTAGTTTTTTTGACAATGACATTTATCTGTCAGTTACATACATTTGGAATATGAACTATGTAACAAAGGAATTGTGTATATCAAAAGGCTCTAGGATTTATAAAAAATATTATTTTTTGAATTTACCTGTAAAATATATAGACAAGTATTAATGTATACTTGTAGAAAATTCAATAATCTCCAATTTTTATAATGACACAAAATGCAAAAAATGGCATTTAATGGTATTTTTTGAAGAAAAACCATTACGAGCTTCAAGAAAAGTAAAATTTTCGTGCCATTATTTGAGTTAGAGCGTTGACAAAATCCGTACACACACATACAGACATCATCGTGAAAAATTTAAAATTGGATTCTAGGGACCTTAAAACGTGGTCATTTTCTAAAAACTCGATATGCGTTTTTTTGCACACTCCCTATTCGTCCCTTACCAAGGGTAGCGGGAGGTAAAAAGAAATTTGGCTTAAATTGACATATTATGCTTACTGTAGTTGAAAATATGTGAAAACAAAAATATTTAAAAAAATAAGATTTATGACTGAAATAAAAGAAGGCTATAACGTTTCCGCCTTCAACAATTTTTGCATTACTGTATTCATACTCATATTCCGAAGCCTTGTACTGTAAATTTAACCTGCAGAATAAACTATTTAATCGTGGTTGATGAAAAACAAACAACACAGAAACAGAATAATTCTATTTCAGAGTGAAATCTGTTTGTTCGATTAAATATGTTTTACTGGGGGTTGTAAACTACCGTTTATGTTAAATTACTTAAATGGCCAATATGTTTAAAGTTTACCATTTGACATTCCTGTCACATGTCACAGTCGTTCTGAATTGCTTAATAATCCTAATAAACCTAGCACTCACCCAAAATTCCCAGGCGGAAGTTAATCGTCACAACGATGACGTGTCCGTAGGAAGCCAGCACTGTCCCGTCGTACGGGTTCCCAGAATTCCATTCGTAGCTCTCGCCATGCACGTAGACGATGCAGGGCAAGGCCGTCGTCCCGCTTCCGCTTCCGGACGTCCCTTGCCCCCCGCTTCCCTCGTCATTCGACCCTGCGGACAAATAAGAACAACTTTAACTTGTGTGAAGTTTGCTGTCTCAAACAGTTGCTGGTTGATAGGTCAATAGTTTTTGTTTTTGATTCAATTGTTTCGTTTTGAAATTGATACTGGACTCTGGAGGTTTTTTTTCTTGTACGATGTCAAGTTTTCGAAAGTGGATTTAATATTGTATTTGTAAGGGGGATTATTTTATTGGTTTTTTATTGAAACAGTTTTAGTTCGTGACATTTTGATCAAATATACGTTCTGCTTTAGTGACATATTGTTTTCTAGATAACAGTGTCCTTTCTTGGTTTTCTTTTAATAATGACCGTGTAATACAGACACAAGTATATCGAAAATGATATTATATATATATATTTATATTTATATATATATATAAGAAGAATTTAGTAGTTTAAATATGATTCTAATAAAATTAAGGTTTGTAAAAATAATATATTTTCCATCATACATAAATATTAGGTTTGTTCGTTTCACTACTTTAGTTTTTACTGCAAAACGCCGCAGTTTTAACGCTGCTGTAATACAGCTACTGCGAAGCGCCAGCCGTAAAAATTAAATTACTAAAATTAGTAATTTTGTTCGATTTGTAGTAGGTTTCATCTGCTTCAACTGCGCATGTCCATTAAATGTCAAATTCATGAAACATGAATAACCTCTATCTAAATGTCTAAACATTTGACATGTGGTTCTTACATGCGCATGCGCCAAGACTTTGCCGTCAATGCTGCCACAAAATCCAATCCAGAAACAGCTGTAGAATTTTTGACGCCGCGACTTCACTGCTAGTGCTATGAGAGCGAAACGAACATGTATCTAGTGACTTTTCAGTAACTGCTAGATAAAACGAACACTAAAGTATAATGCAGCGGTAAACCGTAGACGCAAAGTAGCGAAACGAACAAACCTATTAGATATACAGGATAATTCGATTTAAATTTGATGTTTGCAGCATTATATATCAAACAGCTCTCAATAAGAACGTGATTTCAAAGTGTCAAATAATAGTTTGCACCTACACATTTACGAAATGGATAATGTACGGCGAAGAATTTACACAGATTGCGTTTTAGAGCATAAGGAAGTTGGTGATGATTTTGACAATAATGTGTGTGACGATTTTTCCTTAAAATATATTAATGATCCAAAAGTTCGCAAAGTTGGTATTTAAAACTGATTGATAGTATTTGAGTAATCGTGTCCACGAGATCCACACACACACACACACACACACACACACACACACACACACACACACACAAACACACACAGAGAGACACACACACATACATACCTACAGACATCATTATAAAATTGTTAAAATCGGATTCTGTATTGGTAAAAGTTACTAAAAAATTATATTCAATGAATTTTTTACAAGAAAGCTCTTAAAAGCTTGTATAAATGATATTTCCGGTTATCCGATATACACTAAAAACTAATGAGCTCTTCCCACATTAGTATAGAATTGATATACAAAATTTCAAATTTTTCTGATTGATAGTATTTGAGTAATCGTGTCCACGAGATCCACACACACACACACACACACACACACACACACACACACACACACACACAAACACACACAGACACACACACAGAGAGACACACACACATACATACCTACAGACATCATTATAAAATTGTTAAAATCGGATTCTGGGGACATCAAAACGTGCTTATTCTCTATAACCGATTTTTAGCACGATCCCTATACCTCCCTTACCTAGGGTAGCGGGAGGTAAAAAATGCATTGAATATAATTTTTCAGCAACTTTTACTACTAAAAATTAAATACAATCTGCAATAACTCTAAATAACTTTAAAAATAAATTTAAAATATAATTTATTTTCATACATCATCTTGCGTCAAACAAAAACAATATTTTAATAACAATTTTGTTATATTTAAACAAATGTCACTACCAGAAAGCAATTACCTACATTAAAATTAATAACCGTTGTATATGTATTTTAATCTAATAAATTAAGGTTTGTAAAAATAATATATTTTCAGTCATACATAAATATTAGAAGTACTATTGATTTGATTGGAGTATCCTTTGAGAACCTTCATGGGATTCGAAGTCGAGTGATTTTGGTCTTAATGTTCCATATATTAATTTCAACATTTACATAATATTTGAACGTTTTGTTGATTTGCTTCATTGTCTTTTACGATACGGCTCTGAAAAGACTTTGTGTAAAGATGCGAGTACTATTTTAATTTTTGTTAAGTTTTTCTATTAGTTTTGTCAATATTTGTGAAATTTATTTTGTCTATGATATATTTGTTAAATGAAAATTAAGATTGCTACGTGTGAATATACAAGTATTTGAACATAATGATTGCTTGCTGCTTCAATGTTTTTTTTTTTTATTATGACTTAATTTTTAACTATATTTCGCGATTTTAATATTTCGGCGCATGAAGGAGATTTGTGAAGTATATTTATCAAATTTCAGCACAAATCTCTATTTTTTAAAAAATGTACTTATCCCCTTTCTACACCAGTCTCTACTATACACGTATTACAGGTTTATGTTGATTTCTAAAAAAAGGTTAAAAATATTTCCTCCTGCCTTATTTTCTTAGGTAAAATATAGAATTATTTTTAAATCGTCTAACCGCATTTTTAATATAACTTTCATATAAAAATGAAAATTTGTTGTAATACATACACTTAACAAATTTCTTAATTTCATGAAAAATATGAAAAAATCAAGTGATATTGGTAGTTGGATGAGAAATATGTGTACTAAAGTTAATTATTATTATTATTATTATTATTATTATTATTGTTTTTTTAATCAAAATCTGAATTTTCACCTCTAATGCAGGTTCGTCAGTACTTCCTATATATATATATATATATATATATATATATATATATATATATATATATATATTTTATTTTATTTTTATTTTATTAACTTCGGCCTTCCAACAGGACAATGCCCCAATAACAGGATGGCTCAATTAATTTACATAAATTATACATTTTTAAATGTAGCAATTGAGATTAACAATTATTCATGTATTAGTAAATTAAATTGTTAAAAATTACATTCATAAAAAGAAATTATATACTAAGACTACAGAGATTAACAAACTAAGTTAACTAAAGAAATTTACTGCATCTGTTACTTGTTTTTTGTAGCTTGTTAAAGTACTATTGAATATATCTATTTGGTTGTTGTGCAACAAATATTTATTGTATAAAAATGGAAGTCTATTTAACGGAGAATTAAAGGCAGCATTAGTTCTACTAAATCCCAAACAAAAAAGATCAACTACCCTTGTGGTATAAGTTGGTATACGAAGTCCCAAGGGATGTAGTAAGTCAGGACAATCAATTTTATTATTAAAAATTTTATAAAGATAAACTAGATCAATTATAGTACGGCGCTTTTCTAATGTAAGAAGAGATAATTCATGATTAGGAAATTTATATCTAAAAAATCTACAAAATTTTTCCTGAATACGCTCAATTCTATTTATATGGACTGCATATTGAGGTGACCAACAAACTGACGAAAACTCTAACTGACTGCGTACTAATGAATAATACAATATTTTTGTAGTTCTGGGATTTTTAAACTGTCTACAAGATCTGATTAGGAAACCTAACATTTTAAATGCTTTTTTTATAATGTTATCTATATGAATGTCAAATATAAGCTTTTTGTCAAAAATAATTCCTAAGTCTCTAACCTCCGAGACTCTATTAATGATGTCACTTGAGAAAGTGTAAGAGAAACATACATTATTTCTGTTTCTTGTAAAAGTTATAGCATGACATTTTCTAATGTTTAAGTTTAACTTGTTAATTCTAGTATATTCATATAGTCTGTTGAGATCAGATTGAATGGCTTCACAGTCATCATTATTTTTAACAGAATGGTACATTTTTAAATCATCTGCGTATAGTAAAAATTTACAGAATTTAAAGCACTTTGAAATATCATTAACGAAGATGTTAAATAAAAGTGGACCTAAATGGGAACCTTGGGGAACCCCCGAAGGAATACAGACGTCTTGAGACTGGAAACCATTGATCGTCACTCGTTGACTTCTGCCGGTCAGATAGGATCTAAACCAGTCAAGGAGATTTCCACATACACCGAAATCAGCAAGTTTTTTTAAAAGTACTGAATGATCTATAGTATCAAATGCCTTGCTGAAGTCGGTATATATAGAGTCGACCTGACTGCGTTCCTCTAGAGATTTTAATATATATTCTGTATATACAAGAAGATTAGTTTCGACAGACCTGCCAGTATGAAAACCGTGCTGTTGAGAAATAATACTAGTTTTGACAAATGAAAACATAATTTTATGTACTAATTTCTCGAAAACTTTTTCTAAAATACAGAGTTTAGAGATAGGTCTGTAATTTTTAATTTGGTTTTTTGTACCTCCTTTAAATATAGGAACAACATATGCTTTCTTCCATATTGTGGGAAAATGACCTTCGGATAAAGATTTGTTGTAAATTAAAGTAAGGGGATAGCTTAGCGACTTGGAACAATTCTTAACAAAAATGCTTGGTATATTATCAGGGCCAGCCCCTTTATTTACGTCCAACTGTGACAATACTTCTACGACTTCGTTTTGATTGAAAATTATGGAATTTAAAGAACTATTGGGCTCTGATGTACATTTATCACTTGATATTGAATCAATATTATCATCTCCATTTTTTTCAATAAATACCGATTTAAAATATCCAGAAAACAAGTTACATATGTCATCTCCATTATCAGCTATCAAGTTCTCGTAACACATCGTGTTTGGTATAGTATTTGTGGATTTCGAAGATTTAATAAAAGACCAAAACCTTTTATTATTACCTGGAATAGTATTTTCAATATTTTGTATATAATCATCATAGCATTTCTTTAATTCTATTTTTAATTGTTTTCTTAATTCAGAGAATTTATTATAATATGATATGGATTTAAATATTTTATATTTAAGGTGTGCTTTACTTTTTTCCTTTATTAAACTTATTATCCGTTTTGTATACCACACAGGATATGAAGAACGAGAATGTTTCATTACAGGAACATTTGTTTCTATTATAGAATGCAGTTCACAATAAAATTTATTTATCATGCCTTCAGTATTGGATCTACCAAAAATTTTGTTCCAGTTTACATTATTTATTTCGTCATTTATTTTTGCATAGTTTGCAGATTTGTATAGATAAATTTTACGTGGAACAGTAGTCATAGTCTGAGACGTCAGAGATCTAATGTATATTTCAAGTGGTGGATGGTGGGCATCAATTTTAGTTAGGGGTGACTGGCATGGTATTACTTCTAACTCATCTAAGTTCGATATAACCAAATCTAGAATTCTATTGTTAGGATTAAGAACATGGTTAAACTGATTCATATTACAATACGATATACAGTCAACAAAGTTGGATGATGATAAGTTATATGTATTTCTCGGCTTTAAACCTATATTTGTGGTATCAGTTATCCATTTTAAATGTGGCAAATTAAAATCACCACAGATTAAAAAATACTCTCCAGATACTGAATCGACTATATCTTGAAATTTATTTAAAAAGTAAGACAAAGCAACATTATCTTCAGGGGGTAAATAAACGCAACATATATTTAGTTTTTGTTTTTTATTGCCATCATCTAATATAACTGATACCCATACATCTTCAGCATTACTATTCCAGTCAGCCCTTTCTATTACATTTAAATTGTTACGCACTGCAATTAATGCACCGCCGCCTTCATTTTTATTTGAACAAGTATTAGATCTATCACGTCGCACTACGCAATAATTAGTAGAAAATAATTCGTTATCATTTACAGATGAATTTAAAAAAGTCTCTGTTAAGCATATGACATCATGAGTACTTACATATGAATTAATCCTAAACGTTTCAGTTTTTGTACGTAAACCTCTAACATTTTGATAGTATACTGAAATACCCATAAAAAGAAAACAGTAATATTAAAAATGGACGATAATTATAGAAGTTTAGTTATTTCATCTAGATTTCTTAAATGATAAATTTTTGAAGTTTCGTTTTTCCTAGCATACACTTTACCATTTTTGCTCCAAATAAATTTATAACTGGGTCTGAGTTCTTTTTTCGCAGTTTTAAAAATTTGAGAGTTGTTATAAGTTAAATGTTCATTGAAATATAATATATGGTCCGGTCCTTCGATATTGATTACTGACGTAGTCAAATTAGGTTTTTTTTTAGCAGCAGATAGGAAGTCATCCTTGATCCTTCGAGAAACAAATTTCACTACGACACTTCTCGGTATATTGTTTATCGCAGATTTCGAATGAAGTCTATAGGCAGCATCAATGTCACCTTTATTAATTGTAATTCCAATTTTATTACCTATATTTTGTATTATATTATCAATGTTTTCATTATTTTTTTCGGGCAAATTATTTATAACAATATTATTTAATTTTGAATATTGTTCCAAATCATCAATTTTTTTATTTAAATTCAAAACTTCAGATTTTAATTGTTCGTTTTCTTTGACAAGGGCATCAAATGATTTAATTCTTTCGTTCATAGATTTTAAATTTAGTTCAAAATCAGAAATTTTATCACTGCAAAAGTTCACAGAATTTAGAATAGTATCAAATTTATTATTTATCACGCTTAAAATTTGTCTTTCAAAGGCAATGAACATTACGCGCAAGTCTGGCGAAGCAGTGGCGTCGGCAAGATTAGACTCTCCGGTCAAGCATGTTGACATAGAAGATTTCGGACGACATTTAAGACACTTCCAAGCTACTTCTGCTTCTGCACTTTTAAATAATTTATATTGTTCATCATTTATTCCCACACACATGGGATGATATGAATTACTACACTGAACGCAGACAATACCTGGATATTTATTATTTACACCACGCTTACAGGCACTACACTGGCGCGACATGATTAACACTCAGTTGAGAAGATGACTAAAGATAAGCACAAACTTGCTTTGAGAAATTATAAATTATTTTTGGTTTACTAATATAGTTTTTATAAAATACCAGTAACACTCTAAACTTAAAGAGCTTAAAACACCCGCACAATTTTTCACTGAGATTTTATGCGTTAACTGATATATTTTTATAGATTTCTAGTAAACAAAATACTTTAGAAAAACACACTTCTCTGCAGAACAAAAAAATCACGTGCTTCAGCTCAATAACTATATATATAAAGGAAGTACTGACGAACCTGCATTAGAGGTGAAAATTCAGATTTTGATTAAAAAAACAATAATAATAATAATAATAATAATAATAATTAACTTTAGTACACATATTTCTCATCCAACTACCAATATCACTTGATTTTTTCATATTTTTCATGAAATTAAGAAATTTGTTAAGTGTATGTATTACAACAAATTTTCATTTTTATATGAAAGTTATATTAAAAATGCGGTTAGACGATTTAAAAATAATTCTATATTTTACCTAAGAAAATAAGGCAGGAGGAAATATTTTTAACCTTTTTTTAGAAATCAACATAAACCTGTAATACGTGTATAGTAGAGACTGGTGTAGAAAGGGGATAAGTACATTTTTTAAAAAATAGAGATTTGTGCTGAAATTTGATAAATATACTTCACAAATCTCCTTCATGCGCCGAAATATTAAAATCGCGAAATATAGTTAAAAATTAAGTCATAATAAAAAAAAAAAACATTGAAGCAGCAAGCAATCATTATGTTCAAATACTTGTATATTCACACGTAACAATCTTAATTTTCATTTAACAAATATATCATAGACAAAATAAATTTCACAAATATTGACAAAACTAATAGAAAAACTTAACAAAAATTAAAATAGTACTCGCATCTTTACACAAAGTCTTTTCAGAGCCGTATCGTAAAAGACAATGAAGCAAATCAACAAAACGTTCAAATATTATGTAAATGTTGAAATTAATATATGGAACATTAAGACCAAAATCACTCGACTTCGAATCCCATGAAGGTTCTCAAAGGATACTCCAATCAAATCAATAGTACTTCTAATATTTATGTATGACTGAAAATATATTATTTTTACAAACCTTAATTTATTAGATTAAAATACATATACAACGGTTATTAATTTTAATGTAGGTAATTGCTTTCTGGTAGTGACATTTGTTTAAATATGACAAAATTGTTATTAAAATATTGTTTTTGTTTGACGCAAGATGATGTATGAAAATAAATTATATTTTAAATTTATTTTTAAAGTTATTTAGAGTTATTGCAGATTGTATTTAATTTTTAGTAGTAAAAGTTGCTGAAAAATTATATTCAATGCATTTTTTACCTCCCGCTACCCTAGGTAAGGGAGGTATAGGGATCGTGCTAAAAATCGGTTATAGAGAATAAGCACGTTTTGATGTCCCCAGGATCCGATTTTAACAATTTTATAATGATGTCTGTAGGTATGTATGTGTGTGTGTCTCTCTGTGTGTGTGTCTGTGTGTGTTTGTGTGTGTGTGTGTGTGTGTGTGTGTGTGTGTGTGTGTGTGTGTGTGTGTGGATCTCGTGGACACGATTACTCAAATACTATCAATCAGAAAAATTTGAAATTTTGTATATCAATTCTATACTAATGTGGGAAGAGCTCATTAGTTTTTAGTGTATATCGGATAACCGGAAGTATCATTTATACAAGCTTTTAAGAGCTTTCTTGTAAAAAATTCATTGAATATAATTTTTTAGTAACTTTTACCAATACAAATTGAATATAATGGCACAATCTTCAATTCTACGATAATAGCATTTAGTAAATAACTTGGAATAACTTTATATTATATTATAAAATAATTTATTTTTGTACATCACTTTGCCTCTGCGTCAAACAAAAACAATACTTTAATAACAAATTTGACATATTTAAACAAATGTCACTGTCACGCAGCAATTTTCATTAAAATTAATAATGAAACCGTGTTAAGAAGAATTTAGTAGTTTAAATATGATTCTAATAAAATTAAGGTTTGTAAAAATAATATATTTTCCATCATACATAAATATTAGATATACAGGATAATTCGATTTAAATTTGATGTTTGCAGCATTATATATCAAACAGCTCTCAATAAGAACGTGATTTCAAAGTGTCAAATAATAGTTTGCAACTACACATTTACGAAATGGATAATGTACGGCGAAGAATTTACACAGATTGCGTTTTAGAGCATAAGGAAGTTGGTGATGATTTTGACAATAATGTGTGTGACGATTTTTCCTTAAAATATATTAATGATCCAAAAGTTCGCAAAGTTGGTATTTAAAACTCTTACATAATTTGAAACAACATATTAGATTTTGACTATATATGATAAACCGGATGTAGTACTTAATTTGAAGCTCTAACAGATTTTTCAGGAAAAACAATAAAATATAATCCAAAATTTCGTATTACAAACTTTTCTATTTATTGGAACAACAAAGTAGAGTTTGTTTACAAACGATCAATCGGAAGTGAAACTTTACTTAAAGCTCATTGCTATTTTAAATATGGAATTGGCGGGAGGTCATGTGCTGGCCACATCAGATTTTTTTTTTCAAGAAAAACTGTTAATGTTTATATAAGTGATACTTCCGGTTATCCGATATACAGTAAAAGCTAATGAGCTCTTCCCACATTAGTATAGAATGGGTATACAAAATTTCAAATCATTGTAAAAATGTTAAAATCTGGTTCTGGGGACATCAAAACGTGCTTATTCACTAAAATTGCTATATGCGATTTTTAGCACGGTCCCTATATCTCCCGTACCTAGGGTAGCGGGAAGTAAAAAGTAACTTGTCCTCTTTTTGCACGAAGATCTTCAATTCCAATAATTAATAATCCGCATTAAAAATCAATATATAGGACAACAAATTGAATTTATCCATTATGTAGAATTAAGTAGTAAAAACTCCTCTTAGAACCCTCAGACACAAGAGTCATAAAATTGGATTTATCCGTAGCTTTGCATTTTACGGTATTTTATTACACAATCTCGCCCGCCGTCTCTTCAACTATTGCACCAAAGTCGGTGACCCCGCCGCAACAAGCGACAATTAAAACTGCGACCTCACCCAACAAATTATTTTGTTTTTACATCTGATTGTTAATTTAAATGTTATATGGTGATTTTGTCATACGTTAAATAAATATATAATTCACGTAGCTAATAGCATATTGGCAAGGAGAATAAATAAATACGTATAATATATGCAATTATGCTTCAATTCAATTTATGCTTCATTAAAATTATACATACAAATATACATCAGTGTCCTCAAATCTTTCATATTCATTAATTGTGGCCTGGAACAGTACAGACTAACGTAATTCTAGTTGTTATTCTATAAAGTAGTTAATTTTATTTAAATTTTCAATATTTCGTTACATGTTTTGTAACTTCGACATATTTCTCTTCCTAACATACCTGGCTTAACTTGGATTTTCTTTCGTCTTCCCAAAAATTCTCATAGGTTACTAGATACTGGGGGAAAAATGAATTTGGACAATTTTTTCGTATTGAAATTATTTCTAATCTAAACAATCAGTAATCAAAAAAAACTATTAAAATCCCTAAAGTCACATACATATTTCGGTTCCCGCTAAAAACAACCTCAATTACATTTCATCCTCCTGGCACATGGAGGAAAAGTTTTCTCTAAAACATTATTCTTAATTATTTATTATTATTTTACACTACATTATTTAACTTAACCACCCGACGGTGAGTACATATATTTCTGATAATCTTCTTGTGGTTCTTACACTTACTTTACCTTAACTTAATATATTATGTATATCTATAAAATTGTTTATCGTAAATTGCATTTTAGCTGTGGCCTGATGATGGCATTTTGAAAAAAGCCGAAATCGATCGCCTCTAAGGATTTTTTAAATAAATAAAAAATACCAGATTGCTTACACACTTTCTACCTTTCAATTAACCATGCATTCTGAACTGGAGAATTTAAAAAAATTATTGGAAAGAAAATTAGCAGTTAAAATAACATTAAAACCTGTTAAAACGATCAGACAACTTTATAGCAAATTAAAAGATAAATACGATATTTCTGAAAATAAGGATGTAGTTTATCAAATTCTATGTAATTGCTGTGGCAAAGCTTATATTGGGCAAACGAAAAGATTTCTTAAAACAAGAATATCAGAGCATAAAAGAAGTACTAACAAACACCTGACAAATGGAAATTGTGCTTTGGCCCAGCATTGCATAGAGTTTGATCATACATTTGATTTTGATAGGGTCAAAATTTTGGACAGGGAAAGCAATTTATCTAAAAGACTTTTTTTGGAAATGGTACATATTCAAAATAATAGTAATAATGTTAATTTCAGAACGGACATTCAAAATTTTAGTAGTATTTATAACAGAATATGTAAATTAAATAAATAAAATCAAAGCCCATTTAGCTACTATTTTTCATATATATAAATTTAATAAATTTTTTGTTGTTGCCATCGTTACATATTTTAATGACATTTACAAACATTTAAAAAAAAAAAAAAAAACATTTCCCTTTCCTATATGACATTTTTCCGTTTCCTGTTGTAATTTTTTGTAAGTATTATAGTTACCCTTTATGTATTTGATTATTGTATTTTATATATTTATTGTAGTGTCCTGATGAAGGAAAAATAGTTTCCGAAACGTAGACAAGAAAATAAAACATTTACATTATATGACTGAATTTCCTATTTATTTAAATATATATTCATAAAGTATATACAGTCGTTTATAAAAATATATATATATTTAATTCACAATTACGGATTTTTATTGTCTATCCAGTGGATTACGAAAATAATTTTTCTATCGGTAAATTTTCTAGATATAACACAAACGTACATTTTATAAATGCAACCCATATTTGACTTTCACTTTAAAAATATACTTTTTACCTTCTGTCACCTTTAGGTAAGGAAGGTAGGTATTGTCTTTGGTCAAAAAATTCGTTGGTGAGTTTTTACTGAATAAGCACATTTGATGGTTATTAAAATACGAATTTACTATTTTTAAGATGATTTCTGTATGTGTGTCTGTGTGTGTGTGTGTGTGTGTGTGTGTGTGTGTGTGTGTGTGTGTGTGTGTGTGTGTGTGTGTGTATGTATCCGTGTGTGACAAATTTTTGTCCGCCGATAACTCCAATACTACATAATTAATAAGAATAAAGTGAACACTTTTCTTGATTTGCACTAATTTATGTAAATGTTACAATTGTTTCGACTTTTCAGTCATCATCAGACGTGTGTACAGAGAAAGTTTATGTACAGTTATACAGTGTGTCCCATTTAGAGGTGCCACCATTGGGATCTCGAGAACTATAATAGATACGATGTCGTTTAAATGGAACTTTTTGTGCGCCTTTGGGAGGCCATCTCAGATGTGCTTTTGTTTTTCCAAAAATTCTCATAGGGCACTAAATAATGACGAAAAACTGAATATTGTTGATTTTTTCTTTTTCAAATAATGTCTAAACTATTAGTAATTAAGAAAAACATTTCAAATATAAAAGATAGATATTTTTATTAGCTAACCAGTGGCGTATGAAATATTTTTATATCCGTAAATTTTCGAGATATAACACAAACTTATATTTTTTTAAATAGAACCCATATCTGATTTCAGTCTCAAAAAAATCATTATTTTTTTGTCTTTTCAATGATGTAAGGGTTATTATATTTTATATTTGTTTTGCTCCTAAAATTTAATTTTTCTCTTTATTTTCCTGAACTTTCTTATTATTTCCCAAAAAAACATTATTATTTTTATTAATTATATTGTATTTGATCGAAATAATTTGTTTTATGCCTTTATTACTTAATATTTTCATTCTAGACTCATAATTACAAACTACACTAATGTGCCAAGGGCGACCAGATACAAAATATTATAAAAATTAGTTTGATAAGAGTTTTGAGCAAAATTTTCTAACGAAATAAATTACTTAAATACAAGGAGTATTTCTAAATAGAAATCTACCAATATTTTTAAAATAATTATAAATTTAATACAAAATAAGGAAAAAATAATAAATTTGAAGGCAAAACAAATATAAAACATAATAACACTTACATCGTTGAAAAGAGGAAAAAATAATGATTTTTTTTAGACTAAAATCAGATATGGGTTCTATTTAAAAAAATATAAGTTTGTGTTATATCTCGAAAATTTACGGATATAAAAATTTATTTCGTACGCCACTGGTTAGTTAATAAAAATATCTATCTTTTGTATTTGAAACGTTTTTCTCAATTACTAATAGTTTAGAAGTTATTTGAAAAATAAAAAATCAACAATATTCAGTTTTTCGTCATTATCTAGTGCCCTATGAGAATTTTTGGAAAAAGAAAAGCACATCTGAGATGGACTCCCAAAGGTGCACAAAAAGTTCCATTTAACCGACATCGTATCTCCTATAGTTCTCGAGATCCCAATGGTGGCACCTCTAAATGGGACACACTGTAGATCACGTGAGTGTAACGGTCAATTTGTGGCGGCAAATACAAACTACATATTGAGGAGAGGTGAATAGCTTACTTCTACTTTGTCGTTACAGATGTTTTTCCCCGTGATAACGGCTTTCCTAATCTCTAAGATTTCGAGAAGGTTCATTAGATAACAAATTCAATTACAAAATCTATAGAAAACCTACATTTTCTGATTCTATTATTCCTAATGATTCTAATCAACCTTTTTATTAAAAAATCTACTCTCCATAGTATGATCCATAGACTATTGACAATCCCACTCAATCAAGTAGATTAGTAAATTAAAATTATTAACCTTTTTGAGTAGGCGCTAGTTGATTTATCTAATTAAAAATTTTTCGGCTCAATTTAATTCAGATTCACAGTATTCAACTAGTACTGCTGTTGACTGTTTTAGACTGTGAGTCAGGGTTCATATGCTGTAAGGTAAAAAATACCGCTTTATGATTTACCTATAGAAAGAAATAGAAAGTAGTAATATTAGTGTGTAATTAGTAAATTTTTAATTATTGTATTGTCAAGTTATTGTTAATTCATATTATTTATTGTTTAAATAATTAATAACTTTTGTTATAAATTAGTGACATGTTTATTTATAAACATTTTACTTACAGTTAATTAAATAATAAATCAATACAATATTCAAAATACATTTATTTTGCTTTGGAATTTAGATTAAAATAGACAAACGAATACGTCTTATATTAGATTGCCAACTAGGTGCCTACTCGAACACAATCTTATGCGAAGTAAGATGTATTGGTGACCATATAGCTTCTCACTTCCTATTCGAGAAGTAAGAGTACTAAAGCAACAAATGTTACATACAAATATTATGTTCGTCAAAGTAAAGTGCTCTTTCATCGTTTTTATTCACTTAATGTACCTTTTCATATATTCTTTTTTTTCGGTCATTCGGGATTAAGAATTCTATGTATATTTACGTAATACCGTTATACATATAATGAATGAGTTCGCTGAATAAGTAAATCAAGTTAGCCCACCCTTTTATAAATTATACTAAAAAAAAAATATTACCAATAATTGCGCTCTACGCACTTATATGCACAACAATTATTTTTATTTGCACTCTTTTTTTCTTTTATATTGTAGCGAGATTGTAAAATTATCTTTTATGTTAACGCCTGCTCATTTTTCATAGAATATTTGCATATTTTCGCTTCCAAATTTTTAATGTAATCTAACCTAATGCATGAAACTCACACCCGCAAGTTTTGTACGGTTAGGAGCAAAAAAAAAAAATATGTGGCGCACATAAGCGTTATTATTGTTATTATTTTTTGAAGAAAAAATAACGTGTTGAGTACAACTTTACTTAACCTTGCTGAATAATATTTGTATTCAACTAAGTGTTTTCATTATGAATATTTTATTTCACGTCTGTCAAATATCTACTCCTGCTTCTACGTTAACATTCCGACGTCATTCACATTAAAGTGAATGTAATTGCGTTACGACAAATGAATCAATGACTACGATAATGAAATATGACAACTACTCAACACCAATCTAAAATAACATAGTGGTTAATAAATTTATGATATCGTGTTTCAAATGACATATAGTTAAACCAATTTATATTCGTCCTATTAGTAAATGTTTGATAACACAAAATGAAATTAGCAGTTAAAATGCTATTGATCAAAATTTACCCAATTTGAAAAGCAATGAGCTTTGAACATCAACACTATATTCAATTTGAATCGGGGAATCCCTCCATGTAGTTACAGTTACATTTATCCGAAATTGTGAAAACCAACTATTGTCGTGTTAATTATTCAAATGAAATTTGTGTCAGTGGTATCGGCTACTAATACATTGGGTTAGCATATCAAAACGAACAATGAAATGCTATTCACTTTATCAACTTTGCGAAAAATGATAAAACAATATCAACAATAGTAAAGCCTTTTAAAATTAAATTTTATATTGGTATACGAGAATCAACAATTAAATTAAATCAACATGAAAATAGGCCATAGTGTATTGTTTTATTCAATTTCATACTATTCTTTGGATTAATATCAAAGTACACATCACGAAAATAATAACTATTATGCTATGAATATGATACACAGTACATTTTCAGAAAATATGAAATTAATATTTTTGAAAAAACTGCACTACCTACATAATTATTTTGTTACATGCAACGAGTATATTCTATTTGTTTTCAAATAGATTTGTGAAGAGTAGGTAGGCACTGAGTATATTTTGCATGAGTTAATTTTGTTTTATAATAATATATTTATAATGGCATCTAACTAGAGTAGAAGTGGATAATACCGTACACACTTTATTATATTCTATAATTTTTCTAAAATTTGTGAGTCAAAATCATACATGAAAAATTGGGATTTCCACGATTTTTTACCTCTTGCTACCCTTGGTAAGGGAGGTATAGGAAGCGTGCTAAAAATCGCATATCGAGATTTTAATAAATGACCACGTTTTAAGGTCCCTAGAATCCAATTTTAACATTTTCACGATGATATATATATATATATATATATATATATATATATATATATATATATACAGGGTGTAACACGTACACCGACCACTGTCATTATTACCTTTGTTATTATAGTTACAAAAAAATACTATAGAACAAAGTTGTAGGGAACGAAGGGGGACATTCTTTCAGAGAAGAAAATATTTTTTTAAACCAGTGGTTCTCAAGTTACAACACAAAGTTATATTTTTTCAAATGGGATTCTACATATTTTTTATGCCTATTCAATAGCATATTTTTTTCTGAATTCAACCATGTATTATTTTTATATCCTTACATAATAAAAATATTGAAAAAAATGCGATTGAAATTTTAATAAATTTTTATTTTTAATATAATTGTACAGTAGGCTATGGATGAAAAACAATAACAAAAGAACAAAATATAGCTGCTGTCAAATAATAATTAGCGTACTAATTGTTGTAAATTGTTATTCTTTGTGTTTTGAGATTATTTTGTGACAATATGGCTGATGTTTATACAAATGAAGATTTGTATCGTTTATTATTAATTTATGGTGAGTGTAATGAAAATGCCATACAAGCGTGCTACTTCTTCTGTTTTAAATAGAATAGAATTATGCTTAGAAAATAATGGAAATAGAACATTATTTATAAGGAGTAATTAACAATTATTAATTTTCAATTTAAATTTATCACTCTTGTTTCTCATCCATGGCTTACTGTACAATAATATTAAAAATAAAAATTTATTTAAATTTCAGTCGCATTTTTTTCAATATTTTTATTATGTAAGGATATAAAACTAATACATGGTTAAATTCAGAAAAAAATATGCTATCGAATAGGTATAAAAAATATGTAGAATCCCATTTGAAAAAATATAACTTTGTGTTGTAACTTGAGAACCACTGACTTAAAATTTTTTTTTCTTCTCTGAAAGGATGTCCCATTTAGTCCCCTACAACTTTGTTCTATAGTATTTTTTTTGTAACTATAATAATAAAGGTAGTAATGGAGGTGGTCGGTGTACGTGTTACACCCTGTATATATATATATATATATATATATATATATATATATATATATATATATATATACCGGGAGTTTATTTTATCAGTAAACATAGGGTGTATCATTGTCATAGTTACGGTATGAATGTTTGACAGCAATGTATTAAAGCGTTTATTTTATGAGTAAACATAGGCGTTTAACATGGGAACCAGTTTTTTGTAAATACAAAGTGTCCGGCTAAAAATCTAGCCATGCTATTGAACATGATAATAGTACATTACATCTTGTACCTTATTTAATATTAATTACTTTAATAATATTGCAAAAATTGCAATATATTACAAAAATTGTCAAAGAAATAATTGTTTCACTTTTTTATTATGCAATATGAAAAAATTTCCGAATGTCTCCGTGGTGCAGTGGTCATAATACTAGCGTCCGAAATTTTTGGTTGGGGTTCGATTCCCCATTGGGGTAATTATTTTATTTTTTTTACATAAAAATTGTTGAACTTTTAAAAATCAGTTTATATTTCCATATTACAATCATTTGAAAATAATAATAACATTGTAATAAATAAAGAGAAAATGATTGAGAATAATTGATTACAATAATCAAAATATTGATGTAATAACAATGCATTGTATTTTATTTGATAAATACAGTAAAGACATAATATTTGCACAAATTTATTATATTTCACTTATTTTTATTAATATCAAAGGAAATACAATGCATTGTTATTGCATCATATTTTGATTATTGTAATCAATTATTCTCAATTATTTTCTCTTTATTTATTACAATGTTATTATTATTTTTAAATGATTGTAATATGGAAATATAAACTGATTTTTAAAAGTTCAACAATTTTTATGTAAAAAAAATAAAATAATTACCCCAATGGGGAATCGAACCCCAACCAAAAATTTCAGACGCTAGTGTTATGACCACTGCGCCACGGAGACATTTGTAAATATTTTCATATTGCATAATAAAAAACTGAAACAATTATTTATTTCACAATTTTTGTAACTTATTGCAATTTTTGCAATATTATTAAAGTAATTAATATTAAATAATATACAAGATGTAATATACTATTATCATGTTCAATAACATACTTTGATTATTTGACGGGCACTTTGTATTTACAAAATACAGCTTCCCATGTTAAACGCCTATGTTTACTCATAAAATAAACGCTTCAATACATTGCTGTCAAACATTCATACCGTAACTATGGCAATGATATACCCTATGTTTACTGATAAAATAAACTCCCGGTATATATATATATATATATATATATATATATATATATATAAATAAATATCATTCAGAAAATTCTAAAATCTTGTATTTCTACCCTATTCTAATATGGAAAGATACCATTAGATTTTGGTGTAAATCGGATAACCGGATATGACACTTTACCTGAAGCTCATAATGGTTTTTCTTCAAAAAAATACCATTAAATGCCATTTTTTCGCAATTTATGTCATTATAAAAATTAAAGATTATTGAATTTTCTACAGGAATACTTTAATACTTTTTATATATATTTCACAGATAAATTTAAAAATCATTTTCTTTATAAATCCCGAAGCCTAAGATAAACACAATTCCTTTGTTACACAGTTCATATTTCAAATGAATGTAACTGACAGGTAAATATCACTGTCAAAAAAATAATCACTTCAAATTAATAACAGTGACATTTTAAAAAGAAAATAGTAAATAAAGCAATAGTTATAGTCAATGGAACATAATAGTTTGCAGCATTAGTAAAAACGTAGATATGTATTTAATTAATAAAAATTAAATAGCGGGAGGTTTTGTGTTCGCCACATCAGACTTTTTATTTTTACATATATTAGTCCAAAATGCGTATGCATATGAATTTGTCGATTATTTGACTTATGATGTCACAGTACGATTCTTATGTTTTTAATTTAAAATTGATATATGTATGTATTAGACAGATACAATAATAATTTTTAAAACAACATAGCATTTGAAATCTCCATTATAGATTTATAGTTTGAAAATTAATAATATTCGGTAAATTACTATTTACTGAAAGTAATATATATATATATATATATATATATATATATATATATATATGTATCTTTTCTAAAACCATTTTCAAACTCACAGAACCAGAGTGCTTTAGTTACGTATTATAGAACATAATGGGAAAGTACTTGCGATCACAAAAAATATTTCAATTGAATTGTTGCATTCTGTGTGGTAAAGAGAAATAGGAAAAAGAAAATAAAAAGGATTTTTCTATTTACAAGTACATTGGTTAGGACATTCCAACAAATAAAACAAATTTAGTGGTGTTAAACAAGCACATATCAAGCTGAAATCCACAAAGTATTCAACCCTTGGAGCCAGTAAACCACGAGCAAGAGCGAACAGAACTCTTAAATCAGCAACAAAGAGTAGAGCTGTTGTGCATTTACGCAAACACGCAACAACTTGGAATATAAATGCGAAGGCGTTACTTCACGGCTCGCACCATTTACAATAAACTCAGGGACATTTTTCCCTTGGACGATTTCTCCTTAGAGTCGATCTGGCCGCTGTAATTGAAATGGAAATCGTTATTCTTGGTGGGCATGCCGCCATAAAATATTATGTTTGCGGGCGGCGCAGCGAAGATGCGTTGATGCCATAGCTTTACCAGGCACCCGTTACCCAGTACCCGCTACCGGATTGGAATATAAGATGTTGTGGCTACGGACCGGTATATAGCACGATGTATTACTACCGTTTCATTGCGGCGGCGGAAATGTATGTAAGCGGTTGCCTTACGTATTCCCAGCTTTATTAGCTTTCGTTTATGGGATGGTATTCCAATTGATAAGTGGGTTCTGAGTTGATGAGTTTTTTTTAAATAAGATAAGTTAAAAAAAGTTCATATCGTGCAAGAAATTACGTAATACGATTAGATATAGGTGTTGAAGAGCGCTCTGAAAAATTTGCTGTCTATATATATATAGGGTATCTCTTAAGTAGACGGCCATGGCTTAACCACAGATTCCTGAGGCTAAAATAAGACGATTTAACCAAACTTGCTTCTACCGGAAAGTATACCATTTAGCCAGTATTCTCCTTCAAAGTTCTTCGAAAAAAAAAATATTTTTGCTTATGAAAACAGGACGCTTTATTCGATTTGGATGAAATTTGGTATGACAGTTTATTTGGTTATAAGTCATCTTTTAAGATGATACTTGCTATTATTAGTGAACTACTAGTGTATGAAACTTAGGTGTCCCAACATTAATTAGACCGTAACTTTTTAATGTCCCCGCCGATAACGTAAAATTATTTTTTTTCAGAAAGACACTTTTAATAGTAAACTTTTCTCTTTCTGTTTAAATTTAATCTAGCATCTTAAAAATAAACTCTCATTAAAAAGAATGATTTAAACTGATTGTATTAAAATGTTTGTTGATAATATAATTATAAATTTTTTAAACAAACATTTTAAATCAACAGTCAACACAAAACTTTCTTTCTAATGTTTTTATGTTTGTTCAATTTATATAATTGTTGATATTTTTTAAACAAACGTAAAAATTGAAGTATCATAGAAATTAAGTAGCATTTATATGAATGAATTAAATTGACTCCTTATTTTCACGACACATGAATTAAAACGATTGTTTATTTCTGTGATACTTGAATTAAATTGTTTGTTTAATTCTACGATACCTGATTTAATATGATTGTTGATAATTTTATAACAATCAATTTAAAAGGCACTGTCATATGAATTCATGTATCGTAAAAAGAAACTCTTATAAAAATGAAAGATGTAAATTGATTGTTGCATTAAAATGTTTGTTGCTAATATAATTACAAAATTTTCTAACATTTTAAATCATCAGTCAATACAAAACTATCTTTTCAATAATTATTTCATTCTGTATTAATTGAATTTATATGATTGTTCTCATTTTCACCTGCGTTACTTCCGTAGAATACACGTTACCTACTTCAAAAAACTCCAGTTAAGTCAAAAATTAGATTATTAATGTAAATCTTCGCAAATATAATAATGTCAATTGGCATAACTTCACAAAAACTAATTGTGCGTCTATATACCATTTACAATAGTGAGAGAATATGGAAAAATGTTGCAGCCAGAGACACGTAATTCTATTGCTCGGATTGGCATAATTTTCGAGCCTAACCAATAGAACCACTGTCTCTGCTCCACAGTTAGTTCCTGATTCTCTCGCTATCATAAATGGATTATATTTTATATTTTTCTGTTTTCGGCTGCGAACATTTCTAATCCACACTAGTAAATTGTAAAAAAAAAACATATTACCAGAAATCTGTGATCATTTTTACTATAAAAAAATACGTTTACTGTAAAAAATTTATGTTATGTTAACTTTGTGAAAATTTATTTTTCTCAGCATACTTATCATAAAAATCTTTAAATTCTTTCGCCCACTGGAAATGTAAATAAAGTTTAAAAAGTTTTAAAATTCATTCTAGCTGAAGTCAGACTAGTATTACAATTCGTGATCGATGGCTCCTATTAGTCGCTCGTCGTCTTGTCTCGTTGAAATTTCAATTTCCAGTCGCTCGAAGTGCGAAGTGCAAATTCGATTTGCACAAAGGTGAAGCAACTACGGCGGTATTTGTGGCCTGATGGCTGTTGTCGAGGTGTCGCCGACACTGCTGCCATCTATTTGCGGTACGTTGCCCGATCCGACGCGATGCGACGATGTCACGGCGTCTCAGACTCATGTTGATAACAAGTGTTTGTTAAAATGTTTACCAACATTTCACACCCATTTGCTGTCAAATCTCCCGAGAGGAGGAAATATTGATGCAGACAATAATAAATTCTTTCTTGAGGTATTTTATCAACCAAATACACTGGTACTTGTCTCTTGTCTGATTCATTTAGTCGAAATAGAAATTTATGTTATAAGGATTTATTGCAATAATAAATTACATTTTATTGAGTACTTTTTCATTATTTCACGTTTATTTGATTTAAAATGAATTCAGAATTGCTTGTGCACTATTAATTCTATTCATTTGTGAAGCCGGTTTCATATTTTTTAAAAAGCATATTAAATGTGTTCAAAATTATCATAGAAAGAAAAATAAAAATTTGTTGTTATTTCCGTAAATATTTAATTAAAAACATTGGCCCGAAAAATAGTCATGAAAAACAATTCCTCAATCCTATAACGTTAAACTACATACAGCACGTCATTCATATCCAATAGGAAAACAGATTTTCTATCATCTACGTTATTTACATAAATAAAAGTAGGCGATAATTTGTTACATCTTAAGTTGTATGAATTTTGAAGTATCATTTGATTTCAGATCAAGTGACTTTTTAATTACATTTATGCACGGACGTATCATAACTTGACAATTATACACGAATTTCTTTGACATGAACGTCATTTTATAGCCCGCGGGCCTCATTGTAGCCTGGCGGGCTATAATGAAACGTCAAACCAAATTATAACCTACAATATAAACAATTTAAACAGGTAACATGAAAAGTTTTTATTACAAATCGAAAATTTTTATATTCTTTAATGAAAAATGAAAACTAATTTTGTGATATTTATATGGAAAGCACGGAGATACACAAAATAAAACTCAATTGACAGAACTAATAAACAAACAATAAACTGTTGTTTTCCGCTTTCATAGCAATACTAGATACTGGAAGTTCGAGGACAAATTCTTTCCGCTACAATTTATCTAACACTCATAATTTGAAAATTTTCGTCCGTGCATAAAGTTTTGTATGTACCACGAGCGTAACTTGCTTTTATGGCCTTTGACGTGTTTTTATCCCTCGGCTTACGCCTCGGGCTTAAAATCCCGCCGCAAGCCATCAAAGCCTCCTTACGCTCTTAATACATAAATAACTATTAATACATAATGGATATTTCGTGATAAGGTATTTAACATGTTTAACTTGTTTATAAGACATACAAAAATTCCTTTGGAACAAAATACTGTCTGAGTTTGACTTCAAAATATTAAAGAAAAAAAAAACCAAAGGTATCAAAACGACTGACTGGAATAGAGACTGTAAAAAAATAAATTTGCCTCCAAAGATAGATACACAGGGTATTAAAAAGCAAAGGTAACAATCTTTTAATACATATAGTATACTGTCCAAAATGAGTAAAAAAAGCTGGCGTACTTAAAAATGAAAATTACAACTTTAACATTATTATTCGAAATATAATATTTTATTTTGTTCATTACATTTAAAAGAGCATGAAACGGATCCCAAAGAGTGCGACCATAACAAAATTCACATTTTCGCCTATATTTAGGGAACTATGAATTTATTTTTCGAATAACGATGTATGCATCAATAAAATGATCTCTTAAGGCCGCATCCCGTATCCCATGATGAAAAATAACAACATTAAGGTTGCTACTAATTAAGCAATGTTTGATTGAGTTATTATTCCATAATATTAAATTGTTGTAAGGATATAGGATACTTGATTTCTAAAGGTTAAATAAGATTTTAGGGATTCTAGAATGATTACTCCGAGACTATTCGGCGAACGGTTTGACGCACCTTGGACAGCGTTCCCACTTACTGCCTCATACTGTTGCGGTTGCCTCATTCGCGTTCGTGCTGAAATGTGTACCCGAACCCGCCCTAAAACAAGGTTTAAGAATAAATATGGGGATAATTTACTTCAACTTACCCTAACCCAACTTATGATTATTACTTTAGCTTTTTGACTTTCTGCGCATTAACTAGTGATTTTTGTCCCAGTAATACATGTGTACAAACGAGTTACCCTTAAAAGTTGGTTGAAACAAAAAAAGTTTAGTTTTATGAAACTAAACTAAACACAGTGAGATGCCATTATTTCGAGCAATATTGCTTATATATTTCTTGCCGTTGGATACGTATTGAATTCGTATAATTCTCGAGATCCTAAAGCGTGGCACGTAAATTGGGACATGTCTGTTTAATGAACAGTATAGTATCATAGATATTTATACACCAAGTGAGCCCGTAAGGGCGAGTGAGTTAAATTCTTCGAGTGAGTAAACATTCTTAGCTCATGTGGTTTATACAAATTTTGAAGACAAGAAAAAAGAAAAGCACTGAAAGTTGGTTTGACGAGGTGTGTAGAAATGCACTAAGAAGAAAAAGTGTAGCACAAAATAATTTAAATCAAAACAATAGTGAAGAAAATTCTAGAATTATTACTCCGAGACTATTCGACGAACGGTTTGACGCACCTTGGACAGCGTTCCCAATTACTGCCTCATATTGTTGCGGTTGCCTCATTCGCGTTCGTGCTAAAATGTGTACCCGAACCCGCCCTAAAACAAGGTTTAAGAATAAATGTAGAGATAATTTACTTCAACTTACCATAACCCAATTTATGATTATTACTTTAGCTTTTTGACTTTCTGCGCATTAACTAGTGATTTTTGTCCCAGTAATACATGTGTACAAATGAGTTGCCCTTAAAAGTTGGTTGAAACAAAAAAAGTGTAGTTTTATTCAACTAAACTAAACACAGTGAGATGCCATTATTTCGAGCAATATTGCTTATATATTTCTTGCCGTTGGATACGTTTTGTATAATTCTCGAGATCATAAAGCGTGGCACGTAAATTGGGACATGTCTGTTTAATGAACAGTATAGTATCATAGATATTTATACACCAAGTGAGCCCGAAAGGGCGAGTGAGTTAAATTCTTCGAGTGAGTAAACATTCTTAGCTCACGTGGTTTTGTGACAAGCGGCATATTTAGTTATTAGTGGGTCTCAGGCGGCATATTTATTTATTAGTGGGTCTGGAAAAATGTCTTCGAAAATGTCAATGTTCAGAAAACCTTTGAAATTTTGTTAATGTGCGACAGTTGTAAAGTTTTATTATCCGTTGTCCAAATTTTAAGATCAGGCTTCCAAATTGGTCACGTATTAAGCCGTAAATTCAACCCTGAAAAAGTTTGGCGCGCATTCCAGGCAGATGAGTCAGTTTTTTACGCTACGTTTCCACTTATCCCGACTAAACTTTCTCAGTATTGAATTCTCCAATAGGAGGATTGAAAAACGCCCACTCCACAAAACTAGTGGGGATGATATTTTCGAAGACAGAGTATTTTTCAAAAATTTAAAGACATTCGTTAACTTGTGAAGAAGAAAAGTTCGTTTTGAAGTGCCAGATTCGTGTGCCGAGTGTCCGCTCCTGATCTAAAATGTTTGGTAAGTCCAAACTTAGAATTAATTAGCGTTAGTTATTGTTATATTTTTGTGTACGTCATTCCATTGATAAAGGCTAAATTGTCGATTTCATTTAGAAATTTTCCCTTGAATTGTTTTACTATATGTTAGCCATCTGTTGGTCTTCTGTTTAATTTCAGATCTGTAACTTTTATTTTCATATTTCTTTGTAATTTAATTCTATTTTATTTAATATATTTAATTTGTCTACTATTGTCTTTGATTAATTCGCCTTGACCTCGGAACGTAAGAAAGTATAAATTTTAATAATCCTTTCTCAAGTTTTATTTAAATAAAAATCCGGTTTGGTTATTTACCATTTAAAAATAACCTGGTGGTAGCGCTTCATCATTTTATTGATATATTTTATCCTGGTGCCGGATCTGTTCTGTCACAGTTTATACAATATTTTATTAAATTTTGACGAAATAATAATAAAAATCATTATAATATTTAATTTTGACAAAATAAAAAACTAATCAATTAATAGACTGTGCATGACAATCGTCGATGATAGATGTCAAGTCATCTATTTAAAAAGCTTTATTGTCTGTCATGTATGTCGTAAAAAATAATGAAAATGGCTGATAATGTCTGATAAATAATGTGGTGTGTGTTTCGTTCTTGATGTTATTTTGCGTGAGTTAAAAATTTGTGAGAGTGATTTCAAAATTTTTAATTCACATGTGAATAAAATGTTACTTGTAGTTGTTGCTATGGAGTTAATAATGACAGTTTAAAACGTCAAAATTGAATAAAATATATTATTTAGATAGTTCGCCAGAGTCGAAAATCCTCATCTAATCCATAATATTTTAAAAATATAGATATCGTTGTAATACTCGTAGTAACGCATTTGTATTCTGTTGTAGGAGGAAAACTTCTCATTGTATATGCAGTCGGATGAGTATGGTTTCATATTATTCTTTTCCTTCTTGCTTATTTATTTTCGTTATGAATGGCATCTCTTGCCATTGTTTAACGGCTGCTGACCCAACGCCCCCTCCTCATGTATTATTTTTCAACGGGGCGTCACTTGCAGATCGTGTTTCAATATATTCGAATTTTTTATAGGAAAATAACTGAGAACGATGCTTCACACAAATGTAAATGCTGAGATAATATTTCTGTGATTCCTTTTTTCCTTCGCAGCACAATGAAATATCACGTTACACCTCGGAAAAAGTTTTGTAAGAAAATAACGATAGTTTTTATTTGAAAACGTGGAATGACTTTGCGCACCCATTGGGAGCACTTTATTTATTTACGTTGTTTTTTTTTTACCTTCCGTCACCTTTAGGTAAGGAAGGTATTGCCTTTGGTCAAAAAATTCGATAGTGAGTTTTTAATGAATAAGCAAGTTTTAAGATCCTTAGAATACGATTTTACTAGTTTTACGTTGATGTCCGTATGTGTGTGTGTGTGTGTGTCCGTGTGAGTGTCTGTGTGTGTGTATGTGTGTGTGTGTGTGTGTGACAAATTTTTCTCCGACAATAACTCCAAATCTACAATTCTAAAAATTATGATTCTTTCGTATTCTGCTTCTTTACCTCCATATGCAGAGCTGATTAGATTTTGGTTATAATTGGTCGACCGGAAGTTTTCTTATTTGAAGTTCTTAACAGTTTTTCTTGAAAAAACGCAGTTAATTATCATTTTTCGACATTTTATGTGATTATCAATATGAATGAATATCTTGTTCTCTATAAGGTTTGATTATACATTTTCCTTTATATTCAATAGATATAGAGTTATACAATTATAAAGAGATTAACTTTCAAAAATCAGTCAGCTTTGCTAAAATTATGGAAACAGCTGATATATTCAAAAAATTCTAATTTACAGATGTCAGTGTCAAGTGCAAAGTGCAAAATCAAAGATGGAAAGTATAGACTCAAAATGCCGGGGGTACGAGGGAGGCCAAAGAGAAGACGGAAGGACTGTGTAGCAGAAATTTTGGGAAAGGAAGAACTGTGTGAAGAAAATGCGTTGGATAAGAATGAGTAAAAGGGAGGGTAAGAAACAGCGACCCCTAATAAAATAGGAAAAACCTGAAGAAGAAAGAAGGAAGTGTTAAGTGCAATTTACACAGTGTATATTGATGTTATAATTTTATTGGATTTATAGAATCTTTTCAAAGGAACTTTTCGTATGGGATTTGTACAACATATATCGAATTGACGGAAGGTCTTGTGCTGGCCACAACAGATTTTTTTATTGTTGGAGTAACGATGATCGACTGGAATTTGATGTAGGAAAAAAGCAAATATTCAGAACTGCAGTCTGGAAGATTTTATTGATTTCGAACCAACATTTCGATCATAACTATGATCCTTTTCATGGTGATTTAACCCCGAAAAGGATTTTCGCACAGCTAATGCACGGGTCAATGACAACGCTTATAGGTGTAAATAAATTTGGTTCATGCTTTACCACTAGGAAGCGTACATTACTAAAAATTTGATGTCACATAATTTTAAATTCAGAGAAATGTTTAAAAAATAATATTTTGATGACCATATACATATATTTAAACTTGATTATTTTATTAAATTTCCCAGAAAAAAAGTAAGTAGGGACCAGAGTCCATATTAGTTACGCGTCTTCATAAAATATAAACAAATAAATATTAACAAATCATCATAATATTCCATATTTTTATAATACATCTCAAAACAAAAAAAAAGTTCAGATAAACATATATCTGGAAATGCCTAGTGTCAGACCTATAGTGATTTTAATATTTTATTTCTGTCATAATACAACTCATACTTTTAACATTACAATAAAATCATAGTGGCCGTTTACATTGAAAAACGGTCAATTATAAATTATGAAAAGTGTTCAAAATGTCCACCCTGAACTTCAATACAACATTCTAATCTTCATTTAATGGACTGACGAATACGTTCGAAAATTCCGAGTTTATTGCGAATTGTATTGCAGCTATTTATAATTCTTTGACGTAAGTCATCGATGTTATTGACTGCTGCTGAATAAACTAAACTTTTCAGATGATCCCAAAAATAAAAATCCAGAGGATTTAAAGCAGGTGACCCCGGAGGCCACCGTATAGCAGCCTCTCTACCAATCCACCTCACATGAACCACATTCTTTGTCTTTGCTAGTGGAGTATTTTTTAATAATTCTGGCAACACATTTTCTAGAAAATCTCTATAAATGTTTCCATTTAACCTTGCGGGCAAGAAATGTGGCCCAATAAGTTCATCACCAGTAATGCCTGCCCATACATTCACACTAAAATGATGTTGATGCATACTATGGAGAAAACCATGAGGATTTTCCTCGGACCAGAGATGTGTATGTGAAAATGTCTTATTTCATTCCTATTAAACCCGGCTTCGTCTGTAAATAGCACCAATGATGTGAAGTGAAGAGTAATTGCACATTATTGTAAAACCATTCACAATATTCTATTCGAAGTTGTAAATCATTTGTTAATAAATTGTGAACTCGCTGAACATGATAGGGATGCAATTGTTGCTCATTTAACATATTTCATACTTGTGAATTATAAACACGAAATGCAGAAGAAATTCTTCTTGTACTTGTAGAAAGATTTGATATATGCTATTCAAAATATCTTCTTCCATCTGTGGTGTTAAAACACTTCTAGGTCTTCCTTTGTCACCTGAATGAATTTTCAAGTTCCCAAATTCTCTTAGGCGACGATCAATTGACCCGAAGAATCTTCTGTATTGTATCCTCTGATTTGGAAAATTCTCCTCATACAAACGTCTAGCTTCTACCAAATCACCGTGAGCACGACCGAACATTAATAGTGGAATTCTGAAACCAGCGTTAAATAACGTTCGGCGTTAAGTAATGATAGCAAAGTTCACGTTTCAGCGTTAAAATAATAAATAATATAATAATAATAAATAAACCTACGTGTATTTTATGTTAAAAACATATTAGTCTAAAATATAATTTTTTGATAAAAATATTGACCAACACGGTTATTTCATATTTTAAAAAATAAAAGTATTTTACAAAAAATAGAATAAAACACGTAATAAATTAACTAGGAATTTAGAATATACAAGATTCGAGATTTGCGGAATTGTTTACATTTTCACAGAATACTGTTTTTAATATTATAAATAATATTAGCCAATGTGCAGTCAGTACATTTATGAAAGAAGTTACTTTTGCACTTGAAGTGGGAAACTACCTAAGACTGTTCAAAATATTTGTTCTAGTTATAAACGTTTATTAAATTTAGTATAGGAATCAGGAAACAACTATTTTTCTAATAAATGAATAATTTTCTGGATTTATTATTCCAATGGTGTATTGTTGTAATCAGTTACCTATATTCTTTGTTGCAATCAAACACAATTTTGTTTATACGAATTTCTTCTTTTAATTCATAATCAAATATGACTTTCCTTAGTAGTATTTATTGTTGTAATAAAACATAAATTATTATTACAATCAAACGATTTTATATTTTTTGCAAGTAACATAACATTGCTTTTCTTCACTTGACTTTTCGTCATAGGTTGATCCTCGGGTTCAGCAGTTATTTTCTATGTTACATTATTGTACCGATAATTTTAAATTTGATACTGTTATTTATGATTTGAATCCGGTAATTTAAAAATGTTACATTACAAGATTATGTTAACAATGTGTAATATATATTAATAATAATCATCCTACATATAACATGAATAACTATACTCACTGTTAATAAAATTCATTTTACAAGTATTTAAGCAGTACACTAGTACACAAAAAATATCAGGGTTATTTATACCATAAAACAAACAAGTAACCGACCGTTTCGTCGGTTAACGTTTCAATATTCCCAGCGTGAATTAACGCCGGCTGGTAGCGTTAACGTTAAGTAACGCTGAGTTTCAGAATACCACTGTAACGCGACATACAAAGCCTCGTCTAATTTAAGGTTGTATTTACCCTACGTTGTGTCTATATTAAATAAATAACCCGTACCACGTTCGTAATACAGAGTAGCTGTTAAAAATGTGGGAATCGGGTGGTAATTAAAGAATAATGTTCTCTCCAAAAAGCAGACAGAATATGTCAAGCTTTGTGCATTTATTGAAAATTAATTATGAAAGTAAATACCAAATAATATGAGAAATACAATTGGGTGCAACGGTTTGAACATTGTACTCTGCTGTGGAAGAGACCGTTCTAAGGCATTCGCCTTACGTACGAGGGAAACCAAAGCTAAAACATCGCACAGAGAGACATCCAGACACTATTTCAACAAATAATTTATAAGAAATTCAAAATAGTAACAATGACACGTTGTCCCAATAATTTAATATGATCAACATTGCAGATAGACAGTAATTGTATATCTATATTGAAAGCCAATTGCAATCGGAATTGTGTACGTGTAGGTGAGAGTGTAAGAGTGGTAAGCTCCGTTTCTCCGCGCTTACCGTGGCGCCACTTGCCGATTTTTGTATAGATAGCGTGGATTTAGCAACAATACCTGTGGTGATAGCGTGGTATTAGCAACACTATCCTGGGTTTGCAGCTGAGCCGCCTCACCCTGATGGCAGAATAACCAATGTAGCCGAATTTTTCGCCGGACGTGTGACTGAGTGTATTATGTAAGTTATACCAAAGTACACGTGGACTAGCCAGCGTTCAGTGCTAATACGGTACACATCTTGGGTTGGGTGCCTGCAAAGCAGCAGACTCGCAAAACTACGTTTGATTGGCAACCAATATCAGGTCTTGTATATAAAAATTAATTATATCCTTGTGACAACAACCAGACAAAAGGATAAATTGTTTATAACTTGTCCAAACTAAGTTCGCCGTGGACCCCAGACGTGCCTGGCTAGCCATAGCAGCTGAATGAGGCGAATTGGGGACCAAAGACATGCCTGGCATAGTCATAGTAGCTGAACGGGAGGAAAGTGAGAACCCAGACGAACCTGGCTAGCTATAGCAGTAGAATGGGGGACCGCAGACGTGCCTGATATGGCCATAGCAGCTGAACGGGGTGAAGGGGAAGCTCAGACGTGCCTGGCTAGCCATAGCATCTGAATGGGGGTAATGGGGGACCACAGACATGCCTGGCATAGCAGCTGAAGAGGGGGAAAGTAGGAATCCAGACGTACCTGGCTAGCTATAGCAGCTGAATAGGGGAAAATGGGGGACCCCAGACGTGCTTGATATGGCCATAGTAGCTGAACAGGAGGAAAGAGGAAACCCAGACGTGCCTAGCTAGCCATAGCAGCTGAATGTGTGGGAAGTGGTGGAGGTATGGAAAAGCGGTGTCGAGGAGAGACTTGGAGTCTTGTCAAAGCAGGATTCATGAGTTCAGCTCTCATATTTAAACCCAAATATTCCTCTTGTCTCCTTCCAAAAGTAGGATGTCACCGGTGTCGGTGGTTAGTGGGTGACTCATCAAAAATTCTAGAACAACATAAATTTCTTATTAACACTTCGCACACATGATCACCAGATCTCCGAACCAGCCCTATGACGCCAGCTCAAGTGGTCACATTGTTTCGTTTTAACGGCCGACCTTGTTCCTTTGTCTCCTATTGAAATAAACACAAAAAACACATGTGCAACAAATGTTTACGCAATGGCCATTGCAACTAAATAATAACTATATATTCTTTCTATAAACAATAATAATATTACCGTACTACAATAATAATAATAATAATAATAATAATAATAAAAATACACCGTATCGTCTCACCACAAGTGTCACAATCACCGTTAATTCACGTTAACGCTGAAAGTTAATTAACGCTGGGTTTCAGAATCCCTGTGTAAATGCATATCTGCTATTTCGGAAAAAGTGAAATTATTCATGATAAAATTGTGTTTGTAACAAACAATAACAATAATTATGATAAATAAGGAAAAACAAACATTTTTTTTCCATAGTAAAAGGCCACTATGATTTTATTGTAATGTTAAAAGTATAAGTTGTACAGGGTTGTCCAAAAAGATGTTACCACTTACATTTTAAATTTTCTTTTGTTGCACACTAGATATGGCCACCCGACTTAATTTGGAAGAGAGAAGGAAGATAACAGCTTGGATGGAAGTGTTTGGCTCACCCTCAATAGTAAGAAAAAAGTGCGCATAAATTTCGCAATCGACAGATAGTTAAACGGCTTGAAGGATCCTTATGAAACCATTGTTGTATTTTTTTTTTACTATTGAGGGTGATCCAAATACTGCTATCCAAGCTGCCACCTTCCTTTCCTCTTCCAAATTAAGTCGGGTGGCCATATCTAATCTACAACAAAAGAAAATTTAAAATTATGTAGTACCATACTCGTAAGTGGTAATATATTTTTGGATAACCCTGTATATGACAGAAATAAAACATCGGTATAGCTCTGAAAATAGGAATTTCCTCATATACAGAGACGTGCAAAAATTTTGAGCCACACATTTTTTATTTCTTTTAAAAGAATATTTATTTTTGTAATACATTTATATAGTATATAACTATTAGGAATGTTAATACCTTGTAATTAGTATAGTTAACATATTTTAAAATTTATATTCAATGTATTGTATATGTTTAAAACGAAATTGTTCGTTTCATAAATATTGCGCCACTTTGTAGCTGGCAGTTTATATACGTTATTTTATTGAATGTTTGCATCAGATTCCGCAACTAAATTAAATTTAGACTACTGTCTAATAAAATGTTAAAACGCACCCACGTTCAGTTACGAGAATTCGTAATAAAACTTTCTCGATAAGGTAAAGGTTCTTGAATAGAAAATCCTACCAGTGTCAGCCGAAGTAATTTGTCTCGAAGGCCTTAGGATGAAAAACATATTGGACATTTACCTAATTATTTAAAAAACTTTTAGAAGAAATAAAAAGGCGAGATTGGATTGAAGTCGACTAGTGAAAAGTATTATTTCCGAATGAATCAAAATTAGATTTTCTTGGAAATGATAATACGAAATATTTTCGGCAACCAACAAGTGCGATTCTAGATACCAAATCCCTACAGTTAGGCATGACAGAGAAAATGTTATTTTTGTTGTGAATGTTCTCAGGAATGTGCAGGTCTATTAGTCCCGATTAAAAGTACCATGGATGCTCTAATGTAAAGAGATATTTTAACAAAGCATATACTACTTTATGCAAGCAAAAATAAGCCACGGGGATGGGTTTTTCAAGGGGACAACGAACCTAAACTTTCTTCAAAACTAGTAAAGGAGTTTTTAAGTCAAAATAAGTCCGAATACTTGACTGGCCAAGCCAATCTCCGGATTTAAATCAACGAGGTTGAATTATGGAACTATTTGGAAAATGAATAGCAAAATTCAACGGTGAGCTACAGTCAGGGATGTGCATTTACGCGTAAAAATATATTTTTTACGTTTACGTGTAAAGTATGCGTAAAAAATGTGAAATAAGTAAAAAACGTAGATAATGTATAATTTTAGTTCTTCAAAACGACACTAGATGACTTGTTTATAAATGTCACATTACAGTAACTTTCCTTAATCCTATCATAAATATATTCTAAAACGACTGAAACTATGATGTTTATAAGAGACTGAAATTGTGGTAAAATATTAAAAAAAAAAAAAAAAATTTGAAGCTATTAATAAATTAACATAACATGCTTAAAATTTGTATAAAATTCATTTTTAATAACTTCGGAACTAATGATTTAAATCTATTTCAAATTATTTGAAACTATATGTTATTAATAATTAATAAATAGTAAATAAATTATAAACTTTTTTATTCAATGTCTAATTTTAAATTTCTTCAAATTTTATTACTTTACAAAACTGCCTAAAATTTACATGAAACATATAAAACATTTTAAAAATAGAATATAATATGCTTTAAATTTACGTATTTGTTCAAAGTTTGACGTTTGAGGTTATGTCTCAGGAATACATTTCCCTACTAATCTGATTGTTGATAGTTTGAAGGTACCTAATTGTTTGTCTGAATCAAAGAAACATGTTGATGTCACGTGGACTGCTTGTTCTGGAATATTCATTACAGTGTAAAAGAAAATATCTTTATAAAAAAAATATACTCATGGTAATTATATTTTACATTATCTACGTAAAAAATTCTCAAATATTGTCAATGTAAAAAATAATTTTTTACCCGTAAAAAATAACGTATAATACGTGACGTATTTTACGTGCCTATCCCTGGCTACAGTTCAAAAAGATTGTACCATTTTTTTTACTACTTTTAGAGTATACATATAATAATAATAATAATAATAATAATAATAATAATAATATTTATTTTATTGAGTAAAAAAATCTCAAAGGCGAGGTTCAGCCAAGGCTGTTCTTCCACCTAACCAGCATATTACAAAGAAAAACATAAGTAAACAAACAAAAATATGAAAAATATATATCAATAAACAGATGCATATATACATAAGTACTAAAATAGTACCTACCTATACATATTAAATAGAAAAATACAAAAAAATAAATACAAATGTTTGCATATACATTACCTATTAATTACAGATACAAGTTTTGTACATGTTTTTTAAATGTACTGTATGACAGAGATTTCCAATCATGTGGAATATTATTGTACAGTGTTGGAGCTAAGTATGAAAACGAGCTTTTAAATTTAGTTTTTTTGAATGATGGTACTGTGTACAAGTCCTTGCCACGTAAATTATAGTTATCATTTTTGAAAACTAGTTTATCGTACAGATATTTAGGACACCCTGTAATTTTTATTTTGTGTGTAAGACAAATTAAAAGTATCTTCAGTCGATTATTAATAAAATTCAGACCAGCTAAAGCGCGATATATCTGGCGCAATACTTTTAAACATCATGAATTATTTTGTTATCAAATAAATTTATTTATGTAGTTTTAGGTTTATAATGTGAAAATATTTTATGCACAAAAACATATGTTTATAAAAATAACAGTTTCATTTCTTTATTACTTTTGCAATACATATATGATATAGTGTAAAAATGTGAGTGGCTCATAACTTTTGCATGTAACTGTATGTTTATATGAACTTTTTTTTATTGTTTTGAGATGTATTATCCACCTTTAAATCCGTGATCTCTATTTTTTGAACTCGCTGTATAATATTTTAAAGTGGTTTTGGTTTAAATTTCGTAAGTAAATTTTTGCTATTAATTATACTTTTTTGGTTTTATAATTTTTCCTGAATAAGAAAAATTTAATTAAAAGTTTGTAGTAATATCAATTTTAAAAACTTGCATTGAAGTGATTGAAATGGAGTAGATTTTAATCAATTAAATAATATAAAATAGTTCGCAAGTTCAATTCCAATAAAAAGAATGAAACATGGAAAAAATGAATTTCATTTATAATCAAGAAATGTTTTAAGAGCGTGAATGATAATAAGAGATCGAAGTTTCAAGTAGCAATATCGCCTGAACCTCCAAGTGGAGAAATGACTTCAATTTTCTTTTTTTCTTGCGGTGCGACTCGATCTAAAGATTTTTAAATTGAAAAATATTGCAATTAGAGTGGAGTATGACAGTTTGAAATTCGTTCTTCTAAGTATGAAATGAAGTCCATATTACATCAGTCTAGAAAAGGATTTGAGAATTAGAGTTTAGAGTTTGCAAGAGGATTACATGATTACTACTGTGTGAACTGGGATTGTGATATTTCATTCTTTGCTTGAAGATGAATTCTGGTTGTCTTTGTGCTTACATAAGTCACGTTGTGAGATGGTTATCATTTAAATTTTACATTTCACTGTAAGTACGAAGATTTACTACGTTTGTAATTTTATTGTTACAGAAGATGTAGTGTAATTTGTATTTAAAAGAACATAACTAGACACTAATTAGCACTCTTGTTAACTTTGATTTTATAAATCCGTAATTATTTTCTTCTAATATTAAATGTCAGTTAACAAATACAATTCCATATTAAAATTAAATAGAATTCTAAGAAAACAAACATCAAAATAAATTTCATTGACATACATTCAATGCAAATTCCTAGCGTCAGTGGTGAAACATTAAAAGCACTACAGTCTATAGATCATTAAAGAAGATTAAAAAGAATGGGAATTTTATAGAATAAGCCGTGGAATAAGCAAACCTCGGTGGAGTAGCGGTAGCGCTATCGCTTAACGCTCCAAGGATTCCGGGTTCAAGTCCCGGGTAAGGCATGTATGTGTCGTGTGTATCTTTCATCATTTCATCTCCATCAGCAAATAATATAAAGTAAAACGTAACAAAGGTACCAGGTAATAACGCATCTTCATTTATACACAAAAATGTATCATAAAGCGTGTAACAATGAATAAAAATAAAAATAGAAATATGGAATAAGATGAAATAAAAAATAAAGGGTGATGAATCGGAACTGCTGACAGTGACGTGTGTGTGTGTGTGTGTGTGTGTGTGTGTGTGTGTGTGTGTGTGTGTGTTTCGTTGTCTAAATATTTTATGTATTTATAGAGGGCATATCAATCCGAAATAAGAAAATGACACCAAAAGTCGATTAAGAATTAAACTCATTTTAGCTTTAATAAGCGTGTTAGTATTTGCCATTCTTAGGGCCCTATTCTGGAACTCACCCGTTAATTTTTGAAAGCTAGTTAACCAATTCAGCGAATCAAGTAGATTCACATAAACAAAAACTTGATAATTTTTTTATTGTCAAATCAAAAAATTTAACCAGCCGTTAAAATTTAAGGTTGAGTTACAGAATAGGCCTTTTATTTCGTTACAGAAAAAAATATTGTTACATTAAAATTAAAATAAAAGGCAGTTACTTTTCCAGAGACTTTAGACGTGAGATATTATGATGAGTGTACAGGCACCTAAACTAATGACATGTATAATATTTGAACTGAAGATGCGGCAACCATCTAAACAATCTGATGTGGTCTGCAAATTACCTCCCGCCAAATCCATGTTTAAAGTATCGCTTCCGGTTGATGGTAATTTGTTGTTCCAATAAATAAAAAAGGCTGCAATACGAAATTTTGGGTTATTATTTTTCCTCGAAAATCTGCTAAGAGCTCCACATTAAGTACCACTTCCGGTTTATCATATATAGTCAAGATCAAATATGGTTTTTCAAATTATATATTAGTTTCAAAAACCAAACTTGAAAAGTTTTGGGCTATATTTTAATATATATTTTTAAGAAAATATATTCAGAACTTCCCGTAAAATACTACTTCCGGTTCATCGATTTTAGAAAAAAATCTAATTTATCATTCCCATTAATACAAATGTTTAAAATACCAAATTTAAAAGGTTTTGGTTTATATCATAATATATTTCTCATGAAAATCGTTTCAAATCTTCAAGTAAACCCTAATTCGTGCCTTTTTATTAAAAATTCACCCTCGAATTTTTGGACCGAAAACATTACCTCCCTTACCTACGCTACGGTGGGAGACAAAAATTTAAAAGCACAATCTGTACACAGTAAATACAGTTACCGCATCAAAACACATTGACACGTGTTTATGTAACTGGTTCAACCCACGTCACAAGTTTGTCAGCTGTTAAAATTTATTCATTTGTCAATATTATTTTGCATAAGCCACCTTGAATCGCGTGTTTCGTTCACTTGATTAATATCCTAAAGGAAGCGAGCGAAATGTGTCATTTGTGTTGGTAGTATCGCTTCAAGGCATCACGAGGAGCTTTTCAAACATCGTCAGGGTTGCCAACGTCGTTTGCCAAACTAAAATTCCCCTGCTAGCTCATAACCCCTACGCTTTATAAGTTAATATATTTAAGTAGGAATACATTTGCGTTTTACTTATAACCACTGTCTTATGAAAGCGGAACACGTGTTTTGCACAATGAAAGCTACTAGATCTTCTAACCTACAAGAGAATTTTATTGCTTGTAATATTACAGAAAAACCTGAAATTTGCATGAAAAAAATGGTAATTCTATTTTGTACATTTATTGTATGCTGCGGAATGAGCTTTACGTTATCCTTTACTTTTTATTCTTTGTTGCATGGTTTAAATGAAAATGTATATAAAAATTTGAACCTTCACCTTTCAATTTTATGCGCATTTTTGCAATTTTCGAAATATTTGTTATTCAAATAGAGGAAATACAAATGTAATATTGTGACTTCATTTGCTGCAATAAAACATTTTATACTTCATTAAACTTTTATTTCATTTTGTCTTTATAAATGTTTTGTTCAAAATGACCTCGTATTTCAAAATATTGAAAATATAATTTTATGAATGTGAATTTATTATTTGGTTGAAACTGCAGGAAGTTGTACTCTCCTATGAATGGAATAAAGTCTTTAGCATTCTATTCACTTTCATATGCAATAATCAAGAAAAATAGTCATAAGTGGCACTCTGACCTTCAAATTGGGTTTTTGCTACAGACATATTTTGGCGAATAATTTATAGATAATACAGATGCTCAGATTTTCCAAACATTCCTTAACATAACCTAAATTTAACCTAATGCACAAATCTCAAGCCCGCACAACTCAGGCCGAAGACGGCTTTATGCAGTTTTACTTGAAGCTCTTCAGTTGTTTTTGAAAAAAAACGCAATTACTTATATATCATTTTTGACAATTTAATTATAAATATTATATAACATTCTCCAAATGGTTTGACTGCATTTTCCCTTCATTTTCATATTTTCATAAATTCAAAATTAAAAAATTAATCTCCGGTTGCACCAACATTTTAAATGGGAATTAGTCAAATAATAAATTAATATCAAGATTTACATAACATGTTTTATAAAAAATGTAGACTTATACTTAGAATATAATTTTTGTTTAATTCTCAATTAAAATGTTGGTGCAATCGGAGTACAAGATTCATAAATTTTGCATCCTGTGTAACTATGTATGGGAGTAGCTAATTTGTTCAAATATTACTAACAGCTGTATGAACCCACAGATTTATTGATTTGTTATACCATAAGTTGCACTGCTAATTGTACAGACAATTAAATCAACTTATTGTAAAATTGCTCACAAATGTTTAAATATTGCAAATGATAGATGAATCGATCGGCAGATACTGTATAAAATTAAAACCCATTCCTTCGCGTCATTAGGAAAAGAATAGAAAATAAAATGATATAAGAATTCGTAATTTCTTCATAAATGTTATTCGCATACGAATTTATAAGAGGAACTAAGAATACTCGAAGATGTAGAATTACTTAAGAATATAATCTCAAGCCTACAAACACAAATTTAATAACCAAATAGTTTGAAAAGTAATCAGCCCAATTGTTGCGGTAGATATATAAATGCCCGGTTGCAGAAACGGAAACAAGAATTCTTTGATTAGTTAACGGATCATCATAACAAACAAATTCAACCCGATTTTTTACAGCATTGATTTAAATGTCATAAGACCAAGGAAACTAATTCGAATTTGTTCATTTGTTCAAGTGAATCGAATGTGCCCTCAGATACGATCAAGTTGTATTGCTTGAAATTTCTCTACATTTTGTTTGTACTTCTATTTTTAAGCTCTTTCAAATGGTGATACTAATTTTTTGTCACTATTGCATTTCTACAGTGTGTTCAAAAAAATCCTAATTCGGAGTAAGCTATAAACAAAAATACGTATGTCAATTTAAAAGTATTTAATTAAATGTCAATTTGACACAAGATATTGTCAAAAATGTTATCTAAAGAAATCAAAGCTTTTCTTCTTGAATCATTATTTTAGAAATAGAAATAAATTAGAAAACAGTGAATGACAATATCCTGTATCCTTCTTTATTAACTTTTCTCCTTAAAATTACATTTCACAATCAATTTTGACAACTTGACTTTTGAACTGAATAATGATCAGACACGTTTCTTTGTTCATAGGCTATTCCGAATTAGGTTTTTTTTTTCTAAACACAATGGTTGGTAGCACAAGCCTAGTTTTAACTAAAACACTGTTTTAAGAAATGTCAAATTTAAATTTCAATATTGAATTTCACCCGTATGTTTAAAGAACGATGTTTTAAAAATATTTGTTTCAATAAAAACTATATTCTGATAAATTTGATATTATTTATTATTAGCATTAAATAATATTTGACATTTTTTAAAACAAGTCTTGTGCTACCAGTCAATGGCTCGTACCACGATCACGGTTTTAACTAAAACACTGTTTTAAAGAATGTCAAATTCAAATTTCAAAATGTAATTTTACCCTTATGTTAGAAGTTCAATTAATTTAAAAATATTTATTTGAATATAAACCATGTCCTGCTTTAAAATCATATTTTGATAAATTTGATAGTATTTATTATCATTAAATAATGAAATTTCTTAATTTTCTTAAAACAGTGTTTTAGTTAAAATAAAACCATGATCGTGGTATGAGCCACTGTAGTTATAGTATACCAAAGTTGTTTCAGAATTTCATGTTTGATAATTATTATTATTATCTATTTAAATAATCAGAGAAGTACCATTTACTACATTTTAATACATTCTAATAGACCGGCTTTCATTGGACAAAGTTTTACTTAAAATATTTCAAAAACAAACCTGATAACAAAAATAAAAAATCTGTTGTGGCCAGCACAAGACCTTTCGCCATTTTTAATTCATTCTATTCAATCTTATTCTTCTAATGTTCGAGATTCTTCCAATTCATTGATGAGATTGGCGGTATTTCTAAAGGGTATATGTAATATTTGTATCTATAATTATAAATATTTAATTAATAATAAAATAAGAAATATTAAATGTACTTCCCAGAAAAAGTCTTCAGTAATGTCTCCGGCTTTTTGTTTGACACTCACAGTTATTTGTCAATTACAAACTTTTTTAAATTTTGCCACTTGTTTTCCATGGGCTACGAGATACATTTACAACTTATTATTTTATATATTTATATGTCTCTATCTTTAACTCCATAGAAGATATAGTAAAATTTTTAAATGTATCGGATAGAGATTTTTATATTCTTTAATATTAGTAATAACAGAAATTTTCAAAAAATAATATTTAGGAGATTTTTTAAAGAAACAATTACTTCTGGTTGTCCAATTGTTACCAAAATCTAATCCGCTCTTCCCAAGAATGTCATATTGAGAAAACTTCAGTTAAATATTTTTTACGTCTTATAGTATTTAAGAAACCGTGGTTCCAACATCCACACACATACATGGACATTATCGTAAAAATGTTATAATCGAATTATAGGGACCTTAAAACGTGCTTATCCACTAAAATATGGATATGCGATTTTTAGCATAATTCCAATACCTCTCTTAGCGAGAGGTAAAAACGCAGCCCGCTTTTTTGCACCTAAGTGTAATACTGAGTACCTCAATCTTTCAGATGATACCTGATTATCTTTTATACTAACCAACTTACATTGCGAGCAGCAAAACACATGTAGCCTAACTAATCAATCTGTTTCGGAAGAGGGAGAGACTACTTCCATGTGTATTTGAATCTGGACAGTAAAGCTCTCATATTCTATATCGTGATTTGAAGATATCCTGTATAATAATAAATCCTAAATGCAATATTTCGGGTTGTTTACAAAAAATCTTCTAGCAGCGTTAATATTATACGAGACCATTTACACTTAAGAGTGTCATTTGCAGTAATAATATTTTTGGGACAAACACATTAAAACAGGCTAAAAGTAATAAAGCACAAAGACGAAGAAAAAATGGTCAGCTCATTGAAATAATTAATTCCCAACATTAGTTCCATCCTTCACCGCCAAGCGCTAATCTCCACGTATCTAAAGAATTCCGGACACTTCTCGTGATAAATTTGCCTGGGTGAGTGGGTGTTCTGTGCCTTACGCGGCCTTCTTCTGCTCCTGCTTGGGAATTCTGCGATCCGCGCCTACGCCATTGCATCGCACACCAGCCGAATGACTATAAAATATTATGAACGTGACACCGCGCCAATTTCAATTTTCCGAATGCATTTCCTTCGCTTCGCGTTTTTATTCGATGCGACAGAATGTTTTATGGATAAAAGATGTAGGTAACCAGCTGAAATATTCACGTTCTAATATCGATTCCGAATAATTTTCTAACATGAAAAAAATTGCGGAGTAGAATTCTTTACTATAGAAGAAGCAATATCGGAAGCGAGTTTTCATGTTTATCTCGAATAAAATCTGTTTTTCGGCGACAGACCTAAAACACACTCATCTTTTATAACTGTTTCCACCACAGACTGAGAAAAATCGTTCCAGCCATTCATTGTGTAGCATAAAAACACATGAAACATACTTTTTTTTATCACCCTACTACTAACTATACTAGAACATAAAAAGAAAATACCTGTATTAAAAAAAGATAATCCTACGACATTGAAACATATACCTCCCATATTATTCAGATCATCAAGGAATACGAGTACAATATGTAAGCGCTGCGTTTGTCAACAGTTTTCAACCGCATCATATAAGCTATCTTTAATAATATTCTAATATTAATGACGAAATGATAAACCTCTATAGATATGTATATATAAGTTGGTATTTTTCAAATAAATTCGCTGATTATGTCTAAAATTCTAGTCCAATTTTGATACTCTGCTATGCGTTGAAACTATTTTATTCATATCAAATACTCCTACATTTTCCCCCAAATAATGTAGACCCCTTTTAAATTTATTTTGTAATAAAAATTGAATATACGCAAAAAGTAATTTGATAGAAAAACCTTAACTTTCTTTTGTTTTTTTTTTCTTCCTCTTCACATGATTTTAATGCTTTTTCTATAGCTGCAACTCTTTAAACTTCATGGTCTCCAAGAATCTATTTTGCAAGATATTTTATTTTTTTGAAATAAGTTATCGGTACCAGCATCGATTAAAATATCGTAGATACTTCAATTATTTCAATAATTTTTCGACATTAAGATAGTGTTGTAAAAAATAATACATGAAACTCGTGCTGTAGCTGTATGGGTTTATGAAATTAACGGTTTTGAAGCAAAAACATTCAAAAAAGATTCACTCTCAACAATTGTGTAAATATTACGATAGTTATACAACAATATAAAAACAATTTTCTATTATGCACTTGTGAAATAAAATCAATCCCTAGACGAGTGTGGCAATTTATGCAAGTGTAATAATATTCTTTTTACTTGAGTTACATATGCTATTATAATAGTAATTTACGCAACAAGTGGGGCAACGAATACTGCTAGACTAATGAGCAAAAAAAAAAATATGTGTATTGGAAAAAAATAATCAATATATGTGAAGGTTATCTACGAAACATTTGGCAACAAAATAAAAGTTTAAATATTTTTGAGTAAGAATCCCTCGTAATTATGGTAATAATTAAATAAGAATGAAATATCTACCGACATAAAATTAACTTTTCTTCCATTTTTATTTATCTCCTTCAACTATAAGAAAACAGCCTGTACATTATGATCTAAATAAGTATGTAACTGTAAAATAAGTTGTAATAAAGCTTTAAGTTCGGTTTATTTTCTCCAATTTCTTTTCCATTTCAATTAAATTTACTTTCAGATAAAAATATATTTCCTAAAGCTTCCTTATAGTTATGACTTACAATGATATGTATTTGGTGGATATAAAACACTTTTATTGTCGTGAAATCTAGTATATCAAACATTCGTACAAATTTACGAACCGAAAGTCATGAAAACATACAAATCCTGTCACACTGGGTGCAAATCTAAAGCACAAAGATGAGACGAAAAATATACTAGAATTTCATAAAAAACAGCCACGCATTAAATCGTAAACATATATCGTACAATACAGCATTTTCTTTTATATCTGTTATTCATTACAATTATTATGTCCATTCAGGAAATTAAATTTTTATGAAAAATAATGCGAAACAAAGATTATTGCAGTATGTAACTAATGATATTTTTTTCTTTTATAAAATAGTCTCAATTTATTGTAAAATGATTATGCTTCAAACTTTCTGTTTCCTTCTTTTTAGAATGGACTCTTTTCATTTGTTCAAGGTGAATAAACCAATTCAAAAATATTCTTTGTCATTCAGTGGCCATTACTCGAGTGTCTACGACGCATTAGCCCACTAGTGCGTTAGTGCATAAACTTTATTTTCTAGCTATGGATTCCTCATTATTATTATAATTACATGTACGGTCATACTTGTTATTTTGCTAAGAATATCTTACCATCAATTTTAAACAGTTTTAATGTATTGCTATTGAGAACCCATATATCATTCTCACTACTTAGGTTTTTTACTAAATATTTCTCACTGCGCCGCAATATCTAAACAACAAAAATTAAAAGATATAATAAACTGCATACACTGGCAAAATTAGAGGAACTTAAAAAAGGTTATGCATTTAATAATATTTTTCATTTATTTACATATGTATTTAGTTTTAATGATATCATGCCCAGCTCTAGGTGTTACAACACAAGCGTAGTGTATTTTACGTGAAACATGTTCCCAAATTCCAGTGCAAGTTTGTTAGCTGTTACTGGCAAGTAAAGTGGTTATCTTCGAGCATATACTAACTAGAGAAGTAATTCCCTATACTGGCGCATGGGATGTTGTGATCGGAAGACATGTAGGCGGGGGGCTGGAAGTCATGGTGAATTGCGGGTCTTGTTGTGTTATATGTCACTACTTGTCATTTTACTGTAACTAAACCTTATTTTTGCGTGTAGTTTGTGAGTATATCTCGGAGTATATCAAATTGTAATGAAAAATACAGAAAAAGTAAGGATATTTCGTTTCATGTGTAAGTAACTGGGATTTTTTTTACAAATAATATATTAAACAAAGGTTAACTTTTAGGTTTCCTACTAATAATGATGTAGGAGTAACGACACTGAAATTTATTGGAAATAATCGTGATTAGTCATTACGTGGTCATTACTTTGTAAAAAAGGTAGTACAAATATTAAGATAATACGCAGTCCGTAATAAACCACAGCTTCAATACGCAGCCCACAATACACCACGACTTCCGTATGAGTTCCGATCACAACAAAGAAAGCTTGAATCCACATATGGTTTTCATTCGTGTTGTTAATTCTACACTTGAAGCAAATAACAAACGACGATATAACACCTTAATGTAACCCCCTAATAAAAATTTATTATCATTTATCGAGTTGTTTTTATTTAATAAGAGTGTTTAATTCATGTCCACTTTAGATAAAGGGTTAACAATCATTTCTGCATATGTTGTTTAAATTCAATCCATTTGAAGTAAAATTAAAAAAAAAAAAAAACTATGGGTGGTAGCATGAATCGTGATTAGGAAATGACTAAGGAGGAGATGACTAGCAGTGTTTTAGCGGTGTCAATCGTTTATGGATTATTTTAGAGTTGCGTAGAATTAATTTTTCTATAACTGCTATTTGAAGTATTTTTCTCTAAAATAATCTATAAACGATTGACAGCGCTAAAGCAGTGCTAGTGATCTCCTGAATAATCACCATTAATCACTTGTTCATTACACCACCCGATGTTTTTATATAATCATTTAAAATAATTTATAAGTAATGGAAAATTTAGGTTTTTGATTAATCTTTGCAATGCGAATTTGTTGCTATGAATTAAATCTTCTCGGTGACATCTGTCACTCTACAAAGTAAAACTATGTATGTTTTAAACTTCGAGCATATACTGACTAGAGAAGTAATTCGGATTGGAAGATATGTAGGCGGGGGGCTGGAAGTCATGGTGTGAGCAGTGTTTTGTTGTGTTATATGTCACTTGTCATTTTACTGTAACATAACTTTATTTTTTGCGTGTAGTTTGTGAGTATATCTCGGAGTATATCAAATTGTAATGAAAAATACAAAGAGAGTAAGGATATTTAGTTTCATGTGTAAGTAACTGGGATTTTTTTTACAAATAATATATTAGGTAAACAAAGTGTAACTTTTATGTTTCCTGCTAATAATGGCGTAAGAGTAACAAAACTGGAGTTTATTGGAAATAAAGGTGATTTACATATTTTAAAAGCAGCAATTAGTCATTATTTTGTAAAAAAGGTAGTACAAATATTAAGATAATACGCCGCCCGCAATACACCACAGATTCAATAAGCAACCCGTAATACACCACGGCTTTCTCATATGTTCCAATCACAACAAACACCGTAAAGCGGCCTCTACTCAGTATATGCTCGAAAGTTTTAAATTAAGCATTGGCACACCTAGGAATGGATAATAAATTGTGTTGTAATGTGTGAAATAATAAAACAATAGAGTTAGTGTAGTTTGTTCTGACTGGCTCTTGTATTTTTTAGTTGTCTAGCACGCTCAGTAGGTTAAAGCAGGGATAACGAAGTCTTGCAGAGCATCACAGACTTGTTGATTTATTCCGCGTCAGGCACTCTAGGGTCTTTACCATGATTTACTTTTTTACGACGTGAAATTGAAAGCCTCTCAAAACGCAACTAAAGCTAAGACTTTTTTGCTAGAACACTTTTTATGTTTGCTATTAAAATAATAATTGTTATAAACGTTGCCTTTCAGACTTTGGCAACATTAAAAAATCAAAAATAACACACCCCAATTTACTATTGGTTTATTTTTTGGGCAATGTTGCTAAGACTTTCTTACAGAATTGGGGTGAATATCCTCAACTTTACCCTTTTCGACCTATTTTCCAGGTGTGATAGTGCGACTATTTAAATGCAACTGATTTTAATTTTTTTAAATTTTTTTTATTCTTGCCAGAATGTTTAGTCGCGAACCTGGGCAATCGGGTTCGATCCCGACCAACGCCAAATATTTCTAATTTTAAATGGCACAAAAGTGATCCCTGTAATGCACTCTCCACGCCAGCAATGAGTGCCCGTGAGGTGACGCCTTGTAAGCGCCCTCACGGTATAAATATGTCATCATCATTATCGATATCTGCGATAAAGCAGATTGTGCCACACTCAGAAATGGGTAATATGCGATAAAAATTTACCATATCCTGGAATTGACGGAGACTTTTGACAGTTGACGGTGCTATGAATTCTAGGAATGTCTTAATCTTGTCTGGCATTGGACGAATACCTTATTCGCCGACTTAATATCCAAGACAACTGACCTCATCCAGTCCGAACTTACTCTTAGCAACGTTGAGTTGAATCCATACTTAGTCAGTCTCTTCAATAGCGTGCGCAAAAGCTGCTCATGTTCGACTTCATCTTTTGGTGCAATCAGGATATCGTTCATGTATGCGTATGCAATGTAAATACTTTGTACCACTTCATTCTTTATATGATGTGTGGAGCCATGCCTCTCAACCTTATGTTTTGTCATGGGGCATGTAAGTTTCGGAAACTTAGCAAGAATTTTGTGATAACACTGGTTACCTGAAAAGGTCTTCATTTTCATAAATTCTAGATTACGAACCCAACCACTTATAGACAGTTGTGTTTCTTGATCCACCAATCTTTTATTTTTTAAATCCAGTGGTAGGCCTTAGTGCTCAAGGAAATCAGCTCCCAATAGTGGATAGCTTACATAAGCTACTGTTAAGTTCCAGGGAAATATGCGTCGCAGATACAAATCCAATTTGAAAAATTTCTCACTAAATGTATTGATGGCAGCGTACAACTTACGTGAAGCAATTGGTCGAACATCTCTGCAGCTTGATTTAGAAAATACGGAACACTCAGTACCGGTGTTTCCTAGAAACCTGTCAAAAGTCTTAACATCTTTAACAAACAGGCGACTACTTTTGGAACAGGAATCAGATCTCGCCACTACTGACTTCCTTGGATGTTTTCTCAATACTTATAATACAGATGACATCGTTTGGCCTTCTGACCGAAGTTAGCATGGTACTAGCATTCATCTTCACTTATTTTGTCACCACAATGTCCTTTTACCTCTCGCTAAGAGAGGTATTGGAATCAAGCTAAAAATCGCATATCCAGATTTTATTTATTTATTTATTTATTTATTTGAATATATCTGTCCTACAGAGAAACCAATTACAGGACAGGTAGATTGAATGAAAAGAACAATAACATCAGTCAAACCCAAACATTACAAGTTATAAGTAACAAAACAAATAACAAAATAGACAATTTAAATTTAAAGCGGCAAGTATTAAATAAATAAGTCTGGTTGGTCTTGAAGAGAAAGAGAATTATAAAGTGCACACATGCGGTGGATGGGAGATTTGTATAAAATATTGGTGTGAGGTATGGGCAGGTGAAATAAATTAGTGCTCCTAGTTCTTACGGGAGTGGCTTTAAAACATATCAAATTAAGGCACAAAGGATCATCCACTCGGTTGTTGATAAGTTTATTAAGAAACAGGATGGAAGAATGTGTCCTACGGTCACACAGCTTCGGCACTGAAAATATGTTGATGAGAGTATCATAAGACAAAGTTTGTGGGGGATAAGTGCGCATTATTTTGAAATAAACAAATTTCAAAAATTTCTTTTGAATATTTTCTAATAAAGTAATTTGATTAGTATAAATTGGATTCCAGATTAAGGCACAGTAATCAAGTTTCGATCGTATGAAAGCATAGTATAAAGTAAATATAGTATGAATGTTATTAAAATTGCGACTGTTACGCATAATAAATCCAAGCATTTTTAGAGAAGAGGATACAAGGTTTTGGATATGTGGCGTAAAAGTAAGTTGAGGATCAAATATGATTCCTAAATCAGTCGATTTCATACATCTTTCAATAGAACTGGATGACACATTGTAGTTGTGAGTAACATATTGCTGTTTTCTAGTGAACGTCATAACTTTACATTTTGAAATATTAAGTTGAAGCTTGTTTAAATCACACCAGTTACTTAAATGATTCAGATCTTGTTGAAGGGACAAGCAATCATCAATATTATCTATATTTCGAAAGATTTTTAGATCATCAGCGAAGAGAAGTTTATTGTTATGAATGCACTCCGTAATATCATTTATAAAAATAAGAAAAAGTAAGGGACCCAGGTTCGAGCCCTGTGGTACACCTGAGGTGACCCGAAGGGACTGAGAGGTGCAACCAAGAACATATGTAAAAAACAACCTATTATCAAGGTATGAGGCTATTAATTGAATGAGGGAGGTGGAAAAACAGAAGGAATTTAATTTATGCAGAATAATTTTATGGTCTATACGGTCAAAGGCCTTTGCAAAATCGGTATAAACAACGTCAACTTGACCGTTTCTGTCTAAGGAATTTGATAAAAAATGTGTAAAGAAAGTTAGGTTAGTAAGGGTCGATCTTCGTTGCATGAAACCATGCTGTGAAAATGATAGAAGATTATGTATGTGGGAGTAAATTACGTTATAAATGAGAGATTCAAATATTTTACTAAAAGTAGATAAGACAGCGATAGGTCTATAATTAGAAATTAAAGAAACGTCACCACTTTTGTGAATAGGAGTCACACGAGCAATTTTCCAGGCAGTTGGAAAAGTAGATGTTTTAAGTGAAAGATTAAATATGTGAAATAAAGCTATAGAAAAAGGATATGCACAGTCTTTTATAACAAGATTAGGTATAAGGTCTGGGCCACAAGCAAGAGTAGGTTCAATTTTTTTAATTCGCGAGAGGATGTCATCAGTAGAAATATGTGGAAGGAAGATAGGTAGGTTGCTGTATATATGCAAAGGAGGGAGTGGATCGTTGTTAGGAGTAGTGTACACGCTATGGAAGAATGATGCGAACGCTTCGACAATCTGTTGAGGAGAGTTGTACATTTGATCACTGTGGTACATTTTATCAGGAAAACGAGAGTGATTTTTCAAAGAGCGCATATAATTCCAAAATTTATTAGGGTCGGATATAATAGAATTTTCGCAATTTTGTATGTATGAATTATATGAGGTTTTAATATTGTATTTAATTTCACTTCTTAAAGTTTTATACTGATCAGAATAAAAGGTTATATATGGATATTTCCTGTGCATTTTTAAAAAATAGTTTTTCCTTTTAATGAGATATCTAATTTTCGAGGTGAACCATGGAGGATAGGTTAGTTTAGAAGGGTATTTCATAGGTACGCATAGTGCAAAAATTGAATATATTGTGTTATAGAGAAAACTACATTGTTCATTAACATCGTTAAAAATACTAAGAACGGACCAATCAAACTTATTTAATTCTGAATAGAGCTGTATAAAATTAGCTCTTCTAAAATCGAAAATAGGTGTACAAACATTAGGAGAATATTTAATATTATTAACAGGCTTACTAACTAAGACATGTAATGGATTATGGTGAGTATAATTTTGCATAAAAATGGGACTTTCATCCAAAAAAACAGAACAGTTTAGATTAGATATCACCAAATCCAGAAGACGATCATTTCGGTTCTGTATACAGTTATATTGTGCTGAATCTGTATAATCTAAAAAACTTTGTAATAAAATTACTTTATCGGAATTAGGGTTATCTGTATATTCAGGTATATTGAAGTCGCCTAAGATTATAAAATTATTTGTAAATATAAATGGTAAGGACTCAATATAATCAAATATGCAGTTGTAACATTGAGGGGTTGAAGTAGGAGGAATGTAAACATTAAATATATATAAGTAATTATTGCCTAAATATATTTTACTGCAGATGATATCAATGTTAGCAGGAACATAGTTATGAAAATCAATAAGAGAAACACTGGATGCACTTAAATGACTTTTCACTAGTAACAACACACCACCACCACGGGAAAGATGACACAGTTCAAAATTGCGGTCAGAACGGAAAATTGTATAAGAAGAATCACAAATCTCAGAGTCGTATACACTGCTGTTTAGCCAAGTTTCTGATAGGGCTATAATGTCGTAGTCAAGGGATGACAACATCGGGTACATCTGATTTAGTTTATTGTTTAGACTTTGAATGTTCTGGTAGAATATAGACAGTTTACAGATTTTAGTAGATAAGCACGTTTTAAGGTCCCTATAATCCGATTATAACATTTTAGCGATGAGGTCCGTGTTTGTGTATGTGTGTGTGTGTGTGTGTGTGTGTGTGTGTGTGTGAGTGAGTACATTTTTTGCTTACCTATACATATGTATTTGTAATTAATTTATTTGTATATCCCAGAGATGGAGATGGGATGAAGAAAGAATACACACACACACACACACACACACACACACATCGATACCTTACCCGAGATTAAAACCGAGGCCCTTGGGCCGTGGGTCGGCTACGTTGCCCACTGCACTACCGGGATCGGTTACTAGGGATGTTTAAATTTGCTGTCCTTAATTTAAAAATGAAATAAAGTAATAATTATAAAAACTTCTTTTAATAAAGTATTCTATTTTCTTTTACCGAAATGACAATTCAAGTGAAAAGTTTAAAAAGCGCTGGTTTGCCGTGCTGAGTAGATATACAAGCTAAATAGGTACCTGCTCAATAATCCATCAATCAATTTTTCATTATTTATTGACTGACAATGAAGTGAAAGCATTGTGCTTCCTATCAGATATTTTTGCATACCCTTAACGTAATTTAACCTTCCTCCGACACTTCAGATTCAAAATATAATATAAAAAGTGGATTAGGGCCATTTTGTATCGAAGATGTTAATAAAAGATGTCGAAAGTTATTTATGCTACGTATATTTTATCACAAATTTGATACGGAGGCGATGAACCCACTTTTCAAATTTTACACTTCCAACGCATGAAAATTGTATTTATATTATATTATTGCAAAAACGCTCACCCTCCGCTCGTCCCCACCACTGGGAACATTTAATATGTTGTGCAGTAAACACCAACGATTAACTGTGCCATGTTTTAAAACTCCGGGATTTTTTTCATTTGAAAAGTCTAATTTACCTGGGCTAGCTAAGGTTGAAGTGTTCTGTAACAATAACGTTGCCCTCTTCATTTTTATCTCACGCTAAGAGAGATATTGGATTTATGATAAAAATCGCATATCCAGATTTTAGTGAATAAGCACGATTTAAGGACCCTACAAACCGATTTTAAGATTTTTACGATAATGTCTGTGTGTGTGTGTTTGTGTGTGAGAGAGAGAGAGAGAGTAAATGTGTGGTATGTGTTGTGTGTGTGTGTGTGTGTGTGTGTGTGTGTGTGTGTGTGTGTGTGTGTGTGTGTGTGTGTGAGTGTATATATATATGTGGATGTTGGAGGGACGATTCCTCAAAAACTATAAGACTAAAGACCAAATTAACTACGTATTCTTTAATCTGACATTCATGGGAAAAGCTGAAAAGGTTTTGGTAGCAATGTTATTACAATTATTAAAGAATATAAAATTATCTATCCAATACACTGAATATTTTTATTATATCTTCTATAAATTTAGAGATTATAAATATATAAAATAATCCAAAAAGCCCATAGAAACCAGTTAAAAATTAAAATGTTTGTATTTGATATAAATGTCAGTGTCAAAAATCCAGGGACATTACTGAAGGCTTTTTCTGGAAAGCACATTTAATATTGCTTATTTAATCATTAATTAAATATTTAGAATTATAGATACAGCTATCGCACGTTAAATTGACACTGCTCTTGAATGCGGAAAACCTAAAATTCGTACATGGACAAATCGAGATATAATAGTAATTATAATATGCTATAGGTATAAAAAGAAATGGGATTTATTTAAAAGAGTAGGAGGAAAATTGTTCATAGAATGAATTGAAATATAATTAGATTTTTTTGTGTGTACCAGAAATGTTAAATACAATATTTTTGGCCTAATATGAAACTGGCAGGAGGTATTGTGCTGGCCATAACAGATTTTATCTTAAGCAAAAAAGTATGGTATGTATGTATAACCAATATATTTTATGTTGCATATAAATGTTAGTTTTTGTTTCATATGAAATACATAAATAAATGGATTTATAAGGCACAAGTATTTTTTATTGTTTTGTCAGCTCCTCATTAAAATATATCAGTTATTTATATGTTACACACGTTATTCATTAAATGAATAACAGAGTAAATTCATTAATTTTAATTTCATTTTAATCTGCTAATTCATAATATTTATTTAAAAAAATATGTTGTGACAAGCACAATATCTTCCGTCATTTCTTCGCATTTTATATAAATTCCATACAGAGTTTCTTGTATTTCTAGTAAAAATTTTTCACGGACTGTATAAATAGTACTTGAATTAGTGAAACGGTACCATGGTGAGGCAGACAAGATTGCAAGATTATTTAATTTCTTTATAAATTTTATCTGTAAATATATTGAATATGAATAATATAATGGAAACAAATCGGTTATAGAATACCATATGCTTTAATACAGTGTGTTAAAAAAATCCTAGCTCGGAGTAGGCTATGAACAAAAAAACGTATGTATTTAATTAAATGTCAAGTTGGCACGAGATATTGTTAAAAATATTATCTAAGGAAATCAAAACTTTTCTTCTGAAATCCTTATTTTAGAAATAGAAATAAATTAGAAAACGGTTAATGGCAATATTCTGTATCATTCATTATTATCTTTTCTCCTAAAAGTTACATTTCATGATCAATTTTGACAGCTTGACTTTTAAATTGTATAATAATCAGACATACGTTACTGTGTTCATAGCCTACTCCGAATTAGATTTTTTTTGAACACACTGTATTTAAAAACATAGAATATCAAAAAATGATATTTATCTGCGCATTTTTTTTGGAAAAACTGTTAAGAGTGTCAAATTACGGTACTTCCTGTTGACAAATTGTAACCAAAATTTAATCAAGTATTTGAATGTAAGAATGAGAAAAAAAAAACATGTAATTTTTGGATTTGTAGTACTAGAATTATCGCGGCTGAAATTATCGTCGCATACAGACACACATGCGTACACACATACACATACGTACTTAAAATATTTAATTTTTAATTTGCATGAAGCTCTTCCAAACAATTGCGAAGTTTAACCATTGTTATTAGTCACTTAGACGGTTGACAGGGGTCTCACTTTTGAAACAATGTCTTTCACAATTTCAATATAAATTGATTCGGTAATTTTTGGAATAAAATCACCAATTTCCAAAGCAGTATTTATTAAAAATAAAACTTATATTTATTGTACAAATACCTACTTCATCACAAATAATGATTTTTAAAATTTTCTCTTTTAAATATTATTTATTTTATTTATTTATTTATTTTATTTATTATTTATTTATTTTACATTTTTGGCTTCTCAACAGGAAATATTTCCCAATAACAGAGAGGCACTAGACCAATTAACAAAAAACTGTGTACAAAGCAATAATAATACAACAAGTAAATGAAATATACAAAATATAAACCTATACCAATTATTAACCCTAACCCAATACGAAATTTTTTATTTGATCTACTTAAATTAAAATTTAATCAGTCTTTTAAAGCTACATAATTGCATAGATAAGAAAGGCGGACAATCGGCGAATTCATAGTTGAATTTGTTCTACAATAATTCACTGAGAAAAGACGTATGTGTCTGCTGGGATACTTAGGTACGTGAAAGTTAAACGAACTAATTAAACATGGGGATAATATGACATTATTAAATAATTTATACATAAAACATAAGTCATTTAACTGCCTTCTATTTTCTAGAGATAGTAAGTTTGGTCTGTGCGTGGGAAATTTTTTAAACAATATCTTTAAAAATTTATTTTGAATACTTTCTATTCGGTCGATATAAATTTGATATTGAGGATTCCAACACACAGAAGCAAATTCTAACTGACTACGGACTAGAGTAATATAAAGCGTAACAAATGTACAGGGATGTTTAAAGTTCGAGCTAGAACGAATTAAGAATCCTAACATCTTATAAGCTTTTTTTAACAATTTTATCAATGTGCACATCGAATAATAGTTTGTTATCAAGACTAACTCCCAGATCTTTGACAATGTTTACCTTATTGATTAATGAATTTTCTATTTTATAGTCATAGTGAATCATGTTTCTATTTCTAGTAAATTTTATAAAGGAACATTTTTCAATGTTAAGCTCTAATTTCATGTGTTTAGTGTAGTTCACAAATTTGTCAATGTCTGCTTGTAATGCCTTACAGTCACAGACAGTTTCAACTGTATGGTAAATTTTTAAATCATCTGCATATAACTGAATATTTGCAAAATTAAAGCAAGTATTTATATTACTTATAAAAATTATGAAAAGAAGAGGACCAAGATGAGACCCTTGAGGGACTCCAGAGGTAACAAGTGCATCTTCAGAAGAGAAACCATTTACTACAACCCGCTGCCTTCTATTGGTAAGATAAGAAATAAACCATGACAATAATTTGCCACCAACACCAACTTCAGCCAACCTGAAAATTAAAAGATTGTGTGAAATTTTGTCGAAAGCTTTGCTGAAGTCAGTGTAGATAGCATCAACTTCCTTACGATTATCCATTGCTTGTGAAATATAATCTATATATTCAACGAGATTTGTATCAACGGAACGGCCACGAACAAAACCATGTTGCTGTGGAATAATTATTTTGTCTACCAAAGAATACAGCGAGCTATAAATAATGGTTTCAAATACTTTTTCAAAAATACATAATTTTGATATTGGTCTATAATTTTCAACTGACTCCTTGCTACCATTTTTAAATATTGGCACAATGTATGCAAGTTTCCAAATTTGAGGACAGCAAGATTCTTCTAAAGATTTTTTGTATATTAACGTTAAAGGTACGCAAAGGGAGTTCGCGCAGTTTTTTGCGAAGATGGAAGGAATATCATCTGGTCCCGCACCTTTTCTTGCATCTAATTTGCTTAAAATGTCTGAGACTTGCAATTCATTAATTTCTATATTATTTAAATGATCTGTATTGTTGTCTTCAAAATGATCAGGAATAGAAATGATTTCACTGGAACTATAAACAGATTTAAAAAATTCCAAAAATAAATTACAAATGTCATAACCATCATTTGAGCATTGATTATTATATTTCATTGTTTTGGGAATACTACCTCCTTTAGTAGCAGACATATAAGACCAAAATTTTTTACTGTTAGTGTTTATTTCTTTTTCAATATTTTCTATGTAAAAATTAAAACATTGTTTTTTTAAAATTTTAAATCTGCTACGTAAGAAGGAGAATTCGTTGTAGTGGGTTAAGGTTTTATATCTTTTATATTTTTTATGTGCTACATCTTTTTCTTTCAATAAATGAATTAATTCTGCAGTAAACCATACGGGATAATTTCTGCAATTTAAGGATTTACATGGTACATAAGTATTTATGCAAGTATTTAAAGTTTTATAAAACTCAGAAATCATCTGCTCCGTATTAAGGCCACTAAAGACACTAATCCAGTGAACATCATTTAAGTAATTATTGATAACTACATAATCGGCTGATTTAAACTTAAACATTTTACGATTATAATTTGGAGGCAAATATTTACAATTGCTGTCATGGTAAAAAATATCAAGTGCAGGATGATGTTGCATATCTAGTTTACTCAACGGGCTTTGACATTCTACTACATTTACATTATAGTTATTGCATAAAATTAAATCTAACGTACGACTGTTTGCATTTTTAACTCCATTAAATTGCAGTAAGTTACAGTATGATATAGAATCAACAAACTCAATTCGAATTATTACTAACAACCCACTGTAAATAGGGTAAATTAAAATCCCCACAGATTAAAAAATTCCCATTTCGTTCATTTTCAATTATACTATTATATTATTTAGTATAATAAGGATCAAATGTAATGTTTATTTCAAGTTATCCAATAAGTACTGTTAGTTACAGTTCAGAAATTCCTAAATTTAATTTAATCGCAATACGAGTGTAATATTATAATTATAAATGGCTGCTATTTATTGGGTGCGTATTTTAAATGTTAGTAACCTATAATAAAAATGTAAATAAACCTAATTTAACTTGACCAAAACTAACCTAACCAAATTTTTACCTAACCACCAAATAAATAATATAGTTTATAAACTAGAATAATTAGATACTAGTTTGTAAAACCTGGTCTTATGAGAATTATTTGTATCTATGTGCGTCCAATAATATGCCCAGCGACTCCTTAAATTTTTCAGTAAAATATGCTTCTATAAAATTGTATATTTTCTTATCCCAGATAGGCAAAATATAACCAGGGCTGGCGGAAGAGGTAGATACGGTGGGTAGTACTACTCATCTGAAAATATGTAGGAGGGTAATTACAATTACATGCATTACACACCTGAAAAATTGAGTGAAAAATAAAAAAAATTAGACCGATGTTCATATTCAATGGGGTATTCCACCATAACAAAAAAATAAGAAAAAAATCAATTTAACTTAAGGTATGGCTCAATAAATAATAGTTAAAACAATGAAAACATTTTTTAAATAATTACTTTACGAGATATTTCACATTTGCTAAAAGGGAAAATTGACGTCATACAATTGTTATCTTTCTCTCGCAGCGTACTCAGAGCAGTGTGTGTGAGAAAGACAAGTATAGGGGAAATGTGACGTTACACTGATTTTTCGAAAATAAAATACTGTTAAACTAGGGACAATTAAGATTTTTTAATAGTATGAATTGCTTCAAAACTGAATGAAGTTTTATTTAAAATAATAAAAAAAATTGAGTGGAATACCCCATTCTCATAAGAGCGCGTGTGTATGTCGATTTAGTCCTCTAGAGTTGTAACTGCCCGGTCGAAAAGGATAAAAGCCGGCAACTTTGAAAGATGTGGAATTCATGGGCGAAAATGATTGGTGTATGGGACTTTACCCGAATATTTGCGCTGTATTCGATTACTTATGACCCTAACGAGAGAAGCTTTTCTGTTTTATGAAGAGTCAAAAAGTACTAAGTGTAAATCATATATCCATCTTACACATGTAGCTAATAAGCTCGACTTAGAATTAGTGATGAACGGATTCATTTCTCGCATTTCTAACGAACCTCAGTTTTTGCACTGCACACATAAGAAAAATTGTAAAATTATAATTAGAATAGTAAGTTTAAATAACAAGTGACAAATAAACTGCTTAATCTACATTGTTAACACGTTTTTAAATATTCCCAGAACATATAAAATAATCACGGGGAACCCCCTTTCCCCTTTTGCACATTGGCTTCTTTTAAATTAAATTAAAAAAAATAAATAAATTTGTATTTTGAAATAAAAGAAGTAGGCCTTGGGTTCCAAAATTTATAACAACTTGTCATGGTCGTTAACTTTTGTCAAATGTTTTCTGCTTTAATTCTTAATAAAATATGGGCTTCAACCAGAAGTGTATATAATATACTACTCGAATCTCATTACAATCTAACTTTAATCACACTTAATTTATGTAGTAATATTATAAACCTTAATTTTAATTTTGCTGATGATTGACAAACATTATTCCGAAACGTCCAATATGTTAAATAAAGACGAATAAATGACATGTCTTAAATTTTGGAATCTAAGACCTACCTCTTTTACTTCAAATCTTTGAGAACTTCTAATTTATAAATTTATATTGTAACGATTCGCAGTACAATACGGGATAGCACATGAAAAGTTTTTAAGTAAAAATGATAGAATATAATTATGTTCAATATTATTGCACTTGTGGCAGTACTTTGTTTCGAATTAAAATGCAAACGCTAATTCGTAATCATAAATCGTAAAAATGAGCAACGAATGCTCATGTCCTGTTCACGAAGTAATTATGGTAAAATTGCAAGCAATTTCATAAAACGTATTCATGTTGCTCTCTACATCTACCAAATTACATAGAAATGCATACATAAAACACGATGAATAATTGTGAACATCAAATTAGTATGGTAGTATTTAACACTTGCATTTTTGCCTACGTTACATAAATGTAAAACCCTGTAACGTAGGTCTAGCAATACAGAATAAGAATGGGTTTCTCCAAAGTGACTAGTTTTAGTATCATAATATTGAACCAATTTAATCCAGTAGTGTGTACAACAGTAAGGCATTATTCTACAAAGGGTCGGATATTATTGATTATTAAAGGTTTTGTATTTAGAGGTTCTTATAAAAAACCCAAGATTTCTATCATCTTGGAAAAATTATTTAAATAATAAATTTTTTAAAAATATTTTTTCACCAGCACTACCAGCAGGTATTAAAGCAAAAATAGTTATCAATTTTATAGGAGACAACTTTGATCTAGAATTTTTTATAACCAATAGATAAGTAACGAGCTACAGCACTTAAATCATTAGTTATTGTCAAAAACTAAATTTTGCTGAATTTAATTTTTGCAAACAACTTCCATATGCGAAAAAATACTTTTAAACACAAACAATGATACATATACCAGGTGTCTGATGTGGCCAGCTCAATACCTTCCGTCAATTCTATGTATTTTGTACAAATCCCATACCAAATGTTCATTGGAAAATATTCTATTTATCCAATAAAATTGTAACACGAACATATACTATTTTCTACAAATTCCATACCGAGAGTTCCTTAAAAAAGTTTAAATAAATTCAATAAAATTATAAAAGTAAGATACACAATGTAAATTGTACTTGATTTTGAAATCCGTCAATTAGAATTATTTGAATATATCAGCTATTACCATGATTGTAACGAAGCTGGCTAATTTATTAAAGTTAATCTATTTATATTTCTTTAACTCTAAATCTTTTGTATAAAATGTATAATCAAACCACACAGAAAACAAAATATTCTTTCATATTGATAATCATATGATATGTCAAAAAATAATACCTAACTGCCCTTTTCCAAGAAAATGTGCTAAGAACGAATACGAAAGAATTGTGATTTTTAGAGTTATAGTGTTGGAGTTATCGTCGGAGAAAAAATTGTCACACACCGACAAACACATTCAGTTATCATCGTAAAACTAGTATAATCGGATTCTAGGGACTCTACAATGTGCGTAGGTATTCATTAAAAACTCTCCACCGATTTTTTTTTTAACCAAAGACAATACCTTCCATACCGAAAGGTGGCGGAAGTTAAATAATAACGACCCCTAAAACTAAAAAGTTATAATCAATTTAAAAAGTGATCGATCACTTCACGCACAGCGACCACATGTGAGGCACAAACGTCGAATTATATGACAAACGATTATGCTTCGTTTCTGCTTTCAGGATATATGCGATCCTAATTATACAAAAAATATAAACAATTGAATAACGGTCACTCATTTCACCCCCAGCGACAATATGTGTAGCTCAAACTTTGAATTATATGTCAAACGTTTGTGCTTCGTTTATGCTTTTAAAATATATGTTTACAAATACATCGACCCCAATAATACGAAAAATATAAACAACTGGAAAGTGGTCGCTTTATATATATAATTGAAAATACAGCGACCCCACTTATACAAAAAATATGAAAAATTCAAAAGTAGTCGCTGACTACACACTCAGCGATCATATATGAAGCACAAACGTCGAATCATATGTTAAACGACGTTTATGCATTGTTTGAGCTTCTAAAATATATGATGGATAATCCAGCGACCCTATAATAAAACAAAAGTTATAAACAAATGAAAAGTGATAGCCTAGAAAGTGATATATATATATATATATATATATATATATATATATATATATATATAAGGCGACTATTAATCGTTTGTGCTTCAGAACATAAGATTGCAAAAACAGCGACTCCAATTATACAAAATATATAAACAATTTATTTAAAAGTGCTCATCTACTTCACGCCCAGCAACTACATGTAAAGCACAAATGTCGAAGTATATGTCAAAAGTTTAAGCTTCGTTTGAAGTAAGTAAAGTCTCGCCCTCGTGTTAAACAGATTACAAAAATATATTAAAAATATTTTTATTTCCATTTACTGGAAGTAAAATTGTAACACAAATATGCTATGTAAATTTCACTTGACACTGACATCTGTCAATCAGAATTATCTTAATATAGTAGTTGTGTCCATGGTTATGGCATATAGCTGGCTGATTTATGAAATTTATATCAAAAGGAAATGATTACAATTTAGAGATAATCAAATGACATTTATAATATATATATATATATATATATATATATATATATATATATATATATATATATATATATATATATCGTTCAGCTCTCCAGGCCTAGTAGACTCATGGCTTGTTTCACTAACATTTATAATGTGATTTCATTAATTTTATTTATACATGTGCTGCGCTCTTAGTGGGTAGATAAATATAACTATAAATCTTTCCCCCAAATTATATTGAAGCAAAACAAGAAGATATGCAAGAAACAAAATCCGCCGGTAGTAGGTTCTCCACAAAACCTATTATCACGAGAGATACAAGATTCCAAGCGGGTTTAAATAAATAACCACATTATATCTCCTTAAACGCAAATCCGCGAAGCTTAAATCTTCATCCTCGAATGAGCTGAAAATCCGAACAATGAGACACAGCCGCACTACATTGTTCCACTCTAGGTGTATTATTATAATGCAGAGATATCACTGCAGAATCTAGCACAATTACATCGCCTTCGTTTCGTAGCCAGTGGCAGTGGCGGCGCGCCAAACTCTGTTTGTGGGGCATGAAATTGCGGATTCGGGATATTTTAAATGCTGCTATATATCACGGATATACGCACTTTGATTTCATAGCTGGTAGGCTTTACAATGAAGTGTAAATGGCTAAAGTTGGGGATTTCATTTCCAGTTAATACTTAATGGTATTTGGTTCTGGGGAGTAACGAAGCATATATAATAATCTAATTAAGGGATTATATTCTGAAGATTATTCATGCATTATGACAGTGAAAACAAAATATAAGAAAACAAATTATAATAATTTATAATCTGAATAAACTAATACTTCTTACGAATTACCTACTTTCAAATAATGATAAGATGTCCTCAAAATATATAATATTAATATAAAACTCATTTTTAGTTAAGAGCTATATACGAGTACAGGCTGTTTCTGAACTTCGTGTACATATTGCAATGGCCTACTCAGCATATTGATCAACAAACAAAAATAAATTTTTCAATAATGACAAATTTATTTACTTAAAGAGTACATTTTTAGTACCACTTTATTGGCATACTTCTTTATAAAATAATAATTAATCAGGCGAGTACGCAATGAAATTTTCTATAAAACCAATATAATTATTTGAGCTGTATGAATACGTGTACGTAGTATTTTGAAAAATTATTATTTCAAATGGCAAAATTTATGTTCACAAAAATTGTTCAAAATTATCTATCTCAGAAATATGACACTATTAAATGCCTAATGAGAAGAGCTTCAGATATTTGTCATCCTGACAAAATAAAAGAGGAGATGAAAGAAATTAAACATATTTTTATTATATTATATTATATATTATATTATATGAAAAATGGATTTTCTAATTCTTCTATCGAAAGATATCTGAAACCGAAGGGACTAACTAACAATACTAATGAAAGGCGTGGCGGACAAGATTGGTAAAATTTTTCGTAAAATGAACATTAAGATTTCGTTTTCTTCATATGTTAAACTTCGACAAAATCTTGAGACAAGTGAAAGACGTCTTCCTTCTTCAGTCATCAGGGATTTGCCAGATTCCGTATGAGTCTGCGGCAAAGTTTACGTCGGCCAAACTGGTATTCCTACAAAATGAATGAACACCAGCGATCGATTTGATATATAATTGCAAGACCAACACGCCTCAACAACAGATTAATTAGAGAAAACATAGAGATTTTTAAAACAAAGAGTAATAACCTCCATGATTGTGGCGGTTTAGAACTTAGTTGAGCATAGCTTCCTGTATTACATATGTTTAATATGTTAGCTTGGTTACTTGCTGCTATTGTTTTTTTTATTTTTTTTTTTATTTATGTGTTTCCCTGAAGAAGGCAGAGGTGTATACTGTCAATACATTAGATTTAAATAAAATATACAGAACATAAAGTAAAGGTTGTATTATTGTTTTACTAACTTTATTTTTTAAGGAGTAGGTCAAAATTATCTCCATTGTATCGCTCTCATTAGCACTGTCACTGTACAGAAAATAAAACTGGGAGAGCGAGACAACTGCATGAAATTAAATTAAGATATACGAGTACATACACTTACTAATTTTACCGAATTAAAAATAATATAATATTAAAATCATTTACTTAACAAGTAACCTAAAAATACTTCAAAAACATCAAAATTAAATCTTCGAATTTTGTTTCAATATGGGAATTTTTTTTTAAATGTTATCTGTCCTTTCAATCTTTTTTGGATTCTTTGTACAGGGTGTTTTACAACTTATTCATCAAACGTTAACAGGTAATATAATTTGATAAAACTAAATTTATTATAAAAATATTTTTATCGGAAATAAGTAATCAGAGTTTATTAATAAATTATGTTACCAAATTCGTCACCTAAAAGAATATTTAAATTTATTTCAATTACTTATGTTTTACTATGCTTGTGTGGAATCTCGCTTGAGATATATTATTTGTTTCTGGGGTTCATCTAATATCAGTCAACGTGTTTTTATAGCACAAAAAACAATTTTACGCACAATAGGACACCATCTTATACGTCGTGTAAAAATTTATTTAATAAATATAATATTTTCACTCTTACAAGTATTTATATTTATGAATCGTGTATATTAATTTACAAGAATCAAAAAGCTTTTCCCGTGATCAGTGACTTGCATAGTCACAATACCAGGAACAAAAACGACTTTTATGTACAACATTCAAAATTAAATATTGTGAAAAATTCTCCATATAGAATGGGCTTAGATTTGCCAAATAATTTAAAAAATGCTAATAATTTTAAGATCTTTGAAAAAGATTTAATATTTTTCTTGAAGCAACATTCATTTTATGCTTTAAAAGATTTTTTTGATTTGTAATAATTTTTATATTTTATTGACATTTATTGGACGTTTTCTATACACTGTATTTGTGTCTACAGAAAATAAACATTATTATTTAAAATGAACATTTTTATACCACTGGATTCCCATGTTTTTTTTTTTTAATATAAACTTAACTAACTAAACTTACATTGTGTATCAAATATTAGACTTCTAGTAAGAAATAAAAGTACTATTAGTTACGTTTCTATCGGAAAACTGTAGGAAACTTGTTAAATTTTGGTGTATAAGTTATTAACACAATCTGCAAAGGTAAGAGCATTAATTTATAAATAATTCTATTAAGCATACATCTTTGGTAACCTAATAATTTTTTAAATAATTTCATAAGATGGTAAAAATAGCATTTTTTGACAAAATAAACATCATGGGGTCATGTGGCCGCGTGCCTGAGTGTCTGGGGGAACCGGGTTCGATCCCGACCGATGCCAAATATTTCCAATTTTAAATGGCACAAAAGTGACCCCTGTGGTGCACTCTCCACACCAGCTATGAGTGCCCGTGAGGTGATGCCTGGTAAGCGCCCACACGGTAAAATATATCGTCATCATTACCGATGTCTACATATGTTGTAAATACTGGCACACCCAGTAATGAGTAATATGCCGTGATGATATATTTAATTATTTATAGATATTCATTCATATAACATAATATATAGCTATGATTTAAATAAAGTTGCAAAACTTTTTGAACACAAAATAAACAAACAATAAAGTTTTGTATAAATTGATATTTGTTTTGCGACAGTTAAATAAGTTTTAATAGTGTATTTTCCTTTTTGTTGTATGGAACTATGGATTGCAACTTTAAATATTAATTAACTCTAAAGTCAATTGTTACCTACACCTATAGTAATTTAAATATGAATATAATTAAATTTGGATAGAAAAAAAATATTATACATTTAAAATTAAATATTGTTTGATAGTCATATGGAGAAGAACAATTAGTTTTAAGTGAATAATTTTAATATAATATTTAATTCAAAATAAATTTTATTATAGTACTCACATTACATTTATGTGTAAAAGATACGCACCACTTCTGTCATAATATTTTAGTTATAAGCTTAGTACAATCCTTTTTTAATTGTTAGTTCAGTAAAAGCATAGAATGGATGTAGTCAGAGGTGATTTGGCTAATCAAAACAAAAATAAACTTATAAAAAAACCTGCACTGTCAGTCTAATCCAATTATTTTTTTAACCTTTATGTCTGCTTTTATCCTGTGAGCTTTTCACTTCGCTAATCTTATTTTACGGTCTACGATAGTTTTACTGTCCATTAGTTTTTGAATAAAAATAATTTAGTTAACTTTAATGAAATATTTACACAGTGTATATTGATATGACTGCTTTAGTATTAATATTTTCATTTAATTAATATTAAAAACTAAAAGTTTATAGAATAATATATTTATTGTTAATTTGCTAAATCTAGGATCTTACAAAAAAAAAAAATACAATTTATCTTTGTTTTTCTGATTTCTACATGTATTATACAATGGAGTCTCACTAGTAGACCATTTTAATGATGAATTTTTATATATATATATATATATATATATATATATATATATATATATTAATTCATCCAAGATCCTAATTTTTTTTAGAATTAAATTTTGCCAATAAAAGTATGGATTCTTATATCAATGTTGAGCTATAGGAAAATTTAAATACGACTGTATACGATTATTAATGAAAATTAATTATGTAACATTTCTGTGTTGTACAAATAAAGATAAATATAATATATCATGCCATCTGTCCAAATATGAGTATAATACAGGAAAACCACGCTGAGTATTAAAGGCTGTTCTATCAGCCGTTGAAAATTCTACCCCATACCATTTCTTTATTTGTGATTCGATATGTATCAAATTTGAATACAATACGTTGTATTTCTGTTCGAACTGCATTGCCTTTTTTGCAATAAATTAATTACAACAAAAAAGCAAAATACATTATTTAAATTGGAAAAATAGGCGATGCAGTGTTATGACATTAATTTATTCTAACGCAATGGTCCAAAATTTGACTAAATTTAGTTACATCATTTGCAACGTACACGGCACAAACAAGTGGGTTAGTTGAGTAGAGGATCATTGTAAAGGGGTAACCCGTAGCCCTGTTCCTAGATTTGTTTGTGTAAATTCCAAACCCTTAACATTATTTTTCTATTCCATAATTTCTCTTTCTTCCAATTTAAGCACAAACTCATAGCACCTTATATCTTATTTTTCTTTATTTTTCTTTCGTTTTCCAGTGATTGGATTACGGAAAATCTCCAATCGATGACGAAAAATCGTCGTCCGTAGAAGACATGATTGTATGTCATATGACTGGCTGCGTAGTGGAAATGTTTCAAAACAAAAATAAAAATCTTAGTTATTTCAATTGGTGTGATGAAAATGGAATTTGGTTTTGTTGACGAAAGTACTGTTTATTTGTGTTTTCATTTTCAAAAACGAAATTTTGTTGCAACTATCTTAGATTTGTTCATATCCGTTAAAAAAAATATATATTTTTTTAAAATCATTTTAAATGATAATTACAAATATTTAAGATACAAGAGAGTAAAGACATATTTTATAAATAAGAATGAAGATGTTATCCGAGAGTACTAATTTCCACGAGTTGTTAAATTATCTATTTCTGTTTCGGAATTAGAGTGACATATTTTAGCACGCATGTTGATGCTAGAAAAAGATTCATTCTTAAACGAATTTTGGTGACATCTTGTTATTTGGGACTGATATGACTACACCAAATACATAAATATCTTTTGGAACGGTCAGAATAAAAACCACAATCACTGTTCCGTCAAAAATTTCCTTTCATGGGAAATGCAAACTACGTTCATGGAGAAATAATATAAATGAAGGCCGAAACAGAGAAAATAGTATAAAAACCCGTTAAAGAAGACTGTTCGTTCACGCATTTACTGCTAAGCGCTCGAGTCTGGATTACAAACTCGTGCTTAAATAGGTTGCCTTCTGTAACTTATACTTTAATAAAGTATGTCCGCGATGTGATGACCGGTCCATTATTTGTTTCAAAACTAATAATTAACAGTTATATGTATAATCTGTCTTTGTCACATACACGCTTGTTCAATCATTGGTTAATGTTACGTGAGTGTAATAGGTCCATCTCTTTTCCACTACTTGAAAAGAAAAAAGATAGTTGATCACTTCCTCAACGGAAATGTCAAACTTCAATCTGTCATTTCAGTATTCATTTTATGTTATATTTTGAACAAAACTACGGTTTCATATTTCATTTCAAAAATATAATAAATAATTCTAGTGGCCGCGTGCCTGAGTGTCTGGTCGCGAATCTGGAAAACCAGGTTCGATCCTGACCGACGTCAAATATTTCGAATTTTAAATAGTACAAAATTGACCCCTGTGGTGCACTTTCCACGCCAGCATTGAGTGCCCGTGAGGTGACGCCTGGTAAAGGCCCGCACGGTACAAATATGTCATCATCATTACCGATATCTATATACAAAGCAGATTGGCACACCCAGAAATGGGTAATTTGCCGTGATGATATATTTATTTATTTATTTTATTATAATAATTCTTACATTAACATAAAATATAGAAAAGATAAAAATCAAACAAATAGATGTCAATTTGAAATTCATAAATTATTTATTAGATACTGTGCACAACAGAGAATCTCAATCACAGTACTTTTGCTTTAACATAAAATATATAAAAATAAACAAATATAAACATTTTCAATTTTATAAATATTTTTCTCAATCAGAGACAATGTCGCTGTCAGTATCAGAAGAACTGTCAGACCCGAGATGTATAATTAGTGGTTATACTTCAGAAAATTCTTTTCCATATTCCTGTTTCCAGGATTTCTCTATGACAGATTCAGCATGCGAAACATAATTTTGCCACTGAATTTCCGATACTTGGGCCAATGCTTCCTGCCACATCAATTTAACCTGGTCCCCAAATCCGTCTCGTCCAATGTGATTGTCGTAGTACCTTTTACATTGAGACCATACTTCTTCTATTCCATTATAATGGCAATGATACGGTGGTAACCGTAAAACTTTATGACCATGTTCATGAATAATTTTGTCTGCAACGTAGCTCGTAGGCATTGTATGGGATTTCGCTAATGCGTATAGTTCTGGACGAAACATCTAATCAGAGAAGGGAATATTTTTTTCCGTTAGAAATTCTTTTAATTCATTTTTTGTCCAAGTAGTAGTTGGACGTTTTTCTAGTAACTTGGAATGATACGACGCGTTATCCATAACAATCAGAGTTGACTCTTGGAGATTAGGTAGAAGCTGTTCCGTCAACCATTTGTTAAAATTCTCTGCATTCATTTCTCCGTGGTAATCGGACGTTGTAGTCTTTGCTGCAAACACCAGCGAAGAATTCGGAACAAATCCGTTTCTGCCGCCAGCACTTAAAACAATGTATCGTTTACCTTCTCCCGCTGGTTTGTTTTTCACAGAGTGAACTGTGTCGTCTTGCCAGGATTTTCTTTTGCTTCCTCTTGCGAAAATCCAAGTTTCGTCGAGGAATACTACATAATATGGATCACTTGAAGATTTATTTTCCATGTAGGCACGTAAAAATTTTATGCGCTGGTCAACAACATAATTCTTTTCACAAAGAGAACGTCTGTTATCATCCGTTTTGTATTTAAATCCAATGTCAGGGAGTACTGCATTTAGAGTAGTCTTCCCGAATGAAACTGTATCTCTTTCTTTTAATGCAGCCAGCAAAGATCTCAAAGTAATATGTTGTCCTACAAAGCAAGTCAGACATATAAATGACATATTTTGAAGTACTTTATATTGATAAACGTAGTAGCTAAATTGTACGTACTATTAGTATACATGTCATAAATTTGTCGTCTTATTGCTTCAATTGTAAAATTTGTCAACGTTTTACGAATACTCGTCTTAGGCCTACATTTTCTAGAAACGCTAATTTTCAAAGCATTAGCTACTCTCTGAATATAAAATAATTATTAGAATTTGAATAATAATAATTAAAATATAAGCACCTACCTCTTGGACGGCCTTTAATAAAATCAATGGTCCACTGTTATCTCTTTCTCGTGTGAAATAATCCACCAAATTCAACACCAATTCTTGAGCTTGGCTTCTTAATATAATTCCAGGCATTATGACCCCATGTAAGCAACAAAAACGAAGAACAAAAAACTAGTAACAACAATAAGTATTAATAATAACAAAACGTTCAAAAAGAAATCAAAAAGATACACTATCGTAAACCACGAAAGAGTATTATATTATTAAAACGTCGAACTGTTAAACTCATACGTCAAAATAATGAAAAGTAAACAGATTGTTGATTCTAAAACAATGATTGTCATGAAAATATCCTCCACCATTAAAATCTTAACCCATACGAATATTTTAGATGACGTACCGGTCACCACATCGCGGATATACTATATACCTACTACGCCTACTACTACTGTGGACTGGAATTCAGTTTTTATCTACATGTACCATGAAGGCTAAAGTTTACTGCGAATGACATTTGATATTTTATAATTAATTATATTATGGGTACCAAATGTTTCCAATGCAAATTTAATTGGTTGCATTGTATACTTAATATTACGTGGATAAGTATTTTCGGGAAGATTTAACCAGTGCTGTAGTCGTAAAATTAGCAGAGGGTATACGCTGAAAATATATTTGTAAACATAGGGTATACGCAGAGAGGGGGGGGGGGGTCAATAATTAAGAAGAAAAAAGATATTAAAAAAAATGTGAAGTTGCATGTTTTAACAAGCGCGCGACTATTATACATTGTGACTTAATACGAAGTTAATATCATCTTTTAAATTTTCAACTAAAATTGAAAATACAAAAACTATAAACACAAAGAAAAAAATCTGTTGTGGCCAGCACAAGACCTTCCGTCAATTCGATGTATTTTGTACAAATCCCATACCAAAAAGTCCTTGGAACAGATTCTATATAATATCATGTAAAATCGATCACGAACACATACTATTTTTTAAAAATTCTATACCAAAAGTTGATTCGAAAAGGTTCTATAAATCCAATAAAATTATAACATAAATATACACTAGGTAAAATGCACTAGACACTTCCTTCATTTCTTCTTTCCCCTATTTTATTAGGGGTCGCTGTTTCCTCTTCTCTTCCACTCATTCTTGTCCAACGCATCACACAGTCCTTTCTTTCTCAAGTCTTTTGCGATACAGTCCTTCCGTCTTCTCTTTGGCCTTTCTCTGCATGTCACTTGCGAGGAACACTATGCCATATCAATTTTAGATCCTATACGCTCCATATTTGGATTTGCACTTCCAACTGACATCTGTCAATTAGAATTTTTTAATATATCATCTGTTTCCATGATAAATTGCAAAGCAGACTAATTTTTCAAAATTAATTTCTTTATAACGCTTTAAATCTACATCTATTGATTATGAAGGAAAATGTATAATAAAACCATATAGAGAAGAGTATTTTCTTTAATATGTATAATAACAAAATGTCAAAAAATAATATTTAACTGCGTTTTTTTAGGAAAAACTGTTAAAATCTTCAAATAAGGGTACTTCCGGTGGAGTAATTATAACCAAAATCTAATCAACTCTTCATATGGTCGTACAGAAGAGGAATACGAAAGAATTATAATTTTTAGAATAGTAGTATTGGAGATATCGTCGGAGAAAAATTTGTCACACACGGACACACACACACACGGACACACACACACACACACACGGACACACACACACACACGGACACACACACACACACACACATACAGACATCATCTTAAAAATGGTATATTCGTATTGTAGGGACCCTAAAACGTGCTTATTCATTAAAAACTCACCACCGAATTTTTTGACCAAAGACAATACCTTCCTTACCTAAAGGTGACGGAAGGTAAAAATAATATAATTAAATACTGCCTTACGTATAAAAGTCGCAAACCTGCCTACTACGAATCGTACATTTTGCGAAAACTGAAAACGGTATACGGCTTCTATATAACAAAAATCAAAATTAAAATTTCAATAATAGATGGCGACGCCAATCAAATAAAGTACATTTTATAAACATAAAAATAATTTCAATATAATTTTTAAAAAAATGATATTAATTGTGGGATAAAATTTTCATTAGTTGATTTAATTTTTATAATTTTTGTCTCAAATATTTAAAAGCAGAGGGTACACGCTCGGGCACCTAAAAAATCCAGAGGGTATACGGCGTATACCCGCGTATACCTTCGACTACACCCCTGGATTTAACCATAGCAGTACAAGAGGATTGTTCGAGATTGGTAATGATGTGTTTACATATTAAGTACTATGTACCTACTGTAGAAGAGTTAAAGTTTTAATTTGCCAATTATATAAGCTCAGAACGAATGCGACAGAGAGTTTTCATTTAGAATTGGTGATGATAAATGGTGCTAACCTTGACTGCGAGCATATCTGTAATTATTTTAAACCCACATTACATAAATAAATACGTTACTGTATTTATTTTGAATCACTAGTGATTAAAGAATTGTTTCGTCCTCAAGATTAAGGAATTACAATACCAACATTATTATGGGACTATTATAGATGTCACTCACGTCTCATAGAATAACCAAAGCGCTTGTCATGTAATTGGTATGTCCTAGGAAATTTCATAAGAGACATTATTAGATGGGTGACTGCTGAATATAAAAAAAATACCACTTAACGTCCGCTATTTCAAAAGGTATAGAATTAAAAAGATCTCAAATACAATTTATAGATAAATTCTTTCAATTTCTGCTAGTCTGCGACCCACGGGTTAAGGGTTCCTGTCTCATGTACGTCAGCCCTAGTCTTATCAATTGGCTGCATATGACCAAAACAGATGCATAGCCGTTCATAAATTAAGAAAAAAACCTCTGTCTTTCTTCAATAAATTATTAGGATAGATAATTCCAATAAAATTCTAAAAGTTATGCTTCTTGTATGAGGCGACCGATAAATCAAGATGTGAAAAATAAACAGATATCAGAGCCAGAGGGCAACCACAAATGGGCGTGATATGTGTGTTTCTGCATAAAATTCCTTGTTGTTATGCCAGTGGCTTCATTACGACCGTTTTTGCATATAAATCAAAAGGAATTAGTTCCGATTCTATGTTGCAGTTTACTACAAATGTGCTCGTTCATTTTATGATCGTAATTATTATAATTTACATGAAGGCATGCGGTTGTTTCAACAAAGGAAACTCATGAAACATGCAACGGAGAGAGTCATATGGCGTTCACGCCAGCGAAACAAGAAGAGGAATAGGTGCAAAACAATGTACACTAGATGGAGATGGTTTAAATTGCCGGTTTATGCCCATACTAAAGGGTATATTTACAGATCTGAAATTTAGCGCCCACAGCGCTTAAACGCTTCACGGAAAGACGACCGTGCCATGACTTGTAGGTTATATCACCGAATTAATCAAATATTTGTCTTTCTAAAACTCATTACATTTTATTAAATATGACTTATCATATACTGCATATTATACGGTTTAATTACTTGATATTTAGCTTTAAGTTATAATTATACAAACTACCAATAATGTCTGCAAATACGTTTGATCAATTGAACTATATTTATCCTTATCGCTAATACGCTTCCAGCGTGCAATGATTAATGTTATTATACTCCGTACAAAATAAAACAAATTCAGTTTGATGTTTGTTTACAATATGATTAGATTTTTAATGGCAATTGTACGAAGAGTAATTCTACACAATAAAATATAATGGTAACGATATCGCTTGTTAATCCCGAGTTCCATATCCTCCACGAATTTAGATCTTTATCAATTTGATTAGCTCATGATTATAACACGAGGAGGTGTGTCGACGGTACTGATGCTGGTAGTCATGTTAACTTACCGACGATGACACTTTTTACTAATTGATGGCGGAGGATTGGCATCCCCTTCATTGAGGAACACATACAGTTGGATATTTTTCATATACTTATGGACACGATCATGCTTTGCTTTTTATACTATTTTATTTTCACTTATACTAACTTATTATCACGAATTAAACTAAACGTAATTAAATTGAACTATATGTCTCTTTAACAAGAGTATCAAATACACACTTTCCTTATCTTTTCAATATGAGAGACAAACACCAACTAAAAAAAAGAACTTAACTGTTACATCTTCAGGAGAGGATATCTTAAGAGTGTTTAGTGCACGAAAGCTTAAAATTTTTGAAGACTTTATAAATAAATAAATAAAATAAATATATCATCACGGCATATTAGCCATTTCTGGGTGTGCCAATCTGCTTTATCGTAGATATTGGTAATGATGATGACATATTTGTACCGTGCGAGCGCTTACCAGGCGTCACCTCACGGGCACTCATTGCTGGCGTGGAGAGTGCACCACAGGGATCACTTTTGTGCCATTTAAAATTCGAAATATTTGGCGTCGGTCGGGATCGAACCCGGTACCTCCTGGTTCGCGACCAGACATTTAGGCACGAGGCCACTAGACTTTATCAACAAATAAATGTCCAGATGTAGCTCTTATAATATGATAAGGATTTCTGAATTGAATTTTGAAACTTATAGGTACAGAAAGTCATAATATTGTTATTGAAACTATAATTTAGAAAAGTATCTTAAAAACCCATCGGATGCATACCGTATGATCATACCAGTGTAAAGAAGGTAACGCATGTACTCATTTCACGACCGATTTTTTTTCACAATTTCAACTTATATTTTAAGATAAGTAAATTAAGTTTAAGGATATGTATTGTATTCAATTTCAGAAAAAGTAAATTCATTTTAGCAAATCAGAAAATTTTAACTCAATATCAAAATGTATTTTTATCAAGCAATAAAACTATTTTGAAAACCGGAATTTGCAATATTTTGCACTCATTTTGAGTTTGAGAAAAATTGTTTTCCGCACGATTGTAGCAAAAATTATAGTGGTTTTGTTTCTTGAATTATTTATTATTTTATTAATTGATGTGTTAAATCTGTTAATATAAATTATTTAATATTGGCTAAACATACGTAAACCAGTTAGTAAAATCATCCAGAAACAAAAAAATCTTATTTACATACAGTATCGAACATAAATAGAGCGACACTATAGGAACCAATAAAAATACTGCCTCATATTTTAAATACTAATTATATTTTAAACTTTTTATATAACGTAAAGTTTGATATATTCATAAAACCCTATGGACGCTGTATGAGTAATTTAAAAGTATCGTACTAAATTTCACAAGTAGGTAATTTGCACGTTATAGACATATTTTCAGCTCTAGTTATTGCTCTTTTCCATTCACCACTCTCACACAGTAAAAATAGGATAACTCGGTTTCAAAAAATTAATTCGGCACCAAATTGTCTTTCTTATTATGTATTACACAATTTTAGGAAATGAGTGATTCACGAATAAAACACAATGCAATACTAAAGAAATTTCTGTAATATTTTTTAATATTTTCATATCGACACATTTCTCATTTTCATCCACTCTCAGTCAGTCATTCATTCTTCTAAAATTGTCGTTTCAGTATGCACCTTATACTTTCAACATTGTCTACAATCATTCAAGTGTATGCATATCGAAACATCGGTTCTGTGAGAATAAATAGAGAAATAAATGCTGTATAACTGAACTAAACCACAGTCGAGAAATTTATCCAAGTTATTTGCATACATTAATACCATGCACATATCTTAGTTAGTCTCCTTGCAAAGCTGCATGTACTCTTAATTTGCAACATTAAGATAAGTTGTATCTTCTGCGTACGAGTACAGTCAGCATTGTACATTTAGCAGATTAACATTTCTAGAATTAGTGTTATTATTACATTCTACTGGATGTACAATATAAAACACAAAATCCTGCTTTTATTTTCTCAAATGTTTTAATTGCGAATATCCGATATATATATATATATATATATATATATATATATATATATATATATATATATATATATATATATATTGAAACTCTTGGTAAAATATCGTTGCATTTTTTTTTATTTTTTGTTATACTTACAGATTCATATGTAACAGTGCAATATTTCAATTAAAATTTTACATAAACAATGTAGTAATTCATCCATCAGATGTTAATTGTCATTATATACTTGTCTTAAATATAGCAAATCAGTAAATCTGTAGCTTAATATATGAACAACTAATGTCAAACGAGTGATTTAATACAATTTCCGCGTTATTATTTATTTCTAATAAAAGTTCGTGTAATTTAGAAGCAGTTCGTAGTTTAATATATCTTAATTATTTTTAGTTGCACTACATTTGAACTGCAATGTTAATGTCACGTCACAGTGAGACCTGGTACCTTTCCATCGTACCTGTATATATAATAGGCTGCGAAAGAAAGGAAGCAATAGAGTAACATCCCTAGGACGCTGACAACAAACTTCGAATATTTAATTATTTAAAAAAATGTTTTTATCTTAATCGTTATTTATTGAGTAATATTTTAAGTTTAATATGTACATTTTATTATTTTTTGTTACGGTGGAGGACACCATTTTCACCACCTAATCTATATCACAATCGAGAAATTTTCTGCAATTATTATTAGTGATATATTTTCCTCTAATCAATGCCAAATATTAGAATTATTGTGTTAGAAAAATTTCTTGATTTCGGTTTTATGAAATATAATATTTATTTATTAGTAAATATATAATTAAATCAATTTGTTTAATGTACTTTTCTATTATTCTAAATTGTTCCCAATAGTTGTCATGAGTGTGGCATCCGGAGTTATATAATGTGAAGTAGATAAATCGTAAATACTAAATTTTAAAATACAACATCGGACACATGCTACAGACCTTTAAGATTTTACTACCATTTCGTAAGAGTTTTTCAAATCCGTCGCGGAAAGAGCACCACAGGTATCTTTTTTGTACTATTTTAAATTACAAATGACATAAGTTTTGAATTTGACGATGGCTGAAATCAAATCTGTACTGTCCGAATCACAACCGGTAATCTATCGCACACAGACACACGATTACTATTTCATTTATAATTAATTAATAAACAATACTAAAATTATGTCACTTCTAACCCAATAATAGTAAATATTATATATATATATATATATATATATATATATATATATATATATATATATATATATTTAATAGAAAGATACATATACAAATAGTAGTACCTACTACTATAATAACCCAGAAACCCCGAGATTCTTGTTGTTCTTGTTTTAGCGTGACTGCAATACCTTCTCCGCTTTGTAATAGCACAATATATCTCCTGTAAATCATGGGACACAATATATCCTGTTACGAAAAGGAAAGTAACTGAAGAAAAATACGGAGACAAATTAAATTTACTTTTGGCGCAGTATTTATCTTTGCCGAAAAAGTTCTTAAGGGAAATTTGTAGCGCTATCTTGAAGATTTATTTAAAATACTAAATTGTAAATGTTGCATAAAATATAGAACATTTCAGAGAATCTTTTCTACAATGATCTAACAGTATTATACATTAACAATTTATTCGTGCAAATTGTTTAGAGTTCATAATCCTTCTAAGAGTAAAGTATGAAATAATCTTGCGACGAAAACAATTGTTGGAAACATTTTATTAAGCGAGTTAGTACCATTTCAAGTAAAAATGTTAAAACTTTTCACTTAAAATTCCCGAATTTAAATTTTGCTGTCTGAATAAAGCGTCACATTTGAAGTATAAACTTAATCATCTCTTGGCTTATAATCTGATGAATCTTGTCTCCTTATCCTAAAATTAATAGGACAATTAAAAAGTTTTTTTCAAACTTCTACATTCTTTAATTAAAATGTAAAGAGAGGAAAGTTACAATTTGTTCGATCTGTTTACTAAATTGGTTACACAAAATAGCATCTGTTTCGTTTGGAACCTGTTTCAATGTTTTCATTTATGCATATAAAGTTTAAATATTTATAAAGTGTATATTTGCTTAATTAATTTTTAACACTATATTTACAATACTATAGGGATGTAGAGCTGGTTCGTCTTCTCGTGCTGCGCCCTAGGTAACGCTAAATGAACTGAATAATGTGCAGAGGCAGACGAGCATGTATTTTAATATTATATAATTATATATTAAATTTTTGTCCACATTATAATAACGAATAATTGTTATTTACACAATTACTCGAAACCTCAATCAGTCATACAACATTTATTTTTACAAAATCGACGTTTCTATATACACTTATACCTTCAATAAAGTCTATAAGTATTCAAGTCTGTATCGAAAAATCGAGGGATAGATTCTATATTTCGAATAACTGTAAACACCTTTTGTAAACCATAGTCGAAAGATTTATCCATGTTGTCAGCCTGTTCAGGGTAGTACTGACCTCGGTGACTCAATGGCAAAAAGCACCGGCTTCAACAACGACCTCGCCCGACAAAGTATTTTACATCTGATACATAACAATTGTATAGCCATAAGATAAAATAAATTAATTACTATAACAGTACAAACAAATACTATTACTGACAATGAACACAACAATCATTATAACTATACCCACAGACAATATTCGCAAACGTAACTACTCGTTTAACTAATTTGATATTGCAGTATGTAACTGAATACTGTATCATGTAATTAATTGAAGCCTGTACTATGTAACTGATTATTCTGATGTCTTGACGTGCTTACTTATTATGACTAGCCCATTAAATTTCAAAACATTCTCTTTTTTTTTGTTGTTGTTTTGTTTGCGAGAAAAATGTTTGTTAGAGTGTAGAAGGAAAAATAAATGAGTGAAGCAAGTGGTGAGAGAAAGTAAAAACCGATTTGATGATTTGTTGAGTGAAAGATTGACAAATGATTTTAGAACAAATAAACGGTTGTTTTGGATAAGTGTGAAGAGACTGCGGGGTGGAAGTGGTCGAGTTGAGAAAGCTATGAGGAGTGCGGATAGAGAGTTATTGTGGAATGAATTAGATGTAAGGAATAGATGGTGCCAGTATTTTAAAGGTTTGTACGAATGGAGGGATAGTGAAGATGATTATGGTAAGGTATTAATTCATGAGGAGCGAACCTTAACAATTTCAAAATTGAGTGATATCCAAGGTGTTTTTTTTTGCCTAAGAAGTGATTTGTCGATCAATTTTTTGCTCTTCGTATGATTGCAGAGAAGTCACTTGACAAGAAGGTGTTCTGTGGCTTTTTAGATTTAAAGAAGGCGTATAATAGTGTTCTTCGTGATACTTTGTGAGAAGTACTCAGAGAGTACGGTGTGAATGGAAACTGGTTGGGAGCGACTCCAGCGATGTATGAGGGTGGTGTGAGGCTGCTGTGAGAATAGATGGTAGATTGATTAATTGGTTTCGTATAAATGTTGGTGTTAAACAGGTTTTTGGTATGTCTCCGTGGTTGTTTAATTTGTATATAGATGTGTTGTGTTGGTGATAGTATTGTATCTGCGTTAGCGTATACGGATGATGTAATAGTTTTAAATGAAATTGAAGAGCAACTGAGAAGAATGATAGAGAGAATTAAACGAAATTGGAAGAAGTATGAATCTAGTGTTGAATGTTGATAAATCTAAGGTGTTAGTATTTGAAAGGAGTGAATTGGTGACTGAGTGCAATGTGTTGGTGGATGGAATGAAAGTGGAGCAGGTGAATAAGTTTGTGTATTCGGATAGTATGATGTCGAGGAATGGACGAATTGATCGAGAAATGGATAGGAGGGTGGGTGCGTTATGTAAGGTAATGGGTGCTCTAGTTACGTTCGCTCGAAACATTAATGTATTTAGAAAGGCTCGGTTAAGTGTGTATAATGGAGTGCTAGTGCCTGCTTTGATGTATGGAAGTGAATGTTGGGCATGGACGAGAAAGCATAAAAGGAAAGTGACCGACGTGGAAATGAAGTATTTGCGTGGCATTTGTGGGTATACAAGACGGGATCGCGTGAGGAATAATTTGGTGTATAATTTGAAGAATGTAGGGTGGAAGAATGTTTTTAATAGAGTTGGAGTGAGTCAGTTGAGATGGTTTGGTGATGTGGAGAGAATGGCGAATGAACGGCTTGTAAAACGCATAATGTTGGTAAAGTTGTGTGTTCGATTGCGTGGGCGTCCAGCGTGTCAGTGGATGGTTGTGATTGTTATGTTTTAAAGGAGCGTAAGTTTCCAAGTGGAAAGAGAAGAAGAGCATGTATGAATAAGATTATGAATGTGGCTGAGGTGAAAAAAGTGTGCCTGGATAGGAATGTATGGCGAAAGCTGATTGTTTTGTAACTATTGTGGTGTGAAGATATACGGTTAGTAATAATGTTCTTCAGAGAATTTAGTGACTCAGCTGAGCTCTTATGTGGACGGGGTGAAAGAAGTATGTTTGGACAAGAATGTGTGGCGAAGGACGATTGTTGCGTAACTATTACTGTGGTCCGGATGCGGTTATTCCCTACCGAAAAGCGGTCACTTCTATGGATTCTTATGTATGAACGCGATGATGATAATAGACGAGGCGATAGAAGAATATTGTTAAAGAGTGAAGTAAGTCAGTTGAGCTCTTATTCGTATCCTTTTTCTTATTGTTGTTACTATTGTTTTCGAGCTTTTGCAAACCCACTAAGAGGGAAACACGTGATTTTATATATGTATGTATGTACTAACTAATTATAGTAAAATCAACTAACCAAATTCCTTATTTTTCAGTCTACTAAGTAAACAAAATGGCATGTTTTCACGTACACATTTCTTCAATAAGTAAGTTTTCACTCATAAATAGTGCAGAACTGTTTATTCCAAAAACGTCCGTTACCCGTGTAACATCTTGTATAATAAAATTAAAAACTGAATTAGTCAAACTAAATATAAATTATGAAATTTACTACAGAAATATTTAAATTTTCTATTTATCTAACTCATTAGATAATTTATCAAAAATTGTAGTGAAGCCAAAATATAGTAAAATTAAGTAAATAAAATAAGTAATAAAAAATGTACAATAAGACTGCGATACAATCAAACAGAACCACAGACGCGTTTCGCTCTTATTGAAGCTTTTCAGTGTGGTGTACTGACGCCTCTAGGAGGCATTGAGTTGGTTGAGCGAGTGGGGGGGGGGGGGGGATAAATATTCCAAAAATATGACTCCAGAATTATATAACTACATGCAGAGCCATTTATCGAGACTGTCGTGATTATAAAATTATTTATTACAAGGTTCTTCCTGAATAAAATAGATACTGTTTACTATAATTCAAATCCCTCTCTAATCTGAATACTCTGAGCCTTTTCATGTTGAGATAATTGCTCGAATAATCGAAGCTGTACTAAATACGTAAATACAAGTAGGTAGTTCATTGTTTTATTTTCTGCTTTCTACTAGTTTTTAATGTTTCTGTTATGGACTTTATGCTAGTTGGATTCGGTTTAATATTAATGTTTTTTTTATCTCTCGCTAAGACAGGTATTGGATTTATGCTAAAAATCGCATATTCAGATTTAGTGAATAAGCACGATTTAAGGTCCCTAGAATCCGATTATAACATTTTTACGATGATGTCTCTCTCTCTCTCTGTGTGTGCGTGTGTGTGTATGTGTGTGTGTGTGTGTGTACGTATGGATATTGAAGACAATTTTTCGAAAACTATAAGACTGCTATCGAGGAAATAATTATAGTCAGTTGAGTTTGAAACTTAATAATGTGTTTAAAAAAAATTCAGAAATTATCAAACAAACTTTCTTTTATAGACTATATATTTCTACATAATTGTACCAATTTTCATATTATTAAATTAATTAATATTAAAATAATAACAATATTTATGAAAAATGACCCCATTTTTATCGTGCTTGTAGAAATGCTCAATTTTATTATTTTATTTATGTTAATATCAGTATCCATAGATGGAAAAAATTTAAATTTTAATAGGGAGTTATTGCAACTTCTAAGATGAAAGAACGTAAACGTTAACTTTATGTAGAAAACACTTTATTTTAGAAATAAAGGACATTCAATTTCAATGATTACCGCATATAATTAGTGTATTCACGCTAACGTTAACGCTAAAAGCAACACAAACGAGGTTACATCCATACTTTTCACCGAAACAATAACCTCAAAAGGTACAGAACGTGTGACGTTAAATGCTCGCTATTCCATTGCACATAACGTGTCTCCTTCATATACCTATTAGACTAATATACTGCTAATCCTCCGCGATTCATCCGTTAAAGAATATGAAACAGAAGATATATCTCCATCGCTCACAAGCGATACAGTGCTTTGGATGCGCATGCTCGCATTCTATACTTCTATTGGCTACTGGTGCCGCTAACAGAGATAACGAAAGAGTGGGATTCCTGCAGTGGCGTGCAGTCCATATGTGCAAGGTGTGCACTGCACACCCTGCGAATAATTTCAAAATTTATTGCATTAAAATGTGAATTATTTAATTGATTTGATCTTAATATATGATATACAAAATATTAATACAATTATGTGACAATAACGAACAGGAGCGTGTTTGGTTGCCTATCAGCGAATTTGTAAATTGCCGGGCAAGTGCAGGTCTCTGCACTGCACTCGGTGCGCAAGTTTTACACAGGGAGAGTATAGGAATAGTGTATTTGCGCAGACAAGGATAAAATATTAGAAATACGTATCGCCCCATCGCACTCTCCAGCGTGCAGCATATTTTGTGCACGTATCGCCCTAAAATTACTTTTGGTAGTATTCACAAGCATAAACAAGTTCAGGCAAACAATTAATTATTAATTTTAGGTATTTGGTATATTATTTATTTAACTTATATTTGTATTGAAAAATTTATAGAATGGAAATTGCAAGTGAATTACTAATTGCGGATTTACTGAAGAAACCATTTTCTAGAAGGGACATAGTATAAAAAATAAGATAATTCTGAATTGTTAACCTAAGATTCTACTAACACAATACTTTTTTTAAAAAAATCTGCACACCCAACACAGAAACGCACCGCACGCCACTGGATTCCTGACCGCTAAGAAATATATTTTAGTTTCACGAGCATGCGCATACGAAGCACTGTATCGCTTGTGAGCGATGGAGATATATCTTCTATCTCATATTCTTTAACGGATGCACAACACATTGGTGAGATAGGGGATTAGCAGTATATTAGTCTAATAGGTATATGGTCTCCTTATTCATATAACGTGAATCTTATTAGTACGCATGCGCACTCGGGCTGTCACGTGACTTTAAAGTGCACGTTATTTTTGCGTTGAAGCTGCAATAACTCTCTAATATGTTATAACCATAGTCTTTATAAATAATTTAAACGCTATTTTTCCAATTTGTTTATATTTTGTTAAATTAAAGATGTAAACGTGTTAGATCTCAGCTTCTATTAATAATTAAGAAGTGAAATTTGACATGTTGATTTAAAATATAATTCTACAATAAAATTTGAATAAATTTTTATTTGAAATTGATTAGTTTAATTTTAATAAATTTTTATTTTTAAATCGCACCATGCGTTCACGCGCACACACAGAAAAAAAATTATTAAAATTAAACTAATCAATATCAAAAAAAAATTAATATTTTCTAGTAGAATTACATTTTAAATCAACATGCTAAATTTCAGTTCTTAATTATTAATAGAAGCTGAGATCTAACACTTTTACTTCTTTAATTGTTATAAACAAAATATAAACAAATCAAAAAAATGCGTTTCAATAAATAAATATATAATAAAAATAAATAAAGACTATGGTCATAACATATTAAAATTCATTTTTTTCCCTTTATGGATATTGATATCAAACATAAATAAATTTGAGCATTTCTACATTATACGCTAAAAATGAGGTCATTTTTCATATTGTTATTATTTTAATATTAATTATTAAATTATTAAAGAACATAAAATTCTCCATATAATACACTTAAAATTTTTATTATATCTTGTATAAATTTAGAGATAAAGACGCTCTAATATATAGAATAATCGAATGGAATATATCGCGAAAGCTAAACTACACTAAGGAAACCAGTTGACAAATTCAAATGTTTATAACATAGTAATGTTTATAACATAGTTTGTAAATAACAGATGTTAATGCCAAAAATCAACAGTTTTAGTGATATTCTGGCAGCTTTGTCTGGTAATTACATTTAATCTTTCTTATTGTTTTATTAAATAAATATTTAAAATTATAGGTAAAATGCATATATCCATCAGAAATACCGCCAAACTTGTTAATGAATTGGAAGAATCTCTAACATTTAGGAACTTCCTCATATAAGGAAAAATAGATATAATTAGAATTACATGTATGCAGAAGACATGTTAAATACAATAAAAAACAATATATATATATATATATATATATATATATATATATATATATATTCAGTATGTCCCCGGATTCAGTTTACAAGAGGAAAAAAATTTTTATTTTTGATTTTACGCAAAAATGCCAAGGGAAGAAAAATTTTTGCTTGAATTAAAACGCATGTTTCAGTTATTAAAACTTTTAATTAATGTAAGGTTCATTTATTATAACGTTTTTTCTTATTTTGACCTCCTAATAATACAGTTATTACATTGAATCTAACATGATTTTAGTTAGCTTTGAAATATTGACAAATGATTTTTTAATTCTAATATCAGATAAAAAAGAGTTAGTGCCGGTATTATAAACGTCCAGTTAAATTTAGTTCCAAAGTAAATTTAATAAAGTGGACAAATCGAATCAGTTACCATATTCTTATGACATTTAAATCATTGCTGTCAAAAATTCGCGTTGCATTTGTTCATTTAATTAAATTTACTATGGAACTAAATTTAACTGGACCTTTATAATACCGGCCCTTAATTGAATAAACTACAGGTATTTTGATTTTCGCCGTTTTTTTTTTTCTGAAATTAGAATCAATAATCATTTGTTTCAAAGCTAACTAAAATCATGTTAGATTCAATGTAATAACTGTATTATTAGGAGGACAAAATACGAAAAAACGTTATAATAAAAGAACCTTACATTAATTAAAAGTTTTAATAACTGAAACATGCGTTTTAATTCAAGCAAAAATTTTTCTTCCCTTGGCATTTTTTCGTAAAATCAAAAATAAAATTTTTTTTCCTCTTGTAAACTCAATCCGGGGACATACTGTATATATATAAAACGACGGTTTGGTAGCGAAGTGCAATATAATACGCATATAACATAAAATGGAAATGGCAACAGGTATTGTGCTGGTCGCAACAGATTTTTTTACATACATACATATTTTTATCGAATATTTTACAATTACAGTCGTTATTTAGAAAGAGATGTTTGTTAACATTAGTTAAAAATATCTTCATCATTATTTATGGCTTGATTTAACCCTGAGGAAGACCATTGTAATGGTCGAAACGTAGGTTCAAATCAAATAAAACCGTACTGACTGCAGTTTCCGATTACTTTTTTTTTCTTCTCCACACATCAATCTCCAGTCGATCATCGTTACTCCAACCAATTTATTCATAAACTTGATACATATTTAATATTTATATGTTTTGTTGAATTTGAATAGATCTGTGTCGATAACATTATCAAATTGAAATTGGAGGAAATAATAAAATTTAAATTTTCGAATAATATTGCGATTGACAAAAGGAAAACTTACCTTTTATCAATAATTAGAATTGCTAAACTAAACTAAAAGGACCAATCTTTTATGGTTATAGGTTGGTATTATTCTAGTTAAATGTCAAGTTATAACTATTTTAAACTCAAGAATTGGCAATATGTTTATCACTTTCAATCCCAAATTGTTAATTGTAACTTAAATGAACTCATTTTAAGCTAAATGTGTGTAAATATATTTGAACTTGCAATACAAAACCAATAAAAAATGTTTGTTGATTTTTCAAGTTATGTTTGTAAATTCATATCATTTTAAATTATTCAAATCTTCTGATGTTACCAATATTTAAAAATCCTTAGTATTTCATTCATATTTGGGCAATAAATAAAAATTATTTAATAAATTTATGGCAAAGCCGGCACAAAAACCTTGTGAATCACACATCAAGAAACAGCTTTGCAAGAGCTTGTATTTAAAAGCCTTGCCTTTGTCAAGATATAGTCATACTCACAAAAGGCAGTATTTAGACCAGTGATACAAATAACTGTTAATTTACATGTACATAAATGTAAAATATGCTATATACGTGAATAAATTTGACAAAAAAAAAACATTTCAATTATTATATATTTTTTGTAGAATTCCATATACGTTCCCATAGAATTTAAATTTCATTCATTTATATTTCAAATATGCCTGTATTTTTTCATATTACTAATGCCTAGTTGTACCAACAAGGCATATATAGTTTAAACAAAAAAAGCGTAACTCGAAATTTGACAGAATTACATAATAATTCATTTGATATTTCATTTCAATGGCATATTATCATTTTAAGGAATGTTTAAAATTTTGGTTCGGTTGGTGTAATCGGCTATTAATAAGATTTTCAAACAATGGGCTTGACGCTTGACGCATTGGCTGTTTCCATGTATTTTTTGGCACTTAGAAACTTAATATTTTGAACTTACTCGTATCTGCTTCAATTCATTATACTACGTTTAATGTAATCATTTTAGAGAACAAATTAAGTAGAATAGAAGATTCTTATAATGTCCTAATAAAATATAAGTGTAAAATGAGATGTATCTTGTCATGTATGTTTAAATAAAAATAATATAACAATTGGTAGCAGAACGTAGTTGGACAAAATCGGCGCGAAGTTAGAGTAGCGGAAGAAAAACGATTTAGTTAGAGAAAACGGCGTAGTTGGAGAGACACACTGCAGTGCAAGAGAAGCAAGATACAGGAAGATTAAAAGAATAAAATATAGTTCACAGAAGACCATAGTATATAGAAAAACGAAAAAAGGAATAGAAAAGTAAAGAAGAAAGTAATAATGGATATAATAAATATAGAGCAGTTAAATAATAATAACTGCTCAATACGGAATATAAAAATAATAATAATAATAATTTTTATTGCCCAACAGTAGAACCAATTACAGGACAATGTAAAAAGATACAAACGTATGTGCATAATGAATTATTTATGACACAACAAACATAAGAAATTCGAAATTACAGAAAAATGTCTTCATACAAATTATTTGCATATTTACACATAATAGTAATGGGGGAACGTTGAATTGCATCGAAACGAGAGAGGGCTAGTTGAAAAGTCCTTGTAGACCTGGATGTCTGACGTGGAACATGGTGCTGGATACGCGATAGGAGAAAAGGTGCGTCTATCCTACCACGCAACAGGAGCCAAAGGAATCTTGCACTGCTCATCTCTCTCCGGTCTCCAAGTGAGGGCATAACGTGTCGCTGAAGGAGTAACTGTGTATCGGTTTCCCTAGCTGAATAAATTCTATCAATCTTGAAAGATAATAATTTTAAAAATCGACGGTTAATTCGATCAAGTGTAAGTTGTTGATAATCATAGTAAGGAAACCATATTAAGATTGCGTATTCAAGTTCACTTAGAACGTATGAGTAATATAATAATAATAATAACATTGACATCTTGAAAAAGATTAGTAATTCTAATAATGAAACTTAACATCCTATTTGAATCACGTATAACATTATTTAAATGATTAGAAAAGATAAACGAAGAACAAAATGTAACCCCTAGGGATTTAATTGATGATGTATTATTAAGTACTAACCCGTTCATTGCATAAGCAAAACCTTGCAACATTTTTGAATGTTTAAACTTAGATTATTCTTTTCACACCAACTAGTCAAAATATTTATGTTATCTTGTAATAAATATGAATCATTTAAGGACTGAATTGAATTGTATAATTTCAAATCATCTGCATACGCAAGAGCATATTGTGAATATTGTGAAAAGATCATTGACATAAATTACAAATAAAAGCGGTCCTAAATTGGAATCCTGGGGAACCCCAGACGTGGCAACATAGTCAAGTGACGAATACCCATTATGAAATACATAGCAGATTCTGTTATTTAAATAAGAATTTAATAAGGTAGTTAACCAATAGTAAACCTTAAACAATGGAAAAAGAAAATAAAGAGGTTTACAGTTACATTACATTGAACTTGGTTATAACATTCCATGGAATGATGAAAGCGAGACAATTATGGGAAGCAATCAAAGAAAGTTTTGAAGGGGAGAGAGAAGAAAAACCCACTGATTTAATGTTGGAACTCGCAAAAATTAAAATGAAAGATTAAAGAAAATATTAAATACTACTTGACACTAGCTGAAATTTTATCAAGACAAATAATAGATTAAGGAAAAGCAGTGTCAGAGAAAGAATTAGTGACATAGAAGGTTTACAGTTAATAGAGGAATAGATTTTACGGAATTGATGCAACCATTATTAAATTTTATGGCACAAAAGTGACACCTGTGGTGCACTCTCCACGCCAGTAATGAGTGCCCGTGAGTTGACGCCTGGTAAGCGCCCGCACGGTACAAATATGTCATCATCATTACCGATATCTGCGATAAAGCAGATTGTGGCACACTCAGAAATGGGTAATATGCCGTGATGTATATATATATATATATATATATATATATATATATATATATATATATATATATATATATACAGGGTGTCTCTTAAATAGGAGGACATGGTTTAATCACAGATTCCTGAAGCTAAAATAAGACGATTTAACGAAACTTGCTTCTACCGGAAAGTGTATCATTTAGCCAGAATTCTGCTTCAAAGTTCTTTGAAAAAAAATTAATTTTGGTTGTAATGACAGAACGCTCTATACGATTTGGAAGAAATTTAGTATGACAATTCATATAGTTATAAGTCATCTTTTAAGGTGATACTTGTTATTATTAGTGACCCATTAGTGTATGAAACTTAGGTGTCCCAACATTGATTAGACCGTAACTTTTTAATGGCCACGCCGATAACATAAAATTATTTTTTTTCGGAAAGATACATTCAATAGTATACTTTTCTCTCTCTGTTTAATTTGTGATATCTGTTACGGCTCAGACAGAAAAATATAAAACCTGAGTGACTGCATCGTGAATTTTTTTAAAATAAATTTAATCTAGCAGTCTATCCAAATGTCAAACACCTAATTTCTAATAACAGTAACTATTGTTTATGGGTTGTCAAAAAATTTCTTCGCAATATACAGAAACGAGCAACATCCGTTTGCTCGGCCTAATAGTATTTTACTATCATTATTATAAATAAGACAAATAAATATGTTAGCTCACTCCTAAACAAGTTAAGAACATCGACAACTCGTTATTGTTATTAAAAATTAGGTGTTTGACATTCGAATAGACTGCTAGATTAAATTTATTTTTAAAAAATTCACGATGCAGTCACTCAGGTTTTATTTTTTTTTGTCTGAACCGTAACAGATATCACAAATTGAACAGAGAGAGAAAGATTTACTATTGAATGTATCTTTCTGAAAAAAAAAATAATTTTGCGTTATCGGCGTTGCCATTACGAAGTTACGGCCTAATCAATGTTGGGACACCTAAGTTTCATACACTAGTGGTTTATTAATCATAACAAGTATCATCTTAAAAGATGACTTATAACCATATGAATTGTCGTACCAAATTTCATACAAATCGTATAAAGCGTTCTGTTATTACAAGCAAAATTATTATTTTTTTTTTCGAAGAACTTTGAAGCAGAATTCTGGCTAAATGGTACACTTTCCGGTAGAAGCAAGTTTAGTTCAATCGTCTTATTTTAGCCTCAGAAATCTGTGGTTAAGCCATGTCCCCCTATTTAAGAGACACCTGTATATATATATATATATATATATATATATATATATATATATATATATATTAGAATTAAATAATGAAAATTTCGGCAACCGGAAAACATTTACTACATTCAGAAAAGAAACAGCAATCATTGAGAAGAAAATAAATCAAATGGAAATGAATTTGCATTCACATTTTACAATGAAAATAGAAAATAGAATGAACAAAAATGGTTCCTAGATTCAGCCTGTACATCACATATGATTTCATCAGAAGAATGAATGAGATGTAAAGCTAGTTCAACTCTCGAAACAATCTTGAGGATCTCATTACACTCATTACAATGCCTTAATACAGTAATATCGACGCATCAGTTTTAATACTACAATACAGTATTACATCAGCTTCAACGGTGCTTTCCAACTCGTAGATCAACTCTTGATTCTCTGGTCAACACTGATCTGTAAATCAAGTTCTGGTTTACCTTGGAGATCAACAGTTCTAACAAAGCAACAGTGTCAAATTTTGTTGATCAGAGAATCAAATTTGATTCAGGGATGGTGAATTCGGTTGTTAATGTAGCATCGACCTAGGAGCGCCAATTCCAACTACATCCTTTCCTAAGATATTATTTTATTTATCATTTGTTACTTCTAATTTTGTGATGATTGTATTCCAAACAAAACGCCAAATAAATAATAATAAATAATAGAAGAATGGATGGAATACATCATTGCAAAAGACAGACAAACAAATTCTGCCGAAAATGGGCGAAGTATAGAAGCGGTATCAAGTGGTACAATTAGAGAAAATACAGAAAACAAGTAAGATTAGAAAATGTTCTACATGTTCCAGAATTGAAGATAATTTATTATCAACACCAAGCTTAGTACAAACAGGAAATTCTGTTATTTTAGAGAAGGGGTATTTATTTATGCAAACGATGGTACGTTGATATGCAAAGGCAATTTTTCAGACATTATGTACAGCATTAAATTAAACAAAAATAAAGAAAAGGAAGAAAACAAAGAAGATTGTTTACAAATTTCAGAAAGTTCTAGAAAAATTTGACACAAAGGATTAGGAAATATGAACGATGAATATTTAAACCAGATAGAAGATGAAACAAGTTCGAAATTGTAGCCGAACGCGAAAAAGTTTAAATGTAGGAGACTCAAGAGAGTGAAGAGCTTACAGTCTATATGAAGATGAACAACGAGTACATGAAACGACAGATGTTCAGTTAATTGAAACAAAGAAAGGAATAAGATACAATAAATCGGAAGAAAAGGAAAGAGAAGAAAGTAATAATAATTCTAATTATATTTTTATAAATAATGAAGAAAACAAAAATGTACCAGAAAATGAAATAACAAGAAATGAAAGAATACAAGAAGAGTAGAAAAAAATATGAAAGAAGAACAAGAAAAAACAGAAAATTACCAGAAACACTGAAACATTACTTGGGAAATGCTACAAAAGATGAAGAACCGAATTCATTCAACGCTGCCTTAGAGTCATCATATAGAAACGAATGGAAGAAAGCCAGAGTGGTGAAAAGATAGACAACATTGTACAATATAACGTATGGAAGAAAATAAAACGACCAAAAAACGCCAAAGTAACCAAATGTAGAGAAAATAAGCGTATTGAAAAAAAAAATTAATGAAAGGGAGGGAATTGAAGTAAGCTAATGCAATTATTTATTTTATATTATTATTTATTTTTTTTTTTTTGAACAAGCAATTTTAGGGAACATGTTTAGTGGGCTCCCGGAAACTATGCGAGATTTGATGTCGGTTAAATTAATAGATCATTTTACATGTGTACTTGATTTTCTAGAAAAATTCATAGCTCACTAGATAAACGCAAAAATTCACATTTTGCTGATTTTTATTTTTGTAAATAACATCGATATATAAAATACTATGGAATTTTGGTTTACACTTTTTAAGGCATTTTTTTGTTTTCTTTTGAACGGCGATGCTCTTTTTTATCACTGTTAGACTTTGAGTTCTGTGATTTTTATGTGAACGCTATATTGAAAACTTACATTATTGAAGAGATGTTTTTTTTAGCTTTCCAGCGATGTATAACATATTGATGTACATTTGTGTCAAACAGCAAAAATGTAACAAGTATTAATTTTATAGGGTAAAAACAATGATTATGGCAATGAAGCAAATGAAATAATCAGTTAGTTATTGTTATCTGTTTATTTTTATAATCTTTACTAATATTTTTACCTTATTCAATTCTGAAACACTTTTTAAATTTCGTTTTCCATGCGGTGACCGCCTACTATAACGTCCATAATATAAAAATATTGAAACTAATTACACTGAATAAAACTTTGAGAACTAAAACAGTAAATTAGGAATGAAAATAAACAAATTATAATTATCTTCCCCATAAAACTAATATTTGATCTATTTTTGCAACTTTTCCCTAATTGAACCGACTTCGAATCTTTTATAATATTTAAGATCCCAATGATGAGCCTCGAAAAACGAACTCTTTGAATAACCCTCAATGCCTCAATAATTATTTAATAATGCTTCAACTTTTATATTTTCAAATGGTTCTGAATTCTGTTGAGAATAATTATTTCTAGCTTATTAAACAAGGTTTTTTAAGGATTCTTATTCAACCAGTACTCCATTAATGTCAGGTTCGTATATCTCAAATAAGTTTGTTTGAGTACACCGCCCACCACGTTGTCAGTTATGTTTCGAAACAAGAGTTATCAATTTCAGACTTGTCTTGTAAAGTCCTTAGAAACCGGAGACACACAGGAAGAGAAAATAAAATGATTAGAGCGGTCTCAAAAGATATCAAGTACCTTTGTTTTATTTCGAAAATTCGAAAAGAATTCGCGTGTAACATTGCAAGCTTATGTTTCAAATCTTTCGATTCTGCGTCTTTTAAAATATCATTCGTGCAGAAATCCTGGCTGGGAAGATTCGCTGTTTGTTTCTTCCTGTGTTATTATAACTGCTCTTTCGACTATTATGGCTCCCTGTTTCGTTTTGCTGATATATTTTACCAGGTTTGGACGTTTTATATTCGTGCAAAGAGAAGCGTAAATGAAACAAGAAATAAAAATGGAGAAAGTAATTCAATTTTTACGTTATGTTTTAAATTCTGTTTCATCGCTGCGTTTCAAATTGTTGAAGTTAGAAATCCTCCAGTAAAAAAATACTAGTTCATGTTTAATGACCATATAAATTTTTATTTCAACGGGAAATAAGGTTATGGAAGTGTTAAACTGTTAGTCATATATTTTTTTTATATTGCATATGGCGAAACAAATGTACATATCTAGTTGTACAGTAAGTGTAGGCCGTATTTTGGAACAAGCTGACATTAAATTACTTTTATATCCTTTTATAAAAGTAATTTTGTTTTTGAGAAGAATAAAGGCAGTAAAGTACAAATACATAAAATTAAAAATACGTAACACATTGAGCTTTTTAATAGCATTGTTTAAAGTACGTATTCTTTGTTTGCAAGTAAAACGATTTACCATCGGATTTATAAAGGACAAAATAAATTTACTTGCATAGTATTTACGTTTATATAAATTAACAAATTCTAATCAATTTTATTCATTTTATGGCATTCATTACTGTCCAATGTTCGACTGTCACTTGAAGGAATAAATTTTATTTACTTGGGTATAAATTTATCTGTCGTTTATAAATCCGGCAATTGAAAGTGTATTTACGAGAGTGTTTTGACGGAAGAGTGACTTTTCAATAAAAAAAAAGTTATTTTACTTTTACGAGTATTTTATTTTTCAACGTAGTCCCATTTTAATTGTATACACTTATCCCAGCGAGTTTCCAATTTTTTCAAACCATCCAAAAAGTAATCTTTCGGCAAATCTTCAAAATATGTATTTGTCACGGATATCACCTCTTCATTGGTCTGAAATCTCTTTCGACCGAGCCATTTTTTTAAATTTGGAAATAAAAAGAAATCACTAGGAGCCAGATCTGGTGAATATAGCGGATGAGGCAGCACCTCATAACGCAATTCGACTAATTTTGCTGTAGCAACACAGAAGGAATGAGAAGGCGCGTTATCGTGATGGAACAATACTGTTTTCTTCAACAAATGGGGTCATTTTTTCTTTAGTTCGGCATCAAAACGTGTCAACAAATCAGCATAATATTGGCCAGTTATCGTTTTTCGTTTTTGTAAATAATCAATACAGATCACACCTTTGGAATCCCAAAATACTATGGCCATGACCTTATTGGCCGAAAAAACGGTTTTTGCCTTCTTGGGAGCACATTTATCAGGAAAAGTCCATTGTTTCGACTGCATTTTTGTTTCTGGCGTATAATGGTGTATCCACGTTTCATCTATTGTGACATATCGACGGAAAAATTCCCTTGAATTACGTTTGAAGATAGCCAAACATTCTTCTGAATTTTTAATGCGAGCATGCATTTGAACTGAATTAAGTAGCCGCGGCACCCATCTCGCGGATAACTTTTTAATGTGTAAACGTTCATGCAAAATATTGCATACCTATTCAGTTGAAATGTTTACTTCATTAGCTATCTCACGTACTTTCAACCGACGATCGCTAATTACAAGGGCATGGATTTTATTAACCATTTCTGGTTCGGTACGGTCCCAGACGTTCAGCATCATCTGTGCTCATATGGCCACTTTTAAAAGCAGAAAACCACTTACAAATCATTCCATGGGACGGAGCACATTCAGGATAATATTTACGTAACTTTTCCTCGGTTCCTTTAATTGTTTTTCCACGTAAAAAATAATGTTTAATTAACACTCGAAATTATTTTTTCTCCATATTTACACAACAACAGAAAACAGTTTTCTTTAGATTCGTATAAAACATAAACTATCTGTCAGATTTGTGTGAAATTTTGACAGTATACATCGGAAACATGGTGGAAGCTAGCAACATGATCACCGTAGTGAAAAGTCATTCTTCCGTCAAACCGCTTTCGTATATTCGAAATGATATCACTTCAACGCCCTACCAATAACGTTGGAGCTCTAATTATGCCACATGGATTTACTTATCCCAAACAGTGTACATTATTAGTTAGAACATGCATTCATAAGAGTATAGTTAAAAAAAAATGACAGAGAAAACAATACACTGTGGGTATATACCGTAAGTTTCAGCTAAGATGCAATATTTACTGTTCTGTCAATGTCATTATGGATACTAGTTATTTATACTGCACGATTGCAGATAAAATGCAAAACAGGTTGTCAATATCAAATGCCAAATGAACTTGACATCACGCTTAAAAATATTTTACTAAAGAAGAAAAAAATCGAATGCTAATTTGTAATAATACCAGTCATAGTTTGAGAAATATGCGTGGATATCTTTGATAACTTATCTCCCGAACGTCCAAATCCTTCTACAGTTTTCAGAATATTTACAATACTTAAAAGTGGTGGATGTTTAGATAAGAATCATACGAAAATGCTAAGCAAAACTTTAGTATTTAGATTATTAAAAGACGACAAATTTCATTCTTTTCATTTTCCAAATCACCAAGAATTGAGATACTGCTCTTATTACTTTCTTACGTCATTTATAAATCAATAAATTATGACAAGTTCATTTGACATTGACAACTTTTACAACCTATGTTGTATTTTATCTGGAACGATACATTAATGATAGAATAGTAAAAATTGTATCTTAGCTGAAACTCATGGTGTACAGAATGTTAATTAAAAAGCAGGCCATAGGCGTTCATCAATGAAAATCAGTTTTTTCTTGCGCAAAACTTTCCATTTCATTATAGCCAGAACCACAGTCGCATTTCGCTCTTATTGGAGCTCTTCAGTGTGGTGCACTGACGCCTTTAGGAGACATTGAATCGTCTGTGGTTCTGGCTGAATAAGCCAGTCTCTGATAAATGACCGAGAGGTTGATTCAAAGACTGAATCTTGTGAAACATGTCAAGCGTTATTTTTTAAATATCTTATTTAAACTGTTTCACTAAGTATTTCCATCTTATTATACTTTATTATAGTTTTATTATTATTTGGCTACCGTAGCTCACGGCGTTCTTGATAGATGTCTTTGCATGTAGCTATTTGCCTGTGCAGTCATTTTATCTTTTTGGGATGTTCACCATCCGTTCACTCAGCCGACTCAATGCCTCGTAGAGGCGTCAGTGCACCACAATGAAGAGCGCTAATAAGAGAGAAACGCTGAGTGAGCCAGACTCTGATAAATGACCAAGAGGTTGATTCAAAGACTGAACATTGTGAAACATGTCAAGTGTTATTTTTTAAATATCTTACACTGTTTATAAAATTTTGAATTAAATTTTATTGTTTACTAAACATACAAAATAAAGTGTGATTAGTGTGATTTGTGTGTAGTATTGAATTCTCTACAACATTTATTTGCAACATTTTTGTATTAAATTAAATAGGAAGTTTTTCGGAAGGAAAAATTAATTTCATGTGGCCCACTTTCTAGTTAGCACCCTGTATATATTTGCAAAATTTCAGATTGTCAATTAAATATTACACTGCAATTAAAAAAAAAATGTATGTATTCAAATTCTAAATATTCTCTTGAGTCAATCGGTTATTTCTGGAGAAATAGTGTGCGATTTCCCAGCGTTTGGAAACTTTAAAGTGATGTCGGTGTGTACACTTTTTTTCAGATAGCCTTACAAGAAGGAGGACCAAATGGTCATTGTCAGAGGTCTTTTGTTAGACTGACTCTCCAGTTCTTAGCCCCAGTGAACACGTCAGGTTTTTTAACGTGCGTGAACGCTGCGGCGACGAAGTTTCGGTCTGGTGATACTAGTAAGTAAATGTAGAAGTGCACACGGAGCTCCGGCAACGTTGCGGTAACGTACAGTCCGTCTGCGTGATGTTCTTGTTCTTCGCTACAGCTCCCCGTGGCACCGCAGCCGGACGGTTCAGTGCGGGGCCGTAGTACATTTGGTCTTATGGACCAGTGCACACGTGCGACGATTTAACCCATAACGCAAATATGGCTTAGATAAATCTTGAAGAGTTGAACATTGGACTTTTTATAGAGGAAATAATAAAAACCCGTCAAATGATTGTATAAATTTATACGAAAGTAGTTAAAATATTTATCAGATTGTTCTCGTAAGTCTTCAAAAGTTATCTTTATTACCTCCCGCTACCCTAGGCAAGGGAGGCATAGGGATCGTGCTAAAAACAGCATATAGAGATTTTAGTGAATAAGCACGTTTTAATATCCTCAGAATCCGATTTTAACATTTTTACAATGATGTCTGTGTGTGTGTGGGCGTGTGTGTATGTGTGTGGATCCTGTGGACACGATTACTTAAACACTATCATTCTGCAAAATCTGAAACTATAAATATTCTGGCTTTACTTAAATATGAAAAGAGCCCATTAGATTTTAGTAAAATCAGATAACTGGAAGTAGCACTTTTCTTGAAGGTCAAAACAGTTTTTCTACGAAACATGCATTTAGTTTACAATTTTTCACATTTATGTTACTATAAAAATTAAAGATTATTAAATTTTCTACATGTCTGTATTAATACTTTTTCTATATATTTTATGTATAAATTTATAGATAAAACAAATCCTGAAGCCCCTACTAAACATATGTCTCTTTGGTTACACCAGTTTAGATCTCAATTGCATGTAGCTGACAGTTAAATATCACTGTCATGAAAAGGAAATTAATAAAGTTTCCAGATTTAGTAAATATTTAGATATGTATTTAAATTAATAAAAATTAAATGGCGGGAGGTTTTGTGCTGGCCACATCAGATATTTTTATCTACTGTCTAGAAGTGGATGAAACCAGTATTATTGTCTTCTTTTCTTAGCGACGTAATTTTTGTATATCATGTTTACAAAAATGTTTCGTTTCCTCTTATATACGTATTTTTTAAATAAGTCTCTGGTAAATGTACTGTATTCATTCCTATCTACCGTAGTGCTGCCGCAAGTTGAACGGATGTGTGTGCATGCACAGGCCGGAACTCCGTCGTCGTAGCGTGCACGCACGTTAAAAACCTGACGTGTGCACCAGGCCTAGTGAGCATGCAACGTCTACAGCGCCGTTACGTCGCCGCAGCGTGCACACACGATAAAACACCTGATGCTCACGGAGCTCTGACAACGTTGCGTTAGGCCCAGTGCACACGTCAGGTTTTTTAACGTGCGTGCACTCTACTTCGACGTAACGGTGCTGTAGACGTAGCGATCACAGAAAGCCCCCGGTGCACACGTCAGGTGTTTAACGTGCGTGCACGCTGTAGCGACGGACTTCCGGTCTGTGATACTAGTAAGTAAATGTAGTAGTACACTCGGAGCCCCGGCAACTTTGCGGTGACGTACGGTCGTGGTATAGTCGTCTGCGTGTCGTCCTTCGCCGCAGCTCCTCATGGTACCGCACGGCAGCCGGTCGATGCCGAAGCCGTAGTATATATATTTGGTCATAGGCCCGGTGCACACATTAGTTTTTTAACGTGCGGGATCGCTGCGGCGACGCACCGGCGTCGTAGAAGTTACATGCACATACACCCGTTCAACTTGCGGCAACACTACTGGAGGTACCGCAGAACACAGGAAAATGAATACAGTAGGTACATTTTGTAGAGACTTTTGAAATATACGTATATAGGAGGAAACGAGTAATTTTTGTATACGTGATACACAAAAATTACATCGCGAAGAAAAGAAGACGACATTACTGGGTTCATCCACTTCTCGACAGTAGATTAAAAACATCTGATGTGACCAACACAATACCTCCTGCTATTTCATTTGTATTAATTTAAATACGTACCTCCATAATTACTAATGCTGAATATTATAGTAAATCCCTTTTCATATAACTATTGCTTTATTTATTATTTTTTTTATAAAATGTCACCATTACTAATTTCAAACGATTAGTTTTTTGCAGTGATATTTATCTGTCAGTTGCATACATTTGACATATGAACTAGGTAACAAAGGAATTGTATTTATCTTTATAGGCTTTTGGATTTATGAAAAAAGATTATTTTGTAAATTTATCTGTGAAATATGTAGAAAAATTATTAATGTATACCCGTAGAGAATTCAATAATCTTTAATTTTCATAATGATATATTGCGAAAAAATGACATTTAATGCTATTTTTTGACGAAGAACCATTACGAGCTTCAAGTAAAGTGCCATCCCCGGTTATCCGATTTACAACAAAATCTAATGGTTTCTTTCCATATCGAAATACAAGGTTTAAGAATTTTTGAATGATAGTATTTGAGTTAGAACGTTGAGAAAATGCATTCGCACAGATAAACAAACACACATACGGACATCATCGTGAAAATATTAAAATGGGATTCTAGGGACTTTAAAACGTGGTGATCACATACCGTAACTCCGCCGCCGCAGCGTGCACGCACGTTAAAAAAACCTGACGTGTGCACCGGGCCTTAATAGGATTCCTGATTTTACCTGGTAGGAACAACAGTTCATACGGCGGAGAAGCTAATTACACTGCGTAGTCACAGTGACGTCGAGTGGTCAGATCATGCGCCTAACCTTACTCCCTATGATTTCTTCTTGTGATGCTATCTATTTTCAAATGTATGCAGGTGCAGTACATATGCTCACACCGTCCTCAAACCTTGCAACTCTCAATTATACTATTCGCCTATTTCAATACATATTTAATTCCACCCGTATGTTTAAAGAAAGATTTTTTTCAAAATATTATTTTAAAGTAGAACATAGTTTGTATTCAAAAAATATTTTCAAAAAATCGTTCTTTAAACATAAGTGTGATATTAAATATTGAAATTCTCATTTTCAAAACAAGGATTGTGATACCAACCAATGAGTGACGTGAGCATTCAGAAATTGTGTCCAAGAGTGAATCGCTAATGACGGACACCCTTCAAAGAAGATATTGTTATTTATTTATTTATTATTTTAAGATTTTTCATTTACACAAAATTACAACAATTAAAATAATATTTTTTATAATAAAAATGACGTATTACGACTATGAATACAAGCCCCTTCTTAAATTTACCGACCTGTTATAAAGATACCACTCTACTTTTAAGGCTATAGTTTATGCAATTTTTCATAAGGATAAAAATTAAAAAGAGTGTTAAAACATTATACATATACACCGATTTTTCATACTTGACCGTTGCGTCATTAATTGCTGAACAGCAAAATAACAAGTAATTGTATGTTTATCTCTGTCTTAATTATGGTTTCTTACATTCTGTCTTCGATACGTATATCTAATATACGAACATCATTTCAATTTATTTTTCAGATTTTGCAGGGAGGCATACATTCTCGAACTACAACATAGTAAGTAGGTAATAATTAAGAATACAAGTCGAAAACAATGTCATACAACTTATTTCATTCAGGACCTAGTGATATTTCGATATAACACATCACATAAGTTAGAGGCCGAAAATAAATTTTAAAAAATCCTGCGTATCCAGGATTTTTTTCAACCCTAGTTCCCTTTCCAGTCAAGGAAAATCCTCATAGATAACACATAAGGATAAGACATAAGAAATAAAATTTAGTCATTTCTTATGTATTATATTTACGTTGCATCTCCAAACAGCGTAGACGGTGCGATATATGAGTGCAAATTTATATTTCGTGTTATATTTCTTATTTCTTACGAAGAGTTGCATAAAACAATCTTTAGAATTAACAAAGATATATGGAAAGTATTATATAATTTAATATAGCATTATATAAATGTAAAATACCTGAAGGAAGCCCTCATCTATTGTGAAATTACCTTTTTGAGTATCTTAAGTTGTTGTGGTTGATATAGCTTACATTTTCTTTATTTTGAACAATTATAATCATAATAGAAGTTATTATAAAGAAAGATTTTATCGCTTAGTAGAAAGGCAACGTTATCTCTGACTCATTTCTCATCTATTGTGAAGTTGTAATTGGTTGAGTATCCAAGGCGGCAGTGGCTGCTTGGTCTCAAGTCCGATGTTTCATTATAAAAACTAGCGCAAAAATAAAACGAACAATCGTTGCGACATCTGAAATTGCTTGTTTGTCGTCCGTACGATTCCGTTCAGACAGCAATTTTTCAATTTTAAACTTTAATTTCGTTTTCTAGGTGAAATTTTTATTACGAGCAAGTAGATAAAACAAGAATTGTGAACACAAGTGGATAAGAATTAAACTCGTGTAAATTTTTTTCCCGTCATTGAGATTAAGATTGATATGACAACTCAAACCTATGTTATTTATTTCAATCTTTACTTTAGCTCTAGATCTTAAAAATTTCATCAAAATTTGACATAAAGAATACATTTTGACAAAGATGTTTGAGATTATTCCAATTCATTGACGAGATTAGCGGTATTTTTGAAGGGTATCAAGCGCTTATTTCACTGATACAACAATTTTAGTTGTTGACGGGGTCTTTCCTCGTTATAACAATAGCATATTATAATTACTATTTCACCTCGATTTGTAAAAGTGCGAATTTTAGGTTTTCCGCATTCAAGAATATTGTCAATTTAACGCGCGGCAGCTACATCTATAATTTTAAATAATTAATTTATGGGGTCCCGTGGCCGCGTGCCAGAGTGTCTGGTCGTGAACCTGGGGAACCGGGTTCGATGCCGACCTACGCCAAATATTTCCAATTTTAAATGGCATAAAAGTGACCCCTGTGTTGCATTCTCCACGCTAGCAATGAGTGCCCGTGAGGTGACGTCATGTCATCATCATTACCGATATCTGCGATAAAGCAGATTGTGGCACACTCAGAAATGGGTAATATGCCGTTATGATATAATTATTTTAAATTTATATATTAATTACTGATAAAATAAGACATATTAAATGTACTTTCCAGAAAAAGCCTTCAGTAATGTCTCTGGATTTTTGACACTGACATTTATCTCAATTACAAACATTTTAATTTTTCAACTATGTTCCATGGGCTGTTTGATTCATTATACAATGGATTATTTTATATATTTATAACTTTCTATCTATAAATATATAGAAGATATAATAAAAATGTTGAATGTATTGGATAGAGAATTTTATGTTCATCAATATTTGCAATAACAAAAAATTTAAAAAAATAATATTTAGAAGATTTTTTTAACATACTACTTCCGGTTGTCCAATTGTTACCAAAACACTTTCAGCTCTTCACATTAAAGTCAGATTAAATAATATGTAGTTACACTGGTCTTTAGTCTTATAGAAATTGAGAAACCGTCCCTCCAACATCCAGCCATACACTCACACACACACACACACACACACACACACACATACACACACACATACACACACACATACACATATACATATTTTTTTTTAAAACTGCTATTTTAAACCGAGTTAATTTAGGGAAATTTATATGTAAAATGTTGTTGCTAACATTGGATTAGTATTTCAAAATTCATGTCAATTCTGATTTATAATGTTTGAAAATTTAAGTAAATATCATCTAGCACTAATTTTCTAAAATAAAAAAATGTGTATCGAAAGAGCCCTTATTTCGATACGCATTTTGATTGGGTTTCGTTAAAAACTTCATTATAAACGCGAAAAATAAAAATTACATTAACACCTGTGTGATGTCACCTTTGCAAAGTAATACAAGCAATGAGAGAGAAAGAGAAAGGTACAAACCTATCTATTTCGCCTGTGAAGGAGGCAAAAAGTATTAAGTATAACTTTAAAATACAATTGTACTCTTATATGTAATTTCAAATTATACTGTGGCACAAAAAATATATTGTACTCTTTATTGAATGATTACAAGTACATTATAGTATTTTATATTTTAATGATAAAAACTACATAATTTGACTTACCACCATTTATAAGAATAATTCTTTACTTGACACTCACCTGAAACAAAATAAATAAATATTAATATTGTATACAGTAAATTAAATTGGTATTTTTATATTATGGGATAGGTACATAATAAAACAAAATCTATTAAAAAGTGATTACAAAATTTTGATCTTTATTGGGAATATAATAGCCCGTTAACCGTTCTAAGATGACTGGTTTACTACCTTCAAATCATACAACTATTTTATAAATTTATATCTTTTTAATGTTGTAAACTTGTATTATTATTGAAGTAAATTGTGAAGAGTGAAAAGACATGTCAGCCACCGGGATTCGAACCCGGACCCATTACCTTGCCGGGGTAACGCTCTGCCACTTTTACTTCGATTTAAATGACTGTTAACTCTTCGTTGATATTAATTAAAAACTGTTCCGATAGGGGCTTGATTAATTTCTGACTTGTCACAGATGTTTAAATGTAGTGGTAATCCAACCCCACATCTAGTAAAACGTGACGTATAGTAACACATCCTCATTTGAGAGACATTTGGCAGTCCTCTTAAAGAGTGAGAAGAACATTTCAGCTATCATGATAAGAGTCCGCCATAGCTCTTCGTTGATATTAATTGTATTATTATTATTATTATTATTATTATTATTATTATTATTATTATTATTATTTACGGAAAATAATTTAGACTGTAGATAACGTTTTATTGAACAAATTGTTAGTTTTTATATGTACTTAAAACAAATATTTTTTACGTTTATGTGTAAAGTATGCGTAAAAATTGTTAAATAAGTAAAAAACGTAGATAATGTATAATTTTAGTTCTTCAAAACGACACTAGATGACTTGTTGTTTACAAATGTCTCATTGCAGTAACTTTCCTTAATCCTATCATAAATATATTCTAAAACGACTGAAACTATGATGTTTATAAGAGACTGAAATTGTGGTAAAATATTAAAAAAAAAACATTCTGAAGCTATAGATAAATTAACATAAAATGCTTAAAATGTTATTAATAATTAATAAATAGAAAATGAGTTATAAACTTTTATATTCAGCGTTTATTACCTTCCGTCACCTTTAGGTAAGGGAGGTATTGTCTTTGGGCAAAAAATTCGGTGGTGAGTTTTTAATGAATAAGCACGTTTTAAGGTCCCTACAATACGATTTTACTGGTTTTACGATGATGTCTGTATGTATGTGTGTGTGTATGTCTGTGTGTGTCTGTGTGTGTGTGTGTGTGTGTGTGTCTGTGTGTGTGTGTGTCCGTGTGTGTGACAAATTTTTCTCCGACGATAACTCCAAAACTACAATTCTAAAAATTATGATTCTTTCGTATTCCTCTTCTTTACAACCCTATGAAGAGCTGATTAGATTTTGGTTATAATTGGTCAACCGGAAGTACTCTTATTTGAAGTTCTTAACAGTTTTTCTTGAAAAATCGCAGTTAAATATCATTTTCGACATTTTATGTGATTATCAATAGAAAGAATATCTTATTCTCTATACGGTTCGATTATACATTTTCCTTCATATTCAATAGATATAGAGTTATAGAGAGATTAAGAGAGATTATCTTTCGAAAATCAGTCAGCTTTGCAAAAATTATGAAAACAACAGATATATTCAAAAAATCTAATTGACAGATGTCAGTGGCAAGTGCAAAACCAAAGTGGAAAGTATATGATCTGAAAGTGATATAAGTGACAGTGTCCCTCGCCAGTGACTTGCATTTGCGGCCTCGCCTCAAGATAGGAACTTATAATGCCAGAAGTACGAGAAAGGCAAAAGAGAAGATGGAAGGACTGTATAGCAGAAGATTTGAGAGAGGAAGAACTGTGTCACGAAGGTGCTTTGGACAGGAATGAGTAGAAGAGAAGAGTTAGAAACAGCGACTTCTAATAAAATAGGGAAAAGTTGAAGCAGGAGGAAGTGTTAAGTGCAATACATAATGTACGTTCGTATTCGTATTAAAATTTTATTAGATTTTAGAATCTTTTTAAAGGAACTTTCAGTATGGATATGTAAAAAATAGAGTGTTCTTGTTACAATTATACAGGATATATAGAATCTTTTTCAAGGAACTTTTGGTATAGGATATGTACAAAATACATCGAATTGACGGAAGGTTTTGCGCTGGCCACAACAGATATTTTTTAAATGTCTTCAAATTTTATTTCTTTACAAAACTGCCTAAAATTTACATGAAACATATAAAACATTTTTAAAATATAATATAATATGCTTTAAATTTACGTATTTGTTCAAAGTTTCACGTTTGAGGTTATGTATCAAGAATACATTTCCCTACTAATCTGATTGTTGATAGTTTGAAGGTACGTAATTGTTAGTCTGAATCAAAGAAACATGTTGATGTCACGTGGACTGCTTGTTCTGGAATATTCATTACAGTATAAAAGAAAATATCTTTATAAAAAAAAAATATACTCATGGTAATTATATTTTACATTATCTACGTAAAAAATTCTCAAATATTGTCAATGTAAAAAATATTTTTTTACGCGTAAAAAATAACGTATAATACGTGACGTATTTTACGTGCCCATCCCTGTTCCCACGTAAAGTAAAAGTTATTAGTTCCTGCTATATGATGATGATCATTAATTTTTACCTATAGGTTCTATAAACTTAATAATTAATAATCATAAGCTGGTTTGAATTTAATTAAATAGATCACAGATTTTAAAACTATATATTGTGAAGAGTTTTATTGATTACATACATATTTTCCGAACAGCAGTTGTGCACTTGAAACCGTAACTAAAACTGGCTTTATACAATCCTATACTATTGTAATAAATGCGAAAGTAACTCTGCCTGTCTGTCTGTCTGTTACGTTTTCACGCCTATACCGCTGAACCAATTTTGACGAATTTTGGTATAGAGATAGATTGGACCTTGGTGAAAGACATATGCTACCTTTTGTCGCGAAAATAAAACATGAAGGGGAGAAATAGGGGAACAAAGTTTGTATGGAGAACCCATCATTTCTCCCGCTGAATCAATTTTGATGAATTTTGGTGTAGAAATAGATTGTGGAGAAGCAAATAGGTTACATTTTGTCGCGAAAATAAAACTTGAAGGGGGTGAAATAGGGGACGAATATTTGTATGGAGAACCCATCATTTCTCAAGTTACGGATATAAAAATTCTTATTTATGCTTTTGGTAAGAAATAAAGTGTTTTAGCGTTTTTGAAAAATCATCCCTCAAGATATATATAAGTAAAAGTACCCGAGACATGTTTAGAAAAGGGCGCTGTTAGGTGATGTGCGGAGATCGGGTGGGCAGTGGGCGGAGCCTGTTACATGTACGATGCGAGGCCGGTTCCCGGCTCCCTACGCAGCGCATATCTTCGAAATAAATGTAAAAAAAGTATTGGTACACGTTTAGCTAATCGTTATTCTAGCTTTACTCGTACAAAGCCGGGTCGGGTCAGCTAGTTGATTATAATCTACAATAAGATTAGCACAGCCAATTTCACAAAATATAATACTGAAACCAAATAGGAGCATAAACTTTTTTTTACCTCTCGCTAAGAGAGGTATTGGATTCATGCTAAAATTCGCATATCCAGATTTTATTGAATAAGCACGATTTAAGGTCCCTACAATCCGATTATAACATTTTTAAAATGATGTGTGTGTGTGTGTGTGGATGTGTGTATGTGTGTATGTGTGTGTGTGTGTATGTATGTATGTCTGGATGTTGTAGTCACGATTCCTGAAAAACTATAAGACTTAAAAAATATTTAACTGCAGTTTCCTCAATCTGACATTCCTGGGAAGAGCTGAAAAGGTTTTGGTAACAATTGAACAACCGGAAGTAGTAGTTTCTTAGAAAAAATCTTCTAAATATAATTTTTTGGGAGTTTTTTTTATTAAATATTGAAGAACATAAAATTCTCCATCTAATACACTTAAAAAATTTATTATATCTTGTATAGATTAAGAGATAAAGACTCTATAATTTATAGAGTAAACTAATCGCAGAGGCCAAGGCACTAAGGAAACCAGTTGACAAATTCCAATGTTTATAACATGACACATGTCATTGTCAAATATCAACAGTTTTAGTGACATTCTGATAGCTTTTTCTGGGAAGTACATTTAATTTTTCTTATTGTTTTATTAATTAAATATTTGAAATTATTGGCAAAATTGTGGTAAAATGCATATATCTATCAGAAATACCGCCAATCTGGTTAATGAATTGGAACAATATTTGACATTTAGAAACTTCCTCATACAATGAAAAATAGATATAATTTGAATTATATGTGTGCAGAAGACATGCTAAATATAGTAAGAAACAATATTTGGATAATGTTCTGTAAGATTTTGTTATAAAACGACGGTTCGAAAGCGAAGTTCAATACAATACTTATACCGTGAGTATTTTTTAACTTGAAACATTGGGTTTGTCGTATCCATGGGTACAACTTGACATTTGATTGACAGCAATGTATTTGCCTGTCCCATTTATAATGAAACATAGGGAACCAATTTGACATTTGACAAGACGTCATTAGAGGTTAATTTTGTTTAAATAATTGTACCTGCTTTCTAAATTAAATTTAGTTATAGAAAAAATATTGTGTGCATCTTGTGCACTAGTGATTTTCTGACTTGGCTAAATTTCTTACCATATTTAAATATCATATTTCTACCAAATTCATTCCTTATGTTTTATTTTAAATGAGACAGGCAAATACATTGCTGTCCATCAAATGTCACATTGACAAGATGTCATTAGAGGTTAATTTTGTTTAAATAATTATGTATGTTTTCTAAAAATTAAATTTAGTTGTAGAAAAAATATTGTGTGTACCTTATGCCCGAAATATGTTTAGTGCGCTCGAGTGGTTTTCTAACTAGGCTAAATTTCTTACAATATTTAAATATAATACTTCTGTCAAATTCGTTCCCTATGTTTCATATTAAATGGGACACGCAAATGCATTGCTGTCAATCAAATGTCGTAACCATGGATATGACACCCCCAATGTTTCAAGTTAAAAAATACTCACGGTATAGCCTAATATGGAAATGGCGAGAGGTCTTGTGCTGGCCACAACAGATTTTTTTTCTTCATTTCATACATAAATACAAACACGAGTAAACTGCAATTGACAAACACTTCGCGTTATGATTGACGCATATGCAGAAAATTTCCACTGGACATCAAAAAGTTGAGAATTAGTCTAGTATTTAAATCTCTGCTGACATTAGTTAAGACCGTGTTTTACACATAATGACATACAGGAATAGGAAGTTTCACAACTTCGGATACAAACATTAAGGGTGTACAGTACTGAGCAATATGAGTAAAAAAACTTAATCAATATTTATCTGATCATGAACTGTTTCCGAAAAAGAGGCCGCTGTTTTTGTAGAAACGAAGAGAGACCGACAAAGATATTGATGGAATAAAATTTTGTCTATGCCAGTAAATATACTATGTATAAGAATACAATAAAATTTACATAAAACATTTTTCTCAATTTCTAATGGTTAAGAAGTTGCATGAAAATGAAATATTGGTCAAGATAATTATTTTTTATATTTTTTATTTCTCTCGTTTATCTAAGAGCATTAGCTTTTAAAATTGACTTTTAAAATTTTCGAAGCTTAGGTTAAACATTTAATTTTTTGATTAATTTTCGAGACGAGAGTAACGCCCTCGAGATTTGCTCGGGACGAGAGTAGAAATTCGAGATCTCGATTGTAAAATTTGTTTATATTATGTATATAAATATATCTAATAAAAATATATAAAAGAAAATGCACAAAAGTGAGTTCAATTGTATACTCTCTACACTCAAAGCCTACGCTCTCTATACGAATAAAAATTATTATTACCAATATTTGGGAATAAAGCAGATTGTCACAACGGGTAATAAGCCATAATATTATTGAGTATTTTTTTTACCTATATGTTGCTTGTAATATTAATATATTTATAATGGGCTACTTGCGTGGTACTGAACATCTGATTTCTATCACTATATACGTAATGTTATGTTGAAAACATATATAAAAATATAAATTTTATTTTAAAAAAGTTATTTGTTTTTTAGTAAATTGAGAAAGAAAATTTTCTGTGACGTCATTATATTGAACTGACGAAGAGAACCATAGGTAGTTACATGCAATTTAAAATATCGATACCAAAAAGATAAACTAAAATACTAACCTCTAAACTATTGTTGAAACGTCAAACAGGAGATCTACATTACCCGTACAAATAAACGCTATGGCTTTACGGCCATTCATTGGTGCGGTGTAATTCTACGTCATACATGGCGGTAATTCAAATAATCAAATTTCATTATTTTTTTTTCTGGCTAATTAATAAAAATTTTGTCAAAAGAAATAATATGGGTAGCAAGTTTTTACCTGCTTTTCAAAAATATGAAATAAAAAAGGTATGCAAGTAGCCCATTGCTAATTATAAATTCGAGAGAGTGGATTGTTTCTCGTCGTTTCTCGTCTCGCGGCATCACTACTAATAAGTACAAAAATTATTTAATTTACCATCAAATTATTAAAAAATTTACTCACCTGAAATTATAGCAATCTTGGCTTATTTGGCGTATTGAGAAATGTGTCCTTGCATATAAAAAAGTATATTACGGTATATCAATTTGGCTGCATAAATCTACCTTCTATTGAAAGTGCGAATCGTACACACAAAACTACTATTCGGTCAAGTTTTTATATTTTACTTCAGTGCAATCTAGTTATATGCTTGTTTTATGTATGAATACCAGTAGCGTAAGGAACCAGATGTTAACTGTTGACAGGTTAAATTATGTCATAAAGTGTCATCAAATTTCATAATAAATTAAACCCACATGAATTTATAAACGGAATTATAAACAAATATTAATTCTCCAATTATTCCTATGAAAATTGCTGAAGATTAATGAAGTTATTTAGACAGTTAATATTCAGTCAAGGATTAATTAAAACAAAATTACAGCCCATTGTTAGTTTAAGATACAAATGAGATTACAACTCTGCAATTATCCTGGGTTATACGACATCCAGTGCAGTTCGTCAAAAGGAACTAGCAAGAGTTCTTATAACTTTCCATCAGCTCACATTGTCGATGATTTTTTAAAGTTGTCAACTTTTTATACCTGTTAAACATAAGAAAGTTTTAACATGAAAGCTTTTTCATGTTGAGTTATTTTCGCAAGTCAGCAGAATTTGAGATATGTATGTTCCCTACTTTCTAAACTTAAACGACCAACTTATAAATTTACACTTATTTGGATGATTAAACTTGTTCTTTTGTTTACACGTTAAAGTCCTGCAAATATCTCAGTTTTTGAACTCGTTGCCGCTTTTTTGTACATTTATTTTAAAGAAAGTAACCTAAAGGATGCAGAAGTCTCATTAACTTTAAAATTTTAAATAATACCTACTATATAATTACATAAAATTAGAATAGTGGTGAATAATAAAGATTATTTACATATATATGTAAACAGACTCATTGCATTTCATAGTGTTAAGCACATATTTTTTGTTTAAAATTGATATTAATATTATTTGCAATTGTTAAAAATCATCATTCAAAGTTCAGAAATCGGCACCAAAGTATACATTATAAAATTTCATGCCTATGATAATTAGTGTACGGGCGGTGGTACAAAATAATTTGTGTAGCTGTACAATGTACAATAGTAAATTTGTACGTAAAATATGTGCAAGAAGAACAAACTAAATAGAGAATAAATCGTTCTTACCTAGTAACTATTCACAAAAACATATTTTTAAAGCCAATCGGTGAAAAAAAATTCCTAACAATTCATATTTCTTCCGAACGTCACTTAGCAGCATGATGCTCAATCATCTATTGGTGGTTAAATCTGACACCACATGCAATATTTTACTATCTTTTGTCTACCATAAGTAACCGAATCTACATATTATTATCATTTTGGTAAATAAAGCTGTTTTTTTATTTAACTTTTTTCGTTTTAATTGAAAGAACAAACATATCGATAAAATATTTGAGTGCGACGAAGTACACGGAAATTCATAGATATATAATTTAAAATTTTTCAACGAAACAAAACGATAAATTCTCATAATTAATTAAAAATTGTGAAGGTATACCATGAATTGTGAATTTAAGATTTATCTGTGTTTTGAAAACATTAAAGTCTATAATAAATTTTCACGAATCCTGACATTTTCAGGACAATAGAAAGTAAGACGATCAACCTACATAATGCGATAAAGGTTTGTGTGAAACTGAAAGTTCATTTTAATGATGCAGCAGTTCCATTATTCACCTGATCCGCCACTTTGATATTTCTAGTAACCTAAATGGATATTACGTTTCCATTATATTTTGAGTAAAAATAAATGGGGTATTGTAATATTTTCTGAAACTTTCATCACGTTAGTGTAACGGTCAATTTCTCGCGGCAAATTCAAACTAAAACCCTAACTCGTCTCTGCCGATTTATAGCCCCATGTTATTCATACGGGAAGAAAAATATGCTATTTTCAAAATGTTCAAAAGAAGTTTAAAATGTAAATCTTATCTATTAAACTTTATAAATACAAATCTCTAATGTATTGTCTATCTTCTTATGTTATATAAATATCTAAAACACCCAAAATTATTGAATAAACTGTAATTAAAGCAGAAAGTGCAAATTCACTAAAACGTAGGTCGAAAACAGTTTCGATTCTATATAATCCTGACAATTTAGATCGTCAGCAAAGAAATTATTTATTGCGAACAACTTAGTAACTCTTTCAGACATCGCAAATAACAAAAACGAAAAACTTATAACCACCTTATATTATAACTTTAAAGACAAACAGCGTCAAATCCAAAACTAACCTACAAATTCAGTTGATATGTCACTGTAGTCATTTCTAACTGCACCAAGTTACGATATACGTTACTATTTGCAATCCTACTTTCTTTAAAATAAAATTATGCTTAACTTATTATTTTGTTTATACTTTTACTGTACAGAAAGCAAAGAGTATTGTTAAAAGTTAGTAAGAAACTCAAAATTGTACTTAAGAAACACAGAATAGTTTTAATAATATGAATTGAAAATGCGCTTCCATAAGAACTTCATACATTCTGTTTTGATTTAGGGTTTCTCGCCAAACGTGAATCGTAACCTCACTAATGTGGTCTATTGTATTGCCCATAAATCTAAAAATTTGAATTTTTTTAAATTAATTTGAGCAAGATATGAATTTTTAAATATTAATTGAAAATTTAAATTGTAAAGAACTAATGACATTTAAGAAATATATAGAAACACAAAATAGGTATAATAAAACCGGCTCGAACAAGGAAAGTTTAACAGGACAGATACAGGTATGTACAGAATTTGTTAAAAATATCATCAGTTACTCGTACGTCACAAACCACGTGATATCTTTTTAGCGCCAAAATAAATTACAAAAAAATCATGTTAGAAAAAATATTTTTTTTTATATTATTCGGTTCTTTTTTAGCACAATCCACAATGTCATAACATTTTTTACTTTAAATATTACTACATTATTTTCATAAAAATATAAATTCACAACCTTACCTAAAACATTTAATTAAATTCAAAATTTTCAGTAACTTATGTAATGTCTTTTACTATTTATATTGATTGCTCGTAACCTTTGATTCAGTTAGTAATTCAACCCCGTTATAGTAATTTGTCTATTTTTGTTTTTGTAACGGTAAAATAACTTAAATCTGCTTTAGGCCCTGTGCACACGTCAGGGTTTGTTAACGTGCGTGCACTCTGCGGCGACGGAGTTCCGGTCTGTGGTACAGGATAGTAGTAAGTAAATGTAGCAGTGCACACGGAGCTCTGGCAACGTTGCGGTCCGTCTGCGTGTTGTTTTTTGCTGCAGCTCCCCGTCCCCACGGTGCCGTAGTACATTTCAGAACGCAAATATGGCTCAGATGAATATTGCAGAGCTGGGCATTGAACTTTTTATAGAAGAAATAAAAATAACTCGTCAAATGCTTGTATAAATACACTCATACGAAAATAGTTAAAATATTTATCAGTGTTCTCATAAGCCTGCGAAAGTTGTGCAAATATACCTCTTTACCTCCCGCTATCATTGGTGAGGAAGGTATAAAATCGCATATCCAGATGTTAGTGAATAAGCACGTTTTAAGGTCCCTAGAATCCGATTTTAATATTTTCACGATAATGTCTGTATGTATATATATATATATATATATATATATATATATATATGTGTGTGTGTGTGTGTGTGTGTGTGTGTGTATGTATGTATGTATGTATGTATGTGTATGAAATTTGTCAACGCTCAAAATCAAATACTATCATTCTGAAAATTCTGAAACCTTGTACTTCGACCTTTTTCTAATATAGAAAGAAACTATTAATCTTGGTGTAAATCGGATTTTCATCAAAAAATATCATTAAATGTAATTTGTTTCACATTTTCTCATTATGTAAATTAAATATTATTGAATTTTCTACAGGTATACATTAATACTTCTCTATATATTTTACAGATAAATTTAAAAAATAATCATTTTTATAAATCCAGAAGCTTATGTTTTAAAGATAAATACAATTCCTTTGTTACACAGTCCATATGTTAAATGTATGTAACTGACAAATAAATACCACTGTAAAAAATAAATTGTTTCAAATTAGTAATAGTGACATTTTAAAAAGAAAATAATAAATAAAGCAATAGTTATATGCAAAGGAACATAATATAATTTGTAGCATTAGTAAATATGGAGGTATGTATTTAAATTAATACAAATTAAATAGTGGGAGGTATTGTGATGGCCACATTAGATTTTTTTAATCTATTGCCTAGAAGTGGATGGACCCAGTATTATCGTCTTCTTTTCTTAGCGATGTAATTTTTGTGTATCATGTATACAAAAACTACTCGCTTCCTCTTATATACGTATATTTCAAAAGTCTCTACAAAATGTGCTGTATTCATTTTCCTGTGTTGTACGCTACGTGCCGTAATGTTGCCGTAAGTTGAACGGATATGTGTGTATGCAACTTCTACGACGCAGGTGCGACGCCGTAGCGAGCTCGCACGTTAAAAACCTGACGTGTGCACCGGGTCTATGCCCAAATGTACTACGGCTACGGTACTGTGCGGCTGCCGTACGGTGCCTTAAGGAGCTGAGGCGAAAAATGGCACGTAGGCGACCATACCACGACTGTACGTTACCGCAACGTTGCCAGAGCTCCGTGTGCATTGCTTCATTTACTTACTAGTATCACAGACCGGAACTCCGTTGCCTCTGCGTGCACGTATGTTAAAAACCTGACGATCTTAGTATGCTTGCAACGTCTATAGCGTTGTTACATCGCCGCAGCGTACGTATTTGAAGCCCGGAGTACACGTCAGGTTTATTAACGTGTATACCTCGTCCAGATTTCATTTGAACAAATGACTTTTAAATCCTCTCTGTTAATCCTAATCTTTGCTACTGTGAATATTTTTACGTTTCACGCAAATATAGTTTCTTCTCAAAGTACATTATATGTCTAAGAAAGTTGAAAATTGCTCGTAACTATTTAAAAGAGGGAAAGTTTTATTGGGGTATTGGGGTATAACTCAATACAATCCTGTACCTCGTGCATATTTACATTTTGGCACTACCAGTTGCTCAATTCAGTAATGAGCGTTCATTGTTAAAGCAAGCATAACATCTTGGATATGAATTTTACAGGTCATCTTTGGTTCTCTGGAACATCAATAAAACTTTTCCCCTTTTAAATAGTTACAAGCAATTTTCAACTTTCATAGACATATAATGTACTTTGAGAAGAAACTATATTTGCGTGAAACGTAAAAATATTCACAGTAGCAAAGATTAGGATTAACACAGAGGATTTAAAAGTCATTTGTTCAAATGAAATCTGGACGAGGTATACACGTTAATAAACCTGACGTGTACTCCGGGCTTCAGCATTAGAGATTCACGGGCTTGGCTTGAAGCTTGAAAGCTTGGCTTGGCTTGGCTTGAAAAAGCTTGAAAAATCAAACTAAGCCTGCCTTTCAAAAAAGCTTGATTTTTCAAGCCAAGCCAAGCTTCTGTTTCATCAAGCCCAAGCCAAACCAAGCCTAACATTAAAAAAAGCTTTAATTTTCAAGCCAAACCAAGCCTCCGACTGTCAAGTAGCTTGGTGAAAAACAAGCTTTTTCAAGCTTTTCACAAGAATTGTTGACGAGGTCGGCAAAACCGAAATTTTATGGAGGTAACGTACTTTTTCATTGCTTGAGCACAATTTTGCGCATTTCTCAGAAATGAGGTAGGAACAGTTTAGTAGGCTTCAAAAATTTGTAAATGGCAGGTGTTTATCCCATCGTCCCAAAGAGATCACTTATTTTCAAAATCTGAACTAACTAATCGCACACTTTAGTTCACGCACACAATCAAGTACTAAATTAATTTATAGTTATTAAAAAAGTTTTTAAGTAGATAATGATAATTTAATATAGAACTATTTAAATTTTTAAAAATTCTTATTATTGTTAAGATAAAAGTAATTTATATAAAAACGTATTAATTAGATACATAAATCTTTAAGTAACTGGAATAAATTATAGAAACAAAGAATTAAGAAATAGATTTATTATTTTTAAATGTATCTGATTATATTTCACAATTAAATAATATTCATTAATTTTTTAACTGTATATAACTTGATCATAAATACCAAGTATCAAGCTTCTATAAATAATATTTATTATTTTACCTGTTACAGGATATTATGCCATATACAAAATATTCAGCCCCATTTTGTAAGGAAATTGTTAAGTCTTAGCAACGTTTAACCAATAGAAACAAATGTATAGCCTGTCGTTTTCATATTTTTCAGTCTTCGCAATTATTTTATTTTATCTGTCATGTTGCTAAGACATACCAACTTTCTTACAAAATAGAGCTGATATATATTAGACGATACTGACATTCAACAATAGTCTACAAAATAAAATAAAATGAAAGTATAATGCTCACATTAGTGTATCGTTCGTAACATGATTTATTTTATTCTAAAATAATAACCTTGATGATTAAAGCACTAAAGCACATAATTTGAATATTTGCTATATTATGTCAAAATAATTGTTCCGTTTATCTTGGCATTCTAAAAGTAGCATACATGAGAGAATTTCAGAAAATATTACTTATAAATAATGTCTTCATTTTCTCAAACCGATAAAATATTGAACAAACCACTGGTGTTATGAATCATAATTTTGAAGCTGAATAAGTATTATAAGAAATAATAATATACTCAACACAAGGTAATTGAGAGACTACGTATGATGAAAAATATCATAGTTTCATTTTGTTAAATATTTCGCAAATGTTGAATTTTTTTGTCAGCTACGGATTTACAATGTTTGGTTGTTCTGGTATTTCCGAATCATAGAAACGAGAAAGTTTGTGTTTGTGGAAATGTATGTATACAAAGATTTCAATGCTATTTTTACTACATCTCCTAATATTGCTCCTAATAAAACAGCCTTGTCTGAGGCAGTATAACAATATAATAAAAATGTAAACCGACAAAGAGATTATTCTATTCTAAATATTTCCTTGATTCAAGTTTCCCTTGTTTATATGTAGGTATATGAATTAAATAAATATATAATAACGGCTTATTACTTAGTTCTGGGAGTGCCAATGTGCTTTTATTGTGCAAATTTTAGTAATGAAAACATGTCCAAATTATTAAGGATACCTTTGTGCTATTTGAAAATTGGAAATAATTATGGTAATTATACATACGAAGTAACTTTACATGATTCTGTAATAAAAAATCAGCACAAATTTTATAATGTTCAAAATAGAAAGTACAAGTTATTTGTCTCACGAACAAACAAAATATCGAGGAAATCCCAGTCTATAGGATTTTATTATTTCCAGATGTATTTGAAGAACACCAAGCAGTAATCTTAAAGATTATATAGTTATGGAAACAACAGGTGATGTCACTAATGAAGAAATCGCTCTTAAGTCGGTGTTTTACGAGACTCTCGACATAATTTTGAATGAACTCGCACGAAGATTTAGCGATAATCATGCTTTAATAGGAGCTCTTTCAGCAGCAGAAGATCTTTGTTACGAAGAAATTAATTATTTATCAACCTTGGATATTCCACTACCATCTAAAGAAGAACTACATGTAGTTCGAGCATATCTGAAGAAGATCGACTATTCTAAAACTTTTGAAGAAATTTACAAACAAAGAATAGCATATGAAAATACATATAAAATGTTAGCAACAGCTAGAACTTTCGGCTGCAGTACAGCTCTTTACGAATCAACATTTTCCGTGTTAACCAGAATAAATCGACCGCAAAGATTATCAATGACGCATCAACGCTTAGCAAATTTAACATTTCTTGCATTTGAAAGATCTCGCACGAAAAATGTTAATTTACAAAAAGTTTTATTAAAATTTAATGCTTTAAATAATAGAAAATTACAATTATTTTAGTGTTAAAATTTAAGATAATATATTTATATTTTATTATGTAATGTACTTAAATATTTGTGTTTTTTTTGTATATTATTTTTGTTTTGAATAAATACTATATATATATATATATATATATATATATATATATATATATATATTACTAAAAATTTATACTATTTTTATTAATTTTCAGCCCCCTCTGAAAAAATTATAGCCCCATCTATTGATATTTCCTGGCTACGGGCCTGTATGAACTATGTATTATACCATACTTACAGTTTGTTGGGGAGGTCATTTCGAGTGAAAATGGCATTATGAAAATAGATCCTATTCATTTTAGTTATTAAAATACACCAAAGTCAAGTCTATCTAATAAACATATATAGAATGAAAAATTTATAAAGGTAATATAAAAATAGCAGGGTATTTTTTAATAAAAGATACTAAATTTTTGATTTTTTGTTTTCAAAAATGAAATAATTGAACAAAACATAAATTTCTATATTTTTATATTTTTCGTTTCAAGACCTATTATACATATCTGTGTACCGTGAAAATAAAATAAATGAAATAAAAAGCATTATATGTGCATGCGAAAATGCGTTTACGCATGAGCATTAAAAAGCTTGAAAGCTTGAAAAAGCTTGAAAAGGCTTGAAAAAGCTTGAAAAAGCTTGATAAAGCTTGAAAATCAAACCAAGCCTAAAATTTTTAAAGCTTGAAGTTTTCAAGCCAAGCCAAGCTTTGGTTCCATCAAGCCCAAGCCAAGTCAAGCCTAACATTAAAAAAAGCTTGAATTTTCAAGCCAAGCCAAGCTTTTTTATTTCAAGCCAAGTAGCTTGGCTTGGTGAATCCCTATTCAGCATGACTATTTGAATTATTTACCATTATTATGGTTACATATTATTAAATTTTTATGTTCCTTTATTTACTTAAATGTAGATTATTAAAGAAAGTTTTGAAAGTATTCTTAGGATATAAACGATAATGGTCTCCTTTACTCGAAATATTTCGGCTTAAATAACTTTATTTTCACTTACTTTCGAAACAAAATTTATATGAATTTCGTTGGTTTTGTGATCATAAAGCTCAATTTATTCAATAATTTAATTTTAGTCTTTTCGTTGACAAAACAATGGAACAATTCCCTTTGTGTTATAATATTTCTCTTTATATTAATGTAACATGTAAAGATAAAAGAACGACAAAAATAAAAACAAACTCTTGAACAAATAATTTCTTTCAGACATGCACCAAAATGTGCACCGTTTGCAAAAGCTCTAATTATATAATATTATATCCCCATCAGCAAATACACTGCCAAAATAAAATATTTGTTCGGTCTGAAAATTTCATTACCCCGTTTTTTAGTACAAAGTTTTATCTCAAACCTCGTGAAAATCAGATTTTCCAACTGACGAAAGCAATTATAAACCTGGAAATTAGGTCCTAAGTTAACAAAACCATGGAAACGGGAAACATTGGGCCGTTGTCGACTTGTTTTGTTATCCCACGGGAAGACTGGAGAAATGACGAGCAGCAGGCTAGCCAGGGCTGCACTTAGACTGGCAAGGGAATTGCTCAAGGCAACAGAAGAAATGGGGCTCTTAAAATAATTTAAATATTATGAATTGTTCCAAAGAATTTGAGTTAATTATAATTAGAAAAGATTCTCGAAAATAAATCCACATTCATACAATTACACCAATTAAAACAATTTTGATTATGAACTTTTCATTTCAATTTATATTTTAAATTTATCAAGCTTTTGGGCTTGATTTTCCAGTTCGCAAATTGCAGCTTCACGATCGTGGATTTGTGAATAATTAACAAAAATCATTTATGGCATGGCAAATTACAATTGCTATCAATAACAAAATTAATAATTACAAAAACTTAAAGACATATAGTACTGACCAAAATGAGGTCTGATCTTCAACTCTTTCCGATGAAGATGCTATTTAGTTGTCGAATCTAAGAATAACTGACAAAGATAGTGATCGAATAAAATTTTGTCTGCGCCATTAAATACACTATAAAAATAAAATAAAATAAAATTTTATACAAAAGTTTTTTCAAAATATCTATTAGTTACAAAGTTATTTGAAAATTAAAATTTTGTCAAGGATGCCACATTTTACTTAGTAGGTTCAATTATTATTCGTTTTACTTTTTTTGACAAAACAAAAGCACATCTAAGTAGACTTCTCAAATTTTAATTAAAAATTTCGTTTAATCAAAGTCGTAACTTTTATAGTTTACGTGATAGCAGAGGTAATTCATGTAAAAACTCATTTTTCACTGCCTTATAATTCGAAAACTATTTGATCGAATCCATGTTGATTAACCTTTTTTTCAACTTTCTGATTAGTTATACCCGAAAAAAAAAAACACCTTTACTAAATAAGAGTGGCAATATATTTATTTTATATGATTAGTGACATAACAGTCCTTGGTTGGCCAAGGTTTCAAGTAGGTACTGACGAAACTCACTTCGTGAACAGTTTTCTCAAATAAGAATAGACTGGAGATTTCTACTTAATTACCAATTTAATGGCCATGTTGAAAAAATTAAGCTGTGAAGAAGCGGCAATACCGCAGAGCAAGGGTCAGCGTGCGGAGAAAGGAAAAAAATTGAGCATCAGTCCAAACTTATTTGTCAGCGACTTTAGTCTAATAGACTAATGTCCAGTTGCACCAGAGATTGTATCTTAAGCATTGCTTAAATAAATAAATAAATTCACATCAAAATTTTGACAGCAATGCACAATACTTCATTTGACATGAATTACGTTGATGCAATCAGTTATTAGATTGATCTGTGCGACAATCATTAATTCTTGTGTTCACGCCACATCACTGCCGCAACTCATTTGCACTACAGTGCAAATGGTTTTCCTCGCCAAACATGCCCGTTGCGGCCATGTTGCTGCCGTGTATAAAAATTTGTTCATTTATATTCGACAAATAAATAACTGGTCAAATCATCTCACGCCAGTGCAATTAATACCCATTTTACTGGTATATATCTAAGGCTAAAAGATTCGAACCAATATATCTTAGAGCCGATCAGGACTTGCACAGACATAGAGCTTTTATTCGCAAGCCTATCTGCATTAGCAAACAAAATCTTACTAAAAGTAAATTCTCAAAAAATTTATGACGACCATAGATTTTTATCAAGTTGTTTTACTTACATTTTTTGATGTGTATTTCGCAAATAAATTTGAACATCGGTTTAATGATAAAATTTTCTGTAGTACACATGGAACATTTCAAATTTGTATTACTTGCATATTTATGGTAGGTACAACTTCGAAGAGATTTAGTTTTACACGTTTAAAGAAATTAAACATGTGAATTGATAATATTTACTCTCTATCAAGAGTGATTAAAATGATAGGGCAATGCCTACGCCTAAACCGTGATTAAAACTTATTGATGTTAAAAAAAGCCACCAAACACCGACCCACAGATATCCCATTTAGACGAGAGACGTTACAGCTTGCAAGAAGACTCCAAAATAAAATCAAAGACAAAAAGAATCAACGGTGAAGCTATCTCAACACTAAAAAATTACAAAATGTCAAGGAAAAAGTTCAACCATAGACAAAGATCAAAACCATCACTATAAGAAAACATGTATTATTTACTAGACTCGTATAAATAACAAACAGCAACATTTTTCCTAAATGCCAAAAATTATTCGAGTGCAACACATGAGAGTCAATTGGAAAATACCAACAGATACGTAATACAATTACAATAAAGAGATTAAAATATACGAGTAGAATGTATTGTAAATAAAATTTTAACCTTACGTACATGTATATTATAATACTAATAACGAATGAAAGAAGAAAATTTGTTTTATAAAAACATAACATACTCACCTGTATGTTTCATTAATATAGTGTGATCGTAGTCATTGTTGATTAGTTATTTATCCTTGAGCATATTTGTTGATAGAGCTAACGAAATTTTGAATAATTAACAATCGTATTTTCTTTTAATTGAAAATTTGTCTTCTAAATTTAAAAGCTGGAACAACTCTGACCAATATTGCTTATTTTGTGGGTAGGTACTCGCTTTAACATTTTTCTTGACATTAAACAAAATTCTGTTTCTGTTGAATATTATTGATTGTAATGTTCGTTAATATTTTGTATCAAGCAAAACCTTTTGTGAAATATACTGCATGATATTCGAGTAAACTCAATACAAAATTTCTTTCAGCTTTCGTATTTCTAGCCATTAGATTCAAATCGACACCCGTCGCATCATAAAATGTTTAATTCATTATAACATTAAACTGAAGAATGTTTTTTACATTATTTTTTTACTACTTTACTACATGTTACTACTTTACTACAGTGAGTTAGTGAGTATTTTACTATTTTCATATAAATATGTTGTATTTCGATTATAGTTTAGGTTTTACGAGTACACACTCCTATACGGTATTCATTTTGGGCACCTAAGTAATATTGAGCATTTCCTCCCCAAACTCTGATGACTTCTACCATACGGTTTGGTAAATATTATTATTATAATATGTAGTTTATAAGTTAGTTAACATATGATTTTCTCAACATCATAGTGCACCACATGCAAAAAAAAATATTTACTCAAATTTAATTTTACCTTTAATGAAGAAGCTACTGTTATAAACGATGCTAATGATATTACGACAGATAATACAAAATTTAAGAATAATATTTGTTTAAAATGAAGATGTTAAAAATTATTAGAAAGCTAAATTATTGTGCTGCTAAGTAGTACGCCACTTTGCGACACACAGCTACCCAAACGCAGCAGATAGAACAGGTACCGTTGCTCTTTTATTATTGGTTGTTCATGGTTAATTGCAGATCCTCATGGTTAGCTTTGGGTATATAAGGGGTAGTTTTACAAGGGTGCATCATTCGTTTTCCATTTGTTGTTTAGTACGAATTGGAGTTAGAATACCGCCATCATGATGATTGACGCTTGGGTTAAGCTGTTATTTGCCGTTAGTCAAGTGAAGACCAAAGACGCCATCGGAGATCTACCAACGGAGGTCGTCGCCACCATATTGAGGTAAGTCTTTTTCATATTTCTTTTGTTTTTACTGTTTATTTTTGTTATTGTTTTGCAGTATGTATTTATAATTGTTTGTTTTTCAGAAATCTTGATCCTGTATCTCTAGTGTCAGCATGTCGTGTAAACCGGCGCTGGATGTCTGTATGCAAGGGCGACCCCATGCTGCGCGGTAGAATCCGCAAACAGCTGCATCAGGAGAGAAAGGATCGAGTACAGAATTACTACAATCCAGGTGCAGGAATCCGTGTGATCAGAAGCAACAAGATTCAGCCATTGAGTCACAGAAACGGAACAGTACGTGTAGAAACCAGACCTGTTAAATTCGAGGTGCCCAACAGAACAGTCCCGATCATGAAGAAATCGTGCAACACCGAGTTACATCCCACGGTGACAAAAAGTAATTCAAAGAATAGAAAGTGTGATGTACGCAAAAGTATTGTAAGTAGCAATATGAAGAGACGATTGAGATTGTAAAAGTTATTATTGTAGTTACGTACTTAGTTTAAATAAATGATTATTTTCTCAATTATTTTATTTTTATTTCTTTATAGGTATTCCATTTCAGGTTTTGTAAGTGTATAGTTTTATAGGCCATCCAGCGAATCAAGCGGTTTACGTCATCGTTTAGGGATTTTTGAAATTTTCTTTATTTTTTTAAATATATTTTATTAACCGTATTTTATTGGTTTTTTTATTATTATCATGTATTTGACACCTTTAATAGAAATAATTATATTTGGATATATTATTATTAAGTAAAATTTTGTAAATTTTTGCAAAATGACGTTTGATTATATTTTTTTAATATTGGTAATTCTGAACATGTATGTTACTAAATATTATATGTCTATATTATACTTCTCAACCTGTATTGTGATTTAATTTTGTTTTTGGTTTCGTTGTTCATTGTCAAAATGTCAAATGCTCTGTCATGTTAAATTCAAGAACTTGTAGTTAATTTATTGACTTATTTCGAAAATGAAAAATAGATTGGTGGGTTTTTACTTTTACTGAAATCTAATATTGAGGTAATATTTGGTTCTATTTGTTAGTAATAATTTGAAAATTAAATCTATATGTACAGCGTGTGGCAAACGCTATACGCAATGTATAGAAAGAGTGAGAAATTGTATGGTATGCAGTATTCTGTATTTTTTTAAGGGTCTCACATAATACTAGATAGTTTGTTGCATATACCTACTACAAGAATGAAGTATTTATAACGGCGTAAGCAGCATCGTTCAGAATATTTTAAATAAAATTGGATTTCGCTGGAAAAATATTATACCAGATGTGTTTTTAAGAAAAATTTGGGTGTAATGAAGGCAACCCACAGATTTTAATCCGTTTTACATGGTCATGTAAACTTTTTAACATACGACGTCATTGTTTCTAGTGATATTGTATTTATGACGTAAACCGCTTGATTCGCTGGATGGCCTATAAATATTGGGCTAGATTGCAAGAAAGAAACCAGAACGTTCATGAAGTTAAATAAAAACAAACTCAGAAATCTATTATTATTAATTACTTATAATATTCATAACAATCTTCAAATTGTATGACGTAGCAATTATATCTTTTATTTTCAATAAATAATGTTCTTGAAAATGTGCTGATTCTAGAAAAATAAATATCTACTCTTGTAAGATTTAAACTAGAAACCATCGATGTAAAAATAATCATATTTGCTAAGATCTAAGTTGGCTAACGAATTTTTAAGCACTTATTTATTTAATTATTTATTTATTTAAATACAATGCCCGACAGGCTACAAACCCTTACTTGGACAAGGAATATAAATACATGCAAATAATGAGTACAAAATACAATGTATAACAATGTTAAACTAAATTAAGTATTACATCATAAATTAAGATTTTTAATATAATAAAGAATCTTACTAACATTGTTATCAAAAATATCAAAAGATGAACATAAAAAGTTGTAAATTTTACATAGGTTGTTGATAAGCGAGCGTGAAGCAATATTTGTGCGCACAGAGGGTAAATAAAAAGGAGTATAATTTCTTGTAGATGAGTACGGTACATAAAAATTGAGGAAAGAAAGAAATAGAGGATCATCTATACAAGAGTGAATTAATTTATACATATGAATTATACAAATTTTAATTCTACGTTGTTCCAAACTATCCATTTGAAATATATTTAATAAAATGTTGTACGTTACATCTCTGGGAGGATAATAATTCATAATTTTAAAATAAATGTACCTCAAGATTTTTTTCTGGACTGCTTCAATGGCTTTAATTTGAACATTATAAATTGGATACCATATAATTGTACAGTATTCCAATCTAGATCTGATAAGAGAGTAATATAAAGTAAATATTGCTTGTAAAAAAAACTTATGCAATATTCACATTGTATTTTTTTATATTTCTATTCATTTATGTAATTCCAGGTGCTGAATAATCTTTTTAACAATATTCTGTATCCCCTTCGCCATATATCTTTGTTGGTGGACTTAGTCCTTTTTTATGTCGTTTTTAAATTTCATTATGTTGCGGCGAATATTACACCTCCCGTTAAGTTTACATAAGTACCTTATATAATATATCACATAAAGTGATTTATTTATAATTCTGTTAAAAATTAGAGCGAAAGAGATATGCAGAACTATCTTTTTAACAAATTTTCGATATATATTATTTTTAACTCAACATTATTATTAATGTATAAATAATTTATCTGAGTTTAATCAAAATCACATACGTCATTACCAGTTTCTAACTACCCATTGAAACAAAGATTGTTATAAAATTATGCTTACCGTGCATTACCTCTCGCTAAGAGAAGTATTGGAATCATCCTAAAAGCGCATATTCAGATTTTAGTGGATAAGCACGTTTTAAGGTCCCTATAATTCGATTATATTTTTACGATGATGTCCGTGTGTGTGTGTGTGTGTATGTTGGAATCATAGTTTCTCAAATACTATAAGATATTTTATTTAATTGCAGTTACCGCAATCTCACATTCCTAGGAAAAGCTGTTTATATTTTGATAACAATTGGACAACCGGAAGTAACAGTTTCTTTAAAAAAAATTCTAAATATAATTTTTGGAAATTTTGTTATTACAAATATTGAAGAACATAAAATTCTCCATCTAATACATTTAATTTTTTATTATAACTTGTATAGATTTAGAGATAAAGACACTATAATATATAGAATAATCTAATGTAATACTTCGCAGAGACTAAGGCACTAAGGAAACCAGTTGACAAATTCAAATGTTTATAACATAGTAATGTTTATAACATAATTTGTAAATGACAGATGTCAGTGTCAAAAATGAACAGTTTTAGTTAAAATTATAGGTTAAATGCAAATATCCATCAGAAATACCGCCTATCTTTTTAATGAATTGAAAGAATCTCTGACATTTAGGAACTTCCTCAAACAATAAAAAATTGACATAATTAGAATTGTATGTGTGCAGAAGACATATTAAATACAATAAATTCAATATTTGGGTAAAGTTCTGTAATTTTTTTGTTATAAGACGACGGTCGATAGCGAAGTGCAATACAATACTCATATAACATAAAATGGAAATGGCGATAGATATTATGCTGGCCACAACAGATTTTTTTTTATTATTTTCTCAGATTTTCACATTTCCAATACCTACCTATAGTTAGGTCTTAATTAATTTAAATTTAAAATATTTCTGTATTAGTTGAATAACGGTGGAATGCTATGTTTTATTGGAGTTAATTAATTCTCAGTTATTTTAAAATTGCGAATCATTTCTCACAAAAATTTTGGTAATATCCAATTGGAGCTTTAAGGTTTAAGTTAATATCAAATATGTACAGGTACGAAGAAACAAAAATAATTTGTTGTGCCAGACACATATATCATTTTTCCATATTTTTATTGCTCATGTATTTTTATTGCACTTAGATCGTACCTATATGAAAAAAAAAATAATAACTTCAAGCTGTAAAGCACTTTTTTAAATTAAAATTCAAAGTATTTATCCTTAAGTAGATAATATAACAATTAAAAATTTTAAGTTTAGCCTAACTTCTAAATAACTGCTGTTAAAACGCCTAAAGTCAAAATTAATTATATTTTATTTTTGCATATTGTAACCAACCTTAATATTTTAATTTTTTACAATAATTCATATATAAAAGTAGGTATATTGAAACGAAATAGAAAAGCAGTACGAAAAGTAATTATTGCAATGCAAGTACAGGAGTAATACATTATTGAGCCATACGAGAATTACGTAAAGTACGAGAAAATAATGGTCATTGTATATTTTTACTAGAACTGTAAATCAATCAAAATATCCAATAAGGGCCATTCTAACGCTTGTCTTCCAATATGGTACTACTAAATACCCAAGTATACTCATATAAACACTGCCTACTCTGATTTAGAAATAAAATAATACGGAATAATGAGGTTATATCCTGTATCATATTATTTAAAGAGTACCCGTGTTAGATGGAATATCTAAATATTTCTAGATAACATTAAATATAAAAAAATCTGTGAAATAATTTTGAAAATATTACAATCTGAATAACAAAAAGGTATGAAAACAAGCTTTAAATAGGTCCCACTTTGCAAAAAATATTATGTAACATCTCGTTTTCTGTAATGCACATTCTATTTTATAAAAACAACGAAATTCGAATTTAACTTCCATTATGTAAGAGCAATTTAGAATCGTTCCTTGACGTAAATTTATTACACAGGTAAACGTTCATTCGCAAATTTAAAACGCTAGATTTATTAAAACAATCATTCTTCGTTTACACAACAAAATTGTCTAAACACAAATAAAGCTCGTAATAGAATACACGGAAAGAAAAACTGAAACATATTTATATATTTATGTGCACATTTTTTTGTACAAATGAGAAACACAATGCACAATATGAAGGTGTTAGCTGTGTGGCACAAATAGTGAAATCCATCTCTGCGTGAGGAGATAGGCAGAGGCGGGAGTTCGCCTCTAGCTCGGCAACTCTCCCGTGGTCAGGATTCCATGCTATGCTCGGAGTTTTTGGGAACTCCTGCTTTACAGAGCAAGGAGCTTTGAAGCGTCTGTAGGGAATTTCCAAGCTCTGCTGTGTATTAAATCGATACAGCCCACTGAGTGTCATACTTTTTTCTTTTTTGATTTAGTTTCCAGGTTCACTTGTTGAATTTACTGCTTTTATTAGATAAAATGAATGTCTAGTGCTTCTACGATCAAATCAAATACACTGGGGACGTTCCAATCACATAGAAATACATACTCGCTTCGAATATTCCCTTAATTCACAGTATTCACATGTGCTCGTATAATTTAACAAAATATTATTTATAACTGAATTAGGCAGAAATATGTGTGTATTTCCTATTTTCAATGCTGAGATATCTAAGTTCAGTTTTTCTACAATCGTGCAAGCAGTAAATGAAAATGTATGATTATTTATGCTTGAATAAACTTTATTTTGAAACGATGAATAAATTTTGTTACTTAGATTGGTATGATTGCATGAAATACACAAATAAAAAAACACGAATTTTTATAAAGGAATAATGTAAATGAAAGCCGAAAATGAAAATAGCTACTTATGTGTTTACTTGAAAAATGTTGGTATTTTTCGCACTAGACGTAAAGTTTGACGATATGATTTTGCAACAAATCACATAGAAGATTTTTTCTAATTACATTTAAATTTAACATTTACAAGAAAATATAATATACAGGGTGTTGAGATATGAGGCAGTGATAAATGAGTTTTTACGGAGTTTGCCTCTGCTATCTTGAAAACAATAAGTGTTACGACTTTAATTAAAAAAGACTTTTTGTTTACCTTTCAGAGGTCATCTTAAATGTGCTTTTTTTAAATGTGTTGGCGACCTTGACCAATATTTAATTTTCATATAACTTAGTAACTACGAGAAAATGAGAAAAATTTTATATAAAATTTAAATGTTTTTCTATAGTCTATTTACTAACATAGACAAAATTTTGCTCGATCACTATCATTGCTAGTTTTCTTCGATTTTTCATTTATCGCGGAAACAGTTGAAGATCAGACCTATGTTGATTAAGCTAGTTTTACTCATTTTTGTCAGTACTATATCACTTAATTTTTTTTAGACTTTCTTTGAAACAGCGCATTCGTGAGCGAAAATTAAAGTTACTTTTTCTGAAATTGAAGTTACATTTTCTGAAATTGCATTTACTTTTTCTGAAAATGGATTTACTTTTTCTGAAATTTAAGTTATTTTTTATAAAATTGAAGCTGTAGTAGCTAGAGTATATGAACTTTGACGTTACATTGTTTTTCAAAATATTACACAAATTTCAATAATTAAATGTAAAATATTCAATGGATATTTCGCGATATTTTCAAATTTGATGTTATTTAAAAAATAATATTTTGTAAATTTAGTACTTCGAATGCATATATAAATTCATCCCTATTATTTGAAAAATAAAATAATAAAAGTTGTATATTTTTAGAATTTTGCATAAATAGTATGTCTATATATTACAATGAAAATAGCTAATATTTGTAACATTATGTTTCAATAAATAGCGCCTTTTAAATATATGGGTTAAAGTACAACAAAATTAAAAACGAATATGATCGCATGAGGTTTGTGGCGTAACAGGACTAGGCAAAACCATAAAAACATATAGTCTATATGTCTATATATTACAATGAAAATAGCTAATATTTGTAACATTATGTTTGAATAAATAGCGCCTTTTAAATATATGGGTTAAAGTACAACAAAATTAAAAACGAATATGATCGCATGAGGTTTGTGGCGTAACAGGACTAGGCAAAACCATAAAAACATTATACACATAAAATAATTATCGTGCATTATGTATTCACTACATTCATGGAAACATAAAGTTGAAAATGGTGCTGACTCCCCAAACAAAATAAAGCAAACAAAAGATAAAACTGTAATTTTAAAGAGAATTTTAATTAATATAAAACAAAAGGGGAATGTTTTGTACAAAACATGGAGATAAAAGAACTGAAAGCAAATAAGCAATATGCACGTTCAGCGAGACATCTGATGCGCGATTTAAAAAATATAAAACCAGCGCTGCGAAGGCTGCTTCACAAATGCTGAAAATAGCGCGCACCCTTCGTGGCCAGTAGTCAGTTCATTACGTGAACACCTCTGGGCGTTCATGCAAACTTCATATGAAAATTGCTTCATTTTATTTATTTTATTATCTACATTTCCGTATCCGCTGATTATATTTTTCATAACTTGAAATTTCAAAAGCAATACGAAACTGAAACTTTGAATTTAAATTTAAAAATATTTTTCTACAATATGAGCAGACAATATAATATTTTTTTTTCCAACACCTACTTTTAAAGTGGGACTTTATACACTGAAATTTCGCTCCTATAATAAATCTTTAATGATTAGAATGTATAAACAAATAGCGTAAAAGTTAATAAGGGTGGTGGCAGTTAGGGGTGAATACAGGAATTTAATACGGGATTTTTGTTTTATGCAATATCCTGCTCTACTCTTCATTTTACGGCAAAAACTATAGACTACAAAGATGTTCAAAACTAAAAGTTGCATACAAAACTGCTATTTCTTTATCTGTTAGGTTTCTAGTTTCTTAAGAATTTTAAAAAAAAATTCAAAATTTCTATTAATTCGTAGCTATAACCAAGACCCTCATCTTCTTTATAAATTATTTATAAACGTCAATCTATGCTAACATAAGGAATATTAATTCCGAATTCATCGATAACTATTTCCACCACAAGAATTCATTACCTAATAGACACGTTCCTCATTCGAATAAACATTCATTATATAATTTACCTACTATTTAAAAAAAAAATGGAAGAATATGAATAAAATTATATTGTTTTCTATGACATACATAAAGCTCGGATTTTATGCAAAATGCATATTTTTGATGTTTTGCACATTTTACGGTTCTTGTATATTTTGCATATTTTATTGCGATGTACATACATATTTGTTCAGATTTTTTTAATTTTTGCTTTATTTTTATCAAATTCAATTAAATTTGCATATGATCCATGAACATTGAGGTCAGTAACATCACCGTACCAGTTCTAATCCTCCTGAAATTACCATGAGTTTTATATGGAAGCAATTCTTCAATCCCTTTACTACTTACGAAGAAAGTAACGATCAGCGAAGAATTAAATAATTCTGCCGATTGCGTAGTCCATAGTCCAGAAAAGCAGAGGGTGGAAAATATTCAACATTACATTTTCAGTAACACTTTTAAACAATGACACCAATTCTTTTCAGATTACGATAGGGATTTCTGCAAATGTTGAGGATGTAAGTTCTTTAACGTATATAAAGTTAGAAAAACATTTAATTACCTGTCAGTTAAAATGAAAATGTATTTCGAAGTAATAGATTGTAAGTTTATGTAAATATAATTGTACAGGGTGGCACGGGAAACGAGCTTTTTGGGAATAAACAGTATTGCGTTATTTTTGAGTAAAAAAATAAATCTATTGACAGAAATGTGCGTACGTAAAAATATGCCAGTTTGTTTACTTAAGTACGAAAAATTTTGTCGTTCGCAAGTGGTGACCATTTTCACGGAGACAAATTTGGCGGCGCTCTCTGAATTTAGTCTCTAACAGTCCTTGGTTGATTTGTGCGATGTGCTTACGAAGTTCTTCTTTCAGGTCGGATGATTCTGTGACGGAAATACAGCGCTCACCCGACCTATCAATGTGTGATTTCTGTGGGGTTTCATGAAATTACGTGTATATGAAAACAAGAATGGCACACTAGAAAAACTGAAAGAAGAAATCCGACAGCACATCGCACAGATCGACTAAAGATGTTAGAGAGGGAGCGCCACCAAATTTATCTCCGTGAATATGGACACCATTCGTAAACGATAAAATTTTTCGTATTTAAATAAACAAAATTGCATGTTTTCACACATATATTTCTATCTATAAATATTTTTTTCATTCAAAAATAACGCAGTACTGATTTTTCCAAAAACGTCCGTTTTCCGTGCCGCATCCTGTATTTATAAACATTATTTTGTTCATATTTTACATATATTTTGCATATGTTAAATATTTATTTTCTAATAAAATAGTGCATATACACATATCCACATATTTCTCTTATTTTTTTTTTTGCATAAAAATCCGAGCTTTAGTACATCATAAGTCATGGTTATTGCTACGATTTAACACAAATTTAGATATTATTTCTTAATACTGTGGAGAAAATAGATACATAATAAAAATAAAAAAACAGTTTTGTATACAACTTTTAATTCTGAACAAATTTTTATCCTTTACTGAATTTCCCTATATTTTGTGACAAGGTGAGGACAGAACAATAACAAGTAAATAACTTTATTATGAACTCTTCTACATTATAATTTTAATATCAATATTTCAAGTTTGTTATCTTTGTAAGTCAAAATTCTGTTTAGAAATAACTATCAATTTTCTCTAATTAGTCTGGGTGTCAGCGCTTAGACATTAACAGCCCGATTTACAAAAAAGTTTAAGCTAATCCTCATTTTTGGATTAGCGAATTCTACTCTAATTTTGACAGTTTATATCTTAAAATATAGTCTAATCTATTCCTAGTACCTACCTTTATTGATAATCTCATGAAAATTTAATTTGAAATACCGGAATAGAATAGAATTCACTAATCTAAAAATGAGGATTAGCTTAAACTTTTTTGTGAATCGGGCTGTTAGTTTATTGACAATTAAGTATTATAAGTTATTACCAGCCTACGTCGATATTTAGCTATGGATGCTGAATGCTAACCTTTCACCCCCGTATCCCTCAGATATGCCATACAGAAGATGAAAACCGTTAGTTTTTGTTTAGTCTATGTGAGAGATTCATGTTGAAAGGACATGGAGTAAATTCTAGTTTAGGCTCGCGTTCTGCGTAACGCGAGTATTTTGGCCTATGTATCGATTTCTTTAGGATTTAATTGTTTATAGTTTTGTTTAATTTTGTTTAGTTTTCTCAGTAATAATGTAAATATGTGTAAATAAAAAGTAATAGTAAAAATATTAAGTGTGTCCTTGTCCATAAAAGTAGTGTTCATCAATTATCAGCTTAAGTGTTAGTGTGTATGTATTCATCCTCAAAGAAGCGGTAGTCAAGACGGCAAGCTTCCACCTGTTAGTTAAAGTTATCGTTGGTAAGGGTAAATAAGAAGCTTCGTCATCAGACCCCCGTGTTACAGTTCACACCAATCGCCACCACCCGGTATAAATAAATTTTTGACGTTGGTAATTATAAAAATTATATGTAATCATCAAATGTCATATTTAGGTATGCTGAAGAACAGAGCTGGGCAAGTTACTTTTAAAATGTAACTAGTTACAGTTACAGTTACCTCCAAAAAAAAGTAACTAAGTTACTTAAGTTCCAGTTACTTTGGTGAAAGAACTAAGTTATTTACTAAGTTATTTAAAAGTAACTTAGTTACTTTGAGTTACTTTCTAACTACTTTTAATGGCGTGAAGTGTAGACTTAGACTGTTGTCTTAGTTATTGTGTAGGATACATATCAGGGAGTTTTTGCACTAACTACGTTAACCTAAATTTTAACGTTATTGCTTGGCAACACCCAATCAGATTATTATTGTTAATGTCAACGGACCTACAGGGCCTTATTACCGCCTAGGCCCACGAGGCTACAGCCTAGGGCCCGCTTTGACAAGGGGCCCGCAGGGCCCGGTTGCTGTGATTTTTAAAAAATTTATTAATTTATTTTTCAATTTTGATTTCTTATACCAAGATATAAAGAATCTACTTTCTTTCTAACATGACATGACCATTATAATGTATAAAACATGCAGACATTATTTCCTACCTAGACTTATTAGTGGATAATGATTAATTTATTGGAAACCTCGGATCAAACGTCGTTCAATCTGAGGCCCCGCGCTCACATATATAAGAAATTTTGATGAAAAAGTATCTTTTTATAAATATTTGGGGCCCCGCTACGCTAATAACATATTCCCGAGAACCGGCAAAATCGCCAACCGTCCCTAGAAAGGAGTAACAAAATATTACGCTAAAATTTCACCTCAAACTAGAATCGAGCATGCGGTACTGTATAATTGATCAGCTTTTCTCTCAGCAGGCAATTTTATTTTTTTCTTTAATAAATAAACTTACATTATAATTATACAAATATTTGTACGTACTTGTTTTTTACTATAAAGAGGGAGGGGGGCCCGAAAAAAAATTTGGCCTAGGGCCCAAAAATCTGATAATAAAGGCCCTGCTGACCTACATTATAATATAACATAAAAATTAAAAGTGACATTTTATCTTGTGAGAAGGGAATTTGCAAAAATGAGACGAATTCAAGTCTTGCAACCCTTAGAACAACGAACAAAATACACTATATTTTGTATAACCTGAAAATTTGAATAATTTTGATGATTTAGTGGCAGCTTAATTATAATTTATTAAAATGTATCATTTGTAAGCGAGGAAAATATTTGAAAATAATATATTTTATAAGTCAAATTTAACATTTAGTGACTTTTTAATTCTAGAATTAAAAGTTAAAATAATGTGTTATTTTTAGTTTTTCTGTTTACCGTACAAAAACTCTATTATTTATGAATGTAATTATTTTATTATCTATTATGGCTTGAAATCAATCAACAATAATATTGAATTTAATTATTACATACATTTATTTAAAACAAAACAGTTTTAGATAGTGTTTCTAAAAAAGGCATCAACCTCAACAAAATATTTCTTAGAAATTTAAATCCCCCCGTTACTTTTTATGACTAAATTACATTCCACTTTTTAAGTTACTTTGACTAACTTAAGTTACATTCTAGTAACTTACGTTACTCAAGTAACTAGTAACTAAAAACCGGAAAGTTACCAACTACTTTACCGCAGCAAGTTAAGTTACAGTTACAGTTACCATATTTTAAAAAGTAACTAAGTTACGTTACAAGTTACGTAAAAGTAACTAGTTAGTAACTAAGTTACTAAAGTAACTAGTTACTGCCCAGCTCTGCTGAAGAATAAAGACATGTTTCTACTCACAACCTCGGAACTGGCATTTGACGCATGTTGTAGACAACCGGAGACGTCACTTTTCCGATGCACTGCATCAGGAAAATAAAAAAAAAAATAACTGGCATTTATGGACATTCTTCAACAAGATAAACTTTAAAATAACAGAATACAGTTTATAAAATGGTACTTCTGCGATTTTAATAACAATAAATATTTTTTTAATAATTAAATAAATTTGCCTACGATCAATGTCATCTGTCCAAAGTAAAAATGGAACATAACCTTAAATTTTAATTATCAGACACTACCCCGAAATTAAACTACAAGTAAAATAGAGGCATGTGCCGGACATTGTTCTTTATTTAATTATTTAAAAAGTTGGTGAGTACAACATACAATATATGCTTTAAAACTTCCGATTAATTTCATTTATATTTTATTTAGGTACAGATTTAAATTGACCCGAACAGTTATTGTGGACATTAATATTTCTAGAAGAATTATTATAATTTGAAATGGAAAATTCTGGTAATTTAATTAACACCAACAGACAAAGACCATGTAGAGACATTAACTGAAATATCTACATGTGTAGCCCAGAGTAGACGTGTTTTGTACAGCTCCGTTCTGCTAAGTGTCAAATTTTTGAAAATTTCTTTTTGATATATATTTCTCTCGAATTTAAAATGGGTGGTACGACACGCACTACGGTTAAAGAGGTGCTTGATTCCTTACTTACCAACGAAACATTCCTCAATGCTCTAGTTGACCAAGTTTTCTGTCGGCTAGACAAAAAACTTGAGGAAAATCGAGCTCAATATGAAGCCACCATCTCTGAGCTAACCGCCCGCAACCGTATCCTGGAAGAGAAGCTTGATCAACAGGAACAATATTCCCGACGCAACTGTATCCGCGTCTTCGGCGTTCCTGAATCCCCCAGTGAAGATACTGAAGTTGCAGTGTGCGATGTGTTTCAGAAACTATGTGGTGTTAGTGTTGACCAAAAGCAAATCGACCGTTGTCACCGGACCGGTAAGAAATTTCCTTCTCACACCAAACCTCGGCCCATCATCGTAAAATTTGTGTCCTACAAATCACGTGAACTTGTACTCAAAAACCGAAAGAAGCTGAAGGGTACTAATATCTCAATTAAAGAAGATTTGACTAAATGTAGACTGACTTTACTTACAAGTGCCGCAAATAAACTTGGGTTTAGAAACGTGTGGTCCAGGGATGGTAACATTTTTGCTAAAATCAACGGTGTTATCAAAAGAATAAATAATACTGCTGATATTTTAGACAATTCTTAAGTCACAGTCGGTAATACCTTATACTTTCGTTATAACTAATGCATAATTGATACATATCTATCACCCACATTGTATTATTTCTGTCAAATTTTCTGGACAATGGCTAATTGTAAATTATGCATTAGTAACTAGAATAATATCGGCTGTTGAACTTTTTTTTATTTTCTATTATTTGGGGGCTGTTTGTAAACATTTATATTCGTAGTTCTTCATAAGTAAATATATACATTTATATATTTAAATAATTAGTAATTGTATTTATACATTTGTTAACTCTTTGAATTATTCTTTTTGTATTTTCAGATTAGTTACACTATATACTAAATTTATTTTGTGAACTTTGCCAAGCATATTTATTTCAGGTGTCGCTTGTTGTTTAATTAGCTATACTTCTCATTAAGCCGGTGCCGGATTCTGCAAGTAACCAAACACTCAAAATTTCTCATTTTTACTTTCGTTTTTTTTTTATAATTTTAATTTCTTATAAGCATTGAACTTAAATCATTTTTATTTAGTCAGCATGCATATATATTATCAAAATACTCGTGGTTTGAATACCAAACTAGAACACTTTTTTAATAATATATCAGCTTCATTACATTTTGATATCGTTGCTATCACTGAAACATGGCTTAACGATTCTGTTTGCAACAATGAGTTATTTTCTGATCAATATATTGTTTACAGAAAGGATAGAGATCCTTTAGTTAATAGTAAATCACGTGGAGGTGGTGTTCTTTGTGCTGTTAAAAGAAATTATCAAACGTCTCTCACTACTTTGCATTTGAATCCGCAGTCTGCAAGTGACTTAATTTGTGTAAAGGTTCAACTTTCACATATTTATTGCGTATATATTGTTGTTGTTTATTGTCCGTCTCCAGCTTCACTGAACGAGCATGAATTTATTTACGATTGCCTTGAATCCGGTCCTTTTTTAAATAACAATTTTATTATTTTAGGTGATATGAACATCTGCAAACTTGTGGATTTACGTAATTCATTGTACGTGAATAATATTGTTGCTCGATTTGACCTTTTTTGCAATTTCTTTGCTGCTGAGCAACACAACAAAATTTTGAATCGTGCCAACAGAGTGCTTGATGTTGTTGTTTCTAACAAATGTTGTGTTGTTACGCACAGTGTTGATCCGCTTGTCCCTGAAGATCTTTATCATCCTGCTCTTGATATCTGTTACTCTTCTGATTCTTCTCGTCACTCTAATTCCTCCTGTTCACCTCGTATTACTAACACGCAAGTTAATTCTACTCCTTCATTTAACTTCCGATTTGCTAACTTCCTTCTTCTTTATCAGTTGCTTTCCCAAGTTGACTGGAGTGTCTTGAAACAGCATAGTGATGTTGATGCCGCTTTTGAACATTTTTATGGTATTATTACTGAGATCATAAAAATGTGTGTTCCTATTGCTAGAGATCGTAGATCTAAATACCCTCCATGGTTCAGCAAAAATACTATATTAAATATAAAAGAAAAAAACTAATATCGTTTATTGTTCTCACAAACTAGTATTCCGGAATATTTGGATCATTTTAAATGCCTCCGAGCTAGAATAAAAAAGGATATTTCTTATTCATATAAAATATATATGAATAATATTGAAAATAATATTGCTGCTAATCCTCAAAAGTTATGGAGTCACATTAAAACAAAAAAACAGTCTAATGGTTTACCCTCTTCTATGCATTTAAACAACGATGATAACAAAACCTATGACACAACTTCGGAAATTGCGGATGCCTTTGCTAATTTTTTTTTCACCACTTTTCAACCCAAATCCACTTCCTCCATTCCTCAATCAGATCTTATTAACTCTTGTAATGTCTCCATTCCTGAAATTACTGAGTTGGACATTATTTCAGCTATTAATTCCCTTAAATCCTCTACCACCCCTGGTCCTGATAATTTGCCTTCCTATGTTATCAAGGGTTGCCGTGATATTCTTGTTGAACCTCTAGTTTTTCTATTTAATATTTCTCTTACTAACAATTATTTCCCATCTGCTTTTAAAAAATCTTACATACGTCCAATCTTCAAATCGGGTGATAGAACTAATATTGCTAATTATCGACCCATTTCTATACTCTCTAATCTTTCTAAAGTCTTCGAGAAAATACTTTATAAACATATTTTCAATTCTGTGCGTAACAACATTTCTGTTAATCAACATGGCTTTTTTTCTGGTCGATCTACTACCACTGATCTTATGAATTTTACTAATTCAGCTCTGGACTCTTTACACAGCAATAAACAAGTTGATGTTATTTATACGGATTTTGCTAAAGCCTTTGATAAAGTGGATCATTCAGTTTTACATAGTAGACTCTACTCAAATTTTAGCTTCTCAAGTGATTTAGTAAAATTGATATCCTCATATCTGGATAAGCGCGAAATGCATGTACGCATAAATAATACCACTTCCACGATATATTACGCAACATCTGGTGTTCCTCAGGGATCAAACCTCGGTCCATTATTATTTCTTCTTTTTATTAATTGCATTACAAATGTTGTTCAATATTCTCAAATTCTGTTGTACGCAGATGACTTAAAGCTCTTCAGAGTAATCAATTCTGCTAATGATTGTACCTTATTACAAATTGACATAAACAATGTTCTTAATTGGTCTCTCAAATCAAAATTATCTTTTAATTATAATAAATGTAAATGTATGACTTTCTCTGTAAAACATAATTTAGTGTCATTTAATTATCAAATGAATAATATTGTTTTGGAGCGTGTAACTCTATTTAATGATTTGGGGATCATTTTTGATCCAAAATTAAGCTTTATTCCCCATTACAATAATATTCTAAAATTGTCCTACAGAAATCTAGGATTCATAATACGTAATACTCAATCTTTTTGTAAACGTCACACTCTTAAAATTCTCTACTATTCATATGTGAGAAGTAAGCTTGAGTATTGCTCTCATATTTGGAACCCTTTATATAACAAACATATAAATGCTATTGAAAATATTCAGAGAAAGTTCATACGCTATTGCAACTATAAATTTTGTTCAAATTCATCAAATTATTTTAATTATTCTAACTGCCTAATAGAATTTGGTATTGTTTCCTTGGATTCTCGTAGGAAAATCCAATCCTGCTTATTTTTATACAAAATTATTAATGGCTTAATTGATGATCAATACCTACTTAATTGCATTAATTTTCGTGTTCCACGTATCAATTCAAGGGATAACTCATTATTTATTTATAACACTCCACGAACAAATTACGAACTTAAATCTCCTATTAGGCAGTTGTGTAGCATATATGACAATATTTGTAAAAAAATTGTTGAACCCGATATTTTCGCTGATTCGCTGTCTAAATTTAGGAAAAAACTTTACCTGGTTGCTTGCTGAATCTCTACTGTATTTTAAATTATATCAATTTATTAATAACTATATCTGTGTGACTGTCTTGTATTTTCTCATGTAAATGTATTGTTAGTCTATATTTTGTGCTACCGTTTGTAAAATTTTATGTGTATTAATCCTCTATAATTGGGAACTTGCTTCCTGTTGAGTGATTAGAATAATAAATAAATAAATAAATATCTGTATGCTTTTCAACTGCAGAGGGCATTCCTGTTTGTGACTGTGTTAATGTTTCCGACAAATTAATTGAACTTTAAAGACTTCCATTCTCCGTGTCTCTTTAGTAACAGTAAATCTCCACCATGATTTGCAAGCAAAGTGACCGAAATTCTTCGAAAGTAATGCCCGGTGTATTAAGAAGGATATTTTACTTGAGATATTCAACGATTTTTAACTGAATTTTACCGTATGTATTGATGCCTGCAGGTAAATTAACACATTTACCCTTATGGTAAGTTAAAAAGAAGCGTTTATTCGTTGTCTCCGGCCATTATATTTTAGGAGTAAAGAGATCCACTCAATCTTAGTAACTGCAAATTGTCGGCTCACCTAGTTTTTGTGACAGTTACACCAGTTTGATTCGCACCATTTCATAAACTTAGAATAAACCACCTGGTATCTGGGTACAAGAATTCTGCAAAAATATGCAAATAATTATGTTTTCGAAAACAACAATTTACTTAGCAACCGTTACTATGAAAGTGCTGCTATTTACTTGTATATTTTCATATTTTGTACAATTATCTTAATATTTATACTCTTTTATAAATGATATTGTTCGTTACAAAAAGTATTGTACAAACTTCTTTCGGAAAGACATCATCTACGCATTCGCGCAAATGAAGCTCTCGCTCGCAAACTCGCTCTTGCCTCAAATAAGCGCTTATGCGGGAAAAGTATCTTCCCACGCTAAGTATATAAATAACTATTTTTCCATTCGCGGAAAATACATCTTCAACTGCAACGTAGTACAACTCTGTTCGCTGCACAAGTTATTAAAAAATGAACTAAAAGTATTAATTGTAAGAGAAAGTCGAAATATTTGATGAACATTACTGTGATTGTCAACTATTAGATGTGAATAATGTCATTTTATACACCGTGTTTATTACAATGCTCACCATTGGAATCTCAAGAGCTCAAGGTCTATTAAAAGCTATAACTTTGGGTAAATGTGTCATCAGGTGCGCCTTGGGAAGCTATTTTTCTTTTCCAAATAACTTCTAAACTATCAATCAAGTCTATTGAATACCACAACTGAGTTACGAGCCCTGGAGACATGTGGCTAAGCAAGTATGTACCCTAACGACCCTACTGTTTGTTGCTTAAATATCATCCTATTATTAAAGAAATCAGTAACGAAGATATTGTCAAAGTTCTGGTAGGTATTTTCATCTCTGGTTTAACTGTCTCCTATGTTATAGCACAAGTTGTAAAAGTACACGTATAAATTTTTTGATGCGACTATTTTCGTTTTAGCTGACAGTTAAGTTAATAGCAAGCTGAACGCGAAAAAAAAAATACCGGACCTTAAGATATTATTTTAATAATTAGCCATATTTATTTTCAATATTTTATACTTTTTTCCTTAAATGTCTACAAAAAATAATTGTACATATTTATTGTTTTCCTTTTTGTAATTGTATCTAATTCATGAAACGTGTACTTAACTAATAATGGCTGTAACTCAGGCGGATGAAATATGCGATCTGAGCAGCAAGTTAGTATTGTGTTTCATCCGAATAAGTTACAGCCACTATACTCGAAGAGAATACCCTACTTTACCTACAACTTTTCATTAAGTATTTTCACTTCTGGTGTTGATTCATATAATATAAGTACATTTCAAAATAAATATAACTTCATATACACATCATTGAAACATGCATCACACACATAACATAAACGCAATTAAATTGAAAAATTAAATTGTAAAACTAAACTAACAAGTAGAAACCATTGTTATCAATGACAACGTTTATGCAACTGAATTGAAGAATTAAACTAATGATACTAAATTAAGAAGTAGGCTATTTTCAACTTTTAGTTTAATTTTATAATTTCTTAGTTTTGCGCCTGCGACATTCGCGCACTTATGACAGAATTTCGCACCTAACCTATGAAAATATACGACGATAACAAAGTTTCTGCAGAAAAGAGCGACGAAATACTAATTGGACTTATTCAACAAAGTGTTTACCTTTATTTTTTTATACTATATAAATGTAATGTATCATAATTTCACCTATAAAAGTTAGATTATGCGAAATGTCAAACAGAAAATTCTGAATTTCAATTTACTGCATAAACGATGGTATTTTAGTTTAGTTTCTTAATTTAATTTCATAATTTATGCTGGGTTTATGCAGCTTGAACAATTTAATTTTTTAATTTAGTTGCCTGCATAAACCCGGCATTACATGCTTCATAAACTCAGCATTAATAAATACGATATATAACAATAAACACAACAATAATAACAATTATATTCGCATTCAATGTTCACAATCTCATTATTACCAATTCTATCAGGTTACTTCTATGGAGTGTTTGTTTCAGGCTATTTCAAAGTAAAAAAATGAAGGGCATATAGTACTGACAAAAATGAGTAAAAAAAAGTTTAGTCAACATAGGTCTGATTTTCAACTGTTTCCGAGATAAATAAAAAATCGAAGAAGAACTGACAATGATAGTGATCGAACAAAATTTTGTCTATGTCAGTAAATAGACTAAAAAGAAAAAACAATAAAATTTTTTATGAAACATTTTTCTCAATTTGTAATAGTTACGAAGTTATATGAAAATTAAATATTGGCCAAGGTCGCCATAACAGTTAATTTAGTACAATTATTTTATTTTTTAAAGAAACAAAAGCACATCAAATATGACCTCTGAAAGGTAAACAAAAAGTCTTATTTAATTAAAGTCGTAACTCTTATAGTTTTCAAGGCAGAGGTAAACCTCGTAAAAACTCATTTTTCACTGCCTCATATCTCGGAAACTATTGAAGATCGGACCCATATTGATTAAGCTTTTTTTACTCAATTTGGTAAGTACTATATGCCCTCAACATTTTTTACACTTTCTTTGAATTACCCCAGACATACACTTAAAATTAACAATCCCGAACATTCCAGCCCTCTTCCTTCTTGTGCATTTTCTAACATTAGCTCTGTTCGATGAGAAGTGCTTGAAGTGTAGAGCAGAATAGTGCAATGCAGTGTAGTGTACACTAGTACAATCTAATTCTTGTGGTTTCATAAAACACACTAGTGTATATTTGGGCAAGTTTGCTCAGCTGTGAGTAATCAAGCCAAGCATAGCCAAAGGTGTAAAAGGTTAGGTTGTTTATAAACACAGTCATATCATAAAGCTGCAAAAAAGTGACTGCAGAAATGTCTGTTATAAAGAGCATAGTGAACTAATAAACGATTCTGACGAAGATCAATCATCACTTGATTCTTCATCAGATTCAGAGACAGATATATTAATTAATTCTTTATATAGCAAAACAAAATTTTAGGTTAAATAAACATATGTGTAGATAGGATAGAATTAAAATGTCTACCGAACAACATTTAGCTACCCCCACTCCTAGTTTGCACTTTCTACACTACCTCGCCAGTCAGGTCAGAAAAGTGAGGACTAGTTCTTAAATTTTTTGTCATCGAACAGCCTGCCAGAAGCTGCCCGTTTCTCATAAAACATGTTAGTGCAAGAAAGTTAACACTAGGGCGGCCTAGTACATGTCATCGAACAAAGCTATGATTTAATAGTAGAATTAGAATTTGCCTTTACATAACTGTATAAAGAAATTTACTTATTTCAGGGCACTACGACGTATCAACAAAATTTTATAACTTATAATGCTTTCATAAATCTTACTTTATTAAAATATCTCTGTAATATAAAAAAATAAGAAGATATAAATAAAGTAATAAAGGTAGTGCTGGTGCGATATTAGTGAAACTGACTTGGTAAAATATTCACGAAACTGAATGTGTACGAGGCAAATATAAAAGCAGCGAAAATGGAATGGAAGGTAAAAGAATGGGTGACAAGCGAAAACGCATGTTTCATCACTCGCAGAAGAGGCAGCACATTCACGCTGGGCTTTGCAGCGGCTTAAAAATAAGTTTATGGTAACGAATTTACAGAAGCACACTGAAGTACCGGTTCTTTACAGAATATGTTACGGCTTCTAAATTTAGACTCCAGTATTTCACATTTGCGGCCTACGACTTCCAGAGATGCGCAAAAGTTTCCGGCCGCAGCAAAATGGGAACTTTTCCATTAGAATAAATTAAAGTACGCGACGTTTTGAGTCCTAATTATTATTTCCTCATATAAATAACAGTTATCATGATGAAAATTCACAGCACTTCGTATTGTTTGAGTTATTACCTAAGCAGGTGCGAGTATTTCCAGACTTTATGAAAATATTTTCTCCCAAATTAAACAAGGTATGTCGTTACGCATAAAATGATATTGATAGAGGTTTTCCACATTTATGTACGCTAAACAAATAATGAAATGTTTTATTACTGACAAGAATTTATATGTGGCATGGAAACATCCTTGAAACATTTCGCTGTGCAAACTTTATATTTCGTATTATGAGAATTCATAAAAGATAATAATAGCTATATACAGTATTTTTCGGCAAGTACAGGTAATCAGATGTATTGTAAATATAATAGTTATTTATGTTATAAGGATCATAATGTCAATATTTATGGTACTAGTCGTGAAGATTATCATACGAGGCAAAGCCGAGTTTGATAACACGGCGTGTACCATAATGTTTGACATTATGATCCGTATAACATACAAAATTTTATATGCTGGTGTAAATCAATGAGAAAATAAAATACATTATTTTTTTGACGTCCCAAAAAATTAAATCTAAAAAATCAGATATGCTGATTTTGATGTTCACTTTATATGGAGTTATGGTAACCACATAGTAACAAATTACTTGTTTACAAATAAACAAGGTTTGACAATAGTGTATGTATATGGTCTGTGATTTTCGGCAAAAAATGAGTGATTCTGAAGAAAGTTTGCCTTCTGATATAGAAAATTCAGCGCAAAATGTTGTTTCATCACTTTTACCACAAAAATCTAAAGCAACTTACGAAATGACGTTCAACCGTTACGAAGAATGGTGTATAAAGAAGAAGGTGAAAAATATTACAAATGAGAAAGTGTTACTGGCATATTTTGAAGAGTTAGCCAAAAACAGAAAATCCTCGACCCTTTGGTCGTATTACTCCATGTTACGAAGTGTTTTGTCAATTAAGAAGAACATTGATATCAGCAAATATATACACCTGGTCGCATTTTTGAAGCGAAAATCCGAAGGCTATAGAGCTAAGAAGTCCAGAATTTTTACCAAAGAAGACATCGCAAAGTTTTTGTTAGATGCAGATGATAAACAGTTTTTAATGATAAAGGTAAAAAAAATCAATCAAAATAATATTTTTTTCTATTATTTAATCAATCTTTTATATTTAGGTAGTGTTCATAATTGGATTGAGTGGAGCATGTAGAAGGGAAGAACTGAAGGAAGGAAGTGTAGAAGGTGTGAATATGGTAGAACTTACTAGGAAATATGTCGCCTTGCGTCCAAAGCATGCCGCCCATTCTCGTTTTTTTGTGTCATATAGAAACAATAAATGTACAACGCTCCCAGTAGGAATTCACACATTTGGAAATATGCCTAAACTCATCGCTACGTTTCTTAAGCTTCCTAACCCGGAGGAATACACTGGCCACTCCTTTAGAAGATCTTCCGCCTCCTTGTTAGCAGATTCCGGAGCAGATATTCAAACTGTTAAACGTCACGGAGGATGGAGAAGTAATACAGTTGCAGAAGGATACATAGAAAATTCCGCAGAGAACAAGAAAAAAATATCTGCAGCAATTTTGGGTAAAAAGAATATACCAATGCAGCAGAATATTCAAAACAATGTTCAAATTAATAATCAAACAAATGAAACACTTTCGACTTCTTTGCCTGTTGTTACGCTTACCAATTGTAGAAAATGTATTATAAATATTTACAATAATTAAATTGTAATTAAATAATTCTGCGAATTTCGTTGTTACATTTTTACATAATTTCATTATGATATTGAGTACCATAATGGTTTCATTATGGTACTGAGTACTATAATGAAAGCCATTAGAGTACTGAAACTGAGGTTTATAATGTTCTTATTATGATACGCCAGCATATAAATAATTTTATTATTTTGACAAAAAAATGATATTTAATGCTTTATCATACAATTCTCTGGATTTCGGAGGTAATAAAATCAAAACTGCCTCACCGGCAGCATAAACTATTTCTTGCAGTTATTAAAACTGAGCAAGTATCCTGAATTAAATTAGAATTATTAATACCTAGTATATTGGAAAAATACTACCTCTTTTTTAGTTTATGTTCTGTATTTATTAATTTAAACCCAACGTTTCGGCACCATAAACTGGTGCCTTCTTCAGGGGATACATTGACCTAGTATATTATTTAACAAGCGTAGAATGTAAGCTATAGCCGGCAGTACGGCAGTGTGGTTAGAGTGTCAGATTTGTGATCGGCAAGTCCGAGCAGGCTACACAGCAGCGATATGTTGGATGGGTGAACGCTCAGCAACAAAAATTTATCACACTGTGGCTCGGTGCGCCCAGCACCCTTACACTGAAAGGTACTAAAAGGGTTATAGATTATATATATATATATATATATATATATATATATATATATATATATATATATATATATATATATATATTGTAACGTTTTATGGGTTCAAAATAACAGCAACAACAAGATTCACGCAAACACCAACTATTTAATAAACTCTTCTTTTATATTACAACCCTTACAGACAATAAAAATACATTCACAAGACAAACTACATTAAAAACTTGACAATCCCGTCAATCAATCAAAATTACCACCACCTTGATCTGTCGTCGATCGTTCATAGTTTTCTTGATTATTACAATATATATATATATATATATATATATATATATATATATATATATATATATATATATATATATAAGTTCAAGTAATTTCTTCATTTTATATACCCCACACCTGACACCAAATTGTAACGTTTTATGGGTCCAAAATAACAGCAACAACAAGATTCACGCAAACACCAACTATTTAATAAACTCTTCTTTTATATTACAACCCTTACAGGCAATAAAAATACATTCACAAGACAAACTACATTAAAAACTTGACAATCCCGTCAATCAATCAAAATTACCACCACCTTGATCTGTCGTCGATTGTCCATAGTTTTCTTGATTATTACAATATATATATATAATGTAAGCTATACACGAGGATGGAGTTTAGAATACGAGCCGTAGCGAATAATTTCATGTCAAATATTACACAATTTTTTTCCGATGAGCAGTTTGTCAGTTACTAATAAATTAAACTCACATGAAATTCCTCTAAGATTCTAAACTTTTTAAAATCGGCTCATTTCTCAATTTCTCATCAACCACTTTGACACATATTAAATACTTAATATTATTTATCTTTAATCGTATCGAAATTTTAAATGAGAAAATGAGAAATGAGCCGATTTTCAGATGTTTAAAATTGTAGAGGAATTCCATGTGAGTTTAATTTGTTAGTAACTCGCAAATTGCTCATCGGAAAAAAATGGTGAAATATTTTATGTTAAAGAGAATTTCGTAATGAATTAAAATTTTCAAACCGCGTTATCGTATCTTTAACAAGATCAGAGTGGTGAATGAAAAAATAAAGTGTGTTCGTCTATAAAGACACAAGAATCGCGCGTAGAATTACTTTTAACTACATAACACAAATTATGGTACGTTACCTCCTCCATATAATTTCGAAAGAAGTTCAATATTTTTACTTATAGTCTTCGAGTAATTCAGACTACCTTTTTATTTTAAAATGGAACAGCCTATATGTACATGCAGGTAAACCAATTTACTTGATCTTAATACTGTTAAAAAAAATTCACTATATAATTTTATATATTTCTTAAGCCGGTGTAGGCGCAAGGTAAAAAATATTTGTAAAGAATTTAGTAATAATTAAAAATAAAACACATTTTATTGGGAAAGCCTAAACATTTTTAAAAAGTCCAAGTTTTCTCTATAATGAATTAGGAAAAGCAAATAGGTTTTTACTTTTTGCCCATCAACATTTATCTTAACATTTTTAAAAATCATTTACTTACTCCAACATCTGTTCCAAATATTAGTTTTGCAAGTTTTCATTTAGCGTGCTAGCACGTTTCCCCGACAGTTTTTGATGGATCGCTCAGATAAATTTTAATTAAACATTAAAACTCAAATGTTGGATCACTTTCTTTAACTTATACATGTTTTACCAGAGAATATAGAATACATTTAATTATTGTTTGCATCAAATATTTACCTCAGTTAAATTGAATGTATAATGCGATTATTGCCGACATTTTAATGCATATTTAAATACATTGATAATTGAGCTGAGTGTATATAGAAAACTAAATAAATATTTAACAAAAATATAAACATTTTTAACGAAATATTCTATAAATGAAATTAATAATTATAATATATTAACGTAATTTGAAATAGAATAATATTTAATAAATTTTAGTAAAAATAAATTTCAAAATGTCGTTTGTAATTAGTTTATGAAAATATCGGTTTAGCATGTGGTATAAAACTTGTGAGTTATACGCCGAATAAAATATGTAAATAGTAACGATGGAGCAGAAAGGGATAAATTTAAGATTAGAGTTAAAGAATTCATGAAGCTTACCTAGTTAATTTATATTTAGAATGCCGGTCGGTTAACATCAGTTAACGAGTATAGTGTCCAGTGTCTAATGTATGGAGTCTAAATTGAATAATTTAGGAGAATTTAAAGTGACTCTAGTCCTTATTTTTAGCGAATTCTGGAAGAAATAAAATAAAACACGCAATAGTTAATGGTGTACATTAATAATTCTTGTAAATAGTGGAAATTAAATACATGTAAATAAAGCACTTACAGTTTAACGTTATTTATTTCCCGCATCAATATTTATTGGATCGCGTGGCTGTCTGCATATAGTGTCTGGTTGCCAATCTGGTAACCCGGATTCGATCCCGGCCAGTGCAGACTTTTAATCGTACAAGAGTAATCCCTGTGGTGCATTCTCTACTCCAGCTATGAGTGTCCGTGAGGTGACACCTGTTACGCACTCACACGGTATCATTACCGATGTCTACATATAATGTATATACTGGCACATCCAGTAATGGGTAATATGACGTGATGATATATTTATTTATTTTATTTATTTATATTTTTATTTATTTTATTTTATTTGCCAGGACAAGTATAGTACATAATAATTATTGTAATAATTCTCTGACGATAACTCCAATACTACAATTCTAAAAATTATAATTCTTTCGTATTCCTCTTCTGTAGTGGCGTAACTAGACAAAAAAGGCCCCAATGCGAAATATAATTTGGGGTCCCCTATACGCAAACAATTGGCTAGGAAAAAATGTAATTTTCTTCTGTGTTTAAAAGTGCTAACGAAGAGAGACGTTGTTGGCCAATAGCATTTCGCAGGTATTGTTAAATACAAAATGAATAAAGAATATACTTCAGAAAAACTAGCATTCATATCATAGTACTTAATCATGTGTAGTTCAGCCAACTTACGAATTGTTTGTAGTTTTTCAATTTCGCTCTTTAAAGATTTAACACATAGCAGCAATTGCATTGGCAGAGATTCAGCTAGATAATTTGAATACATTTCTTGGATCTTTTTGCATTTTTTATAATAGGCAGTTTGCGAACCATAGTTACGTATAACGTAATGTGATGTACAATTCAGAAAATGTGTTTTTATTACACAAATTTGAGGACGTTTCGATGTAATCTCGTATCATCATCAGCTTTAGCTTTTTGTGCCAAAGAAGTTGAATTGTTGTAAATTTTTGTAGTGTTCATTTCCAAAAGAAGATCTGACCACTTAGAAAATGACGTTTCTACGATACGTAATCTACATTTTAACGGTACGGTATTACTAATTATTTAAGTTACGATTTGAAACAAGATAAGTTTCGCAAACTATTTCTAACGTAACGTGAGAACATCCAACTGTATTCCACGTTACATTATACGTAAGTAAGGTTCACAAACTGCCTAATGGTTTTCATCCTTAAACTGATTGCGTTATTGTAGTAAATTTAAACTATATTGCTGTTGAATTGAATTAATGGGTATTGTATAAAATGTAAATATTTCTTAGTATTATATTAATATCGGCTAGTTATCAGATATAAATAATAAAATTTAATGACAAATTTAACATAAATTCAGCCAATGGGCCCTTTTGAGACGTGGACCCTAATGCACCGCATTGGCTGCATGGCATATTTACGCCACCGTAAGTACCCTTATTTGAAGTTTTTAACAGTTTTTCTTAAAAAAATGCAGTTAAATATAATTTTTTACATTTTGTTATTATATATACATATACAGGGTGTCCCATTTAAGGTACGAATGCATTGGTATCTCGAGAACCGTAAGAGCTACGAGGTTGGTTAAATTAGACAAAAGTTGCCCCATTAGGAGGCTCTTTTAATGGTGTTTTGTTATTTGCGAAAAAATGTATAGGTCACTAGATACAGGTGAAAATGTAAATTTCGCGATTTTCTTTTTTTGCTTATAACTTTGTTATATGAAATAATACGAGATTCTGGTTTGCACTTTCTTAAGGCACTTTTGTATGGTGAATTTTCAGAAGTACTCAATTTTTTTTTATATCTAACCAATTACGAGTTACTGATAGCAACTTTTATTTTTCATATGGAGGTCATATTAAGCTGTGGCATTTTTAAATAGAGATTTTTTTTTGCTTTACAATGATATAAAACAATAATAATTTATTTTTATAATTAACAGAAAAATGAACAAAAATTGTTATTTATACTAAAATTGAATTGAAAAAAGTAAATCCAAGGCTGCTATGGAAACAACGAACAACAAAAAAGTGCAACAATTGAATTTCTGAATTTTACTTGACAATAGTAGATTATTACGAGTAATAAACGAACTTTGACAACGAATGTAACAACTCAACATATCATATTTTTCCCAACGAGAAAATTTCATTTTTATTACTCGTAATAGTCTACTATTGTCAAGTAAAATTCAGAAATTCAATTGTTGCACTTTTTTGTTGTTTGTTGTTTCCATAGCAGTCTTCGATTTACTTTTTTCAATTTAATTTTACTATAAATAACAATTTTTATTAATTTTTCTGTTAATTATAAAAATAAATTATTATTGTTTTATATCATTGTAAAGCTAAAAAAAATCTCTATTTAAAAATGCCATAGCTTAATATGACCTCCATATGAAAAATGAAAGTTGCTATCAGTAACTCGTAAATGGTTAGATATAAAAAAAAATTGAGTACTTCTGAAAATTCACCATACAAAAGTGCCTTAAGAAAGTGTAAACCAGAATCTCGTATTATTTCATATAACAAAGTTATAAGCAAAAAAAGAAAATCGCGAAATTTACATTTTCACCTGTATCTAGTGACCTATGCATTTTTTCGCAAATAACAAAACACCATTAAAATAGTCTCCTAATGGGGCAACTTTTGTCTAATTTAACCAACCTCGTAGCTCTTACGGTTCTCGAGATACCAATGCATTCGTACCTTAAATGGGACACCCTGTATATTAAAGAAAATATTCTTCTCTATACAGTTTGATTATACATTTTCCTTCATATTCAATATATGTAGATTTAAAGCATTATAAAGACAATAATTTTCAAAAATTAGTCAGCTTTACTATTTATTATGGAAACAGCTGATATATTCAAAAAATTTTAATTGTCAGATGTCAGTTGCAAGTGCAAAACCAAATATGGGAAGTATATGATCAAATATTGGTATGTCATAGTGTTCCTCGCGAGTGACACGCAGAGAAACGCCAAAGAGAAGATAGAAGGACTGTATCGCAGAAGACTTAAGAAAGGACTGTGTGAAGAAGATGCGCTGGACAGGAATGAGTGGAAGAGAAAACAGCGACCCCTAATAAAATAGAGGATAGCTGAAGAAGAAAGAAGGAAGTGTCCAGTGCATTTTACTTAGTGTATGTTTATGTTATAATTTTATTGGAATTATAGAACCTTTTCAAATGAACTTTTGGTATGGAATTTGTAAAAAATAGTAAGTATTCGTGTTCGATTTTACATGATATAATATAGAATCTGTTCCAAGGACCTTTTGGTATGGGATTTGTACCAAATACATCGAATTGACGGAAGGTCTTGTGCTGGCCACAACAGATTTTTTAAATATATTAAATCAGTCATGTTTATTTTAAGTGCATTCCAATAATAATAATAATAATAATAATAATAATAATAATAATAATAATAATAATAATAACACCTATTTTGTTGCCACTAAAATACCGAAAACGTGGGAAGGTAGGCACTTAGTGTGTTCTTATGAATTCAGGAGCTTAGCGTGCGAGCAGAATTGAATTGTCGTTAACATTAAATGTACATGAAACACGTATCTTGGCTTTTAAATTTATTTACGGATGATGAAACATTAAAATTTCAATTGCACTACGTGATTCTTCCACAATGAGATTCCGTTTTCTGACACCATGTTCCATCTCTCTCTCTCCTTTATCTTCAGCTCTCCTTTTATCGCAGCCTTCTGTTCTTGTCGCACTTACGAAAAGTCAGAGTAGTGTTATTTTCTTCTCCTTTCTCTGAGATTGACGCTTGTTTTTCCGTCTGCTTTTGTACAAAGTTTCTGAACGGAATTGATGAACTGTGTAAATTTTCTCAAAGGAAAACAGTTGTAGTTTTTGTTGTATATCATTACTTTTTTTTCTTTATAGTTTATAGTAAAGGCTTGTATTCTTACTATTAATTTACTTCAATAATATTTGATTGAAATAAAGGTATGCAAATAAATGTTTTTTATCAATCTTTCAAAACCGTAACTTTTCAAATGGATTCTTTAAATAGCACATCAATAAAATAAATATTTTTTTAAAACGGGTTGTATTTTCTGATTTATATTAGAATATTTCTTTAACAAATATAATATTCTATAATGTAAAGAATATACATATGTATTTTCTGAATTGGAATATAAATCACAAATTCCGAAGAACATATGTTATGTAATCTAGGATCCTATAATAAGAACTTTATATCCCGTATGAAGGTAATTATATCAAAAATAATATTGCCAGAAATATTCGGTTAACAGGCTATCTGATTAACCGGTTTACATAGGTAACTGCGATTTACAAGAAAAAAAAACTCGGTTTGACAGTTAATCATTTAATTTGGGTATGTTGCAAATGGTCGGATGTTGCAATAATGAAATTTGAAACAGAATTTGAGAAGATAATTATCGTTTTTCTTTTATGTTTTAAGTATATTAATCAGTAAACCCGGTTACTTGTAGTTATTTGGATATAATGAATTGCTCTATTACACAGCTTTCGCGGTTGAACTAAAAATCACGGCACGGTCGTAATTACTATTAACTGGCTACTATTTTCTGAAGTTTTAACATCACCTATCAAAAGGTACTATTTGTACTAAATATAAAGTGGATATAGAAATATGTGTACCTATCATAAATCTGTAAATTGTTGCCGTACATTAATTATATTTATTAATTTTTTTTACTCTACGAATCAATTAAATTATTATTAAAAGTTATATTAGGTCCATTTGAGTATTTCAGTAGCTACCTACTACTTTTTATTATTAAAAAGTTTAAAAATATTACAATTTAAAGCTCTGTATCTCTTGGAAGTATGAGAAGTTTATAAATATGAGTAGTTAGTTATAAAATAATTTTAATAATAATCCCGAATACTAAAATCCCCAAGTATTATTTTAATTCTACCGACATTCTTTTATATATGCCTTTATTTTTCATGCTTTAAACATTTTATATCTTGGCACATTATTTACTACATCCATCTAGTTATACGCAGTTTGCTCTGCTCACATAAATACTCTCCCTAAATCTCAACCACAAATAACCTTTCACTTAAACGTGTTCATCCGTCATTCGCTCAATTTGCTGAGCCATCTTCCATTCTCTTAACTACATTTTTCTTACTACTCGTCTATCATACACCCACACGCTACATATATTTTGCTCATGAATATAGTTAATGGAGACAGTTTTATTAAGTAGGGTAAAACTAGTTTTAGAGATTATTATGGTATTTATTGTGTAACAAATATCATAATAAATTTAGAATTTTACTTGATTTGAATATAGATGGTATAATAATATAAAAATATTAATTAAATTAATTATAACGCTTAAAACATGTGTTCGCAAATTTTCGTTCAGAGATATGAATTATTTTTTATTATCAAAATACTAATTTACCATACTACTTCTGAAGACAATGAAATAAAATCAATATGTATTTTGAATTTGTTTCATATAAGATTATTTACAATAGTCTCACATAATACAATCATGCTACTCTTAATAAGAACAATAAATGTATTAATTGTATTATATTGTTTTTTTTTTTACTTTTAAAAATTTAATAAGCGTCAATAATTTATAAAGGAGTCCATAGCTCATCTGACATGGTTATTTGTGAATCCATGTTGGTTAAGAATGTTTCACTAATTTAGGTTTTTAGGTACATTATACTGCGGTTTTCTTAAAACCCCGTGTTATTTATTATTTATTTTAATAAAAATGAAGATATATTTTTTATTTTGTTATATCGGTCACCTTGCAATTTGTTATCATTATCGTTTAATCTTACTCTTTTGCTGACTGAACAAATTTATGTAAACTTGGTAAAACCACATGAAAGATGCTCGACGACCTCTTTGTAAAGCTCCAACAAACTTATTGAAATTATTTTATGTCAATAAGTATAAAGTATCACAAGCTTCTCTATGGTCATAAAAAAAACATACAATTCACTGCAATACTTTTGTTTTTCTCTTAATAAAAGAGTAAGTATATATCGCTACAACTATAAATCAATTAATTTTTAAAAAGTACTTCTCCATGTGTTTGTGAGCGAATCATATTTATGATAGATAATCAGCCTTATTCTGGTGTCCATGGTATTGAATACAATATTGTACAAAATACCATTATTGTTTTCAATACAATAATTTTCCGAAATGGTATTCCGGTAACCATCGGTTTGAATACAATGTTGTTTCCAATACAATAATTATATTCTATACGATACGGTATGAAATTAGTATTCAGGTAACCATTTATTATTAAAACGTCATTGTATACGAAGCAATTATCGTATAGATTCATGGTTTTGGTAAAGTTAAATTTTAGTTCGCGTTATGAACATTGTATAGTAGAAAAGTTTTACTATTTCATGAAAGTAACTCGGTAACAGTATTTTTTTGGAAAGTTTAGTGAAAAAATAATAAGTAATAAAGAAATGATAATAATAAAAATGGATAATAATGGTTCTATTTTAATTTTTGACATGCTCGAAAATGAAAGAAATCGGTAAGTTATTAATTGTAATGTAATTGTTATAAAAAATATTTTTATTTAGACATGATTTACGTATAAATAGAAGAGTTTTGCGTGATACTAGTGATCTCTTAACTCTTTTAGAGAATGTGTTCAGTAGCATCTTCAGGCTATCGCGGCAGTTTCTGATTTTATTATATAATTGGATCCATTCTTTTCTACTCCGGAGCGTGAAGAAATTGCGAGTCCTACAAATATCTATATACTAAACGTAAAGATACTAAAAGCTTTACAATTTTATGGTCAAGGAATCTACCATCAGTTGGCTAAGATTTTTAAATTTCTATGAGTCTGGCGTCCGTCAGTCGCAGCATAAAAGAAGTGACACAAATTATTGTCGAGCATCTGAGTTTTGTAGTACGTTTTGAGGCATCCCTGAGGTTAACTATTCTTTTCGTAATAATATAAATAAATTTCTACTTGGCTGGTAGTTGCAGAATTTGTAGATACTGATTAAAAACTCGTATCCAGGGCCGCGACGATTACGCTTCTGCATGGCCCATTTCAAAGTACATTTTAATCTTGACAGCTGTCAATTTCATCTTCAAATTGTTTTCCAAAATTTTATCTTCACATATTTGTATATATTTCTTGTATTTCTTTCTTTTGCTTTTGATATTACTTTTATACTTGTTTATACTACTTGTAATTGTTGGATACGATAAATATATAAATAAATAAATTTGAAGTTGTCTTTTAGAAACCTTCTTTTGAGATGAACTCATGAGTAGACTACACTATTACACACAAATTTCTCTTTGAGGATGTTTCACTTGACACAAACACTTTTGTCATTCTCTAACTTCAAAATGTAAGCAAATGCTAGGTTAGGTGTCAGTCAGTGTGACCAATTGTCGCATGAAATTCATCATATTTATTTAATAAAATTTATCAATATACAAATTAATATTTGCGTTATTTTACTTCAAATATCAATCAGTCAGTGTGACCAATTGTCGCATGAAATTCATCATATTTATTTAATAAAATTTATCAATATACAAATTAATATTTGCGTTATTTTACTTCAAATATCAATCCTGCGAATGTAAATGTACTAACATTGTAAAATTTATTTATTTAAATAAAATAATATTAAGATTTTATTACAATTTTCTATAGAGTGACATCACTGCAAACAGGTGAATACAATATTGTATTCATTACAATACCACTTTCATGCGATTACAATGTGGACACCAGAATACCAAATCTACTCGTATACGATGTCTTATAGAACATTGAAATCATTATTGTATAGATTACAATATTGCTTCGGATACAATGGTCACCAGAATAAGGCCGAATAAGCAACCTAATCGTTTAAAGAATATTACAAAATAATTTTTTGTCTTTGGAAAAATAATCTAGTGTACTATTCAATCATAATTAAATATTATACCTGTTAACCTATTCGTGTGATTCTAACTTATGCCAAAATGTGCAATGTAATATCAATACTTCCGCTCCTATTGTACAATATACTATTTTGTAGGTGAATCCATTTTAGTTACAACAAACAGAAACAAATATCATCATCTTAAAGAACTATACTTTGGGTCGGCGATGCGAGGCTTAATGTATGTCACTAATTTAGTACAATAATATCTGCCTATTTTTGAGATGTTTTTCAATCCACATCATCCCGTAAATGTTCTTTAAAATTTTTATGGATTCACCCCAGATTTAAAAGTAAGCTGTTGTAACTTTAACATTAAATTTTGATTCAAGGGCCTTTTTCATGGAGCCAATGAGATGACGGAATCTTTGATTCCGAATTAAAATGGAAGAAACATCAAATCAAACATAGTCACTAGTAACAGTTTGCAGTGTTACCGATATAAAAGCAAAATTCAATTTCAATAATATTGTAATCATCTTCATCTTGACGTAACTTATTCTCTAAAAGCTTGCTGAAACTTTTCATAAAATGCTGTAACGGTATAGTCAGGTTTCATCACTGTATTACTAGTATTTTAATGTTGAAAAAAATACGTCGTAAAGCCCAAAATTCTTGGAATGATAAAAGAGAAAATTCAACTTTGTTTAAAATAAAAGTCTGTGTTGTAAAGGTGTAAATCTCAAAGACTACTATCTTATTATATTCATTAAATTGTTATAGATGATAGTCGAATTTGTCACAAGCTCATAATTCTTAAAAATTAGGATCTTCGTGTTGTTTCTACTCTCGATGGTAAAAAAATTGTATGTCTATACACCACAGGAAGAAAGTTGCTTATCAAAATCAAAATTAGGAAACCTGGATGCATTCAATTTTCAGCTTTGGTCCAGCCCGGCCAAAAGCCAAGCACGATTTCGAGTTAATTTTTTAGCCGGGTCGACAAATTTTTTGACGAATCAGTCTTGGAGTCGAGCCAACATTTTTTTTTTCGGGCCGAGTCGTTGCAAAGTTCATAGCCCGACCCGGCCTGGCCCGAATGCATTCCTACTCGTAATATTTTTTAAATAATTTTACACAAAAATATTGTGGTTATTGAAGTGAGAATTTTCCACCACAGTATAATTATTCATGGTAATATAATGCTGATATTTCTGAATCGAGGGTAGAAAAACTTGTTACAAATAACATAAAATTCACTTCCGAAATTGTCTCAAATAAAACAACTAAAGACAGATACTTTTTACCTTTCACCAGATTTTAGTAAATGAGCACGTTTTAAGGTTCCTAGAATCCGATTATATCATTTATACGATGATGTGTGTGTGCGTGTGTGTGAATGAGTGTCCGGATGTTGGAAGGATGATTCCTCAAAAACTATAATACTTAAGACCTATTTATTTTATATTCCACAATCTGACAACAATAGGAAGAGCTGAAAAATTTTGGCAAGTAGTGGTTTCTTAAAAAAACTTCTAAATATTTTTTTTAATTTTTCTTTACAAATATTGAAGAACATAAAATTCTCCATATAATACTCTTAAAATTTTTATTAAATCTTCTATAGATTTAGAGATAAAGAAAATATAATATATAGAATAATCTGTTACAATAAATCGCACAGTCCAGACTACACCAAGGAAACCAGTTGTCATATTCAAATGTTTGTAATTGATAGATTAATGTCAGTGTCAAAAATCAACAGTTTTAAATATTAAATATTTAAAATTGTATGTAGGTATGTATATTAATAGTAATAGTACATATATCCGTAAGAAATACCGCCAATCCCGTCAATGAATTGGAACCATCTTGAATATTTTGGAAGAGTAGGACAAAATTTGTTATAGAATGAAAGAATAGATATATTAGAATTATTTATGTGTACAAGAACTGTTAAATTGGATAAGTATTTAACAAAACAGAAATAGCGAGAGGTATTGTGCTGTCCACAACAGATGTTGCTGTATAAAAGTCCCTCAATAACTAATTCTGTTGCATTGCTAGAAAGTATTTATTATCGCTCGTTTATTCTTATTTCGTATTGTGGCAACTAATGTGTAATAATTATTTTGTATATATTTTTCATTTTTACATAATATTCTGCCTCTCCAAATATTACACATCATATACATGGTTCAAATATTTTATATATCTATCTAAACTCTAAAGCTTATTATTTATACAGCTATCGCCGCGTACCCTTGCAAACCGGATTCACCGAGTAGCAGTTTTACCACTGCCGAACTGCTGGTTGGATTTCAGTCATTGCTACATTTGTTTAAGATATACAGGGTCTATCAAGATAATGGAACAGTGCATTTTATTCGTGTATATGACAAATTACACAAAAAAGTGATTAAGATATTTTGTAAGGCATAGAGGGGGACAAATTTTGGCATAACCACTATTATTTTAAAACCAGTGGTACTCAACTTATGGACCAATGTTATATTTTTTAAATGGCATTATATATTTTTTATTAACTCATTATATAGGGAATTTTCTTTAGAATTCAACGATTAAATATCATATTTTATTTATTTATTTTATTTTATTTAACATACACTACTCAACAGATAAATCCAATTACAGAGCAGGATAAAAAACATCACATAAAAAATCTTATATAATAAAGACAACATAACATTTAAATACGATGCAAAATGTAGATCAAACATACAAAAATACAAAAAAGTGAAAAAGCATTACATTACAGAAAGTAAATAACAATAATAATAATAATTAAGAGACTACTATACAATAAAAGAATGAATTTTTTTTGGAGAGTATTGGAAAACATCAACATCACTAAATTTAAGTTGATAGATTAAACACATCTGGTAAATAGGCGATTTATAAAAAACGTTAGTACGGGCAGAAGGTAAATAAAATGTTTGAGAACTTCTAGTGAACACAGAAGGAGTATGAAAATTAATAAGTGAAACACATTGAGGGTCATCAACTGTCCCGTGAATTAATTTAGACAAATAGTGAACGCATATAACTTGTCTACGATGCAGTAAGCTACGAACATTGAACATATTAAGCAAGTGATCGTAAGACACTGATCTATCAGGATAAGTAGTATTTAGTTTAAAATATAAGAATCTGAGAAACTTTCTTTGCACTTTTTCCAAAAGATCCTGATGTACTTCATAAAATGGGTTCCAGATTATGCAAGCATATTCAATTTTAGAGCGTACGAAAGAGTTATAAAGTGTTACCAAACATACCCCCTTACATTGCGAAAATTTTGATAAAAATCCATTCAAAATTAATATATCAATTCTATTTAAAAAAAATTGAGTAGGCTAAGCAAACATTCAACTATTTAAAGAAAAGAAAATTATCTGTCATTATTGTATGTCATTGTTACAAATTATTAAATTATTTTTTCGAAATGTTTCAAAATTCGTTATGTTTTATTTCGCGTGATTACTATTTGGTCTTCCTTAGTTAGGATAACTTTTTTCAAATAAATTGCTTGAAATACATTTTGATAGGTCTCATATCAATAAATAAAATAATCTATATGTATTTCTTAAATACATATAGATTATTTTATTTAGGAAGAATGTAGTTAAGAGTGTTGTAGTGAGTCAGTTGAGATGGTTTGGTCATGTGGAGAGAATGATGAGTGAACGACTTGTAAAACGCATATATGTTGGTAAAGTTGAGGGTGTTCGATTGCGTGGCCGTCCAGTGTGTAAGTGGATGGATGTGATTGGTAGTGTTTTGAAGGAGCGTAAGTTTCCGAGTGGAAAGAGAAGAAGAGCATGTATGAATACGATTATGAATGTGGCTGAGGCGAAAGAAGTTTGCCAGGATAGGAATGTGTGGCGAAGGATGATTGTTTAGTAATTATTGTGGTGTGAAGATGTATGGTTAGTAGGAATGTTTTGTGAGAATGGAGAGACAGCTGAACTTTTATGTGGACGAGAAGAATGAAGTATGTTTGTACAGAAATGTGTAGCGAAAGATGATTTTTGTGTAAATATTATTGTGGTCCGGATGCGGTTATTCGCTACCGAAAATCGGTCACTTTAATATGTTATTATGTAAGAATACGTTTATGAATGTGGCTGAGGTGAAAGAAGTGTGCGCGGATAGGAATGTGTGGCGAAGGATGATTGTTGCGTAACTATTATTGTGATCCGGATGCGGTTATTCGCTACCGAAAATCGGTCACATTAATATGTTCTTGTATGAATGTTATGATGATTTTGGGCAAGGTGAAAGAAGAATGTTTTTAAAGAGTTAAGTGATTCAGTGGAGCTCTTACTTTCATCCCTTTTCTTATTATTTTCGGGTTTTTGCTAACCCACTAAGTGGGAAACGCGTGTTTTTATGTATGTATGTATATATGTATTTGATAAATATGCTGCCATTATTAAATTAATTATCTGTCGGCTCAGATAGCTCAATGGTCAGAGCAACGCCTCTTAGTCGTGAGTACGCTCGGGGTTCTGGATTTGAATCCCACAAACTAAGGCATGGATGTTTGTGTATTGTCATTGGGATTTAATCCTGCTGAGAAACTATAAAAGAAAAAAAATGTAATGAAAATTACCTTAATTATAATATGGGTGACAATGAGATACGAAAATGATAGTTAATATTCTTTGTTTGCTCAACCTACTTAGAAACCTAAATAGAAATAAAATTCTAATTTTGAATTAAATTTTATTAAATTTTTAGCAATGTAAGATTATAATATTATTACATCGTTGAATTCAGAAGATAATCATCGAATTAATGAGTTAATAAAAAATATATAACGTCATTTAAAAAAATATAACATTAATCCATAAGTTGAGTACCACTGGTTTTAAAATAAAAAAAAAGATTATGTCAAAATGTGTTCCCTTTATACCTTACAAAATAACTTAATCACTTTTTTGTGTAACTTGTCATATACACGAATAAAATACACTGTTCCATTATCTTGATACACTCTGTATAAGTGGCTAGCTTATAGCATCTGAGTGTGATAAATACTTGCAGCTGTATTTAATTTTTACGACAAATTAGACATTGTCGGTCGGTGGGATTTGAACGCATAGAAAATTGTTCGAGTGTCGACACAGCGAGCTAGATGTAAGCTGACCAGCTCGGCCACTTCAAAGATATTTTATCGAATACTTATTTTCAGGTAAGAATTGTATTAAAGAAAATTTTTTGGTTAAAAAATTATCCAATTGAATCCCTAAATTGTTGACCACGTGTGCGAAAGTAACCAATCAAAACAAACTTACACTGATAATTATCCTAAGACAATTATCACTTATGTCACTAAGTTGCTAAGTAACAAACAGTTTTTGACATATAATTAAAGATTAATTTTAATTTAAAAATGTCATTTGCACGCTGTCAATGAAAATGATGATTTAATCAACAAAATTATAGATGAAAACACATCAAAAAATACTGTATTAAATAAAAAATTAAATGTGGAGAATATTTATGGACTTTTGTATGTCATCTTCTTCTCTTTGGTCTCACTCAAAGAGGTCTCATTCTCATTGCACACTTCACACTGAACATATTCATAGCCACATTTACGTTCATAGCTACTAGCGATATCTACTGGGTTAGACACAAAAATTCTGTTAAATACAAATTTTAGGCAAATTTAATGTTAAAACTGCAAAAAATTTTCTCACCGAATACACCTCGATCATTGATAAATACTTATAATTTTATCACACTTCCTCAAGCACGTTGCTTTTAGATAAAACCACCTCCGCCTTCGGCGTCGGGCTGTTACCAAGCAACGCGCTTTCGGTAACTGTCATAAAATTATTTCGTAATTATCAATGTCCTCGGGATATTATAGCTGATAATTTCCTATTCCACTTTTTAAATTACCTGTGTAGATGGATCTAAACATGCATATAGGTATGCCAATATAGAACGCACGAAGCAGTCCTTATTTGCTCCCAGATACTGTAAAATTATGTATGCAGAATCCATCTATATGTATTAATGAAAAATACTGTAGCGCTGAAAGCCCTTAAGAATCACTGGTATATATTAAATACGAGTATAAATTTCTGAATGAATTAGCTTAAAATTCGCCACATTTACAAAATACAAAATCTGAAAAGAAAGCAACTTTCCGCAATGAATATTCAGAACAACTGCGGACATCTGTTTGGCATTCAAATGATTTTATTGTTCGTAACAACTTCTGAACTCCTTTGATCCTTTCAAACTTCCAGGCAAACTAAAATAATCTTCTTATAAGTAATTATTGATTTAAAACGTAAGGAGGTACTCAGAGTATTTACAAAGAGATCGAACGTGCTTTCACTATGAAATGAAAAACGGTTAATTTATTCCGGAGCTCAGTCTTTGATGTTGGTCTCTGATATCGTCCACTTCATAATATCCAATTTGGCATAGTTTTCATTATAAATCATATTCAAGTGTATCGTATCGTCACATTTGCAAATAAATGAAAAATGCTTCATTTTCATTTTAAAATTTCAACAGCCTTTATTTGTCAATGTCTCTCATGCAATATTATACTCGTATATCCAGAAAAAACATATTTGCACAGCAAAATAATTAAAATTTGTAACTGCTTTTTTAAATACGAAAACACTTTGAAGGTAAATACAAACTGCAATAAACCGCAAAGTGTAAATGATTATAGGTGTACTCGTAATAGTATAAAATTTTATTGCGTATCCCTAAAAGCAGTAAAATATATTTAGCTTATTACAGTTTTTAATACCACTGAACATAAATATTTACAAAATTATGAACTAATTAATAACTAATTCTGATCGAAATGGACAGGACTGTAATTCACAAAAGTAACTTAGATATTTGAATTCCAGAATATTCTTAAATATAATAGATTCAAAAAATGACGGTTACCCTAAAATATAAAGATTCATACACCTATCTTTAGCCGGGAAATCATCTAGTGTAACACACACACACACGGACATTCACACACACACACACACACACACACACACACACACACATACAGACATCATCTTAAAAATTGTAAATTCATATTGTAGGGACCCTAAAACGTGCTTATTCATTAAAAACTCACCACCGATTTTTTTGACCAAAGACAATACCTTCCTTACCTAAAGGTGACGGAAGGTAAAAAATTAAAATAGTACTTTCATTATAATATATAAAAAGGAAATTACTGGTGCTCCATAATATTTATGGGACATAAAAATTAGTATTATACGTGGTATTAGTACTTAGTTAATCAGTATACACTATGAATAAAAAATCTGTATTATATCATGTTTTAGAAAATCTGGGATTCATTTTCCAAATTAAAATGAATTTGTACCAGATTTTTTTTGTTAGTTCAATCTATGTTTTGACTGTTTATCATTTAGTATTTTCGATATGAAAAAATTTCGCTCATTAAGTACAACTTATTAACTCAAAAACCTTATTGCTAAAGAAAACCTATCTATATAAAGTTTTGAATTACTGTTATAAGACTACCAAATACTTTACAGGACCTACTAATGCTCACTGGTTGCGAGTTTTTACTGACAGGTTTGACATTGGTAATTTTTTATATGAATGTATATTTTTTATGTAAACTCATTAGTCCTATTTACAATTAATATTTACGTTCCTATAGTATAAAGTATTTCTTACATATTACAATATTTGTGAAAGCATATCGTTATTTTTTCAAATTTTTTAATTAAATAATATTTATTTTTCTATACCTATTTAAAATCTTATTATACTTGTTAGTTGCCAGAATTTCCTTAAGTCATCCGATATATATATTTCGGCACCCGTCAAATTATGATTGGCTTTGACGAAATATTTCAACCAATAACGGCAGCAAAAATTTGTAGGAGGAGCGCATTAAACAGTTGACGCTGAAGTGACGAAATAAATGACAGAAAAATTCAACATTAAGAATTTTGACAGTAAACTTGGCACTCCGATTCTTATTGTTAGAATAACTTCATCATAGCCTATCATAAAGGGTCTTTCATTAAGAGTGATAGGATTTTAATTTTAAATAAAACAAAAACGGTTTGACGGATCAATTTAGTTTTTGCTTTGGATAATGCATTTATGTGTGGAACAATATATCGTTCAAATTTCCACCACAACTTTGTTTACACTGACGCAAACAATCGCTCCAATTTTTGGAACAAATAAGGTCCGACGCAGCCATGCCATAAACCACACTACACACTGAGTTTTTCCTGATGTAACGTCATTTCATGTAACACTTGTGGGTTGTTCTCGCACCAATAAAGGCAATTTTGTTTATTAACAAAGCCGTTTATCCAAAAATGTGCCTCGTCTGAGATGATTTTTTGGCGAAAATTATGATAATCTTCCAAGTGCTCAAGGGTGGGCCCCTCTCGACGCCAATTGTAATGGTTTGGCTTCAGTTCATGAGTCAGTACGACTTTGTAATGATGTAGGCCTAAATCCTTACGCAAAATTCTCCAAGTTGACGTCTGAGAAAGCCCCAAATGTTGAGATCGTCTTCAAATCGACAAATTTGGCTCATCGGCAACAATAGCCGCTGCAGCTGCGTTATTCTCCTCATTTTGCACATTTCGTTGTCTTGTTGGAGGCTTATTGTCTTGTAAAGTGAACTTACGCTCAAACTTTTCCACAGTGCGGCGTATAGTCTGTGCAGAATAACGGTGACGGCGACCCATTTCTCTGGTGAACAAACGTTGAGCACCCACAACTGAGCTCGAACTTTGGTAATATTTTTTAATAATTTCTAAACGTTCAGAACGGGTCAAACACTGCATGATGAACTGCAAACTATAGTGAATATTTTGACACCTAACAGTAAAAAAATAATAATATCAGGACCCGAGAAATCTCTACTGAAAAAACTATCACCGCTATTGAAAGAAACTATATTTTGGCAGGTGTCGAAATATATACCGAAATATTCAATGCAAGCCGGATTGCCAGGGCGCATGGCTCGGCTTCAAGTCAGACTCGATGTGTCGTTTGCACGGTGCTAGTATGCTTTCCTTTCTTTAGCCAGTCAGAAGTGGCATGTTTTATTTGTCTCGTTTCACGCATAACGATAACAGTAGGACGGCTTTAGCCGAGCCAAGCTATGGAAAATATAAACGTGCGGCAAGTGCCATGACTCGGCTCGGCTTCACCCTGCCCGTTCGATATCAGTAAATATACAAGTGTCAAAAAAGGCGAGACGAACCAAGATCAGGTTGTCAATAGAAACACACTGATGTGACAGGTCTATGCAATTTTCTGTAAAGATTTTGAAGATTATATCCAATAATTTGTGATTTTACATGAATGCAGCAAATGAAAATGTGTGTCTTCTAGCTATATAAATAAATAGGAAACATGGGTTTTATCAGTTTGATACTTCACGTGCAATCATATATGTATTTCACATAGTAGTGTTCATACCTTTAGTCACGCATCGTATAAATTTGGCATTAAACGATCGTTTATTTACAAAAATTAACTAATTAGTTAAAAAGGATTTATGATAGCATCAATTAGATATTTTGACAAGATATTTTTTGATATTGACTGCAATAGGTATTTTGGAAATATAGGATAAATAATTATGTTATACAGGTATAGTTATTAACAAAAATACGGAATTCTATATTTTTTCAATGTATTTCGTATCGTATCGTAAAATATGTTGAATGCTAAACACTTTATGAACACTTATAAGATTATTGGATATGTGGTTAAAGAGACAAGTTGCTTTTCAGGTAGTTCGTGTCTAAAGTTCAAATCCCTGGCAGTATTACTTACATAATTTCCCTCGTGGCGTATTCTCGTATAATATCATACCCACATATTATTAGATAATAACTGATTTCTACATTACAATCTACTCAAATTAGTTGAAGCTCTTTCATCAAAACCATTTCATTTGAATTTTTTTATATAAACAACATATGTATGCTGATGCGTATAAATATCTCATAAATATATACGTAATGATATTCAAAAGTTACAAATAAACAAAGCAAATATATATATATATATATATATATATATATATATATATATATATATATACGTATATATATAAATCCAGAAATGAACCTTTAATGAATATTATTAATTTAAACTTATGAACATCAAATTTGAATATTATGTCAAAGGAATACCTATATAATCCGCCTTTGAAGTTTATTAACATTTTGGATTAAGTCTGAAGCGTAAACTAAATATTTGAGATAATAATAAAAATCGATAGGATTTATAAATGGCGAACGAGGGAGCTACGATTCCAACCTTCTCTTTGAATTCACAGTTTTTATGAAAATTTTGCACATTCCTATGTTTAAGTACGTAATTGCAAAGGCAGATTAGCATACGTAAGCATACATAACGTAGTGAGTAAGGCGAACATATGAAATGCGTGTTAAGATGACATGCTACGACCTTTTAGGTGACATGCCAGCGTTCACCATTATCCAAGTTACCAAAAGAAAGCAATTGTGACCGACGCTTCGTTTGTTTATACTTTTGAGAGACCTTATTCTTGGAGTTACACAACATGAAAATCAACAAAAGAAAACTACTGACAGATGATAGTGCTATTTGCTTAGGCTTGACGTAAACTACAGATTTAACAATTGCAATTTACCAACAAAAATAATTATTTAACTATTTTAAGGGCAGTGTGTATTTCCTACCAGTCGAGGTTGATACATCCGATACCGGTAGAAATTTAGAAGAACACTTACTGACCGCAATGCTCATTACGTTTTTTGCATGATAGAGGCACAAAATGAAAAAAAAAAAATAAGATTTGATAATTATTTTGACATATTAATATTTTTTAGTTGTTGATGGCCGTTATTATTTACTTACCGCCTCGCTTTCTCATTGGTGTGTAATCACAATTACTTACCGATCAGTAATTTGTAAATAAAACAAAAAATCGTACAAAATAGTTATTTACGTAAGTGTTAAGGACAGTAAATGCTTTCCTACTAGTTGAGGACGGGATCGAGGAGGACTTTCAGACCGCACTGCTCATTAGATTTTTGCACGATCGCCGGACAAAATTTGGAAAAATGAGAAAATTATTTTGTCTCATTAAGGGCCAGTTTTACAATCTCTGGTTAAAATTTTAACTGTCATTAAATAAACAAAATTGATACGGAATGAATTATCAAACGACAAATTAATCATTGCTGTCTATAATCCTATTCAATATTGTTTATTTTACTTACAGTTAAAATTCTGACCAAAGATTGTAAAACTAGCCCTATAAAGTTCGGTTTTTACAGTAAGTTTTGATCGCTGTTTTTATTTACTTACTGAGTGCTTCGGTAACTGATTCACATCACTTACCATCGTTTTTTTCTTTTTATTATTATTATTATTATTATTATTATTATTATTATTATTATTATTATTATTATTATTATTATTATTATTATTATTATTATTATAATTGTTGAGGGAACATCACAGCTGTCATTGCATAGCGTTATGGTCGGCCTTCATCAGTTGTCAGAATTTGTCAAGGGTTTGAAAAAGCTATTATCGATTTCAAAAGTAAAGTCCCCTGGGTTTGAAATGTAATAACTTCTATTATAATGGGCAAGATATAACGAAAAAAAAAAAAAAAAATTACGAAAGCTACAACATTTTTGTAATATATAAAAAAAATCATAAGAACATAATTTTGTACAAATAAATAAAATGTAATTTGGGAGCATACATTTCTACGTTTTCCTCGGTAGCACATCTTCTATCATGGAGTAATCGGAAATTATTCAATAAAAAAAATCTTCTGGCACAATGTAGACTGAATTTTAAACTTTTAAAAAACTATAATTTGAAGTATGTCTAATTCGTTGTTTTCTAAGAATTAAATAAATATTTAGTCATATATATACCTATAGCTCTAGGTGTGACACGTCAACGGAGTTATGATAGGTATTTGACGAATTTTTAACAGGTTGAGCCCGAAAGGTTCACCATCAATGGCCTAGGGCCTACGAAAATGTAGAAGAGCAACTTAAGATATTGAGAACCTCTTATAAAAAGTTTTAGGCAGAGTGACCTTTTTTCAAATTCTGTCCAAATGCGACTAGGGCCTACGAGAGATCTAAGCTCTTGGTGAGTGATTTCAAGTAACAATATACAGCATGTTAATTAAAAATCTGGCCAGAGGCGTTTAACATTGGAAAACAGTTTTTCTTCGCGCAAAAATCTCCTATTAATTTAAGACAAAAATGTTTCAGATAAAAGTTGTAGATGATTATTTTCTACGTCTAAATCAATAAACAGATTAAATTTTGAACGTTTGATGACTTGTAAAATAAAATTTTAAATTGTTTAATATTGCTCATTTGTAGCGATAGAAATGGAACTGAAACAAAATTTCAATGAAATACATATTGTTTGAACTGTCAGTTTTCAAATAAAAGTTACAGATTATCATTTTTAAAACCTAACACTTAAATAACTATTACCTAAATATATATTATTATATTTGATTTAAATTATATATCTTCACGTATACTCAAATAATTATAACTATTACCTATTATTTTCTTTTGACATTTTGTAAGTTATAAAATTATATTTCTGACAGTTCAAACGATATGAATTTCTTTGTAATTTTGTTTCAATTCCATGGCTATCGCTACAAATAAGCAATATTTGTACAATTTTAAATTAGATTTTACAGGCTACCAAACGTGAGAAATTAAATCTGTTTAGTAATTTAGGCGTAGAATATAATTATCTACAACTTTTATAATTGGGACTTTTGCGCAAAGAAAAATTGTTTTCCCATGTTAAACGCCTATGGCCACATTTTTAATTAACACCCTGTATAAATAAATAAATAAATAAATAAATATAACATTAAAATAAAAAAATTAAAATAATAGTTACCAAGATATTAAATCTGTATACCTCTTTCATGATACTTTAAAGTTATTAAGTCTAATTTAGGTTTCTTATTTGATGTTTTTCATATTTACTAATTGAGCTATCTTGCCAAGAACTTGAAAAATAAAATATACTTATTTGCATGGGATAATTACATTATAATTTCATTTTTTTCATTGTATTTCGGAGATAAACATCTTAACCTTAATTTCTCCCTCGCTGTACAATTCCCAAAGCATAGTAGCTGTTCCACATAAAGAAACCTTCTCTTTCAGCGGGAAAACAAACCTCAGCGTTACACTGCGCACATTTCTCAAGCCATTAGCTCTTGGCCGGCGATCTTTGACAATTGAGTATTGGCGTGCGGAAGGCGCAAGCCTACGCTGATAGCGCCCTAGGCCCATTGCCAGCGGAATGATGCACTTGCCAAGGCACAACGAAGGCGCTTTGACGAGATGAGACGCGTGGTAATTAGACCAGAGATTGTGGAATGACGGAATGTGGGAATTGGAAGGAAAGCAAATTGTTGTTCTTTGTTGGCTTGAGGTTATCTCACAACTATTCTAAGAGAGGGTTACAACAGTGAAATTCTTTTGGGATTGTACAAGTTTCTAATTTTTATCTGAGTTATTGATGCTATTGTTTAAAAAAATTTTAAGGTACAAGTATACTCTGTAAAATATGACCATAATATAAAATAGTTTTAATTTTTGGACAAATTTACAAAATATTAAATAAAATAAATGCCAATGTGGTCCTTTTTCAACACAGCTGGTTTTTTTTTTTTTATTATTATTGAATTATATTTTAAGGACATTAGGTACGGAGTTTTGGCCGTCGATTATAAGACATGAACGAATATTACATGCGACGGATATCAGAATCCTTCAGTAGTATCTTGGTCTCACATGGCTTCACCAAGCTAAGAGCAAAAATGTGTGGAAGAGGACCAAACTTATGTTGTATTATTTGCAACTATGAGCTCAATCCTGCTCAAACAAAATAGGGACATAGAAAATTGTAGAAATTCTATTTACGCTACTCAATAGAACACAAAGTGAGTATTTTACCTCTCTCTTTACCGCATCTGATCAAGTGGTATGAGCAACTGAGCAATTAATTTTTGAAAGTTGTATACATAGATTCTAGGTATACGTATTTTTATATGAAATCTCTAAAAAACATAACTGAGGCAGAGAACAGTATTTTTAAATATAAATAGGTAGTATTAAAATTTAACTTTAATAGAAATTATACAAAAGAGTTTGTTTTAGTCGTGTCAAATTAGAACGCAACTGAAGCACATGACAGTGTTTTATAATAATGCTGTACTTACACTGAAAGAAATTTCTACTTTATTTTCAAAATAGTATGTTTTAATTTCTAAAATCTGCAAAAATGAAAAGTTTTGCTATAGTTTTAAAAAAATTGCAGGTAAAATTAAAAACTTTCGGGAACATGTACTTTTGAAATAGATTTTAATTCAAAAAATTGGATAATTTCAAATTAAAATCTTTTTGCAATCATTTCTAATGTAAGTGATATTCACTTATAAATTTATTCTTTTAAACTGAAAGTTTACTTTCAATTTGATTGTACACGTACTTAAAATAAATAATATTTTCATTAGTTTGAAAGTCATATACAATTATTTTAAAATATTTTACGTCGCTCTTTTTATTTTAATTATTTTACTTTTGATTCAAAAAATCAATATTTTGAATTAAAAATTACGGCATTTGAAACTAATAAAAAATATTACATTTAAAAGCATTATTTTTGGTGTCAAAACATTTTACTTTTGTGCCAACATTTTTAATTTCAAATCAATATAAAATAATTAATGATATAATACATTTAATTTAACAGTAATTACTTTCGTTTGAAAGATCAAAAACAGAAGTAATTTCAAAACAAATAAAAATTTTGTTGGATCAAAGTTGAATGCAAAATATTTTGATTTTACCTGCATTTTTTTCATAATTAAAGCAATTTTTTTTTCAGTGTATAAATAAAATATCGCTTTCATAGGCAATCATATTAAATTATTGTTGACAACCTGACACTGCAAAAATTTGCTCACTTTGTGTACTTAAATAAGTTGTTTTATTTGTAAAGAGATCACATTTTTTTTTCCTCACACTGAATATGCACAGCACATTCACAAGTGAGCGCTCAGCTAAAAATACATCATTTGATGGTACCGACATGAATGACAAGAAACGAAGACTCCGTAGCAAAACGAGTAATGAATTCCATCCTGCCAGGAAAACCTCAATGGGGCGACTGATAAGGCGAAGGGTTAACCCCACAAAAAAGATATAATGTATAACATACTTTCTCCAGAAGATACATTAGTTCCAAGTAGTCATAAGGTGTGTCCTCGCCGTTCTCATTAAACTATACTCTGTTTTTAAACTAGGAGGAGTAAATGCGAAAGTTAGATTTAAACTATAGAAAGTTCCCAGAAAAAGATACTAGATTTTTTTCGCGCAAAATACAAAAACTCCGTACCCATTTGCACTGTATACTTCGCATGGAACTTATTTTAAAATAAAACTGACATTATAAGCTCTTATTTTTCACACCATTATGTGAATAAAAAATAATCTGTAATCCAAATAAACACTCTTACTTGATTCATAACTATATATTTTGACTTATAATTATTTGAGTATACGTGAAGTTATATAATTTAAATTAAATATAATAATAAACCTTTCTTCACAAATTATATTTTATTATCAATATGTACATTTCAATTGCAATGCAATCATCGTCAGTTGTACGTACTACAATAATATAATAAAATAAAATAAACATAAAATTTATAAATATGTCAAAAATATTTCAAATTTTTTGTCAGTCACAATATTTTTATCTTACTTGATAATTTAATATAAAATATAAATAAGTTATGAAATAGTAAATTAGGGATAATATTAATTTGTGGAATGATGTTTAACAATTGGGTTGACAAATTTTAATAGTGTATTCTGTAGTGGCGACAAATCAGTGTTTAATAAATTTTGAGAATGTTTTTTCATTTCAATAGCTTCCAACATGTTGATATTTTTGTTATAATTAACTTTTAAGCATTTAACATTATCAGAAGTGAAGTTATGACCTGTTTCATGATGTCGTAGGGCTAAGGCTGAATTAAAAATGTTTTTACTTTTGAGATGATAAATATGTTCTTTAAATCTAGTACTAATTTTCCGTTTGGTTTGGCCTATATATAATTTATCACATTGGTTACATTTTATTGAATAAATTCCAGAACAGTCAGATTTGTTTCTATAATAAATGTTTTTATTTAAAAGATTTTTTAAGGTATATTTGTTATAAAATGCTAAAGTGATTTTGTGTTTCTTAAAAAGGTTATAAAATTTTTAGTGACAATTTTCAGAATATGTTAATTTCCGGTAAATGGTTTGTTTAGGTAAAAATGTAAAAGTCGTATGGTTTTTAATGAAATGTGTTCGTTTATGTTTATTGAATAATTTAGTGATTGTAGATTTAGGATAACCATTGATTTCTGCTAAATGGTAAATATAATTAAGTTCTTTTTTGAAAAATTCATTGTTCAATGGTATATTAAATAAACGGTGAAACATGGAGTTAAATGCTGCAAGTTTATATTTAAAATGGGTTACTGAAGTTGAGTGTATATAATTTTCAGTACTAGTTGGTTTCCTATAAATGTCAAATAAAATTTTATCATTGTTTTTTATTATTTTTATATCTAAAAACGGGAGTGTATAATTTTCTTCTAATTCAAAAGTGAACTTAATGGAAGGGTACTGTGAGTTGATAATGTCAAGGAATTCATTCAAGTTAAAATTTTTATCAATTATAGCAAAAACATCATCTATATATCTAAGCCAAATTTTGGGAAATAATTTACATTTATTTTTAAGATTGTTTTCAAGATTTGATAAAAATAAATTAGCTAAAAATGGAGACAAAGGATTGCCCATAGCAGTACCAAAAGTTTGTTTATAAATTTCATTTTCAAAAGTAAAAGCATTTAAATTCATACATGTATCAGTTAAATTTATGTATTCATCAACAATATTTGCTGGCAGTTCATTTTTAATTAATTCTGATTTTAAAATTTTTAAGGTGTCCTGTATTGGAACGTTTGGAAAAAGTGATACAACATTTTGAATTGAACATAGTGATAATATACACATAACCAGTGTTGGGTCAGATAATGATTTTCGTTATCTGGATAACAGATAAAAGATAAATTTGCGCAATATATCTAGGTAAGGATAACAGATACTTTACATGCTATCTAGATAAAAATTTTAGATAACAGATAAGATACCTGAAAAGCAATCATGATTTCTCACAAAACTTTCTTTAATTGTTTATGTTTGGATTGATACGATGTGTGAAAAGGAAACAAAAAATATTCAATGTACATATTTATTTAATAACATACTAAACAAAGATAGACACTATTCTAAAAATATCTATGTACATATTTTTTATAATAATAAATTATTGTTTTTTTACAAACATTACTTTCTCAAAATTAGTATCAGATAGGCGATTGCATCTTGGTGTTAGAATTTGCCCGCCTACACTGAAAAGCCTTTCAACGGGACCGGATAAACACTGTTTTATATTATTTATCTGCATAAAATTAAGCATATAATAATGCCAATAAATGATTATTTTCATAAATAATGTTGCTCACTATTGCTCACGAATCACGATCACACGCCACATCACAAGTTTACGCAGGCAGGCACACCGGCGACGGAGAACACACGACACGGCACTATGTGATGCGGTAGGTTGTGCTTGTCCTAACTTGCTAAATAGTATTTTGATTTGAGTATAGATGGAGCTAACATAAATTATGGTTATCTTATCTTTCTTCTGCGTGTTATAAAACAGATAAGATAATAGATATTATTTTAAAAATATCTAGATATTAGATAAAAGATACTAACTACGTTATCTAGATAAAATTTTAGATAATGTTATCTAGATAAGCTCAACATTGCACATAACCTATATATATATATATAATTTATTTATTTACAAATTTATACAATAGAATACAATACCAAAAGAACGAAATATAAAAAATAAATATTACATTTAATTCGTTTAAAATTGAACATAAATTGAAACTGTATATTGTAATATCAATAATATAACATTTTTTGTTTGTCAAGCTGCACAGCAATGCAAATTGAGTATTCAGTGCACAGCCATTAACAATCTTCATCAAAAGTTCTCTCCGATGAGCTGGAGTCACTATCATTGCCAACCAAAATAATGAATGGTTCTATTAAATCGTCTATTATTCCGTCCACCTTACACATTTTTTCTTCTTCCTTGATGACGTCTGTTTTTTCCAGTCAGTTCTTTACATATTCGTTTAATGTTGCGCCTTCTCCACATTTATTAGATGTATTAAATCCTATCTGTTTATATTCTTTAAATATCCGATAAACAGTAGATCTTTCTACACCTACAGAAAGAAATTCATCATTCTTATGACAGTAAAATACATAATTTTATTTGATTTTCTTACATATTGTACAAGAAATTTCGTCTACTACAGCTGTTATATTCTTATCGGCGGAATTTTTCAAAATTTTGAACATATTTAATATTCTCTGCTTTTTGGTAACAGATAAATGCCCCAAATCAAGACGCTTTCTTTCCTTTGAAGGTGAAAATTTCGTACATGTACTAGGCTTTTCATCCATGACTCAAAATAAATAAGTACAAACAAAATGCAAATATAAAGCAAAACTCGAATATAAAGAAACTAAATGAAAAAAACACAAATAATCTCGATACAATCAATATTATTAGTTCTTAAAAGAACTGATTTATTTTAAAGTCACAGGAAAGCGAAAAACCAAAACAGAAAATGATAACCTCAAAAGTATGACAGTTAATACATCAAATGTAAAATCTTTGTACAGTGTAAACCTAACGAAGCACTAGCCAATCAGAAGCGTCAGTTTTAGCGGTTAAAATTTAAATTACTCCTCCTGGTTTAAAAACAGAGTATAGTAATCGTAAAAATACCAATTTATCACATTTCTTAAATATATACTCGTAGATTTATGTAGCTGGATGATTAGAAATATTCCTTTGTCGCTTTGATTAGAATAGTAATCTATGAATGTCACTTTGATTCATAACTCTAAATTGGACAAATCCAGTACGAAACGAGTTGGCGCTGTATTGCAGTGACACAATGCCAATTTACAGAATCTATAAGGGTTAGTTCTTACGCTCCTACAAACATACAAAGTTTCGTATTATTTTGTGTCACAGATATGTAGGTGGGCAAGATTAAATAGTAATTATTTAATCCTTTATTTGCCACCCCGATAGGAATTTTGTTTATTTGTCTTGGATAATCACTTAATTTACTGCTAATAGAATCTGAAGTCAGTCTATCTCTAGCATTTGATGGACGAGGTTGTGTTTACTGTGATAAGTGAGTGTTAAGTTTTGGGATAGAACCTTTACCGAAAGTGAGTTGAGACTAACACTTTTAGTCCATGAGAGCATGAAGTAGTATAGATATGAATTTGTATGAGTACTCTCGTACTTTGCAGTGTTGCCCTTTATCTTATCCTTATGCCCGGTAGAGCCTCTAGTCTTTGGTTCAAGACGTAAAGAGAAAGCTATAAGGGTAACCAGGAATTCGATCTATGTTTCCACGATTGCTAGCCTCTTGGGTTTTTGTTGATTCACCGCGAGGTAACGGCAAGGATAGTTTTATCCTGGCAGAATTCGGAGTGGGGTAGCTCCCTATTCCCAGGGGTGGTAATGGCAGAGTTGGTTGTGTAACCATCTCTCGGAACCACACTGCTCAGAGTGGTAGAGGCAGGTACAGTTGAGTATACGCACGGATTGGGAAACGCTGCTATTGAGTAGCAGGTACGCGTTTCGCATCAGGTGAATTTTCTTATTTTCCCTATTCTGTTGAACCCTGTTGTATGTGTGTGTGTGTGTGTGTGTGTGTGTGTGTGTGTGTGCATGGCTCTTCACTAAGTGGTAAATACTCTGTTTTATTACAGGAAGACTAGTTAGTTGAGGAGCGGCCAGGGATCTTGGATTAGTTTTTTTTTTTGTAGAATATTACATTTATTAATTTTTGACTAATTAAAAATTCAGGGTACAGGTAATAATTTTAGTTTATTTCAATCTCCTTGCCAATTAATCGAAGTATCCTCTTTTCATTTACGCAACATCATTTATATTTGTGCAGTACAGTTTTCATAAACCTATCCTGATATAATTTATTTGTCATTTTCAAATAATGTTTTTATGTCACGTAATTTATAATAAAACCTCATATTTTTCTGCATTTGCAATATTTGAAAACAAAGGAAAAATATGAAAAATTAATTTCTTCCTCTCAATTTTTATTGAATAAACAATATTTCAAAATAAGAACAATAGCTATAGGCTGTTATTAACTACGGCGGGGAACTGAAAATTCTGGTTTACAATTTACAATCTCATTTATAGAACTTTCAATACCGTATTTTATACCGTAGGTGTTACAAATGTTACAGTATGTGCATTTAAATTAGCTTCGCAAATCACATATGGATTAATTGTTCTTAAATATACATATTGTAATAAAAATATATTGTGAAGAAAGGTTTATTATTGTTAATATTTTAATTGTTGTTTGTGTATATGAATAACAATATTTGAAAGTGGGGACCATATTTATTTAAATTGTATTACATTTCAAATAAATATATAATTAAACAAATTTTCGGCAATTAAAGGTATATTAATAATAATCATTTACGTCCATTACCTACTTATTATACATTTGAAATAACTTTATTGACGTTTACAATTTAAATTGAAATTTTATGGCGTTCAAAAAAATACCAATAACATTAATGTATACTTACCATTCCTCTTTAATATGTAATTTTCCTACTTGATATTATTTTACAAATTTTTGTTCTTTCAGCAATAAATGTATTATATAAAAATATATTTCTACTTTATATCCGTCGTCTTCACTTTTATGTCGTTCTTGGTATATTATCATAAATTTTCATACTTCCATACTTTAAATCCGTTCTGACATTCGGACATAAAACTGCTTTATGATCAGAAAACTACACGTAACGGATAAAATATTAAAGTAATTTCAGAGTAGTTTGAAAGTAATAAATATGATTTGACAGTACTACTGCACATGAAGTTACAATCGGCCCACAAACATTTCAACTCTATCTGCAGTTACCAGTATATTTCGAATTATGACCTATTATTAAAAGAACTTAAATATGAAATAATACTGCATATAGTTGTGATTGAAAGTGGTTGAGTGTGAAAATATGATTCAATATTTGTTAGTTTTAATAAGAATCACTTCTGTTAAAAGAAGTGTTTGATGAAGTAAGAAAATACGACTAGGGGGAACTGAAATAAACTTATTTATTTACCCATACCCTGATTTATTGACAGACCAAACAAAAAAATATAAATTACAATGTATTTAATCTAAACGCTAGCCTCCTTAAACGTCCTGAAACAAAACAAAAGGCTCTATTAGTAAAGTGACTTAGTGATGAGTTTCACACACATACACACACACAAGGGCTTGGAAAGTCACAATCAATACACCATATGCCAACCGCATATGCACTACTCGACAGTAGTCTAATCTAGACCGTGGTGACCAACCACGCTGAGCGCCGTTAGCTCGTCAGCTCGGCCCGCTCGACTGCTCACCCAAATGGCTTTACATCGGCCTTACGGACATGATTGACAAAACCAGGATAAAACCATTCCTGCCGCGACCATGCGGTGACAACAGCCCTACCACACGGAGCTAGCAAACCGTGTACACAGAGATCGCATTCCTGGTTACCCTTATCGGCACTCACAAACCGGAGGCCATTCCGGGCGCGATTGTTATAAAACAGAATACTATTCTTTACACCTTTACCACTAGCGTGTTAACTCAACTCACCTTATATCAACCTCTCGCAACCACCTTCACAACACAACTGGCAAGAAAACATTAAGAAAATATTTAAGTACCTCGGTAATAGGTTACAAAACGCAATATTCAGGGATAGATGAATTAATAACACTATTCTGGACTTCCATTGTCTATATTTCAATAAAGTTATTACACAACGTTTCGATTGTTGAAGTATCTACAATCGTCTTCAGGTGAATACTAACAAACTTAGAGACTACTAGAGCTTATATACTAAAAACATAATAATTGATCTAATGAAGCGTACAAAGTTTACAAATGGACACACTAGTGTAGTTTAAGGTGATTCAAACGTCCAATCAGCGGCTTCCACACGTTGCTTATTTCTACACTTGGTTGGCTGAAGACTTCGTTGTTGTTGTTGATGACTGCTGCTTCCTTGAATTTTCTCTTGTACCAGTGTTCTTCTCTGGAGATGATTTTTGCTTCAGACCACTTCATCCTATGCTGTTTTTCCCAGGAATGTTGTGCGATGCCGGATTTTGTTGTTTCTCCTCTCTGCGTATGAACTCTATGTTCTTTAAGCCTGATTTCTAAAGGTCTTCTCGTTTCCCCCACGTATGACTCACCACATTCACACGGCACTTGGTAGATACAATTTTTGGAATCTCGACTGGTCTGGGTCAGGGATAGATATTTAATTATTATAATCAAATTAATTATGATATCTACCTACTCCGTAACAGTTCGGCTATCCTGACAATTCTTCTCGTCCTCGAGAAGATCAGCCAATCCACAAGTATCATCGTCCGATGTAGTGTTATCAGAAACGTCTGTGTCACTTAGAAAAATATTATAAGGTTTCATTCGATCTATTGCCACCACATTAGAGTATTCTTTTCCTTTTGTTCTACTTGCTTTGGGCAGGTCTTGTATTATATATCTATCGTTAGGGAGTACCTTTGTTATGATGAATGGTCTAGAATATTTTGGTATTAACTTCTTACTAGTACCTTCTGTTGCTATTTGCTTTTTTATTAGTACCAGTTCACCTTCTTTATATTTCCGTCCTATTGTTCGTTGTTTATCATACATTTCCTTTTGTCTGATCTGATTTTCAGATAATTTCCGCGCTGCTTGCTCTCGAGTATCTTCCAGATTTTCATCGACATACTGCTCTAATTGTACTTCATTAGAAAGGAATGAATCTGCCTTCGACTTTGGTCGAAATCCGAAAAGCAGTTCACTAGGTGTTTTCTTCGTTACAGAATGAGTGGTATTATTAAGTGCGAACTGAATATCTGCCAATTTCTCGTCCCATTTCTCATCATCCGTTATGGAAGCTCTGAGGGATGCTAATATTGTACTGTTAAATCTTTCGCACTGTCCATTTGCCCTTGGAGTTGCAACGGCGTTTTTAATATGTTTTATTCCTTGTTTTTCACAAAATTTTGAAAACTCTTTAGAAGTAAAAGCTGTACCCCTGTCAGATATGATTCTCGTTGGAACTCCAAATAGATCTATTATTTTCAATAGACATTGCATAACGTATTTGCTTTTGGTATTTCTAACGGCTGTAAGATGTACAAACTTAGTAAAAGCGTCTACGATAACAAGTAATTGAGTGTTTTCTTTTGTACTTTTCAAAAATGGTCCGACATGATCTATGTGAACTGAATGGTATGGAATGGGAACTTTTGTTATAGGGTTCAACAGTCCTGATTTTTTCCTTTCGCTTGTTTTGTGTAGAGACAATTTAGACAACTATCGATATATTGTTTTACATACCGACGCATTCCTGGGAACCAGTAAGTTTCTGCGATCTTTTGTAGGGTTTTATTCAAACCGAAGTGACCAAATTCATCATGGAATTTCCTTACAATTTGTATCCTTTGTCCCTTGGGTACTACCCACTGAATTCCTGTAGCCGTTATTCTATACACCCTTTTATTTCGTAAGCAATAATTTTTGTATATATCCTTTTCATAATTTGTAGTTGGAGGTTTACTTAAAATGTCTTTAATTAGTTTCAAGTTTCCATCCATCATCTGACCTGCTAAAATCCAATCATCTGTCGTAATGTGTAGTATACAGGCTTCTTCCTCATTCTGTTCATTCATTACAGGATTTCTGCTGAGTGCGTCAGCGTGCATCATTTGTGTTCCCGGTCTATAATCTACGGTAAAAGTATACTCCTGTAATTGGAGCCACCACCTACCAATACGTGGTATAAGATCTTTCTTCGTACTTGTTGTTTTAAGTGCATTGCAATCGGTAATTACTTTAAATGTTAGTCCTAATAAATAGACTCTAAACTTTTTCAGCGTTTCCACTACGGCAAGCGTTTCCAACTCGTATGAGTGATATTTCTTTTCGCAGTTTGTTGTATGGCGACTATAAAATGCTACAGGTTGAAATTTATCATTATTTTGCTTCTATAATAGGATTCCACCAAGGCCAATCTGACTTGCGTCTGTATGGATCTCTGTCTCCGCATTCCTATTATACAATGCCAGCAATGGTTTGTTTATTAATATTTCTTTTAATTTGTTAAAAGCGTCCTGTTGTTCTTCACCCCATTTCCAAGGGCTATCTTTCTTTGTTAGCCACGTTAATGGTTGTACAATCCTTGCATAATCTTTCACAAATTGTCGAAAGTAACTTGTTAACCCCACAAATTGTCGCACTTGGTGGACATTTACTGGTGCTGGAAACAGTTTCACTGCCTTTATTTTCTCATTTCCAGGTCTTACTCCGTTTCTGTCAATTTCGAATCCTAGATAAGTCACTGAGCTTTCGAAAAATGAACATTTCTTCACATTCAGAGTTAAATTATTTTGGCGTATCAAGCTTAATATTACATTTAATTTTTCCAAGCCTTCCTCGAAATTGGTAGCTGGACATAAAATGTCATCTATATATGCCAATGCTATTGTATTTCCGTATACACCAAGAATTTTATTTACCATTCTTTGAAATATGGCGGGTGCATTTGTCAAACCAAAAGGAAGTCTGTTAAACTCAAATTGTCCGTCGGGTGTTACGAAAGACGTTTTTTGCTTACTATCTTCTGCTATGGGTATCTGATAGTAACCCGATGTCATATCAAGTGATGTGAAATATTTCATTCCATGAAGTCGATCTATCTGATCATCTATTCTTGGTAGCGGGTACCTATCTTTCACCGTAACTTTATTTAGTCTCCTATAATCAATACACATACGGTATTCGCCATTCTTCTTTTTCATTAGCAATATTGGTGACGCAAATGGAGAATTTGACTCTCTTATAATGTCAGCTTTTAGAAGATCTGTAATTATTTCTCGCACCTTATTCTTTTCATCCATGGAAAGTCGGTACGGCCTGTAAGTGAATGGGGTATCGTCGGACAAAACAATTTCCGCCGCGGGTACTGTGGCACACTTTAACTCTGTAACCGATTTAGCGAAACAATCTTGATATGTGGTCAATAAATGAATTACTCGTTTCTTTTGATCGTCGTTTAGATCTGATCCAAACTTCACTTCGTTTATGTCTATGTTATTTTTTCGTTGTGTCTCATTAACAATTTTATCTTCCTTACATTTGTGACCTCTTGCGAGAATTCGGTTTTTGCATAGTGTTAGGTTGCAGTCAGACAGGTTTACAACTGGTAATACACATTCGTCTTTATCATCTGCTTTTGTGATACACCTCGGCAAGAGATGTTCCTTTCCTTTTTCCGACCGCACACTTAAATCAACAAAGACATCTTCCCTCGTATGTATATGACAATTAACATGCCCTATATATCCGGGTGGTATCACGGTTGTCTCTTTAACTTTTAAATTGAATTTACTACATTGTGGTTGTATATCGATTTTGGCTAGTGGACAATTTTCCTGTTTAAATAGCCGCATCTTATCGCAATCTTTGTATACAAGAACTTCTTCATTTTCTGTGAATGACTGACCCACAATCATAGGCACCGTTTGTACGTGATTTGGCACAATATAGATGGTTGTCGGTAATGTCACTTCGTCAATTTCGACTATCTGATTCTCTGCTTCACCTAAAGTGTTTACTTTTCCATGTCCGTAACCGCGTAATATAATGGTTTTCGACGTGTCATACGTGATTTTTAACCTATTAGCCTCCGTTTGCGTCATTGTTACACAAGTAGAACCAAGGTCAATATAAGCCAATGTTTCACATCCATTTACTACGGCCCTAAGAAAGAACTTTTCATTCGGACTTACCTTGGAATTTGTAGCAAGAATAGTTTTATCCTGACGCTGCTGGCGTGAATGAGAAGGAAAAGACTGTATCTGCTGGCGTTGATCCCGAAACGATGTTCGTGATGGACGTTCATCTTGTCTATGCAATCTTTTGGGGCAATATTTCTTTTTGTGTCCTTTTAAGCCACAGCCGTAGCACGTAATGGGTGTAGAGTGCACGTTGTTCATTTGACTAAATCTGCGTTTCCGTTCATACATTTTTCCAGCATTACGCATAAAAGAAGTCCTGGGTGGATTAGACTGTGGATCATTTGTTACAGTTCTTAGGAATAGAAGAAGTGTTTCGGGTTTTTTGCAGTCCCTTGCTTGTGCTGCCGTTCTAATATTCACATCAGGAATCCCTCCTATGATGCACGAAACGGCATTTTCTCCTGTTATTCCACACGTGTTTAGAAGGGAAAGTTTTTCGTAATAATATTGCATCATAGGCTCACCACTTCTTTTCGTTCGTGCCATCATTTCCTGTAACATTCGAAAGTAATCTTTCTGTGGTGGGAAAGCTTCAAGTAACATTGATTTCCATTCTGTCCAAGACTGATCCAAAGTAGGTAGACTTTTGTACCAAGTTTCAGCATATCCCCGTAATCGTGACGTTACGTACAAAATTGTGGTTGATTCATCCCATGAGTGCATCACACGCAGATCTTCCACCTTTTGCAGCCAATTTTGCACAGATATATCAGGGCATGACGGATTAAATATCGGTATGGATTCGCGACTTTCAGGACGTGATTGGCTTAACTGAGACACATTCCTTGTGGCATGTAGCATTTGCATATTTTTAGCGACTTGCATCATAATCGCAGACATTTGCTGTATATTCTCTTCCGTACTACTACGACTAGGACGACTAGGCGAATCATTCATTACCGGAGTAGTAAACAAACGAGGACTATCGTTGTCAGACATGGTGATGCGGTTAGTTAGCCTCTTTATCCAACTGTACATCCGATTTTAGCGCATGAATCCTTTATCCCACTTCTGAAATGTTAAAAGAAGTGTTTGATGAAGTAAGAAAATACGACTAGGGGGAACTGAAATAAACTTATTTATTTACCCATACCCTGATTTATTGACAGACCAAACAAAAAAATATAAATTACAATGGATTTAATCTAAACGCTAGCCTCCTTAAACGTCCTGAAACAAAACAAAAGGCTCTATAAGTAAAGTGACTTAGTGATGAGTTTCACACACATACACACACACAAGGGCTTGGAAAGTCACAATCAATACACCATATGCCAACCGCATATGCACTACTCGACAGTAGTCTAATCTAGACCGTGGTGACCAACCACGCTGAGCGCCGTTAGCTCGTCAGCTCGGCCCGCTCGACTGCTCACCCAAATGGCTTTACATCGGCCTTACGGACATGATTGACAAAACCAGGATAAAACCATTCCTGCCGCGACCATGCGGTGACAACAGCCCTACCACACGGAGCTAGCAAACCGTGTACACAGAGATCGCATTCCTGGTTACCCTTATCGGCACTCACAAACCGGAGGCCATACCGGGCGCGATTGTTATAAAACAGGATACTATTCTTTACACCTTTACCACTAGCGTGTTAACTCAACTCACCTTATATCAACCTCTCGCAACCACCTTCACAACACAACTGGCAAGAAAACATTAAGAAAATATTTAAGTACCTCGGTAATAGGTTACAAAACGCAATATTCAGGGATAGATATTTAATTATTATAATCAAATTAATTATGATATCTACCTACTCCGTAACACTTCAGAATCTTTTAGATGTAAATAATGCATCGTTTTATTGACCGCAACAATTGCATATAAAATCATATTTAAAATTAATGATTTGTCTTAGATAACATAAATGACAATAATGTTGTATTGAAATCCACTTCAAATAACTGAATGCAGATATTTATATTAATATCTTCTCTTAAAGTCATATCTCTGTTTATTTCATAAGTAATTAATACTTGCATATTTTAATTTTTATTGTAATAAAATTATAATTATACTAAATAATTATTATTAATATTGCTTAAATTAAAGTAATTTAAATTTGAATAAAATTATTTTTTGATTGATGTTTTTAAAATTGTTTTGTTTTGAATGTATGTGTCTAAATGAAAAGTGAAAATATTATTTATACTGTTATATTTATACATCAATAGATCCCTGTTTTATATACCGTGAGCATTTTTTAACGTGAAACATTGGGTTTGTCATATCCATGGTTACGACTTGATATTTGATTCACAGCAATGTATTTGCCCGTTCCATTTAAAATGAAACATATGGAACGAATCTTACAGAAGTATTATATTTAAATATTGTAAGAAATTTAGCGGAGTCAGAAAATCACTCGAGAGCACTAAACATATTTCGGGCACAAGGTGCACGTAGTATTTTTTCTATAACTAATTTTAATTTTTAGAAAGCAGGTATAATTATTTAAACGAAATTAACCTCTAATGACATCTTGTTAATATGACACATAACCGTTGAATTTTCCTATAAATTATGATTTGACATATGATTGACAGCAATGTATTTGTCTGTCTCATTTAAAATGACACATGGGGAATGAATTTGACAGAAGTATTATATTTATTATAAGAAATTTAGCCGAGTCAGAAAACCACTCGGGCACAAAATGCACACTATATTTTTTCTAAAACTAATGTTAATTTAGAATGCAGGTATAATTATTTAAACAAAATTAACCTCTATTGACGTCTTATCAAATGTCAAATTCGTTCCCTATGTTTCATTTTAAATGGAACGGGCAAATACATTGCTGTCAATCAAATGTCAAGTCGTAACCATAGATATGACAAACCCAATGTTTCACGTTAACAAATACGGTATAAAAATTTATTATTATTATTATTATTATTATTATTATTATAAGCTTTATTACCTTACAGACTACAGTCCAATACATAGGTAATATATAGGATAAGTTACATTACAAGACTGATGAACAATATGAATATGTGTACAAATATCAATTATAATTATAATAATTTACATTGCGGATATCATGTAAAGAGCAGTTAAAAACATCACAGCGTTTGCATATTTTATTATAATTTGAATAGATTGTGGAAACAGGAGACATTTGTAACAAAATGGTAGTAGCTTTTGGAATAAAAAATGTACTGGTGTTTCAAGATGCAATACGAGGAATTAAAAATTTCAATTTAGACAGTAAATAGCTACAGTCAATCTCATAATTTATGAGTTTATATAAAAAAAACCAAACTTTGTTCAAAATGCCTGGCTTCAAGCGTTGAAAATTCAAAAGTATAAAGCAATTCCTGGTGGTTATGTCCTCTTGAAGGGTAGGTTTTATATGTTTTCAGCCACAGATACTTCAAAAATTTACGTTGAACCTTTTCGAGAAGTAATTTTAAATTTTCAAATAATGGATACCATATTAGAGAGCAGTATTCCAAAGTAGACCGGACCAAAGAGTTAAACATACATTGCTAATTGAAATAAATTACTTTTATTTGCTACCGTAATGCCCGGTTGCAGAAACGATCATCAATTCCTTGATCAACCAACGGTTCATTAAAATGAACAAATGCCACGCGATTTTTTGACAGCAATGATTTAAATGTCATAAGAATAAGGAAACTGATTAGAATTTGTTCATTTTGATGGTCCGCTAACTGAACAAGAAACTGATGAACGTTTCTGCAACCGGGTATTAATCTATTATAAATAAATAATAAATTGAATGACCCCATAATGTTCTGCAATATAAAGTACACCGTATTGACCCGAGTATATCATTCATTAAGTTATGATCAAATAAGAATGCGTTATTTTTCTTCTCCATTGTGATCGAATATAGGAACTTTTTTGTATTCGAATATACCAACCCATGAATACTTGTCCAGTTATAGGTGCGTTTGGTTATTTTCGCCTATTTACATGTAAATGTAATTTTTTTATTCTAAAGTACAGTATATGACCTTTTGGTGATATAATAGACGTGTATACAAAACGATTGGATCGACATTCTCGATTTGTTGCCTATAAAAAATACCACTCAACCTTCGTTCTCGTCAAGGCAATATGTCTCGTATAAACGAAAATTTTCAATCTTTTTCTTGTATAATACCTGTATGAATAAATGACAAGATATTTTTCCCTGGAATATCATTAAAACGAGGAACGTCTTATATTCATATATATCCGTTATCCGACAAAAAAGAGCAGTGATTTGTATAAAATAAAGACTGTCAGACTACCACTGTGAATTTTTAAATGTTTTTGTATACTCTTCCTCATTTATATTCTTCATTAATTTGTAACAAAGATACATTTCGTCTTACAATCGAGGTCTTGAAAATATGTTTTTATTTCTGATCTTTCGATAAAAAATATACTCGTCTTATTATTCTTTTTTTTTATTATTCGAGCTACTTCGGTAATTGTTTTATATTTTTAAATGGAGACGAATAAGACTATACATGGTACAATTTCATATCGATGTTTACACAATATTTTTTCTACTGAACTTTATATAATTAGATTCTCATTTCGGGATATTCATTATAAACGAATGAGCTTCAAATTCTTAAACAATTTTTGATTACATTTTGTGATGTGGGATTCGTATGACTTAACAAATGAAAATTGCTAACTATTTTTATAAATAAATAATGTAAATGATATTCAAAACAGAATTTGCAAAATGATTTAACACCGAAGGTCGAATGGCGCTGCGATAGTTCCGTCTTCTGCAACATAACAGCTGTTTACATCAACAGGCAACATTGTTATCCAATCATTTGTTACGCGCGTGAATTCCGTCATCAATCAGGTATCATGTCACATTTGGTTTTTGATTGTTATTGGTCGCTCAATTACGCAACATTTTGCAAATACGTGGCACAAATTATGTATGAACATATTAACTATAGTTAAGTTAAATATATTTTAGGAACCATTGTGGTATTTTACGTCGAAATAATTTAGGTCTTAATGTTCCAGGTTTTTTTTTTATTGTGTACGGTTAAATAGATACGGACGTTTCGGGCACAAATTAGCCCATCATCATGCAGTATCAATGTTACAATATATTTTGGTTTTACATTATAGTAATATATCCTAAATCCAAGATGTATAGAAAACTGTAGCAGAAACAGAAACTCTTGTTTTTGCTACAGTTATCAATAGATCCTGGATTTAAGACAAATTATTATAATGTAAAACCAATTGTTATTGTATCAAGATACCGAAGTTCTACTTTTTAGCACGAATATGAAATTTAGTTGCCGAGGCCGTAAGGCCCAGGAAAATAAACCATGAGGAACTTCATATTAAATTTTATTTGAAATCAAAAATTTGTGAAAATGAAAGGAATATTTATTTTTATACGTTATTTTGACATCTGTCAGTTCATTTCTGTCAAACAAACGAACTTAAGTTCAGTGTTGCTAATCTCCGGACATTGAATGAGCCTCATTCACAGCTCCGAAAATAAAAATGAAAATAACGACTCTTATGAAAGTGTTCACAACTCTCGAAAATAAAATTAAACATAAGACATAAACACAAGGATTTGCAAATGTTAAATATTTTACACAAAAATAAGCACATACATAACAACTGTCATTTGAGCTGTCAATTTCCATTCTGGCAAAAGGATTTCAATTGAAATATAATTTTAAAAAGCTGTCTTCCTATAAAGGTTCACATATATGATAGCGTACAGTTCGTTAAAAAGTATGAAGTTGTTATTATTGCTTGTTAGTTATGAATATATTAAATGACAGTTAATGTTAATTTACGTTTTATTTTCGAAGCTGTGAACACCAACCATATAGTTAATGTTAATTTACGTTTTATTTTCTTAGCTGTGAATGAGCCTAATATCTTATTAAACACTCAAAATTTTGTGTTATTTTACACTTCTTCATCGCAATTATTTAATTCGTTCTTATTGCACACATTTTTTGTCATTTTACGTACAAATTTACATTATACGTCTTATATGTACAATAATTATCCTAAGATGATAGAAAAAGTTCCTTGACTGGATATAATGATGAGGTAATAAAAATTTCTGGATTGCAGTCACAAAATTTTATAAAAGTTTTATATAATTTATTTTATTTAATTTTTTATCTTTTGACGAAATCCATGTGCTTTATGTATCTAAAATTTTCTTAATTCTCATGTAAGTAATTTATAATTTTTGTTATTTCTGATTATTAAATTGTAATGTTTTGTAAATACTGTTCAGCTCCTGAGGAAGGCTCATGTGGAGCTCGAAACCGGTCGACCCGAGAATTTAAATAAAATTTTGTGACTGCAATCCAGAAATTTTTATTACCTCATCAATTATCCTAAGGTTGGCAACACTGCATTTGCATGAATTCGCCGTATAATGATATTACTTCAGTGCCGATTTCTAAACTTTTAATGACGATGTTTGTTCACTTTAGTGACGATTTCAAATAAAATATATTGTAACATTTTGGTATATAATTTAAATTTATAAATGCTGCTGATGGTCTAGTTTATGCCCGAAACGACTGTATTCATTGACCGTATGTAATAAAAAACCTGGCACATTAACACCTAATATTATATTGACGCTAACTTTAACTAACAATGTTATATAACCTTCATACAAAACAAAAGACAGATGTAGAGAAGGAACTTTTAGCTCCACATAGGCGGTGTTTCGTTAACTAATTTTGCAAATAATATAAAACTTTCGTTACAGAAGGCTATTCAAGCATAGTTCGTAATAATTGTACTGTATCACATTGTTTTTTGTTTTTGATAAGTATTTTTTTATTCAGCTTAAAGCTTCTGTTATTCTAAGAAAATTAAAAACAATAAGTTTCTAGAACTCATTTATTCCAGTATATGATTTGCTATATCGCGTAAACTTTTAAACTCTTTTAATGCAAGTAATAAAACCAAATAAAACAATTATGACCTTCTTGAGATAAAAACACTTACAAAACTCATAAAATCAAATTATCACGTTTAGTTTCACGTTTATTCCACAAAACCTCAGTAACAGCGGCTCTTATAGACATTTCCCGAACAGTAAAAACATACGAGGATCGCGCAAGCACCCTTTAACAAATACGACAATCCTGCGCTTAGCACTGCAGCAGGGGCAGGTTTGTAGCAGGCCATGGACGATAAACCTGGCAGCAGTACGGTAACAATGCACTTGCAGCAGCGCAACGTAAATGCCACCAGAGCAAAAAGAAACTACCAGGAAATGGCTATTGTGAATGGACACACAATGAGTTCTAACCTCACTTCCTATATGGAATGGAAGTTGAGTTGTCAGAATATTATTATTTATTGTTTCAAATTGAGGATGAGTAGATTCAAGATTTCTCTGTTTTGATTTATGTTTTGTTATCTCCCAACTATGTTTCCATTCAAACAAATAATTCTCAGTTTTGACTTATCATCTTACCAATCTATTTTAACAATTATTGTTGTTGACGAATTTTTGTCTATCTCTATTAATTTTTTCTTTGAGGCATTTCCAACCAAATATTTTGGGTAAAAATAAATCTGTATACGCATATTGTACCTATTATTTAGAATGAAAATTTCAAAATTTGCAGAAAATTACTCCAGAAGGACCACAAAGCGTAGAATACATAATTTATAACACTCCGAAAAAAGTGGACCTGTGTACATCGAATGTACTCAATATTTGTAATCAGGAAGATGGAACAATTATTAGTAGCATTTTTAAAAAGTTACTAAAATTGTTTATAATATTTGATATTTATTTTTGTTAATAACATCTGTTACTTTTTCCATCAATATGTTACTCTTTTTGAATAAAAGAAATTTTGCATTCACTCTCTGGAGATGTCTAGAACAGCAGTTCCCAAAATATTCCGCGGAACCTTATGAAACTTCTATGAAACCCTAAGGCTCAAAAAAAAAAAATTATCAAAAACATCCCACATAAAAACATACGTACTAAAAAGTAAAATCAAGTCAAATTAGTAAGTATTATAATTTTTATGATTTAGTAAGTCTTATATTTTCTTGGACCACAATGAAAATTATTATTTTCAAACTATTATTTCTTTTCAATCCAAACATGTTATACAAAAAACTTATTGTACAAGAAGTTTTTTTTTGTTTGGTAGAGATGCAACGATATATTCGGTTCTATTAAAACAATACTCATATCGATATTCTTGATAAATATCGGTGGTGCCGATACTGATACGAACAATTAAATTTTAGAACAGAGTAAAAATAAAAAAAGGTGAATGCTTTTAATTTACTTGTGAAACCATATTTACTTTTTGCTAGCATCCTCAAATTTCGCAAGTCTGTCTTAATGAGACCGGCTGCAGAAAATAACCTGTCGAATTCCACATAACTCATTTGGAAACAGTAGTAGTTTTGCGCCGATTTTCTTAAATTCTGGAAAAGAACTACATCGCACCAGAAAACTCAACGTGTCAGCTTCTCTTGAAATATTAGTAGTTTTCAGATGTCTCTCGGAGGGCTGATCGAACGAAGATTATAATCGATTCCGATGCATCGACTAAAAGATCATATCTCCGATATATCGGTATAGGTTGCATCCCTAGTTTTTAGCTCACAATGGCGAATAATAATGTAGGATGGAGTTGAGTTTCCGTGAAACGTAGTCTGTTTGTTAAGGGCTACAGGATTGAAAAAATTTGGGAACCGCTGATCTACAAGGTCAAAGTATGTTTATATAAAATGTTGCCAGCAACTTATTTCTGTATTAACAGTGCTGCTCGTAGAATAGGCTATTCCACAGTAATCAAAAATAGTAAAAGTTTATTGAAAATATGAACGATAATAGTTAAAGCATATTTCTTTTATTATAAATTATTCCTTCTAGAAGACACAGGGAGTTTTGTTTTTGATGATGCAGGACATGTGCATGAGTGTTTGAGCAAATAGGATCCAAGTATGACCTCCGATTTTGAGAAGCCACGACCTTACTAAGAATATACTTCTTCGGGTGTGTCGGATCTGTTCGGTTGCTGTTCCGGTGACGTTCTAATTTCTTTGTTTTTATAAAATGAGAAGAAAAAGTGAAATAAATTAAGTATAATAATTTATTTTATGTCACTAATAATGAATTATAATATTACAATTTAAATATACATTATTTTGTAATTTGTTTAACATTTTTTCGTGGTTTGTGAACCACTGTTTGTTTACTTCTGGTATATCCGCATTACCTACGTCACAAAGTTACTTTAAAATTCGGACCTTAATATCCCGCTTATTTGGAGGAATTTTTAACTCGGACTTTCACATGTGGTCTTATATTTTTATGTACTCCAAGAAAAAAACATTTAAAAATTTCGTGGAATAGCCTATTGAACAGGTTGTTAATAACATAATTAATAACAAAATTATTTCAATTATTTACTTACAGAAATTTTGCTGGTACCTAATTTCGTTAATAACTTTTATTTTTTTTTTTAATTTGTCTTTAATATTTTTTATTCACATTGTTATTAACATTTTCTTATAAATTAACCAAGACAAATTTTATTAACTTACTTTACTTGTTATTAACATTTTTATTAAAGACAAGTAAAGCTACAAATATTTCATGTTAATATTATGTGTAACAAAACTAATAAAATTGTAAACCAAGTAGGCATCACGCAACACCAAATACAAATACCTTGTTGAAATTGTTAAGTACGATGTTTTAGTTACTTTTTGCTTATCTTTGTTTATATTTTTCTATGTAATTCATTATATTATTATTTTAATATGCTAGTAAATTGTATATTCCGTCAAATAATATTTTGTTAATGTTAATATGTATTATTATAAATAAATAAATATAAATATATCATCACGGCATATTACCCATTTCTGGGTGTGCCAGTATCTACAACACATGTAGACATCGGTAATGATGACGATATATTTTACCGTTTGGCCGCTTACCACGCGTCACCTGACGGGCACTCATAGCTGGTGTGGAGAGTGCACCACAGGGGTCACTTTTTTATGTATTATTATTGTTCTGTTTTGTCCTTAATATGTTGTACATGGCTGGACAAATAAATATTATTATTATTATTATTATTATTATTATTATTATTATTACTATTATTATTATTATTACTATTATTATTATTTATTCATTCGTTTCGGAAAGATCCATTTCGAAAGAAGGTCCGAATTTTGATAAGTGAAGCGCAAAGCTTACATAGAAAAGAAAAACTACTATGAATTTTATAATACTCCCTTATACACGAGATTTGATAATAATTGTTATTCATTTACTCATATTATTCCCAATTACACAAAATGCACTTATGCCAAAGTCATTTCCAATCTACAAAACACTCGTATTATACATTTCTTAGTATAGCCTTCAACTTTTCAGAATTTTGTCTTTATGATCTTTATACTCAGCAAAATTTTAACCGGATAAAACCGATTTCGGAAGTGGTACTGGTAATATACAGAGTGGTAAAAAATGCTAAAGTGTGTCGCACCGTACGATTTTGACTTTTGCCGCTTACTTAGTGTATACAGTATTACTATTTCCATAGGCGTACAACAAATATCAAATGAATCAAGGTACGGCAAAGATATTAATCAGTTGTCATGCAACTGTCATCCTCTGTCAAATATAGAATGTAGTTTTGATGAATTATGGAAAATTGAAATATAATTTCGACATTATTTTGGAACATAACTTGTCACATGACCTTCAGTCATTTTTGATCACTCTGTATTAGTGTAGAAATCAACACCTTGTATAACAACGCATATTTTATACAGGATTTACAGTTTTCGTGGCTCACCATTGAGTTCTAGGAAACTATGAGATACGAAGTCGGTTAAATTAGGGCAAAGTTGCCCCATTACTAGACCATTTTAAATATATATTTCTTTCGAACGACGATGCCCAAATGTTACATATCACAGTTAGATGTTTCCAACAATAAAAATGCAACAATTATTGATTTTATAGTGTAAAAACAAACAATGATTGTGGCAATGAAACAAATGAAAACAATTATAGATTATAATTTGATTATTTTCATTGCTAATTTCTTATTTTAGTTCTCAAAATTTTACTCAGTTTAATTAGTTTTAATATATGGACGTCATGACCACATGGAAAACGAAACGAAGTGTTTCAAAGGTGAATAAGTTAAAAATAGTGGAAATATAGAAAATAAAAATAAAGGTAAACAAATAACAGCACTTAGGTACTTCATGTCGTTTGCTTCATCCATACTAATATAATAAATGCGAAAGTAACTCTGTCTGTCTGTCTTTCTGCCTGTTACGTTTTCACGCCTAAACTGCTGAATCAATTTTAATGAATTTTGTTATTGGATCTTGGAGAAGGACATAAGCTACTATTTGTCGCGAAAATAAAACTTGAAGGGGGTGAAATAAGGGATGAACGTTTGTATGGAGAACCCATCATTTCTCCCACTTAACCAATTTTTATGAATTTTGGTATAGAGATAGATTAGAGCTTGGTGAAGGACATAGACTATCTTTTGTCGCGAAATTAAAACTTGATAGGGTGAAATAGAGGATGAAAGTTTGTTTGAAGAACCCATCATTTCTTCCGCTGAACCAATTTTGATGAATTTTGGTATAGAGATAGATTGGAACTTGGAGAAAGACATAAGTACGTTTTGTCGTGAAAATAAAATTTAAAGTGGTGAAATAGGGGATGAAAGTTTGTATTAAGAACCCATCATTTCTCAAGTTAGGGATATAAAAATTCTTATTTATGCTTTTGGTAAGAAATAAAAAGTGTTTTAGCGTTATTGAAAAATCATCCCTCAAGACGGTACAATAGAGGATGATTTCAATTATTTTTTTTATCTTTGTATCTATAGTTATGTTTTAACCGTTAGCAGATTTTCGATATTTGTCGGAGAGATGGCTTGCATCATATGTACATAAGTAAAAGTACCCGAGACATGTTTAAAAAATCTGTTGTGGCCAGCACAAGACCTTCCGTCAATTCGCTATATTTTGTACAAATCCCATACCAAAAGATCCTTGAAACAGATATATAATATCATGTAAAATCGAACACGAACACATACTATTTTTTACAAATTCCATACCAAAAGTTCATTTGAAAAGGTTCTACAAATCCAATAAAATTATCACAAACACACACTAAGTAAAATGCACTTGACACTTCCTTCATTTCTTCTTCAACTTTCCCCTATTTTATTAGGGGTCGCTGTTTCATCTTCTCTTCCACTCATTCCTGTTCAATGTATCTTCTTCACACATTCCTTTCTTTCTCAAGTCCTCTGCAATACAGTCTTTCCATCTTCTCTTTGGCCTTTCTCTGGATGTCACTTGCGAGGAACGCTATGACATACCAATTTTAGATCCTTTACTTTCTATATTTGGTTTTGCACTTGCAACTGACATCTGTCAATTAAAATTTTATGAATATACCTATCAGTTGTTTAGATAATAAATAACAAAGCTGACTAATTTTTGAAAATTAATTTCTTTATAACGCTTTAAATCTACATCTATTGAATATGAAGGAAAATGTATAATTAAACCGTATAGAGAAGAGTATTATCTTTAATATGTATAATAACAAAAAGTCAAAAAATAATATTTAACTGCGTTTTTTTAAGAAAAACTGTTAAAAACTTCAAATTTGGGTACTTCCGGTGGATCAATTATAACCAAAATCTAATCAACTCTTCATATGGTCGTACAGAAGAGGAATACGAAAGAATTATAATTTTTACAATTGTAGTATTGGAGTTATCGTCGGAGAAAAATTTGTCACACACGGACACACACACACACACGGACACACACACGCACACACGGACACACACACACACGGACACACACACACACACGGACACACACACACACATACAGACATCATCTTAAAAATGGTATATTCGTATTGTAGGGACCCTAAAACGTGCTTATTCATTAAAAACTCACCACCGAATTTTTTGACCAAAGACAATACCTTCCTTACCTAAAGGTGACGGAAGGTAAAAAGGTCGCTGTTAGGTGCGGTGCGCGGATCGGGTGGGCAGTGGGCGGAGCCTGTTACATGTACGATGCGAGGCAGGTTACCGGCTCCCTACGCAGCGCATGTCACCGAAGTATATGTGAAAAAATACTGGTACACGTGTAGTTAATCGTTATTCTAGCTTTACCCGTCCAAAGCCGGGGCGGGTCAGCTAGTATTTATATAAATAAATAAATCTATCATCACGGCATATTACCCATAGATGGATGCGCCAATTTGCTTTTAACGCAGATATCTGTAATAATGAATATATTTGTACTGTGTAGGCGTTTACCAGGCGTCACCTCACAAGCACTCATTGCTCGTGTAGACAATGCACCACATGAGTCACTTTTGGGTATGTAAATTTCGAAATAAGGCACACGATACCCATTATATTGCTTCATTGCTACATTAAGAATTGTTTTTACCCTATGAAATTATTAATTGCTTATTATAGTTTCCGAGATAATGAGGACAATTTTGTACCATTTAAAATTCGAAATAATTTGTGGCGTCGGTTGAGATCGAATCCGAGTCCTAAGATACGTGACAAGACCCTCAGGCGCATGGTCATGAGACCCGATAGTGAGCATCTAAAAACGGACAGAATGTATAGTACAATATCGTAAAATATTTACAGTATTAATAATGTAATTGATAAAATATTACTGTAATTACTACATTTTTAAAAGAAATTTGTGTGTGTGCTGCAGTGTACTGTCTTGTTCCCACTGTAACACGATTAATTAATTACATGTTCAATATGTTACAACATTATATTGCTTAGTTTCTTTTGATATTTAGCAATGCACGGACGTATATTTCTGTATTTTAAGTGAAAATGGATAAACTTATAAGTGAAATACGAATATATGTATAAATATGTACTCTTAAACGAAGGCGTCAGGTACAAAGATTTTCTCTACCACCATCATTTACTGTATGTAAAATGTATTCTATATATGAGATGCTCGTAAGATATTGTCTTCAGAATTCAATGTTGAAAGAAAGTTCTTCTTTTTAAAGAAATTTGGCAATTACTAAGATAGTTTTTATCGATAGTTAATGTTCTAGGCATATTTTCTATAAAAATTACAACTTATTAAACGGAATACATCTAAAATGACCATCCAAAAACGTATATTTTTCGAAATGAAATGATTTTATTTGAATTCAGGAGGCTCTGTACTGTACGTAAAACACTATGTTCGATATTTTGTGCTATAATGTGTCATTTAATTGTGTATAATTTAAAATATTATTCACCTAATAACCATTTTTCTTTCTTTCCTTTTTCAGTCAATATTCACCATGAATTGCTGAATGTGAAATTAGTTTGTTGATGATGATAAAACAGTAATTATAGAGTGAATAAAATATTACTAGTTTATTTGAATGTCTATTAAATAAAATTGTCATAAATATGAGAAAATAATTTTCATTACAAAAGTTATTTAATATCTAATGTTGTAGTACTCGGAAAGCAGTTAAATCGTGAAATGTTTAACATTATAATTAAATAAATCAACTAAGTAGTTAATAACATTTAGCTACTATTGTTCAAACTAGCAGTTTCAGTTCCCCTGGCAGTGTGTTGCAACCATAATAATAGCGTCTTTGAAGCAAAATTAGTAAGTGTCATGGAGGAGCTCTTTGTTACAAGGAAACGTGCTTTTTATTTTTATCCGTACGTTACTAACACTTCCACAAATATACTTCCACTGTAAAAGTTTTTAAGGGAGCTACAAAATTTAATTTAAAAATGGAAGAGGAAATGAAGAATACCACATGAAAACCTTAAAGTATTTTATTACGTATATTTTACTTAGTACAACAATGAGGAATTAAATGATTTGATTTTTTTATATGTTATAGTATTTTTAAATTCAGAAATTCCCTAAATTTTTCTTTTTTTAAGCGTTTCCCGCCTTACGATGTAAGCAAACCCAGTGGTCGAGAGCAGTGACATTATATCGTGCTTTCTCTCTCAGTAGCTGCTGTCTTGGCTGTTATCAGAGGTTCTAAACCATTGGTTGTTGTGCGGCTAAGGTTATATCGCGTCATATTTGAAAATTTCATTTTGTTCTTATTTTCTTTTCTTTTACTTTCTTAAATTTAGTGTATTATAGTTATAGTTTATTAGTATTTAATTATTTGTAAAAATAATAGCGTGTAGCCGCATAACCACCATAACCAAATACTCCAGTGGAACCATAGAGTTATAAAATATATATACACATAGAGGGCGCCTAAACACTCAAAGCTGATGTCATGCGGGGTAAGCTTGTGTTTGTACGGCGGCCATCTTGGGAAGATCAAGTGTATATAACCGTTCTCTGGTTATTTGATTATTTAACGTTAATAATCGATTTTAATTTGTGTTATTTGAATGTGAAACGTTTGTAATTACATGTCAACGACTTGTGCCTTCGGTTGTAATAACCGAATGTCCGTAAAAACTTTAAAACAAGAAAAAGAAAAGGAAAAAGCGATGACAATTCACAAGTAAGTATTATTTTACTTATACATATTATTAATGTTTAGTTCATATAATTTATTGTATTTTTTTACATATTTCATGTAAAAATATTAACTTATTTTTTGTAATAAATATGTTTGTACTTCGTATTTATTTGTATTGTAAACATCATAAATATATATTTTTATATGAAATTTCTAGCCTCAAATTATTTGCCTATTCGGTACCTAGTTTTTGTAAGTTCTATCTCAATCATTACAATTGTCATAAAATTCGAACAGTTTAATTTCTATAAAAAATATTTTATTAAAGTTTAATCGCAATACACTTCAAATTGAAGATTTTTACAATTTTTTGGTTCTTTCAAATTTAAATTTAATTAATTTTAATACATTTCTTACTGAATTAAAGCTTGCTAATTACAAATAGCTTCAATTTCTGTTACGTTATTGTATTTTTGTAACAAAACTGAAGAAAGCGCGCTTAAATACATTATAACGTTGATCGTCCCAAGATGGCGGCCACGAGATTCCCCTTCCGTCTCATGGCGACAAAAACTCTGTCCACATCTGTACTTTACGCTCTCTCTAGTCCTATTCTATACTCTAAGAGTGGAACAGTCACTGGTTTGATGTGGGAACGCCTACTTCCAGTGTCTGCCAATAAAAGAGAGCTGGGTTCGGTAGCGTCATCAAGCCCAAAAACATCCGCGCGTCTTGAAAGTATGTAATATATTTTAGCATAATATATAGAATATCGGGATATAATAAGTCGAGTAGGCGAAACTACACTAAGGAAACCAGTTGACAAATTCAGATGTCTATAACATAGTTTGTAAATGACATATATTAAAATCAGTGTCAAAAATCAACAGTTTTAGTGACATTCTGATAGCTTTTTCTGGGAAGTATATTTAATCTTTCTTATTGTTTTATTAATTAAATATTTGAAATTATAGGTAAAATGCATATATCCATTATCCATCAGAAATACCGCCAATCTGGTTAATGAATTGGAAGAATCTCTGACAATCAGAAACTTCCTCATACAATGAAAAATAGATGTAATTAGAATTATATGTGTGCAGAAGACATGTTAAATAGAACAAAAATCAATATTTGGGCAAAGTTCTGTAATATTATGTTCTAAAACGACGTTTCGATAGCAAAGTGCAATACAATACTTATATAGCCTCATATGGAAATGGCGAGAGGTCTTGTGCTGACCACAACAGATTTTTAAGTTATTAGATACTGACACGTAGTTAAAGGCAGTACAAAAATAATGGTATATTTCATAGGAAAAAAAAAAATACGAAGATTCGAAAATGGTCTGTCTCTCCTACCCACGGTAGGTTAGACGGACCATGTATAGAAAGTCAGATGGAATATATATGTTAACGAGCTTTTTTCTTTGCTGTGCTTTTCGTAAAGTTGGCATAAATTTTTGTAAGATGTACAACTTTCGTGCAACCATCTGCCACAAATTACACATTTCACCCAGTCATCCTTCTTTTGTGTTTTCCTATAATCTTCGCCACATCCCGCGCACTCGTTTTCGTAATCTTCTAAATTGTCATCATCTGAAGTATCATTTAGAAGAACTTCATCCGAAATTGAAGATGTTGAAATCTATACATTTTTCGCTTTTGTTTTACCTTTCTCTCTATTTGTATTTTCTTTTCTTTTTACACGTTTTTTAGTTTCATTTTTCCTATGTTGAATATTTTCTGGCGAAGTTAAAAGTTTGGCTACGTTTCTTCCTTTTTTTCGTGTACTTGATATAATCGCAGTTATTGGTGTACGTTTTCAATAAATCCATATTCCGGAATAATGTTAGGATTAAATGGGACAATGCCTGTAGATCTGAATGCTGACACCGCATTTTCTACTGTGGCCGCTCCTCTTGGATTAACTTTTTTCTTTCTTTTACAAACTGCAGGAATCTCTGTAATAAAATGTATACTTACTAATTTCTGTTTCATCTATCCTTCTTTCAGTGCGGTCCGTCTCTCCTTGTAAGGAGAGATGGACCTCTTCATCACATTCAAACGAAAGCATGCAGCGCATAATTTGTAGGTTATGTTTATTCAATAAGGTTAATAATATTAATATACATACAAATTAGAACTTAAAACTTACCAGTGTTGAAGACAAAATTATTTTACCATGGGCAAAAAACTTTTCAGCCGTCCCAAAACATATATTTACTGTTTCTCCACTAAAACACTTCTATATGAAGTATGACTTGTACCACACTGGTAATTTGATAGACTGCACAAAATAGAGAAAACAGCATAGCCCTCTCTAAATTATTTTATGAAATACAGCGAATGGTCCGACTCTCCTACCAGACCATCACCTCTTACTTTACCCTAATATATACTTTTGAGTAAGTACAGATGCACAAACTGTTTAAGACGAACTCATTACGAATTAAATTGCAAAATACTTTGTTGTATATAAGCCTATTATCTTCTCACAAGACATAAAATTAGATTGCTCTCGTGCACTACTGCTATAATATTTAAATAAGGCATTAGCTTCTTTATGCTGAGGAGTAATTTTAGGTTTTCAATTCCTTGTACCCCCATATTAAGAATATTAAAACAAATGATCAGTTTTTAAATATGCATTTAAATAACTGTTAAAGCTTTTAAGGAAAATTTTCGTTTTGTTTATATTTTTCATTACTTATTTTTGTTTTGCTATTTGTGATATAATTTAAGTTAAATTAAATAAATTAATTCTATAAGTATATATTACTTGAGTTCTCTACTAATATTTTGGGTACTGCATTATAATACATTTCAGTCTCCATTTAATTATCAGAATTAAACTAATATATTCCTATTTTCCGGAATAGTAGCCACAAAATCAAATTATTTACAAAATAAATTTTATACACATATTTAAGAAATATCTCGTTAATAAGTATTCGGGACAATTTTATATTTATGCACATTTTTCTGGTTTTATGTGCATGTGCATCAATTATTTTAATCATGGATCATGGTTTTTAAAGAGTACTTAATTTATATTAAATTAAGTGAAACAGAATAAAGCATCGTATGAAAGATGGGATATCATGGAGAGATATTTGGAAGAAAAATTACAGAAAGATAAAAACCGTATGATGAAAAGCAGAAAGGTAAAAGATTAATAATTAAGTATTAATTTTAAAAATACAAAAGGATCACTCCGAGGGTCACTCAATATTGCCAATATATTTTTCATTTTAAAAAAGTATTGTCATTCGGAAGAACAATAAAAATTGTGTGAAAACTAATATCCAATACTCAACCTAATTCTGTAACAAATTTACTAACTCTTAGCAATACTGGTACAGAAATAACCAATAAAAATTGGAATCAGTAAATAAATTATGAAAATATCAGGCTTAACATTAACTTTTCTCTATGAGTTACAAATTTCAGCAATGTTACAAGTCTCAGCAACTTATTATAGAACTGGGATGCTGATTATTTCATACTTAGAAGAAATAAGCAAAAATAAAATACGGCATCTATTTCTTCAGAATAAACAATATACCAACATTGTGACAGGAAGTAATGTATTGACAACGTCTAATTTCATTATGCATATTTTTAAATTTCATCACAACTTCTTACATGTTCCACATTTAATTTATGAATACATTTAAATTTCAGAAATATATTTCTTACCCATATCAACATCTAAATACCGTCCATTACCCATTGATTCGTTACAGTAACCCAAACTATCTCCCTGTTTATCTGCGACTTCTGCGATCGATTCCACCCTAATATACATGTGAATATAGCTGTGCAATCAGGTAGGCATAGGCTGGTGCCAGCTCGCATTATTGTGTGCAGTATCCACACGTAGAGATAGAACTACAGCCTCCAGCCCTAGCCCGTGTCATCGCAGTGTCGCATTGCCGAACGCGATGCTAATCAGTTGTTGAACTGTATAATTTCAAATGTTATTGGAATAATAGGACCATGTTAGATCCAATTACTGATTGTTGCTTGTGGCCGCAGTTTCCGCTAACTGACGCGGTTTGATGCCATCACTTTTGATACCACAGAGAGAATGGAGAAGATATTAGGATTGTTATTACTGGTCGTCATAAAATTATATATAGTGTATCTTGAGGGCATACGTATTAATGACAATTTTCCGGGTATTTTATGTGTAAAGAAGATTTTAGAATAAGAGATTTTTAAGGTACAGACACATGATTTTAACATTTCAAGGATGTAAACCTATAATAAAAAACAGGAACTATTAACAACATGGCGAATACTATGAAAAATGATTGCAAATTGCTTTATATGGAATATTGTACTTGATAGATGCAAAACATGAACCATGAGGAAGAATGAGAAAAGTAGATACTTGGAAAGTGTTGGGAAATGGTCGTGGCGTCGATCAGAGAGAGCGATAAGGTGATGTTGAGAAAAATTGAAGAAACAAAAAATTAGAGAAAAATAAAAAGAAAGAAGTTAACTGGACTGATTATATTTTAAGGAGGGAATGTCTTTAGAAAATTATAATTAAAAAGAAAAATACACGGTAGAAGAGGAAATGGAAGAATGTTATTTGGAGTATAAATAGTTATTAAGGAGGAAAGGGAATGCGAGGGGCTGAAGAGAAAGGCACAAGACAGACTGGTGTAGAGGCAGCATTTCCACTGATACCTGTATAAAGACAGAATTAAGTAATGATAATCATTATGATGAAACAGGATCTCAATGGTACGTTTTTTTTTCTTCTGACGAGAAAAAATATTAGGCCTCGTTCGTTAAAAGATTGACCATGGTAAGTTATTTTTCCTACGGACTTTCATAAAAATAAATCGTTATTTAAACATCACTGAATATTAGGGCGCACATATTGCCATGTGTCGTCAGAAATAAATATGAAATAAAGGACAATACTGAGAGAGTATAGGCAAAACTTTTTAAATGAGTGCTTTACAGTACTGATAGTTTTGTAGGAAAATATTCCTGCAAATATCATACATACCTGCTAAAGTATTGACTTCAAAATTAAGTGGAAATTCCAGTTTTTAACTGCAATTTGAAAGAGTTTATAGCGTATACCAGCAAATTTAAATAGCTGTCAGCTGCCTAATTTGAAAACCAGAAAGTTTAATGCTGTGATTTTGTTACATATTCATATTTTATATGTATATTTAAAATAAATCATAGTATTATAAACGTATTCAAAATGCAATAATAATAAATCAGAAGTCCATTCCCGCTCGATTTTGGCCTCACATATTTTTTATAAAATAAAAAAATGTCCAAATTTATTTTTAAAGATAAAGTATTAAAATATGCACTTATATGTACCAAATATGTTTTTATGCAAAAAAATAAAAAATAAGCAGCAAAATATTTATAAATACAAAATACGCATTTTTTATTTAATATTTGACATTAACTTTTAATGAAATGTGGACATATTAAAAGATTTTTTTGATATACCTATTAAAAATTATATGCAATTGCAGTAAATCCAAGATAGGTTTTTGTCAATCTGATCTGACACTACTTCTGATTTCTAAAGATTTTCCTTTCACATAAAAAAGGTTAAGTAATAGTGATGGTAAGGAATGTGTAATTTTATCTGGTACTCGAGTATAAGTATTAAACGTAACTTAACCTAATAATAAATACACTATAATCACTATACTCACTTTTAATGCAACAATCTTACTTACGCTGTGGCATCAAGAAAAAAGTGTGCTGGTTTTTAAAGTTATATATGAAATTTTGAAGATACGTGAATTGAAAATTTAAATAGAAATCATCTGTTTCAAGAAAATAAGTAAAAGGTATTAATAATATTATTACTTACCAGCAATATTTCATAAAAAAAGGAAATGAAAATGCACGAATACGAAGAAAAAAATCTGTTGTGGCCAGCACAAGATCTCTCGCCATTTCCATAGTAGGCTATACAAGTATTGTATTGCACCGCTATCCAACCGTCGTTTTATAACAAAAAATTACAGAACTTTACCCAAATATTGTTTTTTATTGTATTTAACATGTCTTCTGCACACATATAATTCTAATTATATCTATTTTTCATTGTATGAGGAAGTTCCTAAATGTCAGAGATTCTTCCAATTCATTAACCAGATTGGCAGTATTTCTGATGGATAGCATTTTACCTATAATTTCAAATAATTAATTAATAAAACTATAAGAAAGATTAAACATACTTCCCAGAAAAAGCTATCAGAATGTCATTAAAACTGTTGATTTTTGACACTGACATTGATATGTCATTTACAAATTATGTTATAAACATTTGAATTTGTAAAATGGTTTCCTTACTGCCTTAGCTTCTGCGATTAGATTATTCTATATATTATAGTGTCTTTATCTCTAAATCTATACAAGATATAATAAATTTTTTAAGTGTATTAGATGGAGAATTTTATGTTCTTCAATATTTGTAACAACAAAAATTTCCAAAAAAATATATTTAAATTTTAGATTATTTCAAAGGAACTATTACTTCCGGTTGTCCAATTGTTACCAAAATCTAATCAGCTCTTCCCAGGAATGTCGGATTGAGGAAACTGCAGTTAAAAATTTTTTGTCTTATAGTATTTGTGAGACCGTATTCCAACATCCACACATCCACATACACATCCACACACATATACACACATAATTGTGTTTATCAAAGGCTCCGGGATTTATAGGAAAAGATTATTTTTTAAATTTACCTGCATAATATAGAGAAAACGTATTAATGTAAAGAAAATTCAGTAATTTTTATTTCTTGTAATGACATAAAATTCGAGATATGGTATTTAATCTTATTTTTTGAAGAAAACCCATTATGAGCTTCAAGTAAAGTGCCATTTCCAGTTATCCGATTTACAACAAAATATAATGGTTTCTTTCCATATTAGAATAAGGTCGAAATACAAGGTTTTAGAATTTTCTGAATGATAGTATTTGAGTTAGAGCGAGAGTTAGAGCGTTGAAATCCATTCATACATACATACACACACACATATACACACACATACACACACGCGCACGCACACACACACACAAACACACACACACACAAACACACACACACACACACACACACACACATAGACATCATCGTGAAAATGTTAAAATTGGATTCTAGGGACCATAAAACGTGCTCATTTACTAAAATCTTGATATGCGTTTTATACCACGATCCCTAATACCTCTCTTACCAAGAGTAGCGAGAGGTAAAAATACGAATGTGTGTGAATCAATTACTTTTGTTTATGTATATGAGAAATTTTGTTGTTAAACATTTGTTCTTTGACTGATTATTACGTTACATTAAACCAAATATTTTGAAATTGGATATTGAAGTACAAAGCGAAATTTAATTGTATTGGATCTCAAAATAGTTGTTCAGAACATTGACTATGTATAAAGTTCATAACAATTTGTTAATTACTAGTTGAGTACCTACTGTAAATATAACTGGGGTATTTCCAATTTGTTTAGCGGATGCAAATGTTTCCATTGTAGTTCACGTGCTACTGCTGTCATTTCCGTTTAGCAACCAAATGTTCAAGCGTTTGGTTACAAATTACACGTGGTACGACAATTTTCCAAATGAAGCTATAAAATGAAAAGAAAATACAATACTTGATTATTCTGCTTATTTTAGTTCAATATGAAGATTATTTCGTCTTTTTGAATAATGAGATCTATAATCAAAATATAGCGTCAGGTATCGGCTAGGCTACACATACTTTTTCAGTTCAGCAGAAGATAAAAATACAATTTCAGTGCCAAATATTACTTACATTTAGATACACGAATAATTTACTTTAAAAAATTATCAAATAAATGTTGTGGAGCATAAAATTTAGAATACAACACAGTAAATACAACTCATTTCGCATATTTTGCAATTGCAAGAATTATATATGAAAATTTCTAAATTAATATATCATACTGTTGAAAAATCAATATTCGACTTTGTTAGGATGGAGGTAGATACAGGAAAGTAAGAATTCTTCGGACTTGCAGTCAATTAATAAAATTTATTCACGCCGACGTTTCGACTATACAATAGTCTTCTTCAGGGCTAGAATGGTCTAGTCGAAAAAAGGAAACCACATGTGGATAACAGAACATACAGCACGGACAATTAAAAAAATAAATAAATAAATATGAATAAATAAATAAATAGTTAAAACCAACATATAACAGAGAAAATCGTCAAAAAAAGTAAAACTTGTCTTGGATGAGTACAATACATATGGAACTACAAATAACTATAGTAACGTATAAAAATTTACTCAACTTCCTTACCTTTTTTCGACTAGACCATTTTAGCCCTGAAGAAGACTATTGTATAGTCGAAACGTCGGCGTGAATAAATTTTATTAATTGACTGCAAGTCCGAAGAATTCTTACTTTCCTGTATCTACCTCCAATATATCATACTGTTTACCTTGAAATAAAAGAAAAAAGGTGTAAAACAATAAGTAATTAAACAGAATAAATTTTACAAAAATGTTTCTAATAAAAGTTGTTTACAATTAAATTCTGCATCATATTTAAAATTTAATAAAATTAACTTCATTAGTATTAACCACGGAATTGAAACATTAACATTTTACCTGACAGAACGCTCTGTTTGATTTATTGAAAATAGATCATTATTATTTATAGAAAAAGAAGTTACAATATATTAAATACCTAATATTATTTTGGTACAATTACATGTACCTATATTTTTTGTGATTTTGTTTTATTTCCATGGCCAACACTATAAAGTAACTTTTATAAGAATTAGATTGCTTATAAAATGTACAAAGTAAAATTTGATTATTGATTTGGATGTAGAATTTAAATCTATTTGACGCATTATTATGTAAAATTATTAGACCCATTTTGCACAAGGATTTTTTTCTGTGTTACACCCGGTATAATCACACCATAATAAATTATACGATTGATTTTTATGATATAGAAAATCCTATTTTTATTGTAAAATAATATGTAATAACAATAACATACGAATATACAGCAGCGTATAGCTTCATAACCTAATACGAGTACATATGTATGTAAAATATATTGTGGGAGTAAGCATTTCAAGTGAGATTAAAAATAAAACAAATTTAGCAAAACAATTGTTATGCAATTATCCATGAACTCATTTCAGCTGAAATATTTGGAGCACAGGATGTATAATGTGAGGCGCAATGCAGATTCCGCATCGTCGTAACGATGCTTCAAAATTAACAGACGTAACTCTAAACAGTGGCATAATTAACTTTACGAAAAATTAAATCTCAATGAAGATACTACGTATACGTAATTAATTTACTAAATTAAATTGACAGGTGATATATTGCTACCACTTTATAAATCTCATTTTTTATTTGATTAATTATACATATTTACATCAAGCATATAAGCCAAATATTTATGTACCTATATGTTATTTATTAACACATTAAATTTTACAATTCCATATACGCAAATACAACGTGCCATTCATAAATACATATACAAATATTAATACTGTGAGTTACATTGATATTAATAAACAGGTATGTACATATATAATTATTATTAATACAGCACGCAGCACGGTAAAATATTCATAACACTATATTTATTTATTACATTAATTAAAATATATCATTCTAATTTGTAAACAAATTAGTACGCGGTCATTTATATTAATTTAATCGTTCAGCGCAACTGAAATTTTTGTACTAATAAATATATGTATACTGCGTATGAAAATAATTTTTACATGAAATTCTACACTACGAAGATTTACTATTTTTATGTTCATTAAGTTAATAATATGATTTGTTACAAGTATAAATTTTGTTGATTCATTTCACGTACCTACATATTTTATTGTAGTGGTGTCTTCAATTTACTCCAAGTTTTCTTCTTTTTTTGGGTCAGTAAAGTCTAACTTACCGTTTAAAAAGATTTATATTCCGGTATTTGTCCTACCGATTGTAATTTTTACTATGAAGAACGTAAATAGTAGGTAATAGTGTAACTATTATTGTGGTCCGGATGCGGTTATTCGCTACCGAAAATCGGTCACTTTAATATGTTATTATGTATGAATACGTTTATGAATGTGGCTGTGGTGAAAGAAGTATGCATGGATAGGATGTGTTGCGAAGGATGATTGTTCCGTAATTATTGTGGTGTAAAGATGAATGGTTGGTAAGAATGTTTTGTGAGAATGGAGAGACAGCTGAACTTTTATGTGGACGAGAAGAATGAAGTATGAATGTACAGGAATGTGTAGCGAAAGATGATTGTTGCGTAACTATTATTGTGGTCCAGATGCGGTTATTCGCTACCGAAAATCAGTCACAATAATATGTTCTTGAATGAATGTTAAGATGATTTTGGGCAAGGCGGAAGAAGAATGTTTTTAAAGAGTTAAGTGATTCTGTGGAGCTCTTGCTTTCATCCCTTTTCTTATTATTTTCGGGTTCTTGCTAACCCACTAAGTGGGAAACGCGTGATTTTATGTATGTATGTATGTATGTAAATAGTAGGTTTGTTCCAGCCTCTCACTGCTGATAGTTTGGGACTGTCAGACACATGCGCATTACCAAAATACTGTTCCAGGCGTACCACTGACAAGTTTGCAACTATTGTTAGATGTTTCAACGCATATTGTTGGACTGTCACAAACTAGTTGCTGACAGTCTAAACAGTCAGAACTTTTTCTGTTGACTAGAAGTCAGAGCCTGCGCATTGAATACAAATTCAGTGTTTGTTTCTTTACGTCAATGTAAGATATACATATACATGTCATTTTTCTGTTAAATTTGATTGGTCCACTTATATTTATAATTATAAATTTTAATTAAAAGTAAAATAAATGAAGTTTGTATAAAATCCATATTTTAAGTTATAATATATGTTTATTTTTAAGGTTAATTATCTGTCAGATCACTGCAGATCACTGTTTGTGCGTTCCAACCATCGCATGTTTCCAACTTGTCAGCAACAAGTTTATCTTCACGCATGCGCATTAAAAAAATCAGAAACATGTTGCAAATTTGTCCAAAATTACTGGCTGGAACAAAGCTAGTAAGTAAGCTTTATACAGTTATCGGTAACGATTATGACATATTCGTACCATGTAGGCTTTAACCAAGCGTCACCGCCCGAGCACTCATTGCTGGCGTTGGAGAGTTCCCCAGACTCGCGACACTCAGTTTCTCGGCCACGAGACCCCATTACAAATGATAACAAAAACAAACTAATAGCTTGAGAGATAAATTGTTAACATTTAACATTTGTTAATTCTTTGTATCAATTCCACGACTATTGTTATTTTTGGGGTGATTTTCGACATTCTCGCATCTAATTTTTGAGGTTACAGGGCATATAAAATTAGTTTTGCTTACTGATCCAGATGCAGAATTTTATGCTCTATACAACTAGCTTTTACGTGAAACCTTTTATCTCAAAAATAGAGAAACAAGAAATTACGAAACTGTGATTTTACATGTTAAAATCCTATGTTAGGCTTGGGTTCACGAGCCTGTATATATATATTAAAGTATATATTCCACATTTATATAACAAAATATAATTATTTTCATTTAATATGAATTTATTGGGCAAAATTTTAATGCTAAGTTTAAGCAGAATGTAGGTAATTTATAAAATAAAATTAAGCCACTAAATTAAGAAACTAAATTTAAATAACGTTTATGCAGTAAATTAAAATTGCGAATTTTGTGTTTGACATTTCGTATAATTTAACTTTCAAAAGTGAAATTACAGTATGTCATATTTATACCTATATAATAATAATAAATTATAAATATAGATGCATAAGTTGTTGAACAGGTACTGCGTCACTCTTCTCTGCAGAAACTTTGCTAACGTACATTTTCTTAGTTAGGTTTTACCCCAACCACGTAAATACGAAAATATGTCATAAGTGCCCGATTCGCTTAGGCGCAAAACTGTAAAATTATAAAATTACAATAAGTTGAAAATAGCCAACTTCTTAATTTAGTTTTATTAGTTTAATATCAAAAACATTTCTTTGATACCAACTGTTCTTACTTAGTTTAGTTTTAAAATTTAATTTTTAAATTTGTCTGCATAAACCCAACACAATTTGCAATGTAATTATAATAAATGAAACGCATAACTTATACTCGCATAACCAAACTTGATAAAACAGTATTTCTTGAAATATCGTTCGTCAAAATGGAACACAATATATATATTTTTTTTTACTAGATTAAAGTACCTTGGAAAGAGCTATTCAACTTTAACTATGTCTTCAAACTTTAAATTGGCTGGCAGGCAACCATTCTGTAAAAACAAATTAAACAACCTTATACACTTTAACATTAATAGTCAAATAAAAAACAAGAAACTAAAAACCGCTGCAAGTAAATCTCATTTTGTTCGTGAATGCAGTATACAAACTAGGTAATAGCTGTATATGGGAATGAATTTTGTCCACTTACTCGTCTACAAAATTTGTAAAAGAAATTTCAATGGGAACAGACCTTGTGGCTCAGTTGGTTAGAGCATCTCACTAGATATGAGAAGGTTCAGGGTTCACATCCCGCGAGGTCAATGTATTTTTCACAAATTCTTTCTTCGTTTATTTAAAATCTCCTTGATCCAATCATCCCATTTCTATACATTAAACTTATAGGTAAGATCGCAATTAATTATTATCATTATAAACCAATAAATTAAATATAAAATTAATCTGTATCATAATGAAAAGAAAATCTGTACATAAATAAAACTAATGCTGGATTTATGCACACAATTAAATTAAGAAATTAAATTGTAAAATAAGTAGAAATAATTATTATTAACGACGATTCCGCAACTTAACTTAAAAATTAAACTAATGAAACTAAATGAAGTTGGTTATTTTCAACTTCCTAGTTCAATTTTATAATACTTTAGGTTTACGCTTGTGTCAGTCGCGCACTTATATAATAATAAATAATAATCTTTGTTAATAATAATCAATAGGCGAGGTTCATCCGTGGCTGTTCTTCCACCTAATCCTACTATAATGTTATGACAAAAATACATACTAGAGAAACATTAAAATATAAATAAAATTTAACAAGTACTTACATCATACATGTAGTTAAATGTTGAGTATTAAGTAAGAACAAATAGGAATATAACTATACGAAATACAAAACCAAATTTAGAATTACTAATGAGTACATAAATGTCACTTGCGAAATTTTTATAATTAGTTACGTATATATTAATATCTAAATATGCCTAAATAAATAATGTACAAGAAAAAATGAAAAAGTGAGAAAATGTGCATATTAAAGAAAAATAAATAGCTATATTAATATTCTAAAGAAGATGCTACTGTCTTTTATTTATTTATTTTTATTTTTTGTACAAGGAGAACCAACAGTCAGTTGACCAATAACATAAGTGCAAGAAACGTAGGTACATATGAAACGCTTAAAACCAAAACATAAGTACTTGTAATTTGTAAATAAAAATGTTAGACTAGGATTTATATTGGCTGCGAAAGGAACGAAAATTGTAGTTAGAATTGAATGGCTGGTTTCTAGGTAAGTTGTACGTGTCACGTCCTTTATTGTTTCTTTTTGTCTTTGTTACTGTTAACAATATTATTGGAAATAGATGATTCAGACTTACTCATATTCTCCGAGTTAGAAGAGGAGGCATATCGGACTGAAGTTGTGTTTTTAATTAATTTGCTAAGGTCTCAAGTATGTGCTTTGCAGATCCAATATCAGATATAGTTGCATTGAGGTCGATATCATCATTATTGCGTGCCGTTTCGGTTTCATTGAGATTGACCTGCTTAGGAGGTAGATTAGGAAGTTCATCAAATGAGTAATAAATATTATCAATTTTTAAACTGGTTTTTGGTTGAACGACTTGGTAACCTTTTTGGCGGGCATCATGTTTATTATGGGGTCCCGTGGCCGCGTGCCTGAGTGTCTGGTCGCGAACCTGGGGGAACCGGGTTCGATACCGACAGACGCCAAATATTTCCAATTTTAAATGGCACAAAAGTGACCCCTGTGGTGCACTCTCCACACCAGCTATAAGTGTCCGCGAGGTGACGCCTTGTATGCGCCCACACGGTAAAATATATCGTCTTCATTCCCGATGTCTACATGTGTTGCAGATACTCGCACACCCAGAAATGGGTAATATGCCGTAATGATATATTTATTAATTTATGTTTAAAATTGGTAATATATTTTTATGTTCCTGTTCAGCAGTAGCTAGGACAGGGTTGATATAAATATTTGTACCTTTAAGCTTATGGACTTTTTTTAAATTAGTGCCTTGGCATTATGGCTAATTTCACTAGGACAGACCTGTTGTAATTATCCTTCTGTTTGCCAATTCTATGGATATACAGGGTATAACCGAAATAAGTACATTGAATTTAACCAAAGAACTCGGCAAGAGCAACAAATTTTTTTTGTAACTTTTTTTCGAAATCGCAATTAATTTATTAGTATTTTTAGGCAAATAATGAATTTTCTTACAACACTGACGATTTTTAATACAATGTTTAGAAGATATAGAAAAAAAAAATTACTAAAAAATATTGTTGCTTTCCACGAGTTCTATTCCATCACTTCGTCGATGATTCTGAAAAACCTGCTATGTGAAAAAAGGTACTTTTACAGGGTGTCTCTTAAATAGGGGGACACGGCTTAACCACAGATTCCTGAGGCTAAAATAAGACGATTTAACTAAACTTGCTTCTACCGGAAAGTGTACCATTTAGCCAGAATTCTGCTGGTTTTATTTTTTTCTGTCTGAACCGTAACTGATATCACAAATTAAACAGAGAGAGAAAAGTTTACTATTGAATGTATCTTTCTGAAAAAAGATAATTTTATGTTATTGGCGTGGCCATTAAAAAGTTACGGTCTATTAAATGTTGGGACACCTTAGTTTCATACACTAATGGTTCGCTAATAATAACAAGTATCACCTTTAAAGATGACTTATCACCATATTAACTGTTATACCAAATTTCATAAAACGTTCTGTTATTATAAGCAAAATTAATTTTTTTTGCAGAACTTTGAAGCATATTTCTGGCTGAATGGTACACTTTCCGGTAGACGCAAGTTTAGTTAAATCGTCTTATTTTAGCCTCAAGAATCTGTGGTTAAGCCATGTCTTCCTATTTAAGAGATACCTGTATACTTATAAAGACAATATCAGCATGATATTACCAGCCGCTAGAGAAAAAAATAATGAACATAACACTATAAAAACCTAAAAATCACTAATAATTTACATAGCAGGTTTTTCAGAACCAACGACGACTTGTTGAATTTAATGTACTTATTTCTGTTACATCTGTACCTATGTTAAAACTTAAACTTACAAAATGTATGTTCCGTAGAGAAGACGACGAAATCTAAATGGCACAATAATTTGTATATTATATTTTTCTTACCTAATATTTAATATAAATATTACAATTTCACTTATAAAAGTTAGGTGATACGTAATGTCAATTATGACATTTTCAATTTTAATTTACAGCATAAACTACGTTATTTTAATTTAGTTTTTAATTTATTGGCTTAACTTGAATTTATAATTTACAAGCTGCATAAACCCAGCATAAAATAGCTTTTTCTTTAACAAATAATTTATATTATTTTTTCGTCTCAAATCTGCTATGCATTATTCTGGACTCTTCATTATTGTTTAAATTAACACGATAATTTTCCTAAATTTTCTTTCCTTTTTCGTATAATTAGTTTCATATGAAAAATATACAATAGGAAAATGAGAACTTGAGAGGAGTGGAAGCTCGTGATGTTATTCGCTATTAGTTGGCTGCTGCTGTACCATACAAAGAACGTCCAACACTATTCCGTAAACGTGTTTACAATCCAACCCTCGTTAGCTAAGCTTGTTGGTGTTGGAACTACTCTTGTGTAGCCGCGTGGTTCCACACTCTAAGCTTCTTATAATAACGTTTTAAATATTTCGCCTTTTAAATGCTCCGTTACGATACCATAATTTTCATTTTTCATATTCTCATTACATTAAATTGCAGTGAAATTGCGATTTTGACGGGCTAATTAAAAATATTTAATTTATGTTTTAATTTATATTTAAAAAAAATTGAATTATTTTTTTAGAAGACAATATTAAAACATTATGAGGTATTCAACCATTGCAGAGAAATAAACAATTATGAGGTAGCATATTTTAAATCGGTTATTATTGTAAAATTTCGGAAGAATTCGGTCGATCTAGATCTGTTATTCTTTGTTTATGTTTGAATTCAAATGAAGAACCATATACCAACACTACTGTCATTCTAATGACAGTCTCAAAATGTTTCTTGAAATTGATTAAAATAATGTGTTTTAAATGTTTTATTTATTTTAAACAATTTTTCTTTATTTATGTATTAATTACTAATTAATTTGTCAAGGGAAAGAAATTTTATTGAAAATAAATGAAAATATATGACTAATGCAGACAATAATACTGTCTAGAACCATAACCAACTCGCGCCAAAGATGTCACAAATAATTTCATACATTCCAAAATTCATATCTCGCTTGTCAATTTGAATTTTAACATCGCGCTTTCATCGATACTACTATATTTTTAAATTATGCTCTGTTTGTAATATTTTCTTTTAGTGTTGATTCTAATTATATCTATGAAAGAATAACCAATATCAATTTTTTACAAAACCAATTGTGAAATACACTAAAATAACATTGGTATAAACGTATAAACAATAAAGTCTAACTGCAAATTATTCTATGGGAATCGGCATCTTTTGAACCAATTTCATTTCAAAAAACAAAAATTATACTTATTGCAATAATAACTTATATAAATATGGCAGTAAAATCTGTAGAAAGCAAAATTTTAAATTTCACAGAAAGGTACTTCCGGTCCCTGTATTATTAACAATAAAAGTTTCTTATTGATTTTAAATCACCTATTCCTGAATTTACGAAATATTGACAACGATTGTTTTTGTTTCAAGTTACAGATATTACCGGTTACATGTTAATTTAATGAATATGAGTTTATGGAGAATCTATGAAAATAAATATTGAATGAATTGTTACGCAGATACATAATATTTAGCTGTTGTTTTACGTATTCATACCGCTCAGATACATTAATATCAATTTTAGTGTGTCATATACCAATACAACGTAATGTCTGTTCATTATTTATAATTTCACCCATTTGGAAATGTTTTGCAAATATGAATAAATAACAAAAACTCGAATGTGCTTGATATAGTTTTTTTTTATGTTATTTAAATGTGTAAATTTATACAAAACGCAAAAATTTTTCGTGCATTGGGCTGTATATCACTAAATATGGTGATAAATCTAGTGTCTCTGACATTCTGTTTTGAGAAGTATTCTGGCTTGAAATAAGGACATTATTAAACTGTTCTTTGTACTATCAACACGGCGACGGAGGCCGGGCTATAATTTTACCGCATTATATTTTTAAAACTCTGTTTTCGCCTGTCTAGGAGGCTTTGTGTCTCCTCCTTCCACTTGTACCAGGATTGTCTTTTGTTTCGGGTTTTCCAAGAACCGCTCTATATTTATTAAGTCTTTCGTCGTGTCATTTCTTGCACTAGCTATCCTTAGTTTTAATCTACTCTCTTCGTTTTACAGGTTTGTTCTTAAAGACGGTAATTACTTTTGCCTTTAAAAAGTGCGTCGTGTTTTTATGTGGCTTCTTATTTTTATAATCTTGTTATAAGTAATAGGATTCGAGAGATTAATATGGTGTTGCAACAATGTAAAAGTCTTTTGCGTCCCTTAGTACTTATTGTAAGTGTTGAATTTAATTTTCATTATTTACGGCACTAACAAGAAAGAACATATAAAAAGAAGATATTTAAAAATAACGCTTGACATATTTCACAAGAATTCAATCTCTGACAAATGGCCTACTATCGAGGAAATAATTATAGTCACTTGAGTTTGAAACTAAATAACTTGCTTTAAAAAAATTCAAAAATTATGAAACAAACTTTTTGATAGACTATACATTTTTACATAATTATACCAATTTTCATATTTTTTAATTAATTAATATTAAAATTTTTAGTGTGTTTGTAGAAATACTCAACTTTATTGATGTCTAATATCAATATCCATGAATGGAAGAAATTTATATTTTAATATGTTTTAACCATAGTCTTTATAAGTAATTTAAACGCTAATTTTTTTCGATTTGTTTATATTTTGTTTATAACAATTAAAGATGTAAAAGTGTTAGATCTCAGCTTCTATTAATAATTAAGAATTGCAATTTAGCATGTTGATTTAAAATATAATTCTACTATAAAATTTTAACATTTTTTTTAATTGATTAGTTTAATTTAAATAATTTTTTTTCTGTGTATGCGCGTGAACGCATGGTGCGCTTTAACAATAAAAAATTTATTAATATTTTATTGTAGAATTATATTTTAAATCAACATGCCAAATTTCAATTCGTAGTTATTAATAGAGGCGGAGATCTAACACTTTTACATATTTAATTGTTATAAACAAAACATAAACAAATCGAAAAAAAATTAGCGCTTAAATTATTTACAAAGACTATGGTTATAACATTAAAATTTAATTTTTTTCCATTTATGGATATTGATATTATACATCAATAAAGTTGAGCATTTCTACAAACACGCTAAAATGGGGTCAATTTTCATATATATTGTTATTATTTTAATAATAATTAATTTAAAATATGAAAATTGGTATAATTATGTAGAAAAGTTGTTAGTTTCATAATTTTTTAAACAAGTTATTAAGTTTCAAACTCAACTGACTATAATTATTTCCTCGATAGTAGAGGTTGATTCAGAGAATAAAATCTTGTGTAACATGTCAAGTGTTTTTTAGTTTTAAATAAATAAATAAATAAATTAGAACAGTTTCACCAAGTGTCGCCATCATATTGTAGATATTGATTAGACGACTCAGTCACCCGGAACGAATGTATAACTTTGACTTACTTCAATATTTAACATTATAAATAACCGTAACTATTGGCATTGTATTTTAGTAGAATGTATTTCAATTAATTACTAAATGCTTAAAGATAAAAAGTTCGACAATTTATTGTACTAGGGCTGATTTATACAATTCCACTAAGCAACCTATTTTTAAAGTTGAAGTTTGTTCTTATTTTAAAGAAGCCAACAGAATTTTCGTCATTTGCTCCTTAATAGGAACAAATTATTTAAAACCTTATCTAATTTTAAGTGCCTCAACGTAAAACGTAAACATCGTTCCTTAAATGTAAAAAGTATGTTGACAAATTATTTATTTACAATCCTTTTCAAACTCTCAAACATCCATCAAGTAAACGAGAAAAAATTAACAAAGTTTAAACTAACAATACGAAACACTTTGGCGGCACTACAATGCATTATTCATATTTAAACATTTTCACAGCGCTGTAGAAAGTTGGTAAGTCCTTGCCTCCACTTTGCATGTAATTTCTCCCCTCAGCTACCCGGACTGAGTGATCATGGAACTTTGCAACGCGTTAAAGTGAAGTATCGCTCTATTATTATATTTGTTCAGGTGGTGAGCGTATCACAGAAAGTATTTGAATGCGTAGATAAAGAGGACATAAATTTATTTTAAAATTATAGACAAAATTTAATTAACACAAATGTAAGTTTGGTGAATTTGAAAATAAAAGAATTTTCTAAATATTCTTTCGAAAAGGATATATGATTAGCTATACAGCTCAAATTCAATTTAGTTTTCTTTCTTAACATTAAACTAATAGCTTTATCTTCGAACACAAAAAATATTCATGATTACATTTGAAGACAATGAGAAATGATTTGAAAATAAAACGGTGATATCACAAAATTTTGAAACAATATAATACAATTCCTAAAATAAATAAATAAAAATAGTAAATACATAAGTAGCAAGTGAGGTATGCAACACATATTTTTTTTTTTTAAAGCAACTGTGAAATGAAAGGGATTCGGGTTTGTAATCAGATTGTTAAAATTAATACGAGTGTAGAAATTCATCACGATATTTTAAATTCAATTAGTGTATACAAAGACGATTTAGATTAAACCCTCAAGAATGAAAGAGATCAAATTTATTCCGTAATAGTAGTAAAACAAAATGGGTACTGGCGCACTTCAAAGGAGAGGACAGTTTACATGTTGTGAGTTTACAAAAAAATGATCAAGTTCAAGAAAATTAAAATTACAACATCTATAATTGTGTTAAAAAAAACATAACTCAGAGTAGGTTATGTGCAGAGAAATGTATATCTGATCATTATTCAACTCAAAAAGAGAAGAGTAATAAAGGAGGTATCAGATTATTGCTAATCACCGTTTTCTAATTTATTTCTATTTCTAAAATAAGATTCAAGAAGATATGCTTTGATTTCTTCAAATAACATTTTTGGCAATATCTCGTGTAAATTTGATCTATAATTGAATAATTTTATCTACGATAGTACGTATAATTGAAGTTAGTTTTAAGTTTGTAAAACGGTTGTTTAGAAACAAGGTTTCATTAGTCACGGCTTGCCGAGCAACGAGGGATTAATTTTTTTTCGCGCAAAACCAAAGACTAGCCTTACGTCCATAGTCCACTCTGAGTTAGGTTTTATTCTAACACACTGTATAATAATATTGTTCAAGTGTACTTGGGCATTTCTAGTATTGTATAGATTGTCTTGTTTTCGTTTTTCTTTGGTTATCTCGAGTAATATTAACGATAGAACAAAACCGTTTAAACATTCCAGCGCCTTTTGATTTTGCGATATAAACAAAAATATCATTTATTACAGAGATATGAAGAAAATATATAGATATTTTTCTGATTTTTAAATACAATAACGATATGTTTTGGTTTTTATTTTTAAACTTAATTATTTTCTTTTAGTAAAAAAATGCATATTCCCTTATTAAATTATTGTACAGGGTGGGGCAGAAAAACCTATCCGATTTCAAAACGTTATAAAATTAAAACCACTCAACTTGTCAAAAAAATTTTTCATTAACATATCGCAAATTTTATGCCATTTTTAAATTTAAGTTTTGAAAAGCACATCACTCAAATGTCGTCCTTGGGAGCGGATACACTGATTTAGGCGCTCGCGGTAGCTTTCCATGACTTTCACCGTCATTTCCACAGGAATTTCTTCAATTGCCCGAGCAATTTCCCTTCGTAAAGCAAGAAGGGTCCTTGGTCGATGCTGGTAAACCTTCGATTTGAGGTAACCCCAAAGGAAGAAGTCACATGGAGTGAGATCCGGTGAGCGCGGCGGCCAGCCAAGATCACCTCTCAGGGAAATGAGGCGACCGGGAAACAGTTCCCTGAGAATGTCCATTGATCGTCGCGATGTGTGGGCGGTTGCCCCATCCTGTTGAAACCACACATTTTCCACGCCATTTTCTTCCATTTTGGGTCTAAGAAAATTTTCCAGCATGAAACAATAGCGCTCGCTGTTGACCGTTACGGTTTGCCCATTTTCTTCAAAAAAGTAAGGCCCCCAGACGCCTAGGCGGGAAAGAGCACACCACACAGTCACTTTTGGGCTATGGAGGGGTTCCTGATGGATTTCTCGAGGATTTTCGTCACTCCAATATCGAAAATTCTGCCTGTTAACGGCACCACAAAGGTGAAAATGGGCTTCGTCCGTGAAGAGCACAACATCGTCGTTTGGGAGTTCTCGGAGATCGCGACACAGGTTCGTACGGGTTTCAAAATCCCTTTCACTTAATTCCTGTGCAACAACCATTTTGTAGGGATGCATTTTGAGGTCCCGGTGCAAAATGCGCCGAATACTGCGGTTGGAAATCGCTAAAGCGAGCGAATGTTTTCGCGCCGAACGACGCGGGGAACGTTCAATCGCGGCTCTCACATTGGCCACGTTTTCAGGTCCTGTTGCTGTCCTGGGACGTCCAGGCGACTTCTTTTTCAATGCTGAACTCGTCTGTCTAAAATTTGACACCCACACTTTAATCGTAGCGTGATCTGGAACAGGATCATGACGCCCGAGTCCGAAATGAATTCGAAAAGCACGTTGTGTAGCAATTATCGAACCGCCGCATTCGATAAACCGCTCAATAACAAAAGCACGATGTTCACCAGACCAAGGCATGTTGACTACTGACAAATGGCATAAAACCGGCTTTCTAACGGTTTTTACCCCACTACTCTACCTGCTCCCTCTTTTGAGAAAAAGGGATTTGAAATCGGATAGGTTTTGCTGCCCCACCCTGTACTTACATTTTGACATTATTTTAAAAAATTATGAAGTACCCAAATTTGTATTACGATTTCTCAAATTTGTCAATATATGACTAGATTTCTTGTTGCAATAAACCCATGGTTTTGTGGCTATAAGTGTATCGTATCGTACATATATGTACATTATATTACGCGAGAATGTAGGATAAGGCTTTAGCGATACATGTTAAAATATAATTAAAATTTAATAGGCGTTGGACTTTATTTAGAATAATTTTAGAGAACCGCTAAATTATGTTGCATACATTTGCGTATGTGCTTATCATGTCGCGCTAGAGCGTATTAATGTTAAAGCATGATTAAAGTCTCAAACTTATACGTACAGATTTAGGCAATTGAAGCTTCAAGAGAAATTTACTTTTATTAATTTCTTATAAACAGCAGTCTTCATTCAACATAGTATAAAACAACGAAATAATATTTGCCCTTAGCCATTTTTATATAAATTAAAAGTAATACAAAACCGTATAATAAATTAGATGTAACAAGACATATATTAACTTGATTAACATTACTATATCATTTAAGATATTGTTCCATAACAAAAATGTCAGAAATTGACATAATTAAACTGTTGTAATTATTATTATTATTTTTTTTTTGTTACGATAAATTCTAAATACACATCCTTTACATCCGACGGAAAAATGTATGTGTGTTGTTACTAGGAGACTACAGAAAATGAAGAAATAAATAACAAGTCCGAAAGCTCTAAAATTTTAAATATCGTATTTATGTAATATTATTTCCACAGAGTGTTTCTTCAATCAGTATATGGCTTCGAATGATGAAGTGTAGATACCAACACGAGAAAATAAAAATAATCCCAATAAACATTAATGCTATAACGCTTCTTAACAGAAATATTAAGGATTAATTTTGAGTGAACTGTAATACTCAAATAGCAGAAAATAGTTTCTACGAGTTCTTATGGGGGCAATTTAAGAGTGAGGTGTACCAGCAAAGAAATTTTGATACCAGAGAGGAACTGTGGGAACAAACAATATAACACTCGAATAATATCAGTGCTAATGAAAAGCTCAATGTACTAATGCAGAGGTCACTTGTTCATCGTTCGGAGTTATGTATTGAATGCATTGGCTTTTATTTTGAACATTTTCTCTAAAATTATTTTTATAATTAAGTATTTATGACCCAATAAAAAAATTAAACTAACCTACTATTTTCAATTTTTTATGAAAACTTCGGCAACTTTGGACGATATCGAAGCAATTTGTAGATGATAATGAAGTATTCATAATTTATTCGATGTACACTTTTTAAATAAGCATGTAACTTGTCATCTTAGGATTCCTTTATTAGTAAGGGTTCTTGCTTATACTTAAATATCTCCTTATCCGTGTATAAACCCTCATCCTCCTATTGTGTTCTATTATCAAATTTTGCAAATTTGACAGGTAGATCGCGGTTATCGCTTTATGTTTTATGTAAAAAGTCGATCCCAACAACATACCCCAGGCGTACATCAGTATTTATTTATCGCAATATTGTTGTTGGTCATTTCTAAATCCATCCAACATTGTTATACGAAAAGAAATAAATGTATCTTAATGAAAAAATAAATAAAAAATAAATGGTCCGGACAATTCGGAAATCCAGAAGTTCGGGATCCGGGTAAACGTCATTCCACTCTAAATTTATGAAGAAAAACAATACAAGTATTATTATTGAATTAAATAGATTGGTAAACTTTAGTATTTATTCAAAATTTACCCTGACTATTTAATGATTACGGCTACCATTTGGAAATACATTGGTCTGATTAAAAAAAAAAAAAACTGAATTTGTTATTTTAGTTGTAGCTCAATCAATCCTGATTAAAAGTAAATACTACCAGGCATAGTGTTTACAAATAACAAAATAACAGTACATCTAAAAACAAATAAGGCACGCGTGTCGAAGCTATTTTTCCCCTAGTGATTCCTGAAGAGGGAGCACAACTTCGCCATCCGGAACCACTCTTGATATCTTCGGATTCGACCAGGAACGGCGGATAATAAGACTGGCTGCTCGCGAGGTTGGGTTTACGAGGCTGTACTGCGCTGTGATGCCAGAAATCGCTCCGGCTTATGAGCCGGAGTCGCTCGGAATTTCATCCAACATCGAGCGTGCTCCGTGCATAGCCCAGCCAGATACTATCCGTACGTCACTCTGATGTCGCCGGCCCTTGACGCCCGGAATGGGGCCGACGGTCTCGAGATATCTGATTAATAGCTGCAGGAAATTTAGCAACACTGCTCAGCACGAAATTTAGCCCTACAGGATATATTGTCACATTTTATGTCATTGTTTTGTAAAAAGTACTTTTTGATGATTCTGACTATTTTATGTGCGCCTGAACGTATAACTACAAACCATAAAGTAGTGCTAGAGAATATATCTAAATCCAAATTAACATTTAATTTTTTATACTTTACGTTTCAAAACCCCCTAAGTTGTCTATTAATGAGACATGAGCAAAATAACGATCAAAATTATGGAAGCACTTATCTGCTGTTAATAATAATGGAAAAATAAGGTTCTATATAAAATAATATCTGATGTGGACACGATGGCTGGTAGCACAAGCGTGGTTCTAACACCGATGTTAATTAGAACCATGTCAACGACTTGACACATACTTCAGGTTTGTTAAGAAAACAAGTGTTGCCAATATATTGATCAAGTTGAAAATTTACTGACAGCCATATTCAATAAATCTGCCAACACTATTTAAAATTATTTAATATGATTTGTTTTTTAACTTGTTTCTAGGAAAAACAGTTTTAAATAATGAGGTCAAATTTATTGAATATGGCTCTCAGTACATTTTCGACTTAATTCAGTATATTGGCAACTCTTATTTTGTTAACAACCCTGAAGTATGTGCCAAGTCATTGACACGGTTCTAGTTAATACCGGTGTTAGAACCACGCTTGTGCTACCAGCCAATATGATTTCCTTGTACGCCTGTTACACTATACATATTTTGTTAATAATTAAAATATGTATTATAACAGACCCAATCATAAAATTGCACGTATTTGACATTGGTCGCGTTCAGCCGCACCTAGCTGCTAGCTCGCTAGCCTAGCGAACGTCGTTGAACGGTGCGCTGACCGACCGCTAGATTCTAGCTGCTAGTCTAGCGGGCTAGCGAAAACAAAATGCGCTAAATGACCTAGCGTACTGCTGTAACTGTCAAAAATAGGAAATATGGCGCTAGTAAATTCAAATTCAAATGAAATAATACAATATGAATATGAAAATATATCATATTTGGTAAATGAAAGCAGACAAATTCACAAACATTCAATCTGGTAAACTTTTACATACTATATAATACCGTGCCCGGGTGGTTTTCTGACTCGGCTAAATTTCTTACAATATTTAAATATAATACTTCTGTTAGATTCGTTCCCTAAAAACTGTCAGTATAAGCATTTACTAATTTTTATTAATACTACCCTATGTTTCATTTTAAATGGAATGAGCAAATACATTCCTGTCAATCAAATATCAAGTCCTAACCATGGATATGACAAACCCAATGTTTCATGTTAAAAAATACTCACGGTATAAAATTTTATTATGAGGTGAGAATACGTTTTATTTGTAGATGTTAATGTATATAGATGGCAGTACTAGCATTATCGACCGGTCGAATTACCACGACCACCAGCTATCTAGCGCTAGCTAGCAGCTAGATAGCTGCTAGCTGCGGCTGAACGCGACCATTGACATTAAATTCTTTATTTTTTTGTTATTTTTTTGTCCTAATTCATAGCAAACTTAATTGCAAAAACCAAAAAGTACAAATTTTTTAATTTACATATCTCGCTTATACAAAGAGCTAATTTAATCATACTTAATGTTTTCTACGCAGAATTCAATTCTCTAAAACTTTTATTTGAAATATTTATAATTAAAATCAAAATAACACCTTTTTTTTCAAGAAAAACTGGTAACAGCTTCAAGTAAAGTATCACTTCCGGTTAGACTATTTTAACCAAAATCTATTATGTTATTCCCATTGATATAAAAGTATTATATACCAAATTTGAAAAGTTTTGGATTATATTTTAATATAGTTTTTTTTTATTAAAATCTATTATAGGCTTCAAGAAAAGTACCACTTTCGGGTAAACCATTTTAACTAAAATCTATTATGTTATTTCCATTGTTATAAAAGTATTATATACCAAATTTGAAAAGTTTTGGATTATATGTTAATATAGTTTTTCATTAAAATTTATTATAGGCTTCAAGTAAAGTACCACTTCCGGGTAGACCATTTTAACTAAAATCTATTATTAGTCGAGTAAATTTGGTCTTAAGATGTTCAATATATTTATTTCACCATTTAATACATGTCAATTGTACGTTTCGGGCAAAAATTAGCCCATCTTTAACTATATAAAATAAAATATAATATTGTGTTACAATAATATAAAATGAATGTTTTCAACTCACCAATAATTAAAAATAAAATTTCATATTTTTGAAATCCAATTATCAATACATTTTTACAGTTTGTGTGAAAAAATCAATTCCAGGATCTATTGGTAATCATAACAGGAACGATGAAAAATAAACTGTAACAAGCTATCACCATGGCGACAGGTGAAACTCTGCCGGGAAGAGAAGAATTGTAAATATAAAAAGTGAAAAAGCACGAATACCAACGCTATATATAGCGGTAAAGTTAAACAGAACTACAGTTGGCGCCAAACTAAAAACAGGGGTGTGAGATATTTCAGCTGATATAAAGAAAGGAAAAAGTGGAAAAATTATTGAAAATTAATAAAAAAATTTGATATGTTGAACATTGTTATTGTAATCTGTTTGAGCATTTAAAGAATTATTTCTATTAATTTGAATGTGGCATGTTTCATAAAGAAGTCTTTAAATGCTCAACAGATTACAATAACAATGTTCAACATATCAAAAACTTTATTAATTTTCAATAATTTTTCCACTTTTTTCCTTTTCTTTATATTAGTTGAAATATCTCACACCCCTGTTTTTAGTTTGGCGCCAGCTGTAGTTTTGTTTAACTTTGCCGCTATATATAGCGTTGGTATTCCTGCTTTTTCACTTTTTATATTTACAATTCTTCTCTAATTTTTGACTGAAACGTTCAATTGACTTTTGTATTAAATGTTGAAATAAATATATATGGAACATTAAGACCAAATTTACTTGACTTCAAGTAAAGTACCCCTTCCGAAATAAATAAATAAATAAATAATGACCAAAAAGAGGTGCACAACTAGATGTTATAACAGTCCTAAATACAAAATTTTAACTTTCTACGGCTACCCGTTTTTCAGTTATGCGAGATACGTACGTACGTACAGACGTCACGACGAAATTAGTAAAAATGGATTCAGAGATGGTCAAAATGGATATTTCTGTTGAAATCTGAAAACCAAAATTTTTTGCGATTACAATACTGCCTTTACTTCGTACAAGGAAGTAAAAATGGATACAAGGCAAGGAGCAACCTTTCATATATTGTAAATGACCAAACCTAACACATGGAATTCTACAAGTAATTTTTTTATTATTTTTATTTATAATGTAGGATTTCCGAAAAACATTAATTGCAGCTTAATAAGGTACATTTCAATTAGGTCAGTTAAATTTAACTTAATATCTACCAGATTGTAACTTAAAATCATCATAAATTAATAAATATATAAACAGAATAAAAATCATAATATGGCGTTTAATATTAATTAATAATGACCTCGAAACTACTAGATTAAAATTTAAACGTAAAATTCCATTCATAATTCAAGCAACCTTTCTTGGAAACTCTGTATTTTAGGACCCCTTCAACTTCTGGTTTATTTAGGCTCCGCGGTACAACAGTTTACATTTGCAAATCGGTTAGCAATATATTTTACAAGATTGTGTTAATAATTGGGAGTGTATTTTATTGTATAATTAAATATGTTTGAGGAAAATAATTTTATTATTCAATTTGTGTTGTACAGAATTCTTTTAAAGAGTATGGTATGTTGTACAAATACTTATTTCTGAATATTATGTTATTAATATGTATGTGGTTTATTGTTAATTGGGTTAAGTTTATCATTTTTGTAATCCGCTTCTTCCCAAATTCGATTTGACTATCATTTAGAAAGTCAGCTTTTAATCAAACCAGAATATACAGCCATTCTCTGAAGATAACAAAAAGTAATGAAAATATATTTAGTCAGTCTCAAATTGTAATAGTCAATAAGGACTATATTATTACCATTTATTTAAAGAAATAAATTCGTTTTCGAAAACATTAATTACCTACATTGGTTCAAATCTAAGAATTTTCGTATTTCGGAAGGACGAAATAGTCCGTCACTAAATAAATAAATAAATAAATAAATAAATAAATAAAAAGTGCGTTTAATTTTATTGATTGATTTTGTATTTGCCTATTACTTCATCCATTACTTAACTCGTATTGGTTCGCTTATTGGTTAATCAATCTATGTGGTATTTTTTATTTATATTCATCCATATCTCTCTATTCATATTCTATGAATATTAATTTTTAATACAAATAAACAGTATATTTAATCGCGTTTTATAATTTACACTCACGTTCTGGAAATACTAAAAAAAATTTGTTGATGACAAATACTAACAAAATTTATAAAATTTTGTGAAATACCATCACCCAAATAAAATATGTGTATGTATGCCGCAAATGGGCAATAATTACGTAATGTAATAAAGTTAATATCAATTCCACATACATTATTCCGCCAAATTTTATTATACCAAATGGTGAAACGTGTCGTTATAGGAGTATAAGTTCCAAATTTGTGAATGCATACCGCACGTGTGGCGAGCACAATATGAAAATAAATCTTTAAACAAAGCAGGAATTTTAAGCGATGTCATTGTGAATAAACGGCCCAAAAAGTTGAAAATACTTTGGGAACTATGCGGGGAGATATCTCTAGGATCTGTCGGCGTGTCGTACATGGAGGATAATGGCAGGACGGCGATACGCAGGGTCGAATCGAGGTCACAGAGTTTTTGTCACTCGTTCAAATACGAATACCCCAGTCAAAGTCAACCCTTACTCTCGAGCTCAAACGACAAATAAACGATTAATTTTCTCAGAAGTTGTTTTTTGCATTCCAAAATAAAAAATTCCTATTGTAATTGCTAAATAGAATTAAAAAATCATTTCCCCTCAATGTAATAGAGAGAAGTTCAATAGAGTGTGCCTATTTTATTTATTTTTCAATTCAAATATAATATTACCTTATTTCTTAAAATGTTTATACAGGATGTTCGATTTTCGATCTTCATCACTGGCATCCCAGTTACCATAAGAGATACGAAGTCGGTTAAATCAGGGCCAAGTTCCTTCATTAGTAAACCTTGTTAAAGGTAGTATTTATTTTTACCGACAAATGCCTATCACTTGATAAGTACAAAAATTCAAATTTTGCTGATTTTAAGTTTTTACAAATACTTATAATGATATTATTATTATTAATAATAATATTTACATAAAATGTAAAAATCGCAAATTACATGGTTTTCAATATTTCCATAAATTCTGATGTAAATGGTGCATTTCCAATAAGAATATTTTTAATTTTAACTTTAACCCATTAGTGTTCATAGTTATTTTTGTTAGAATTTTGTATAAATTTATATGATGAATAAGCAATAAAAAAAATCTGAAGTGGCCAACACATAACCTTCCTCTGTGTAGTTTGACGATATAGATCTACATCACACAAACAAAACTCAGAATGGCGTACTAATGACATTTTTCTCATCGCTCGCTAGGAGAGTCATGCTAAAAATCGCATATCCAGATTTTAGTGGATAAGCACGTTTTAAGGTCCCTATAATCCGATTATAAAATTTTTACTATGATATCCGTGTGTGTGTATGTGTGGATCTATGGATGTTGGAATCACGGTTTCTCAAATACTATAAGACTTAAAAAATATTTAACTGCAGTTTCCTCAATCTGACATTCCTGGGAAGAGCTTATTTGATATTGGTAACAATTGGACAACCGGAAGCAATAGTTTCTTTAAAAAAAAATCTTCTGCATATTATTTTTTTAAAATTTATAATATAAAATTTAAAGAGTATAAAATTCTCTATTCAACCGAAAGTAGTAGTTTCTTAAAAGAAATCTTTTAAATATTAATTTTTGGAAATTTATGTTATAACAAATATTAAAAAATATAAAATTCTCTATCCAATACATTGAACATTTTTATATCTTTCATAGATTTAGAACTAGACTGAATTATAAATATATAAAACAAACCATTGTATAATGAATCAATCAGCCTATGGAACCAGCTGAAAAATTAAAATGTTTGTAGTTGACATAAAGTGTCAAAGTGTCAAAAATCCAGACATTACTGAAGACTTTTTCTGAGAAGTACATTTTATATTTCTTATTTTATCATAAATTAAATATTTAAAATTATGGATAGAAATAGAATTCATACATGAACAAGTCGAAATGTCAGTAATATAATATATGCTGTTGTTATAATGAGGAAAAGACTCCGTCAACATCTAAAATTGCTATAAAAAGAAAGGAGATTCATTTATAAGGTGAAGTATGTACAGTATCAGTGTCAACTAAACACGCGCTTACTATACATATAATTCATCATATACCCTTCAGAAATACCGTCAATCTCGTCAATTAATTGGAAGAATCTCCAACATTTAGAAGAGTAGGAGGAAACTTGTTCATAAAATGAAATGAAAAATAAAGAATATATGTAATTATAATTTTTTGTATGTGCCAGAAATGTTAAATTCAATACTTATATAGAGGTGTTGTGCTGGCCACAACAGATTTTTTTATTAGAATGCTTTAAAACAGTACCTACAAGAATATTACCCAGTTCAATTTAATGTCCAAAAATAAATGTTTATTATACTTTTATTTAACAATAACCACTGAACTCAGTACCTACATACATACATATACAGGATGTTAGCGGCTCGGAGTTCATTTTACAGCAAAAACTGTAGAGTGCAAAGTTGTTCAGAATTAAAAGTTACAAATAAAAACAGTACACTTTAACAGCGCGACAAAAGTAAAGCAACTTATCGAGAATAATTTTTTATTTTTAAACAGCAAAAGAAAATCTCAATTATGGTTAAAGAATTATAATAATAGACAAACATATTATTAATAATTAATAGGATATCCATTGTTGGCTATTACTTTTTGGCAACGACGCGGCATTGATGAAATTAAATTTTGAACTGTAATAGTCGGCATATTCATCCATACTTCATTAATTTTTTCAATTAATGATTATTTATTTGGGAATCGTGTAGTCCTAATTCGACGTTCAACTTCTTCCCAGAGGTTCTCAATGGGGTTGAGGTCCAGTGATTGTGCTGGCCACTGAAAAACCTGCACATTTTTCTCCTGAAACCACTGTTGAACAAGGCGCGATGCATGTTTCGGATCATTGTCGTTGGAACACGAATCGCAAAGGCATTTACCACTCAGTGTAGGGCAACATTATGTTTTGGAGTATGTCCCTGTAGATCAAGCGATCCATAGTCCCATCTATAAAATGTATTGGGCCTACTCCTCTCCACGGAAAACAACCCCATAGAAACACACTACCTTGGCCACGCTATATTATTGGTGTAACATACTTTGGTTGAAATCTCGTATTAACCGGACGCCTTACTCTCCTCATGCCGTCAGAATTAAAAATTTTGTAACGAGTTTCCTCGCTAAACAAAACATTTTTCCACTGTTGAACTGTCCAGTTCAAATGGCGTTGTGCAAATTCAAGCCTGGCAAGGCGATTTCTTTCGGAAACCAACGGTTTTTTAGCTGGACGTCTGCTATAAAGTTTCGCCTCAACTAATCGTCGTTGAACAGTCCTCGCACTAACTTCCAATTTATGAATTTCAACAATTATCCTTGGCGCTGACAACCACGGATCTCTCTGAGAAATTCTTTTGATTCTCCTATCCATCCCAAAAGTAGTTTTTCGGGGTCTTTCTGATTTCGGCATTTTTTCAACATGTCCTCTTTCATTATAACGTGAAATTATTTTTGTTACACTATATTTGGGCAAGCCAAATTGTTCGGAAATCGCAATCTTACGCTTTCCTTCTAAAAAAGCGTTTACGAGCATTTGTTTCAACTCCGTACAGATTGGTTTCCCTTTTGGCATGCTTATTTCTATAAAAATAAGAGCTACTAAGCTTTACTCATCTGCAAATTTTCATTTTTAAACTTAGCTTTACCGCAAACTCATTTTCAGTATTCCAAATCAAAAAGTTGCTTTAATTTTGTCGCTCCAAAAATTGTATTGTTGAAATAAATTATTGCTTACTAACTTATTTAACATTTGAAAACAATTTCATTTCACATATGATTGCAGCCTACTATGGCCTCTTAAACTACTTGAATTTTTGATTCCTATAGTTGCTAAATTTAGTTTAAATATTTGATTTTATTATAAAAGTTGCTTTACTTTTGTCTAATAGTATATATATATATACAGTGTGTTAATTAAAAATCTGGCCATAGGCGTTTAACATGGGAAAACAGTTTTTCTTTGCGAAAAAGTCCCCAATTAATTTTAGACAAAATGTTTAAAATAAATGTTGTAGGTAATTATATTCTACGCCTAAATCAGTAAACAGTTTTAATTTTACACGTTTGGTAACTTGTAAAATCTATTTTGAAATTGTATAAAAATATTGCTCATTTCTAGCGATACCCATGAAATTGAAACAAAGTAACAAAGAAATGCGTATCGTTTGAACTGTCAGAAATTCAGTTTTCAATTAAAAGTTGCAGATAATTCAATTCTGCACCTAAATCACTACACAGGTATTATTTTTAAAATCTAACATATATAATAATAATAATAATAATAATAATAATAATAATAATAATAATAATAATAATAATAATAATAATAATAATGTTGTAAATGTATCTCGCAGCCCATGGAAAACAATATTTGTAAATGACAGATGAATGTGAGTGTCAAAAAGCCAGAGACATTACTGAAGACTTTTTTTCTGGGATGTACATTTAATATATCTTATTTTATTATTAATTAAATATTTATAATTATAGGTACATATATTACACATACCTTTCAGAAATACCGCCAATCTCATCAATGAATTGGAAGAATCTCGGACAAAAGAAGAATAAGAGTGAACAATGTAAATTTAATCTGATTTAAACTTAGTTTATTTTAAATTGAATTTGAAAGTTTCTTGAAGTTCATTTTAAATCTAAGAACGTACAAGGGCAGACTGGCCATAGGGTTTATCGAACGGAGTCCCGTGAGCAAATTGGCCAAATGATATAACCAATAAAATAATAGTGTTTATGAAATAAACAAAAATAATATTTAACAATAGATAAAATGAAGAGGGTAGCTTCAACGAATTAGTGCATTAGAGAACTCCTCAATAAATTCAGAAATGGCGTCAATAATTAAATTATTTATCAATTTTATTGTGAATTCAGATCTCAGCTAATCTTAACATTTTCTTATTTTTTGTACAATTTTCATTATTGTAATCAAAATTTCTTAATTCTAATTAAGCAGAAAAAACATACTCATTGAATTACTTACAGCCTTGGTAAATACGTATACGATTATATAAAAATAAAAACATAAATTATTGAAGTGGAAGATTACTAGTAATAAGCAATTTTTGGCTTAATTATTCCACAGTATAAAATTGATCGTATGTTTAGAGAACCTGGTTGTTAAAGGATGAACAATATTTTAAATACTCGTAATATGGAAAGATTTGTGTACTGCTGGCTATAGCTGTAATCATGTTCTGTTTACATGTAAATATAAAGATTTATTATTATTAATTATTATTATTGTTATTATTATTATTATTAATTATTATTATTATTATTATTAGTATTATTATTATTATTATTATTATTATTATTATTATTATTATTATTATTATTATTATTATTATATTTCAGAACTTATTTTAACTATACTAAACATAACATATATCGATTCCGTGCGATAACTGTCAAAAAATACCATCGCAATACACTAAAATTAGTTACGAGTACATATTCGTTTGTTCAGGCTAATAATAATTTACTGCCATTATTATAATAAGGTGATTAACTAATGTTAGCTTGCTCCTAAAGAACTTAAGAAGATTGTGAACTCATAAACTGACTGTCATTAAAAATTAGATAATTGACATTTAGACAGACTGCTAGATAAAACTTATTTTAAAACTTGCATGGCACAGTCAGTTACATTTTCTTCTTCTAAATCTAAATCGTTACAGATATCACAACTCATGCCGAGAGTCTATCTTTCTGATAAACAATTATTTTACGCTAATGAAGTTGCCATTAAAAAGTTGTGGTCAAATCAATGTTATGACACAGAAGTTTCATACACTAGTGATTTATCTCAGTCAAACAAATCTTTTTCTTACAATACCGGCGTTTCGGTGCACACATGCACCATCTTCAGGATCTACAATATTTAACTAAAACAATATAATACATACAAAAAAATATGGACATTATTCTACTTACAGTAAGATCTTAACAAAACATTACATATCATGTACACAAAATACATTCGTACAAACATTCAGTTATACACATCGTACAAAAAAAAATCATAAAAAGCGCATACACATATTTTTTCTCTTAAAACCAACAACAGAATAAAATGGGAAATAGTCGGAAATATTAGGTGTGAAAATTACCCGAAATCTCAGTCAAACTGCACTTTTTCTTACAATACCGGCATTGCGCTGCACACATGCACCTTCTTTAGGATCTACAACATTTAACTAAAACAATATAATACGTACAAAAAAGAATATGGACATTATCCTGCTTACCGTAAGATCTTAACAAAATATTACATATCATGACCACAAAATACAATATCCCGCGAAAAGATTCTTAGGTTATATCATTGATATGGACTCCTACCAGTCGGCTGTACACCAATGAATGTAAAGCATGGTGCAGGAAATTAATAAAATGTACAAAAAAAAATAATTGACTTTAATTTGGAATAAAATTAGCTTTATCCTTCTTGAACTTTTCCAATATATCAAAATATACGCTATTTAGTCCTTGAATATCATTTCTAGCATTGATGGTGTTGCAATCATACTTGATATGTAAGATTTCAAAAAACAGACATTTGGAAACATCGTCTTGTGTGCATAATTATTATAATAAATGCTATTGGCTAAACGGTCAACTTTCGGATATAGATAAGTTTAGTTAAATGGTCTTATTTTGGGCCAAATAATCTGTAATTAAGCCATGTCTTCCTATTTTAGACACACGGTGTGTGTTGGTACCAATTGGTACACATTAGCAAAACTGTCTACGTGGCAGGTAAAATTAAAGCTGATCTCTAGGGTGGCCGGTTGAAATAAGTCACAGTTCACACCTTACATTGGTTCATGTACAAAATATAATTTATGGTTCCACAATAAAATTCTAGTAACAATGACTATATCCTAAAGCCTTCATTGTCATGATGAATGATAATTAAAAACGAGAAATGAACAATCAGTTGGAAAGCGGAATGGACTAGCAAATCGCCGGGTGTAATGTTAATTTATGATTCAATACTCAATACATCATCCTCGGACAGGATTCAGGTGATCGGACTAGCCACTGATTTATGAAGTGCTGGGACAAAATATTGTTTACGAATCAGATACAAACAATGGCCCTAATGCAGCCCGGAATAGTGGATACTATATAATATTTTCAAAATTTATAGCCGGTCAGTGTTAAAATTTATGTGTTCTATTTATGTTTATGACCCACAAACCATTCCACAACATTCATATGTTTTGCGTAACATTAACCTAATATTGGTAAATTGTAACTCTATTAATAACAATAAATGATAATATTTACCTGCTCTTCAATTTGAATTTACTAGATAGCATTACCTACACAAATATTGTTTCCGCTGTAAATTTTTTTAATATTTAAAATTTGTTCATGTACTGTAGAATTAATTAATACCTATATTATCGTCAAGCATTATTTCCACCGATTGTCCTAAGGCGTAAGAGCTATAATTAATAAATAAGCGCAGTGCGTACAAATGTTTATCATATGGACGTTTACCACTAGTTTCAGCTTTGTAAAAATGCTTAAGAACTGAGAGCAGTACTCAAGAGCAAAATATTGCAAACTTCTGACCTGAACTGTCAGCTGTCCGTCTATTTTGTAATTATTAAATTTTTAATTTTTGTGATATGGATAGATACAGAAAATTATGTATATAATATATTTTAAAAAGAAGAATTGTTGCTGCAATGGAAATTTGCTAAACAACAAGTAATAAGTGAAAAAATTATGACATTTCTGTTGAATTAGTCACTAAACAAAGTAGCTGGAAATGGTATCCCAGTAAATTGTCATAATGGATTACGCGTTAGCATTAAAACATTCTGTGGAAATGTGGCTTAACGTTATAAAATATATTATTTGAAATGATTAACGAATATAAAACCAATACTAACATTTTACATTTATTAGGTACCTAGTTATACGGGTGATTCATAACAGGTATACCAAAATTAAACCGTATATTGGGTGAGTCATTTTGAGGCAAAAAATGTTATTATAAACGTATGTCTGGAAACGTTTCATTACAAAATTACACACCTTTGAAAGTACAAGATTCATGTTAATGCTTACATAAATATGTATAGTAAATACCGGGTGTCTACTTGGAATCCGTTATATAGGGGATAAACTGTATTTTTTTTTTTTTTCATTTGGTGACCTATTAATTTTAGAGAAAAGTTGTAAGTAAAAAAGTTGTACAGGGTTACAAACTACACAATATGAGAATAAAATTAAAATTCGCAATTTGCAGCATATTTTAGAGTACCATTGAATTACTGATGTTTTATTTGTTTTTATTTGACATTAAACTTTTGACACATTTTTACTATTATTATTAGTACTATTATTATTAATATTATTTTTTGAATGTTATAATAATATAATCTTGAATCATTTTATACTTTCGTTTCGTGTTTAATTACACTTTTAATAATTATGTAAAATTATTTTCTGACAAGATTAAATTATAAGATCTGTCAAATAAAAACAAATAAAACATCAGTAATTCAATACACTCTAATATATGCTGTAAATTGCGAATTTTAATTTCCGTTTTTTCGTAAATTGTGATTAATTTTAGTGTGTGCAATTAAATTTTATTTTCCGATTTAATGCTCACACACTTTGATCTAAATAAAACTATTGTTGTTGCTGTAAACGCATTCCAATATGCATGCTTTAAGGTGCCTTAAAACATCGGAAATTAATTACAGTCAAATTGAAATAAAAAATTCCACAGATTTATTCCTGGTCGCAAATTTATTCTTTTATTAGATCACCATCCCCTTCCGACAATTTTCGAAATAATACAATTTGTTTTTACTAAATTATCGCGTAACCCCAAATATGTAAGTATTTGAACACAAATCACAAGCAGAAGCTTCCCTTGAATGACCACTACGATAGTAACGTACAGCCCGATTCACAAAAAAGTTTAAGCTAATCCTCATTTTTGGATTAGCGAATTCTACTCTAATTTTGACAAGTTATATCTTAAAATATAGTCTAATCTATTCCTAGTATTTACCTTTATTGTTAATAGCATGAAAATTAAATTTTAAATACGGGAATAGAATAGAATTCACTAATCCAAAAATGAGGATTAGATTAAACTTTTTTATGAATCGAGCTGTTAGTCTCCTTCGGTCTCCCATTTTACTTAGCCAACTTGATGTTAAAATGGAAGAACAATATAACGAGCAATATAGTCCTTGCAAACGGGAGTATCAAGTTGAAGTTGTAGTCTTCACAACGAAAGCTTCTACGCACACAAAATCCAACGTGCATACAAAGAGTGATTCATAAAAGTCGAAGTTCAGTACTTTATAATGTACAAACTAAGAATGGAATTTGGAATCGTCATGTTAACCAACTTCGACATCGTTATTTTCACAGTGTCCATAAAATTCTACATACTTCAAGTGAACCAACACTAACAACTCTTCTTGATACTTTTATTAGTTCCAAAGATCAGATTAAATAAATCAAAAAATAATCTAAATTACTATGGATTAGTTTTATACAATAAACTGCCAAAATTCCTTAAATATGAAGTAAAACAATTTTTAATTAGTAAAACTTATTATAGTATTGAGGAATTTATGAATGATTAATGCCATGTGTTCTCATTTCAATCTAATAAGGTTCTCCATGTTGTATTCATATTTTATATCGATGCATAATTTAATATTTCTGTATTTGTTAAACTTTAACTATTTTGTGTCAATATCTTGTAAACGACTTTGTATTTTGTGACCTTTTCTATACCATTTATGGTCTTTGAAATAAAGCATTATTATTTACATTATTTATTCCCCAAGAAAGCACCCTTATTTCAGATTCATCAACTGACAAAAACCAGACATCAAGGGACATTTGTTCATTCATTTTATGTCAGTTGAATTGCGTGTTCTTATTTTTAAATAAAGATAAAGATATTAATTGAGTATTGTACTATTTACTACCGTTACAACAATAACAACTACACATTAAAAGTATTTACGAAGAAAGCAGTATTTGTGTTTTCAATGAATAAACAAAGCGTAAACATAATATTTATTTGTATACAAAGCACAAGAGATAAAGTTTTTTCTCGTTGCTTTCTCCCGTGGCATAGTCATATATCTCGGCAGCCGAGTGTGAACAGTGTGAATAGCACACTAATGACTACTCTTCCACTGGAATAACGTTATATTTGCCGTGAATCCTTCTTTTTTTGCCGGCCGCAAGTTTTTTGCATGCTGTTGTATGTGTACGCAAAATTGCGGATTTTCGCAAAACGAAACTGAAATAACATATTTATATTTATATTATGCTTTACATAAATTGTGTTTAGAATTGCGGAAAATTCTCATAGGTATAGAGATTACAACTGCATTTCCATTTCATAATAAATACTTAATAAGATAAAAGTAAAATGAACTGCTGCTTTATAAATTATAAATCGGGGATATAAAGTGTTTTCTGTGAACTACTATAAATTAAATAAGTTTCCCGTCTCTTGAACAAAAACCAAAATAACTAACAACATAAAACTTTTACTAAGTAATCTATTATAAAATCAGAAACAAAAAACCTAAGATTGAAGTCTCATTCCCATCTACTGTTTTAATTTTAAGTTTTAGTTTTAATTTTATGTTTTAAATTTAATTGCATGCTCAAATCTGTTTCTTGCTGCATTTTAATTTTGTGTTTTATTTTAAGCACGGTGCACGCAACGGTACTGTCATCAGTGGTTTGCTTTGATGTTTCTGACAGAAGTTTTGATCAAGTAACAAATGAAAAGGATCATTTATAAGTTCAATTACAGAAAACAGCTACATATTAGACAACAATAAATTATTATGATATAATACAGATTTTTTTATTTTTCAAAAATGAAAATTAAATATTTTCTTTATTTATTACAGATTTCAGGTTAAAAACGATCGATAAAAATAACCACTGTTGGATCAAGCTTTAATTTTTAGTTTTAGAAAGTTTGGAGTATGCGTACTTTTGCAACTAATATTAAAATTAAAACATGCGCAGGAAATTATTAGGTACGTTCAAAGGCATATGCTATACTAATATTGTGACTAAAACATAAAATTAAACCGAAAATTAAACAAGTTTAGCGACTTTTTTTATTCTTTTATTCCACAGGAAATGACTTAAAAAATTATGTAACATGTTTTATTTTTTTCAAAAATGCCCAGATTTTCCGGAAAAGCCTATTTTAAGCTGTGATGACGTCGGTAGAGGCTTGGTACAACGTATGTCGCTTATACACTGACGCACACGGTTGCGGTTACCAGTCACTTGAGACTGAGGTGTTCAACCTACGTTCAAGTGGTTTGCTTTCACCGCTCTGTCTGAGTTTGCGTATAACTCACTTGTGACGTACTTTAGTAGTAGTTTACCCAAAAAATATTAATTATAAATAAATGAAGCAATAATTTTAATTTCAATTTCAGTAGTCATTTGTGAGAAAATAGTATGTTATGTAGATTTTTTCCATGCTAAACTTCCCCATTAAAATAGTAGATGGGAATGATACATAAGAGAAAAAAATTATTTAAAAAGCCAAAAACTATATTCTACGTCCGTTAAAAAAAGTGCATATTTTCATTATAATGACTTCATAAAGTATGCATTTTTACCTCTCGCCAAGAGAGGTATTGGAATCATGCTAAAAATCGCATATCCAGATTTTAGTGTATAAGCGCGTTTTAAGGTCCCTATAATCCGATTATAAAATTTTTACTATGATGTCCGTGTGTGTTTTGTGTGGATCTATGGATGTTGGAATCACGGTTTCTCAAATACTATAAGACAAAAAATATTTTACTGCAGTTTCCTCAATCTGACATTCCTGGGAAGAGCTGATTAGACACTTGGACAACCGGAAGTAATAGTTTCTTTAATAAAAATCTTCTGCATATTATTTTTTTTAATTTATAATATAAAATTTAAAGGGTATAAAATTCTCTATTCAATACATTAAACATTTTTATCATATCTTCTATAGATATAGAGATACACTGAATTAAAATTATATAAATAATACATTCTATAATGAATCAATTAGCCTATGGAAACAAGTTGAAAAATTAAAATGTTTGTAATTGACATAAATATCAATGTCAAAAATCCAGACATTACTGAAAACTTTTTCTGGGAAGGACGTTTAAAATAATTATTTTATCATTTATTAAATATTTAAAATTATAGTTAGATATTGAATTCGTACATGGACAAGTGGAAATGTAATATAAATATAATATGCTGTTGTTATAACGAGGAAAAGACTCCGTCAACATCTAAAATTGGTATAAAAAGTATATACAGTATCAGTGTCAACTAAATACGCGCTTACTATACATACAAAAAATTGTACATAAACAACATTACCTTATTGGAAACAGAAAAAAATACTCTTTCCAATAAGATAATAAAAAATATATAGTTCCTTTTAAAAAATATATATTCTGTCCCAAAATTTGTGAAGCTCTGACACAATTTGTATTTAGTCTACATCACCAATTTTATAATATAAAATGGCACAATTTTGCTCATTTAACCATCCGAGATATCTTCAAATAAAAAAGTTACCAATAGTGAGCAAGCTTATTGGGACAACCTGTATAACTCATCATATACCCTTCAGAAATACCACCAATCTCGTCAATGAATTGGAAGAATCTCGAACATTTAGAAGAGTAGGAGGAAACTTGTTCATAGAATGAATTGAAAAATAAAGAATAGATGTAAGTAGATTTTTTTATGTGTACCATACAGTACTTATATAGCCTAATATGAAAATGGCGAGAGGTATTGTGCTGGCCACAACAGATTTTTATACAATGAAAGAATGAAAAATAATGCACTTTTCAACGCACACGGGTGAAATTATTATATTATAAGTAGACGTAACAAATCGTATGTTACTAGAGTAGAGGTGTCTTATTTTACTCATAGAATTTGACAAACTAAGACTACGTTTTACTCATATTGCATACGTAACTATTTCTATTCGTAAATAACTACGTACATATTTAACAGAAAGTTTATTTAAGAGCAAATAACAACGTTAACACAAAGATTTAACAATATTGTTATAAATTGCATATCACCGAATAATAAAGAAAAAAAAACATGGCCCGGAACAATAACATTAATCAAAAAAAAAATTAAAAAAATGAGTGACATCTAAATCAATTATATGCGAGAAGAAATAAAACAATACCTACTCTTGCTAACAACATTTACATACGACATAAATGTTTACGAAACTTATAAAGGCGAGTCTGATGTTTCATTCCAATCAATAAAGAAGAAGAACAATTTTAATTGAGCTCGGTAATGATTTTGTAAGAATAGTCATGATACGAAATTCTGTATTATGTAGAATGTAATTTGGGTCTTTTAGATTAAGCCGAATCCACAACACTTTGTGGGCGTTTTTTCGTTGCCCGACCGATTTTAGTCTTATTTCGTAAGATATACACAATGAATTACAAAGAATATGGTTAATGAACCTCGGTCAGTCTCGATTTACAATAGCAAATTTGTTAATAGGTGCAAGTAAAACCATTTACCGGCGCCCAAGAATCGCACAGGAATACTACAGATGTAATAAGTCATCAGAAAAACTATACTCTGTTTGGAAATCAATCATATTTCTTTTAAACTCGTTTATACATTAAACGATAAATGAAATATTTTAAGAAGTGTAATGCAACATCTCAACAGAATCCAAATAAGTGCATGTGCTAGAATACTAACCCAACGTCACTCACTAAATATTTGGGGTTATAAATCTGGAATGCCCACTCACCATACGTTAAACAATTTTCAGTCTTTTACTTTTTGAATAGTGTGTCTACTTTCCTGTTGTACAGTGTTTCAGTTGTAAGCGACTCTGACAAGAGAGAAATCTGAATCTGATTTGTGCCCAATTTCGGCTTTTTAAATAATACAGGCAATATACGAAGATATCAAGTTACTAACAGCTACAAAATCGAAATTCTTATATACATATATTGTACTTTCAACATCGTCACTGGAAAAATATTTTTCAAATAATAATGATTATTATACATATTACATAAAGGTATAAATGTTTAAATATATACATATTTTTTAAATAACAAATGCAGATTGGTTTTATTTTATAAATACAAATGTACATACATATATTCATTTTTCATTTACTACTAAAACCATTATCCATGTTTTATATTCATTTCCAGTGTAGATATTTTAACGTATAAAATTTTAGCATTCCACGAACTGAAAATGAAAATTTTACCATTTTATAAAATTATACTATAAAACGTTTTTAAACAAAAATATTTTGAAAATTAGTAGATATGAAATGTTTAAAATTGTGTTTTTATTCGCCTATTAATTTTATGATTCCCTGGTTGTCTATGAAAAAACATTGGTGACAAATGCATATTGCGTTACAATTATGATTCATATTTAGAGCACGCTCCATATTCGACACGTAATTTAATTTCGCTGCAGCTCTCTAGAATAAAAATGCAAAACATGCAGAGGTAATTTGATAAACTTTTATTAATACCGCGCGTATTAAAACTAAAACTCTGATATTGCATTTTTTGCATTGCTGTAATGAAATAATGCCAATGAAAATTTTTATTAATTTTTTAGATTAATTTTACATACTGAGAAATTAAATTTATATGTATTTTTTAGTATCCCTCAATTATTTAATATTATTTTAAAATACAAATTTTATACAAAGATATATGTAGCTAATTTAATATTTAAAAAAAGTTATATTGAAATAAATATTAAGAAACTTGTTATAAGATACAATATATTTTCACGGCGAGATCAGTAGATTTATTCACAAGATATCAAAGGAGGTATAAGAAAGACAATAGGGCAAAATATAAACATCATTTTTTAAATAAATTCAATGAATACCTAAAACAGAATAGACCACATACGAGTAAAATTACTAATAAATAAGAAATAACGCTATCTTTACGAATGAATTTGAAAAAACCAAAAGAGTGGAGGCATTGTACCGTCAAACAACGCCAATAAACAAACACTTGAAACACGTGTTTGTAATGGCATTTAGAAGTCATGCGCACTAAAAACAAAAGGCGGTCCTACATGCGACATGTGTGATTACAAATTTCAACTGGTATATTTCTTTCCCTGTATATTACTTATTAATCGTTGAGTTCTTATACCATTTCTCATGTCGAGCTAAGTATACTTAAATCAAATTAAATATAATAATAAACCTTTCTTCACAAATTATATTTTATTATCAATATGTACATTTCAATTGCAATGCAATCATCGTCAGTTGTACGTACTACAATAATATAATAAAATAAAATAAACATAAAATTTATAAATATGTCAAAAATATTTCAAATTTTTTATGTCAGTCACAATATTTTTATCTTACTTGATAATTTAATATAAAATATAAATAAGTTATGAAATAGTAAATTAGGGATAATATTAATTTGTGGAATGATGTTTAACAATTGGGTTGACAAATTTTAGTAGTGTATTCTGTAGTGGCGACAAATCAGTGTTTAATAAATTTTGAGAATGTTTTTTCATTTCAATAGCTTCCAACATGTTGAGATTTTTGTTATAATTAACTTTTAAGCATTTAACATTATCAGAAGTGAAGTTATGACCTGTTTCATGATGGTGTAGGGCTAAGGCTGAATTAAAAATGTTTTTACTTTTGAGATGATAAATATGTTCTTTAAATCTAGTACTAATTTTCCGTTTGGTTTGTCCTATATATAATTTATCACATTGGTTACATTTTATTGAATAAATTCCAGAACAGTCAGATTTGTTTCTATAATAAATGTTTTTATTTAAAAGATTTTTTAAGGTATATTTGTTATAAAATGCTAAAGTGATTTTGTGTTTCTTAAAAAGGTTATAAAATTTTTGGTGACAATTTTCAGAATATGTTAATTTCCGGTAAATGGTTTGTTTAGGTAAAAATGTAAAAGTCGTATGGTTTTTAATGAAATGTGTTCGTTTATGTTTATTGAATAATTTAGTGATTGTAGATTTAGGATAACCATTGATTTCTGCTAAATGGTAAATATAATTAAGTTCTTTTTTGAAAAATTCATTGTTCAATGGTATATTAAATAAACGGTGAAACATGGAGTTAAATGCTGCAAGTTTATATTTAAAATGGGTTACTGAAGTTGAGTGTATATAATTTTCAGTACTAGTTGGTTTCCTATAAATGTCAAATAAAATTTTATCATTGTTTTTTATTATTTTTATATCTAAAAACGGGAGTGTATAATTTTCTTCTAATTCAAAAGTGAACTTAATGGAAGGGTACTGTGAGTTGATAATGTCAAGGAATTCATTCAAGTTAAAATTTTTATCAATTATAGCAAAAACATCATCTACATATCTAAGCCAAATTTTGGGAAATAATTTACATTTATTTTTAAGATTGTTTTCAAGATTTGATAAAAATAAATTAGCTAAAAATGGAGACAAAGGATTGCCCATAGCAGTACCAAAAGTTTGTTTATAAATTTCATTTTCAAAAGTAAAAGCATTTAAATTCATACATGTATCAGTTAAATTTATGTATTCATCAACAATATTTGCTGGCAGTTCATTTTTAATTAATTCTGATTTTAAAATTTTTAAGGTGTCCTGTATTGGAACGTTTGGAAAAAGTGATACAACATCAAAAGAAATAAATTTATCAAAGGGATCTAGTTTCATGCTTTCTAAAATATTTGTTACGTCTTTAGAATTTTTGACAGTAAAGTTATTTGGAAAATTATATTTATTAAATTCATCTACTAACCATTTAGCAAGCAAATATGTAGGAGAATTAATATTAGATACAATAGGACGGTAATTATTCCCTTGTTTGTGGATTTTCGGTAAACAGTGAAGTCTCGCAAGATTTGGGTTGGGCAATTTTAATCTTCTTTTAAGGTCATTAGTGATGAGGTTGGGGCACTTCTCCAGAGTTTTGTTAATTTTAGTGTTATATTCAACGATGGGGTTTTTGTTTAATTTTGTGTAGGGTCCAGTTTCTAATAAAAGTTTAACATGTTGATTGTATTCAGATTTGTCTATAATGACAATGGCATTGCCTTTGTCAGCTTTGAGGTAAACGCAGTCTTTCTTCTTAAGTTCTATGGCGGTGTGGTAATCATTGTGGTTCTTGGGTTTCTGTTTAAGTTCTTTTTTGATTATTGTTTCTGCTTCCTTCCTTATGGTGGTCTGAATTTCTATTGGTTGACGGGTAATGGCAATTTCAATGTCATTTAAAATTTCTTCAATTTGCGGTTTTAATGGAGTTACACAATGTTTTAATCCTTTATTGAGTAGATTTGTTTCTTCAGCGCTGAATGTTAAATTCGTTTTATTGTGCACTATGTTAACACTTGAAGGTGGTTGTTTTTGACTTACTAAATTTTCTAGTTTCTTGTTCAACTTGATAGTTTTGGTTTTGCACTTCGCATTGGCAACTATATTAGCTTTTCTGTCAATAGGGTCCCATTCATCATTATAATGTTTCGCTAACTTCAAATGCAGACTGTAAGTTAACATTTCTAATTCAGAAAGTTTGTTATATAAAAATCCTATTTCAAGAAGTAACCATTTTGTTTTAGCACTATTCTTTAATGTACATATTGATAATAAAATATAATTTGTGAAGAAAGGTTTATTATTATATTTAATTTAAATTATATATCTTCACGTATACTCAAATAATTATACTTAAATCATATTATTTTTGGGAACTTATGGAAAATTTTTAAAACGAATATCATGGGCTCCTTTTATTAGATGATTTACATTATAGGACGTTTCGAATAACAGTGTAACGGAGACAAGTGACATTTCGAACTCATCCTACAACTTTAAAAAATCGTATCTTGCTTAATAAGGAAATTTCTCTTCGAGTTTTCATTAATCGCCATATCTTACAAAGTTTCATAAAAACTATTAAAAAAATTGCTAAAAACTTTGTTCATAAACGGCGGCAATGGAAGCGCAGGGACGTGTACCTGTACTGTCATAACTGTTCGCGCTTGCCTTTCGCTGATTCTCATTAAATGTATATTATCATTATTATAATCATCGAAATATTAATAATATACTCATATAGCGGATATTTTGTATTTGCATAGTCTCAGCATGGCAAAGCAATATCAATTTCATTTCCAGTGGCATTCAATAATTGCCTATGCGTATTATCGGACGGGAATAAAAGTGTAATTTCGGATGAACATCATATCGACTCGCTTCCAGTGGCGACTGGATTCAACCAATAAATTTATTCCGATAATCATCAGTGCACAGCACATCGCATGCCTGCGATTCTGCTCGATTAATCAGAGGAGATTTCAATTCAGCCGTTGAATTTGTCTGATTGTTGCAAATATAAAAATCCCGCAAATTATGACAACATAGGTATCGTTTAGTTTTCATTGTAGGTAATCCATTTGATCTATCAAATTCGGCAACTCAATGCTCATCAAACAAGTCTCTACTAGCTACGTTTGCACGTGTGTGATTCACTGCCACTCCATAAAAGTGAAAATAATGTCAAAGAATTTTCTTTTAAAAACATATTTCATGCCGGTTTCAGTACGCCAATGGCAAGAGCACGCTAGAAGTTTCGCGTTTTCCCAATAAAACATTGATGTTTGTTGAATATTATAGAGTTTAAGGGCCGGTAATATAAACGTCCAGTTATATCTAATTCCAAATTGAATTAAATGAACCAATGAAACACGTTTTTGACAGCATTGTTTTAAAAATGTCATAAGAACATAGAAATCTTTTCGAGTTTGTTCATTTCATATTTTTTTCTGTCAAACTAAATTTAACTGGACATTTATGATACCGGCTCTAAGGCTAATATAATTATTGATATTCAAATTAAAATGTACCCCTAACCTTAAAGTTAAATGAAAATAAAAACTATGTACATATATTTTTCTAGAACGATGTTGTCATCTTCAGTAGTAAAATTGTACGCAAAACTGTATTAAGAGTAAGAAGAGAAATTAGCATTAGTCAATATGTCATTGATGACAAAGGTCGTAACAACCCTTCTTTTTTCAGAAACAAACTGAGCATATTGTATTGAAAGAAGACTATATTGAATAATAGATATAAAATTATAAAAGTTTATGTTTTCTTTGTTAAGCCAAGAACTTTTCAAATTTACTTAAGTCAAACTAAAAAGTGCTGGCTAATCGTCAAAAACACTAAAGAGATAATTGAATTAAAAATAAAAACTTCATTCCTGAAATCTTTGGAACACATGAATCAAAACCGTTCATTACACTATTTACAGTTTTGTATTTAAATTAAAAAATAACTGTTGATTTGAGTAGATTCTATTGGTCAAGAAGTTTTAGAGTTATAGAGAATTTCTTGCATTTTTCACGTGAATAATAAAGCATAGGCTTCAGTACGCGTTAAAATTAAATATATGTACATTTATGTATGTTGTATTTAGAATACATATTCTGAAAATAAATAGCTGCTATAATTTCGAAAAAAACTCAACATAGCTAACATTATTTACGAGCTCCTGGGTAACAGTTCACTTCGTTGAAAATGACAGAGATGTACTTCCGAAGTAGTGCTATTTCAAGTTTTTAATTTGATTGGGACAGTTTCAAAAAAAAAGGGGGGGGGGGGGGGGTTAGTATCTTTACTTCTCCTTACCTATGGCTCTGTTTCGTTCACTAGCATATAGTATAATTTTAATCAGAAAATATTTAAAGGTAAATGTAAAGACAATTATGTAAGTTACTTGACAGAAGACATTACGTCCAATAACTAGTACCTCGTGTATTCGATTGTGGAAAAAATGATGTGTTTTGACTCACTTGTGCCTTAGTAGCTATTTATGTTGCAGGGGAATAACGAGATTTCAATAAAATATCACTTTGTAAGTAAATATTGGAACAATAAATATTACACACATTCTAGTTTTCTGGTTCGAAACTATTTTTCAAATTTCAGATAAGATGTTTGCTCTGCCCTCAAAACGTATGTCCTATGATATTTTAATTCGGTCTTTAATTACTTGTTTTATTCCTTGAAGTTTGTTTTTCCTTTAGCCATCATTTATTTGTACATTTTCCCAACTTACAATCCGATTTAAGAAAAAAAAAAAAAAAAACCTTAATGTACCAAAGTTTAACTAGAAAAACGAAACTTTCGCTCCAAGTTTAAATTATTGGACAAGTAAAAATAAACTTCGAAAAATCCGGATCAAAATCTTCTAAATGTTGAACGTAACACGGCTACGTTAAATGATTTCTCTCAAATGCCCTAGTCATTCCACTACATCATCCACTTCACCATTTGTCTTTTATTTGTCAAGCACTTCACTGTACACCGTTTTCAGGAAAGAAGCTAGGGATTTCAGATTATTTTCTTATTAACTTTACTGTGAGATGATGTTAGATTTGCAGTGTAACATGCTGCACTATATGTAATTGAAAAGAAGATAATTGAAGTGAGATTAAATGACGTATCCAGGGAGATGAGGAGGGTTTGTCTAATAAATATTTTATATGCTTCACCGTGAATTCTCTTAAAATATCCACTTTTACTTTTTCATTTGTATTTTAGATAGATATTTCACCTCATTAAATAGATTAAAATTTGCACGCATTTCATTTCAATTCATTTTCGGTACCTACTCGTATTTTAATTATTATTTGTAAGAATAAAACCTCTAAATCTGAAAGAACTTTCAGTTTTTGTTCAAATGGTTGGAAAATTTAAGATTCTCATATCTCTCTAATGCCTTTTTACCTCCCGCTACTCTTAGTAAGGGATGTATAGGGATCGTGCTAAAAATCACATTTCGAGATTTTAGCAAATGACCACGTTTTAAGGTCTCTAAAATCCAATTTTAATATTTTCACAATGATGTCTGTATGTGTGTTTGTGTGTGCATGGATTTTGTCTTCGCTCTAACTTAAGTATTATCATTCAGAAAATTCTGAAACTTTGTATTTCGACCCCATTCTAATATGGTAAAAAACCATTAGATTTTGGTGTAAACCGGATAAGCGGAAATGATACTTTACTTTAAGTTCGTAATGGGTTTTCTTAAAAAAAAAATGTCACTAAATACCATTTTTTCGTATTTTATGTCATTATAAAAACTAAAGGTTATTGAATTTTCTAGAGCTCTGCATTAATACTTTTTCTATATATTTTACAGGTAAATTTAAAAAATATTTTTTATAAATCCCAGAGCCTTTGATAAATACAATTCCTTTGTTACACAGTTCATATTTCAAATGTATGTAACTGACAGGTTAATGTCACTCTCAAAAAAATTAATCATTTCAAATTAATAATCGTGACATTTTATAAAGAAAATGGTAAATAAAGCAATAGTTATATGCAAAGGAACATAATATAGTTTGCACCATTAGTGTAAAGGTAGGTTGCATACCTACGTTTTTAAATTAATAAGAATTAAATTGCGGGAGGTACCTATTGTGTTGGCCACATCAGATTTTACATTTTTAAAACACTACTTAATTTTTTGCTAAATTAATAAAGATAAATAGTTTTAATAAATTTTGGAAATTGTGAATATATTCATATGAGGCATATATGAATAATATTGGACTGGGCAAATGTTAGATGTACATATATTAATAAATTTTAAAAAGTGACTATATATCCACATACGAGCTAAGTTTTAAAATTTTCGACCTGATAAACTGTTGGAGGTAATAGAAAGAAAACAACTATCGCCAGAATCATCATCAATGACCACTTGACGTAGACGAAAGTGTGTAACCCACTTTTTCTCCGATGAAATATGAAAAAAGTCCTTCGACGAAGAACTTTATTACAGCATAGGGGACAATTTTTGACGTACTTATTTAGCGTGAAACAACTTATTCAAATAAACATCACCAACCAAATGAGCAGGAAGATAGTTAAGAGTGTCTCATTAATGTCTCCATAGATGGTGCTATCTGTCACGTATAACATGTTAAAAATAGCGCTAGTTTAATATCTAGCCGAAAACATTCAGATCCTACCACTTACATTTTGGTAATAAAATTATGATATCTTGAATAATAAATTTAATTCTCAAAGTATATTGTTTACGTTTTACGCTTATGGCTCGTTTTTAATTTTATAGATTGTTTGCCGATTTCATGAATTACCTATTACTTGTACCAAGAATATCGAATCACAATAAAATGTCAAGTAAATTTCAAATGATTCCATATTATTTCTTTTATTATATAAGTAATGTTTAAATTTGGGAAATGTTGGTAAAACAGAAAATATCAAATAAAATAGATGTTATTTTTTAACTGTAGTTCACGCACGCAGCCTGGGCTTTAGAATATCAGTAAACAAATTACAAATATTAATTTTAAAATTTGATTTTTTTAATAACATTGATTTTTAAAATATCAGCGATATCAATTAGTTTTTTGAGTTCACAGAAAATATTAAACGAAATAGAAAAAAATGTAGGATCCTTACTTAATATTATTAAGCGTCTGAAGAAATATAAAACATAATAATTCTGAAGAATTAAATACAGTGTGTTAAAAAAGAATCCTAACTTGGAGTAGGCTATTAACAAAAAACGTGTGTCAATTTGAAAGTATTTAATTTAATGTCAATTTGTCACGAGATATTATCAAAATTGTTATGTATAGATTATCTTCTTGAATCCTAAATTTAAAAATAGAAATAAATTAGAAAACGGTGAATGGCAATATTCCGTATCCTTCTTTATTATCTTTTCTTCGTATAATTACATTTCATGATCACTTTTGACAACTTGACTTTTGAATTGAATAATGATCAGACATACGTTTCTGTGTTCATAGCCTACTTCGAATTAGGTTTTTTTTTAAGATCATACGGTACAAAAGTGACCCCTGTGGTGCACTCTCCACGCCAGCTATGAGTGCCCGTGAGGTGACGCCTGGTAAGCGCCCACACGGTAAAATATATCGTCATCATTACCGATGTCTACATGTGTTGTAGATACTGGCACACCCAGAAATGGGTAATATGCCGTGATGATATATTTTATTTATTTATTTATACGGTACAAACAATATGTTTTAGTAAGGAACGTTTTGACATTTCGATATCGTTGTTTTATTGGAAAATTTACTTTTACAATATACAGGGTGTTAAAAAAATAAGTGTCACAAATTATGAGGGCATATAGTACTGACCAAAATGAGTAAAAAAAGCTTAATCAACATGGGTCCTATCTTCAATAGTTTGCGAGATGTAAGGCAATGAGAAATGAGTATTTTCGGTGCTAACCTCTGCTATCTCGAAAACTGTAAGAATTACGACGTTGATTAAATGAGACATTTTGTTTACTTTTCAGAGGTAATTTTAAATGTGTTTTTGTTTTTTTTAAAAAGTCGAATAATTCTACTAAGACAAACGTTGTGGCGGCCTTGGCCAATATTTAGTTTTCAAATAACTTCGTAACTATTAGAAAGTGAAAAAAAAGTTTTGTATAAAATGTTATTGTTTTTTATAGCCTGCATAGACAAAATTTTGTTCAACCACTATATTAGTCAGTTTTTCTTCGATTCTAATACAAAATCAATGGCATTTTTCTCAAAAACAGTTGAAGAACGGGCCCATGTTGATTAAACTATTTTTAGTCATTTTGATCAGTGCTATATGCCCTCATAATTTGTGACACTTATTTTTTAACACCCTGTATATTGTAAAAGTCAATTTTCCAATAAAACAACGATATCGAAATGTCAAAACGTTCCTGTACTAAAACATAATGTTTGTACCGTATGATCTTAAAAAAAAACCTAATTCGAAGTAGGCTATGAACACAGAAACGTATGTCTGATCATTATTCAATTCAAAAGTCAAGTTGTCAAAAGTGATCATGAAATGTAATTATACGAAGAAAATATAATAAAGAAGGATACGGAATATTGCCATTCACCGTTTTCTAATTTATTTCTATTTTTAAATTTAGGATTCAATTTATTCAATTTTATATGGGGTCCCGTGGCCGCGTGCCTGAGTGTCTGGTCGCGAACCTGGGGGAACCGGGTTCGATCCCGACCGGCGCCAAATATTTCGAATTTTAAATGGCACAAAAGTGACCCCTGTGGTGCCCGCCAGCAATGAGTGCCCGTGAGGTGACGCCTGGTAAGCGCCCACACGGTAAAATATATCGTCATCATTACCGATATCTGCGATAAAGCAGATTGGCACACCCAAAAATGGGTAATATGCCGTGATGATATATTTATTTATTTATTTATCTGTATATGTTATTCGAGTTAAAATGGTACACATCGTTAGTGGGAAAAATTTAAATTAGTTTTTTACGTTTAATGTTGTTCCACTCAAATTTTTAATAAATAATATTTAATACTGATAAAAATGTTGGAAATGCGTATATTGAAACAAATAAATTGAATTTTAGTGATTAACGCTCATTATTTAATTATGTTGAAAACAAAATATGTTACACCGCATTTATTTTATATTGTACTTTTGTGTGCAATTTTCAAACTAATTTGAAATTTCTAACATCCGGAGAACAATTACTTTTACTATGATAATTATACTCGGTCTAATTAAATTAATTTAACAATACGTGGTCCGTACACAAAGCGCCGACTAAAATAATGTGGTTACCTTCATTTACAACTTCATCCATGCTCTAATGTTTATAATACGCAAACACCGTTCCATAGATATGGCTATATAACAAACGATAGGCTCAGATACATATTTCAATTAATACTCAACTGGACAGAGAGAAACTGTTAACTAAACCCAGTCCTAAGCACACAAATGTATTCCTACTTGTTAGATGTCCTGATACTCTTCAGTTTGCCTTCGGATTATTCACTTATGTGAATTACAAGTGGTGGCGGGAATAAGGGAAACAACTTCACGCTTGCCCTTGAGAGGAAGAATTGTACTTAATCAGTAACAAAAACATCACACAGACTGGGAGAGTTTAATAAGTTCAGGATTAGATAATTGTATATCTAAATATATATGACAGCTAGTATAGCGGATATAATCTATGTGTTTTTTCAGCAAGCCTTTCATTAAAATAAATCAAATGCACTCATAATTTATTAGTAATATCTAAGAACAGATTTTACCTTATACGTCATAATGTGATGGGTTTTTACAATAACATATTATGTGGTTTAAGCTGTTTATTGAATTTTACAAAATACCTTATTGGTAACCAATTTGCACTTTCGATTAAAAAGGTTTAAAAGTGGTTTAAAAAAAATTGGAGTGGCTATATCGGGTGTCTACGGAAAGCGGGGCACCCCTATTAACTTCTTTATTTATAAAGATATCTAATTCAACTTTTAAATTTAAATGGAACACCCTACATTTTTGAATTCTACATTAAGATCTAAATACAATGATGTGCCGCAAGTCAAATTTTGCAAAAAAAATACTTTTAATTTTTGTGCCAGGTAACATATGAAAACACTAATCAAATAAAAAATGTTGAATTGCGTCAAATACAAGATAAACATTACCGAAAATGAAAAGTGCGTTTATTTTTTTAATTTATATAATTAAATGTTCAAAATGTACAAGCTTCATGATGATTTTGCAGATCATCGAACAAATTTATAAAAAGTGGTTGCTGCAGTTGCTGAAAATTGATTATTATCTCTTGTCGTAGTTCTCCAATATTTGCTGGCGGATCTTGTGTGACGAAATTTCTCAACAATTGCTAACATTACATTTTGACTGGGGGCCACTTTATTTAACATGTTGAGTGCGATATGAGTCCTACGTGGTCTCACATTTAATTTTGTTTAATAAGCCGCGTGCGACCTATGTGGACTCACATGCATTTCGTTCATATTGAGCTGCGTAAGTCCACATCGGTCTCACAAGCGCCTTTGATTCACACAGCATCGGAATATAGACGGCCAGTAGGCTTAGAAAATATATTTGACCTGGCGTTTTGTGAGACCAGCCGGTCACCACGCGGCCCGGAAAAACAAAATCGAAATTTTATGATTTATAGTATTTTTATTTCAATATAGGGAACTCCAGATAAGCGCTACACCACCTGGCGGACATTTTGAGAACTATCCAGCCCTGGACTATTTGTGAAGGTTACGGTAAGTACATATATGAATTTTATCTTAATATGCATGTTTTACTGTCTTATTAATGCAAATTGTTTGTTTTTTAGTAAAAGAGATAACATAGTACTAGGGATAATTAGTTAGCATAAGTGAGACATTGAATAAAGAGTACATATTATTGTATTTTTACTTTCAAATTTCTAGGTACAGGAAGCTATTCGTTTTTCATTGATATATTTTATAAATTCCCTTGATGAGTTTGTCAAGGAGAAGAAGTTTATAGTGCTGGTCGCATTTTTAAGTGTTTTAACTGAAAAACAATAGGAAAGTTTAAAAATTGTTCCATCTGTTCTTGAGACAAATGCGTTACAATCACCACCACGCAAAACTGAAAGAGTATTTTGAATTGAAAATTCAAAAGCATAATTTAAAAAAAAATTAAAAGTGGTTAATAGTGGTCGTTGAGTTGGTTTCCCAAAAACTTAGTATCGATAGTTGCCTTTTTTACGATGATCTGTACATTTTGTTTGGAATTTGAACATTAATTTATCCAAAGCAATCCTAAAACATAAGCCAAAAGCAGAAGCACCAAAATAGTTAAATTAAGACCATATCATAATAACCTAATAAGAACATTAATTGAAATAGCTTGATCAAGATTTTTTAATACATTTTACTTCTGGTTCAATGAATTAATGTGGTTGATATACATATGTTTTCAGCGACTACTAGTAGCCGCTTTATACGTACAAAGCATTTTTTTAACCTGGCTTTTGTATTTTCAATTAAAAAATCTCTTTCAATTTTGTGTAATGATGATTATAAGGCGTTTGTTTACAGATACAATCTCTCCTTCATAAATTCATCGCGATCTCTTATATCCATAAATGTAATTTACAAAATATATCAATGGAATACGAATAGCTTCTTTTACCTAGAAATTTGAAAGTAACAATATAACGATATTTACTGTTTATTCAATATTTCACTTATACTAACTAATTACTCGTAATACTATGTCGTTTCTGTTACTAAAAAATAAATTATTTGTGTAAATAAGGCAGAGGAACATGTATATTCAGTTAAAAGTTCAGTACATACTCGTACTTCCCGTAATCTTAACCAATCCGCGAAAAAATCTAAATGTAGATGGCAGCAAAATAGCTTACCGTAATGGGGAAAACAAACTTGAGATAATCATTGTAATAAACGAACGTATCGTGTTGTTAAGTGTTATTTTTGTATTTTTTTGTAAATATATGTGATTATTAAAATTTTCTGATATGGAAATATCATTAGCAGATATTTTTTCATATTTAAATGGAAAAATACGGCCGATTGTAGAAGGAGAAGCTGTATTTAAAGGTAAATATATGTGGTACACAAAGTATAACCTGTAAATATGATGTTATTAATATTTTATAGCGGGACATATTATGTTATGTGGATTAAAGAAAGATACCGACGAGAAGGAATTGTTAGGATTGTGTCTTCAAACTTCTAATTGAAAGGGTGCACCACATAATATTAATATTAAATTAAAAAATAATGTTAGCGAATGGCGTGCTACCTGTACTTGCAAAGCTGGTCTAAGTGGTTCATGCAAACATAAATTGTCGCTACATTAATTTATGCCAATAGGTAAACTAATTAGAATGTAATTGCGGTAATATTTACTATATATCCATTAAGAGAATGCAACTTAAAATAATAATTTGTATTTTTATTATGGATTAACATTTTTCATGAGTGATTCGTAGTTATTTAATTTAAATTGCATTTAAAAGTTTAATGTTGTTGATAATAATTCGTAAAGACACAAATATGTTTGTAAGCATGAAGAATTGCAAGAAATTATTTGCGAGTCTCCGAATACTGCCACCCCGAAGTGAAGAAAAAGAAACCAAATTCTCCATCCAAAGAAGAATTATCTGAACTTCAAGATAAAGTTTTTGATATGATGACAAGTAGTGGTATAATAGGTATTTTTTTCACTCCAATTAATATTGAATGTGCTAATTAAAATTCAAGCAGCCTGGAAGAACAATGTATACTATTCACAATTAATTTGTTAGAAGTTTAAAGTCCGGTTTTATAAACAAATTCTTCTCTGAGATTTATTTCCACAGTAAATTTATTTATTTTTAATAAATGCGCATTATTTTAAATAGTTTTAATTAATTTTAACATTGCTGTTTTAAATTCAATCATAATTTCGACGACTTGATGGAAATTTACTATGTAAATAAGTTTAAGTGGAGAATAAACATTTATGTAAATTAGGTATTAATTTATAAGTAATGTTATATAGTACGATAGAATATTATTGTAATGAAGATATACATGGTGTTCATACAAATACATTCATATACTTTGTAACCTTTTTCCCTATTTTTAATACATGAATCCATGCTTGTCGCATCTTTAAATCTTTAGGAAAATAATGTAACGATACATTCTCACTTGAATAATTGTTACATTGTGGAACTGAGCAATATTTTTTACATTTACTCATTTTCTTTATGAAACGCGTATCTCTTTCAATGTAAACAACAATTTGTTTTCCTTACTTGGGAACTATTAAATTTTGCCACCAGATATCAGCTACTTTGAATTTTTTCGCGGATAATCCCATACTGTCCCGTACTGGATAGTTCACAGAATGTACGCTGTTGGCGCAGCGATCTTAAATTATTTTACCTATTACAGAAATAAACACAACTTCAGACCCTAATACAAATGAATAAATTCTACAGATAACATATAAAAACGAAATCAATAATATTATTACAAAAAAGGGAAATATTATCCTACTTCGTAACATTATGTGACTTGAAGAAGCAATCAAGGCACAAATGTTTCTTAAAATTGATGAGTAATAACACTTGATAACTTTCCGATTTGGTTGGACTCAAGTCTGTAAGTTTAAGTTGATACTGACGTATAACCTCCTATGTCGAGCGCGCGAAACTTGTCCGAGTGGAGGAGGTACGCTGATAGGCAGATAGAGGGATCACTAATGGGATACTATCCACTGCACTACACTTCGAAGATGAATTGTTAAAAGCGCGAATAAATTTCTTCACTACGTTAGTTTTTACCAAGAAAAATGTTCATTATTATGTTTTTAATTTTTATTTTTTTTTTACAATTTCCGCGGGGCCCCCAATGAGTCTGGGCCCTAAGCTATATCTTAGTTGACTTATGCTATAATCCAGCACTGCAAGCAGTGGTTTGTGGGCACTTTCTCGTTGCTTCTTTTCTTCCCAGTTCATTTTTACCTCCCGCTACCCTAGGTAAGGGAGGTATAGGGATCGTGCTAAAAATAGCATATAGAGATTTTAGTGAATAAGCACGTTTTGATGTCCCCAGAATCCGATTTTAACATTTTTACAATGATGTCTGTGGGTATGTATGTGTGTGTGTGTGTATGTGTGTGTGGATCCTGTGGACACGATTACTCAAATACTATCAATCAGAAAATTTTGAAATTTTGTATTCCCATTCTTTACTAATGTGGGAAGAGTTGATTAGTTTTTAGTGTATATCAGATAACCGGAAGTATCACTTATACAAGCTTTTACCAGTTTTTCCTGAAAAAATTGCATTGAATATAATTTTTCAGCAACTTTTACTATTAAAAATATAATATAATGGTACAATCTTCAATTCTACGATAATATAACTTTAAAAAACTTTAAATAACTTTAATTATAAATTTATAAAATAATTTATTTTTGTACATCATCTGACCCATGCGTCAAACAAAAACATATTACTTTAATAAATTTTTGACGTATTTAAACAAATGTCTCTGCCACATTTACATTAATAATGAAACCGTGTTTAGAAGAATTAAGTAGAAATATATTTGATTTGTAAATATAAATCTGTCAGTATAAGTACGTGTTTTCAAAATGTCAAATATTGGTTTACAACTACACATTTACGACATGGATCATGTACGGCAAAGAATTTACACAGATTGCGTTTTTAGAGCACTTGGAAGTTGATGATGATTTTTCGTGGATTATCTTTTTCTTTGGTGAGGCACATTTTCTCCTCTCAGGGTATGATGATAAGCAAAATTGCCAGATATGGGCAGACGAAAATCTTCATGTGATTTACGAGGTACCATTACATGTCAAAATGAGAGTGTTTGGTGCGCACTATGGTCAGGTGGCGTCATTGGAACTTACTTTTTCGAAAATGATGAAGGTCGAACTGTTATAGTTGATGGTGAGCGCTTTAGGCCCATGATAATCGATTATTTTTGGTACGAAATTAATTTCGTATTACAGACTTCTATTTATTAAAACAACAAATTAGATTTTGTTAATAAACGATCAACCGGAACGGAAAAAGATACTTTACTTAAAGCTCATTACTATTTTAAACATGGAATTTTCGGGAGGTCATGTGCTGGCCACATCAGATTTTTCATAATGCCATAGCACCCTGCACATCGTCTCCTAATAACTTGATTGTAAGTTTTGTATATTTATTTTATTTCTTTATATTCATTAAAGGATTTTAGGTGAAAGAAACTAACAGTTATGCATCGCAATGTGCTCAAAATAATGAACATCCACATGCTCGCATAACTTCATGGCATGACACGAATCTGGCTGAAATAGAAAAATTCCTTGGTATCATCATATGGATGGGACTTTGCCGATTTCCATCGCTTCAGTCCTATTGGTGAAAAAGTACAAACTACAAGAACCACATAAAGGATGTCATATCTAGGAATCGCTTTCAGTTGCTTCTAAAAACACTACACTTTAGTGACAACACGCAAATTACTGAAGACAGACTACAAAAAATTACTCCACTAATAATCATGCTGAAAAGGGTATTTCAAAACTCGATTATTTTTGGAGAGGAGGTGTGCATAGATGAAACTCTGGTACCGTTTCAAGGATGCCTAAAATTTAAACAATACATCGCCAATAAAAGACACAAGTTTGGGATCAAATTGTTCAAACTGTGTGTAACAGGAGGATACACGTATGATTTTAATGTGTATTGTGGCAAAGAGCATGTTGAGGGAAGTAGTGTTCCAACAAAAGTTGTTATGAAATTAATGGATCCTCTGTTAAATAAAGGTCGAACCCTATGCACCGATAACTATTATACATCAGTAACTTTGGCACATGAATTATGGTTAAGCGAGACACACCTTCTTGGCACATTACGAACAAATCGGAAGTTCAATTCGAAAAATGTGGTTTCAAAAAAGCTAAAGACCGGGGAGTCTGTAGCAGAAGAAAGTAATTCGGGGATCGTAATTGAAAAGTGGAAAGTCAAAAGGAACGTCTTGATGCTCAGCACGAAATTCACAAACGAAATTGTGACAATGCCAAGAAGAAGAGGTGATATCCAAAAGCCAAAAAAATGTAATTGAATACAATAAGTGTAAAAGTTTAATTGACATAGTAGACAAAAAAAAAATGTTATAATTCATCGTTACGCAGAAGTTTGAAATAACACAGGAAATTGGCTATTGAACTCCTAACTGGTACAGCTCTAGCGAATGCATACGTTGCACATCAACAAATAGCCAATATGCCCATGTCAATAACAAAATTCAAAGAAGAGTTGGTTTCTGCTCTCCTCCAAGTACCCGAAGAACAACCGATACAAGCACAAGACAACGAGCACAGACTCCGAGATGTTTCACGTCCCGTGGCCGCGTGCCTGAGTGTCTGGTCGCGAACCTGGGGGAACTGGGTTCGATCCCGACAGACGCCAAATATTTCCAATTTTAAATGTCACAAAAAGTGACCCCTGTGGTGTACTCTCCACACCAGCTATGAGTGCCCGTGAGGTGACGCCTGGTAAGCACCCACACGATAAAATATATCGTCATAATTACCGATGTCTGCATGTGTTGTAGATACTGGCACACCCAGAAATGGGTAATATGCCGTGATGATATATTTATTTATTTTACAATCAAGTTCAAAATCTCACCGGTTACAAAATATTTGAAAAAGTCGTAAGGCGTCTTGTCATGTAGTGTTGCGTACATTTCTGGAACAAAACCGGCAACGTTTTTCTCAGAAAACATAAATGTTTTCAGGTTGTTTCCTGTCACGGGGCCCTATTGTATTGATTCATTTTGCGCTGTTATAACTCCTGCATTTTCATCATCCCTAGAATCATTTGAATCGGAATCTTGGGCGTGCTCGCAATAACCGCTTCAATTACTTCGTCCACGTGTTTTAATTCTGTTGAATTATCTGTTCGTACTTTTCATCATCTGATGTGGGGGTGCTTGAATCACTTTCAAGGTATTCAACCGAAAGATATATATCGCCGAACAAAGATTCATTATCATGACTTTCATCGAATAGGACTTGTTGCCACAATTGTTACAAATAACTTAGCCTTCTTCATACGACTGCATCGTTGCGTTATGCGCCACGAATTTAATAAAACAGGCACATTACGTCGTCACTCAGACACGTTCAGACAAGAAACCTGCGTGGTGACACATTGGTCTCACCCGGCCATTTGACCCGAATGGCCTTGCTGGTGGCCACGTAAGACCAATGTGTCACCAAATTTGAAAAATTATTTTAAAACCTTTGAAAGTCTCAAATTCGAAAAAGAAAATGTATTTAGTATATAGTGTGACATAATAAAGTCATTCAGACGGGAAAAGATAGGTAGCCAGTGGTGCCGGAAATTTTCATTCTATTGTGGCACTCAACCTGTTAACTCTTGTCGATATTTTTCTGAGTCTTGTTTCAAACTTCCCGCCTATTTCCGTATGAGTGGAAATAATGCTCTATTATAACTACTTTTTCCTCAGTTATGAGAGCCATTTTCAAGACAATTTTAACTCCAGCCCAATGTTTATATGACAACTAATGACAAATAAGCCAAATATGACAAATTCATATTGCAGTATCAACTCCACAGAACTCTAATTTTCAGTTTTCAATTAAATTATGAAAATTGATGCATAAATAAATAATTTCAACAAATTTAGAAGCTGTTAATATTCAATTTATATGATTTAATTGATTTAAAGAAAGCCGCAGACAACTTTTGTTGTTTTAATTTGAATTCTTTGTATTAATGTTTTGCTGCAAAATTTGACTTTGTGGCCCATATGTATTCAGAATTTAACGTAGAATTCAAAAATGTATAAATATAAAAGGTGTTCCATTTAACATTAAAAAGTTGATGCCATCAGTTAAACTGGAAATGATATGTTTATCATTTTACACAAAAATCTATTCCAGGGTTTGCAAAAAAATCATTCGTTCCGACTATTTGTAAAAGGGTAAAACTATTACATGTGAATCCCATTCATCGTTTTAGATCGTTTGAAAACCAAGCTGCAAGATTGGCCTTGGCCCACAAATAATCTTTTTCATCACCATATCGCACCAATTCATTCCTCTGGAGTTGTAGATGCAAAATTAATGGAGTTAGGGTGCTAACTTGTTCTGCATCACCGCTATTCTCCAGATTTGGCTTCCTCGGGCCATTCTAGTTCTCCAATATTAAGAAATAGCTGGTAGGAAGCAAATTTTATTCAAACGAATAGGTGGTTGCTAAAATGAATGCAGATCAGCTGTGTTTTGGATGAACTTTTCAAATCACCCCATATTAAATGTTTCACATCATTGATTTATCAAATTAACATGAACTTTAAAAATATGCACAATACCTCTCGCCATTTCCATATTAGGCTATATAAGTAACGTAAGACACACACACGGACATCGTATAAATTTTATAATCGGATTCTAGGAACCTTAAAACGTGCTTATCCCCTAGAATCTGGATAGGCGATTTTTAGCATGCTTCCAATACCTCTCGCAGCGAGAGGTAATAAACAAGTCCAACGTCAATATTTTATTCACGCTACTTGGGTTTTTGATACATTTCCTCTTAAAATGTATGATGTAACCTTCACTCTAACCACAATACTAGTTTTTATTTTCTCATGAGAGGAATCCTCAATATGCTACTAGAACTGCAATAAAACTAAAAACTGGAGCAAGTCTGGAATACGTTATTTTTATGAAGAGTGTAAAATTGAATAAACTCTTAGCAACACCATAAGAATTAATTTACTTCTTATACATATCTAAATAAAATACGATATGTACAAAGAAGTGAAAAAGATAATTTATACGATATTTGAAACTCATTTTGACGTTACGTTGTTCATATTGGGAATATGTTTTATGACCTTTTCTGGGAATCGTTTTATTAAAATATTATGTATTAGTTTAAGAATTTAATTCCTTAAGAGGAATTGAATTTATTTAATATTAAATGAGCTTATCCATAGTTATGTTTGTTTTAGCTTAAATTGCTTCAATATAATAAATATCCTTTAGTTAAAGCTTGGGATACATACGAAGCAAACAGTTAACACCCATACATTAAAATTACAGAGAATACCGCATTTAAATAATGAAAGCCAGAAAACTAAATACATATTAAAATCTTTTAGATATTCATTAAACACTTTGATATGCATAAAGCTAATGTAATGTGGGACTTGTAAGAGATGGCCCTGGTAGGTTCTTATCAAATCTGTGAGATGCACGTCTCCTCTCGCAGACTAGTGATGTAATGCCCGTATCACACTAGCGGGTTTTGAAGCGGTTGGCGGGTGCGGTTCCGTGTGCGGGTGACTCCTCAACCAATAGAAGTTCGGCGGCTAGCGGTTGCGATTGCCAATGAAAGAGCCCAATAATGTCATGTGACTGTTTTTGTTTGACATGTGCTACACTTTTCGTCTATGCCGGTGTAGAATTTTTTTGTCATTTTGAATTTGTGGACTTGAGGTGAGAATGACTGCTTACAAAAAAAGGACAAGAATTTGTTTTATAAAAGGAATTTTTACTCCCAGATTTAATAGAAATGCGACCCACATTATGGGATACTACGGTCGAGTGCTACATAAGGTCTGATCTGAAAAGGCAGGTTTTCATAAAACTTAGTGTAAAATTACATGAACGAACCTGCGATATTTGTCGGGGTCTTCCAGCTGCAACTCTATAAATAAATTATGATGATATCCCTGCTTTCTCCTTCTACCCAAATATTCTTGTCGGGAAGGCTATCATAATATTTAGAGATAATTAGCAGCAAAACTGCTAATTTGCATCTCCTCTGTCTGCGCAAAACTCTTAACTTATCCATTAGTTTTTCACGAGTTCACCGCCGTCTCGAACTGTCACCTATCACCGCTGACAGAAACGTCAAGCTGAATAAACAATAGGCAGTGTAGCAGAGGGGGAGCGGCAACCGCACCGCACAGTGCGATTGCAAGAACCGTCAGCCGCACACGCAACCGCACCCGCCAACCGCTCCGAAACCCGCTAGTGTGATACGGGCATAACGTGGATTAATTTGCGTTGTAATAATTATTTTCATTATATGTAATCACTATCTTGACTTCTAGTAATTATTGTTTCATTTTAAATAACTATTATGTTTATTTATAAAAGCATCCTGATACATCCAGAACTGCAGTCCCTCACATATATGAGAAGGCACGTAATATTAAATTATGGAAAATTTAATAAATAGATATATATGACTATTGTAATGTATCTCATAAAAAATTCTACAATAAATATAAACTACAATGACTACGTAATGGTAAAATGCAAGTACTTCAGAATTACATGATGTATGTCTTCTGTTTCTGATATCTTGTTTTATTAAATAATGAACTTCCACTAAATATTGTGCTAAGATATTTAATGAGTATACATGTGTTGAAGCTGAAAATTAATTCCAAATTAATAAGTACTCATAATACATTAAATAAACTTTGTGGAATTTCAACGTTTCAACAAACACTTTGTGATGAATTTAATATAATATCGTTAGAGATAGAATTAAATTATTTCAGACAGATAATACACACTACTAACATTGTACTCGTATATTTACAATAGAATGTTCCACTAATTACTATGGAATATTCCATTAATATATATTAAGAAAATGTATTATACATTTTATATGACATAGAATTTTCTTTCGGCGCCAAATTTAAATATATTTCTTTCTGCATTACTAAACCTATTGTATAAAATAAATAAACAGCCTGCGTACAGTGCAACCCATCGTATTCCATTTACCACAAAATCGCCACTTTATTGCATTTTCTACAATCGCTATGTGTTTGTGGACTGAGGCAACATGTGGAAATCGTCTTTTGGTCTTAACAAAATGCGATAAAAATGTAAATTTGTGCAAAGCAGAATGTGTAGTACTATATTTAAAAATAGCAGGCTTTACGGTCTGCAGTGTGCCTAATTACATATATACAGACACTCCTTTACGAACTTTAGCCACTTTTATTTCAACCTATTGGGCTCCTAATTATTAGCCACTTTAATCTATTAGCACTCTTTTCGGCTTTGGTCCACCGTTCTCATTTTCTTTCCGAGTTGTTTTTTTTTTTGCAATATCTTCAACTTTTTTGTTTGTTGTCATCGATTACCTTTCTTAATACGTTCATAACTGATTCATAACTTGCATACTATTCAGTATATATATATACATATATTTCAAGAATCGTAGTGTCACATCGTTATAATGATATAATAATGAAGATATTATAACTTTTGTAAACTTACTCTGAGCCTGAGGATTATAAAGAAACATGATTTTTAACCTTTAACTACTCGCGTGGCGCCATATGACGCCAACGTAAGTTTAAAGTATTGTAATTTTCATATACTTTTTTCTCCGGAGTTCTACCCCCAAATTATTCTTCTGTCATAGTTTTGAGATATATAAATGCCCATTATTATTATTTTTCTATGATGAAGTTTGAAGCTATAATCATTTTAGTAGTACAGCGCGCCATTAAGTTCAAAAGCAAATCCACTTTGACAAGGCAATGGTTGTCGACCCACCTGCAGTGTCTGGGCCAACCCAAAAAAGGTGTCACATCTGCCCCAGGTAAAAAAACAACTTGCATTCGGACCTATTCTTTAACAAATTGGTTAATTTTTAGCAACTGGTAGTGTTGCCACAAGACCAAGACCGGTCTTGGTCTTGGTTTCGTCTCGTCTTGGTCTTGTCGAGACGAGACCATCATTTGGTCTCGACTAGAAAAGTCGAGACGAGACGAGACCAGCATCAAGTCTTGTCGAGAAAGTCTTGAAGTCTCGACAAGACTCTCGACTTCAGATCAAAGGTATTTTTTAAAACATATATTCTAAAAGTGCTTCAAAAACTGAGAGTATTGCTGTAAATACTGTTTGAAAATTCGAATAAATAAGAAAGATATTAATTTTTCAAATTTTGTAATTTTCTACTTTCATAGTTGTGTTCCAGAAACATTAATTTAAGTAAATAAGATGTACTCCTTATTCTTCTAAATAATCCAAATGTAAGTTTTAAATGAAATTAAATTACAATGTAGGTGGGATGAAATGAAAGAAGTAGGTATAAATTTAGAATTCTTATGTTACTTTAATGCATCAATATTTTAATTAAATTAAAATTAACCTTTATTTTATAATATACAAGTTTTGTACGTATAAATATGTTGATTTTAATTTAATTTTTGTTTAATTATCAGTTAATATATTAGTACGACTGGGTATATGAAATACTGACTATATCATGAATAATATTTCCAATTTGCAAATAGCATACAAAAATTACATCTGTGGTGCATTCTCAACGTTAGCAATTAATTTATTATAACAAAAGTAACGTTCCCTACAAATATGCAGTATTTTTCTTTTATTTTTAAAGAATTTATTGTGATTCTTAGAATTTTACGAAAATACAGAGAAAGATTTTAGGATTTTAGGGAAATTCCCGGTTTAAAACAACCATATTCTACATTTTCAACAGATGTACTTCCTATTCATGGGCGTAGCCAGGATTTTTTCTCAGGGGGGGGGGGGGGGGGGGGGCGAATAAAAATATAGTTAGTCATATATTTATATGTTATTTATTTGCCAAAAAAATACACTTATTCCAAAAACTTAAGTAAATTATAATAAACGTATTTAGAATAATAATGGTATATTTAATAAAAACTGTAGGTTTACATAAACTCAATTCTCTAACAAAAAAAAAATAAATAAAAGTCTTATTTGAAAAACATAAATCAATTATAATACACGTGCTTAAATTTATAAAATTAGTAACTAAGAAACTTTAATAATAACAGTTTTACGGTTTAATGAATTATAGATTAACTTTCAAAAATCAGTCAGCTTTACTATAATCATAAAAACAGCTGATATATTCAAAAAATTGTAATTGACAGATTTCAGTGTCATGTACAATTTACATAATGATTGTTCGTGTTATAATTTTATTTGATTTATATAATTTTTTCCAAGGAACTTTCGGTATGGAATTTGTAAAAAATAGTATATGTTCGTGTTACAATTTTATTAAATATATAGAATATTTTCTGGAGAACTTTTGATGTGGGATTTGTACAAAATACATCAAAATGATGGAAGGTCTTGTGATAGCCACAACAGTTTTTTTATGTACTAAAACTTCTTTTACATGTTGTGAAGGTAGAGTTAAAAATAAAATCAAGGCATGGAGTAAAAAACGATAGAATTTTTTGAAGATATCTAATAATTCTTCATATGGTATTTCTTTCTCAAGAGGTTTCTCTTTCCACTTATGAAACCATAATAATGATTCCTCGTAAAAATTGTCTATATTACGTTTCATTTAATTCTTGTATCATCCGTTTATACTTTTCTTTATTACATGGTTTTTTATTTTTAGGATGCAAAATTGATAGATTGACTAAAGTATTGTATTCTGTAATATTTGGATTTGGGTTGGGCAAACCTACCTACTTTTATTACTAGCAGATGTCTAAAAGTGGTTGTTATTGTCTAGTAATATGCAGCATTTATAACACAGGCCGTTGTAAAATTTATTGTTCCATTATTAGATTTTTACAAGAAAAGAAATGTGTTATTTTTTACCCAAATATCTCAAATATTATTTGGAATATTTGAATCGCGATTGTACTGATGTTCTTAGAATTTTATGTACTATTAGATGCGATTATACAAAAATTGTTTATGGAGGCAAAGTCGAGAGTCTTATCGAGACTCGAGACGAGACGAGACTGGCATCAAGTCTCGTCAAGTCAAGACCAAGACAAGACCGACCCCAAGTCTCGTCTCGTCTCGACTTCCGGCAACACTAGCAACTGGTTAAAAATTTTGTCCAGTAGATACTGATTTGACAACTTAAAATTCATTTTTTTTGTTATATATCAACATACTTGATTGGTTATATATTTTAACCAGTTGTTAAAAATTAACAACTGAGTTATAGAATAGGCCTGTTAACCTGCTAAAAACATTAACATATATTTTTTAAATATTTTTCTGCCAAAAATGAACCAAAAAACACCTATTTGCCGGTTTGGCGTCATATGGCGCCACGCGAGCACTTACGTTACACGGAGCACGCGAGTACTTAAAGGTTAAAAGAAATAAATAATATTTGCTATCTTATATACATACCATTTTGGTTTTTTGAATTTGTAATTTAATAACGAAAAATCTAATATATATTACCGTGAGTATTTTTTAACGTGAATTTCATTAATTATTTAATAACGAAAAATCTATTTGACACAATTAAAATTATAGAAGATATTTATTAGTAGTATTTTTTAACGTGAAACATTGGGTTTGTCTTATCTATGGTTACAGCTTGACATTTGATTGACAGCAATGTATTTGCCTGTCTCATTTAAAATGAAACATAGGGAACGAATTTGACAGAAGTGTTATATTTAAATATTATAAGAAATTTAGCTGACTCATAAAATCACTCAAGAATACAAAAAATATTTCGCGCACAAGGTGCACACAATATTTTATCTACAACTAAATTTAATTTTTAGAAAACAGGTATAATTATTTAAATAAAATTAACCTGTAATGATATCTTGTCAAATAACTGTTGAATTTTCCTATAAGTTACGACTTGACATTTGATCGACAGCAATGTCTCATTGAAAATTAACCATAGGAAGTGAATTTGACAGATGTATTATATTTAAATATTGTAAAAAATTTAGCCGAGTCAGAAAATCACTCGGAAACAAGGTGCACACAATATTTTTCCTACAAATAAATTTATTTTAGAAAGCAGGTATAATAGACCATTCCAGAATGACGTCACCTGCCCTCCACAGAAGTGATTTTAACCGCACTTTTGAATATGATTAAAAAATATTTAATTATATATCTTATGATATATATCGAGAAATTTTGATTTTGATACAATTCATCATCAAATTAAACCATAAATCTTTCCATGGCTCCATCATTGAGTAAATTATGTATGAAATTTATTTCTGACAGCTTCCCCTCAAGAAATTCATTTGTTCTGGACTGGCCTATTATTTAAACAAAATTAACCTCTATTGACGTCTTGTCAAATGTCAAATTCGTTCCCTATGTTTAATTTTAAATGAGACATCAAATACATTGCTGTCAATCAAACATCAAGTCATAACCATGGATATGACAAATCCAATGTTTCACGGTAAAAAATACTGACGGTATATATATATATATATATATATATATATATATATATAAACTGTGTTTCAAGGAAATGGTATAACACCGAAAATTTTAAACCAAGTAATGCGTACGCGTTTTATACGATTTATTAATTTCTTGATACGTACGTCTTTTTACCCACAAACAGATTATTTAGGATTCATGTATTTTGGTTTCCTTTAAAAGTACCTGTTTCATTTTCTTTGTTATATTTAGACGAAATATATAAATCTGCCAACATTCTTAAATCTTGCTCTTCTATTTATCCTTTTTTCCTCTTTTAAGCTTTTTTCTCATCTTTATTATCATTCATAATTTGCCTTTTCTGTACTTAGGGCCCTTTTCATAATCAGGCTTACCTCTTCTTCTTTTTCGACGTTTTTCTATTATGAGTTTGCCGTCTTAGCCACACATCTCTAATTTCTAAGTCACCTACATTTAGACCTCTGTCCGCCATTGACTTTTTTACGTAGGTTTCACATCGTAGGGCCGGTCTTCTTCTTAGTTTTCTTTTTGTGGGTTCCCATTCCAAAACTCTTCTTGGCCATCTACACTTTGGAATTCTCCATACGTGACCATACCACTATAGAGCTTTGTTTTCCAATGTTTTCGTTATGGAGCAGTGTACGAGTATATCCATACGTTGCCAGGCTTCCTTTAAGACTTTAATTAAAATTACTATAAGGCTTTATTTTAAGTAATGCTTAGTGCTCGCTAAAGTGATAAAGTTATATTATGAAAACAAACACAACTTTAATTTTAATTTAAGGTGATAAAGTAAAGATAAAGTTTATTATGAAAATTTTGTCTATTAATCTTCTACCTTTCGATTTTAGTTTATTTGATTTTCTGATATTAATTAAATGAGAATCAAAATAATTTTTATGTAGTCAAAAAACTAAATGATTGAGTAGGTCAATATTTATTTAATGCTAACATTAGGTAAATTAATCTGCCAACAATCATAATAATCAAAATAACATCATATGGTCAGGTTAGATTACTTTTTCTATGATAAAAAAAATGTTGAAAAATAACCATTTTGACATAGTTTGCTGCTTACAGATTTTTGCTTAATCAATAATTTTGCAGTTACACTGTATTATAAAGACTACCAAAAATCAAATAATTAGCCGCCCGTTTAAATAATTATAGTCAATGATATTAGAAATTTAAAAAAAAAAAATTCCTCATCATTGCAACCAAAATTTTAGATAAACTATTATTCACTTACATTAGGTTTTTTATAATAATTTGTTGTAAATATTTTTTATATAAAACTTTAAGGACATTACATTTTATTATAAACTAGACTACGTAAGAGACAGCACTCATATTGTAGCCAAGTTTGTAAGTAAAATTGAAAATATATGATGTAGTTTCAGTTCAAAAATATCCTGCTGGAAAAACAAGAAAACGACAACAGGGTAGTCGAATCGTAAAAACAAAATAAATGAAGAGTAAGAACAAAGACAAGTCAATATTCATTTGTTACATTTGAGTGGCTGGTATATTGATGTTTGCCTTCTCAGACTTTAAATACGCGCCATAAAGACGCGACGTCAAGTGAGTTTTACTACCTTTTATGCACAGTTACAGATAAAACTAAAGCTAGATTTACACAGCTATATTTAAAGATCTTGCCGAGATACTGCACGAAAAACCTACTTTTTCGGTTTTCCTAAGGGTCTTTTTTATATTCGGCAACGTTTTTACTCTTGAGATAAATATCTCTTTTATTGTTATTATTCCTTTCTCCCATTTTACTCAGCGTTTTGGATAAAATTGCTTTTATATGACGCTTTAAAAATCGAACTAGCAGCCTTCTGTTTTTCTTGTAGTCTTACCTTCATTGCCCCGTAAATGATCATGGCTGTTGGCGTTGTTCTTACTGTCGTTATAACCACTTCTATATGGTTCCTAATTTTACATTAAATGGTTTCTTATCAAATCGGGTTTTCGTTCGCCTTACAATTTTTTTGCTGTAACTTCAGACCCTGTGAAGATATTATCAATGATGTACATAAGTTTAAATTTCATAAAATATAAGTGTATTCATTTAAGTCTTGTTAATTTAATTAGTTTTAAACTTTCGTTTTCCTTTCATATTCTTTGTGTTTCTGAAAAGATATTAAATAACACAAAGATAAATTTTATCTTGAATTTACTAAATTTGGATTTTAGTACGTCTGTTATAATTATTATAAAATAATTCGGTATTTGTCTTTTCACGTAATACCTTCCATATAAGGTAGAAACAGATTGATAATTCGGGTTAACATTGTGTTTTTAAAGTCTTTTAAACTTTAAATAACCCCCTATACGTATTTTATGACTAAAGGGTGTAAACGGTGTGCGGTTTTTAGGGCGTGTAGTAGCTGCTATATATGAAGTGATAAAATCCACATTGTTTTCCAATACTCCAATAAATGAAGCAGAATGTGATTTGGATAAAATCTGCTCTGCGCTAATGTTTACAACAGAATATTATATTTTAAATAACTATATTTTCCGATATTTTAGGATTAAATAAAACTATGTTAACCTATCTAGTTGAAAAATATTTGAGATTATAATACTACACCTACTGCATAAAATAAGTAAAGCAAAATAATTTTTTCAATAACATTTTATATTTACAGCGATGGTGGTGTAATGGTCAGCAAAGTTGCCTTCCAAACAGTTGACAATCATTTCACTTGTGCTTCAGGTTTACATCATTACATCTAATTTATATCTGGTTATTTGTTAATTTAAAAATTCTACAATAATTATTAAATTTAATTATCTATTTCCCTTATGAGTCCATAATGTTTTTTTCTTTTTTTTACTTCTCTCGCCATAAGGGTGTATTTAGTATTTAGTAGAATTTCATTCATCTTCGTACTAAAAAAAACTCTATAATAATAATAATAATTATATTTATTAATTTAACTATATATCTTCACTATCACTTTTAAATTATAATATTGGTTTTGTCCAAATTTAATCTCGAATAGTTAGAACCATAACAGCTATGAGTAATATAACACCTACCTTAAATAAAATATTAGAAAATTCAATTACAAATCTGTCTCCCAGCCCTTATAAGCCTATTAAAAAATTTCACGGCTAGTAGATAGGCAAAACCCGGTTCCCTATAAATTGAGAGGTGTGCAAATTGCCAATTTAAAATCTGAAAACAGTAAATGAATAAATACTCTTCATGTTTTTTGTATGTAGTATGTAGTGTGAAAGTATTGAATAAATTCGAATTTCTATTGCAATATGAACATAAATAGAGAGCGTAAACTGATTACTCAATTGCATTACATTAATTGTCAAAGCATTTAAATATTTAAATGAAATACTGAATTAAATTAGCGTAGAATTGCATTTTTCCCTGCTGAAATATATGTCGTATCCAGTGCTTTATTCATCATTCCATCGTTTACAAATGCTCCGCTGAGTTTCGTGAATTATATCACAGGACAAACACAACATTTACACCTGTTATAAATTGATATTAATTACAGTTGTGAATGATGTCCCGGGCTAGGTACGCTGTACACGACGCATTGCCAGAGGACAGGAATTGAATGTAATAGTGCGGATAGATTGCCATAGATGGCAGTGTGACAGGCGAGGAGAGGCCTCAATGGGCCAGGCTAGATCAACACTGGATACTGGACCCGGATTTCCGGAACGTTACCCTTATAGTAGCACAGTGGTATCCAAACTTTTTCGAGCGCCGCATCAAAATGAACGAAAAGTACCCAATGCCAATATTTTGAAAAACAAAATAGTTAGTTATGATATAAGTGTTAAAAGTGATATTTTATTTTGTAAGAAGGATGTTTGGAACACGACGCGAAGCGGAATGGTCCAAACCTTCTATCAAAATAAAATCACTTTTAGCACAAGTATCATACATTATTTTTTCTACACACACTATTTTTACATCCCGCTACCCTTGGTAAGGGAGGTATAGGGATCGTGCTAAAAATCACATATCGAGATTTTAGTAAATGACCACGTTTTAAGGTCCCTAGAATCCAATTTTAACATTTTCGCGATGATGTCTGTATGTGTGTATGTGTATGGATTTTGTCTTCGCTCTAACTCAAATACTATCATTCAGAAAATTCTGAAACCTTGTATTTCTATCCTATTCCAATATAAAAAGAAGCTGTTAGATATTGGTGTAAATCGGATAACCGGAAATGGCACTTTACCTGAAGCTCATAATGGTTTTTCTTCAAAAAATACCATTAAATGCCATTTTTTCGCCTTTTATATCTTATAAAAATTAAAGACTATTGAATTTTCTACAGGAATACATTAATACTTTTTCTATATGTTTTACAGATAAATTTAAAAATATTTTTTTTTATTAGTCGCGAAGCCTAAGATAAATACAATTCCTTTGTTACACAGTTCGTATTTCAAATGAATGTAACTGACAGTAAATGTCACTGTCAAAAAACTAATCACTTCAAATTAATAATAGTGACATTTTAAAAAGAAAATAGTAAATAAAGCAATAGTTTTCTGCAATGGAACAGTTTGCAGCGTTCGTAAATACGTAGGTATGTATTTAAATTAATGAAAAATAAATAGCGGGAGGTTTTGTGTTGGCCACATCAGATTTTTTCATTTAAATTTGTAATTCTAATAATTTTTAACATTATGTTTAAAACATCGATTTGTTGTTCCATTCGTCATTATCAAGGTGTAACTAATTCACTTTTAACACTAGTGTTAAAAGTAACAACGATATGTCACTTTTTAATACTTATGTCATAAAATGAGATATTAACCCTAAAACAAATATTAAAAATCCTAATTTTAATAGACTTTTAAAAATACCAATTACATTACATAAGAAAATATTAAAGTGTAAATTTTAATACCGGCCGTGACAATAACCACAGGAAAGCCTTACTTTTTGCAATTCCCGTTATTTCAAATTTTAATGCAAACCCCATGAAGAATGGTGAATAAATTCAGCTTAGTAACGCTAAAGTCCAGAATAATCATTGAATCATATTAAATTTAAATGCTGTAATATTCACGAAGAAAGTGGAAATTCTAAAATTTTAGTAGAGTCGCATTTAACAATTAGGAAAGTTTTATAACACGAGCCGTACGCAAGTGTGTTAATTCTTAATTGTTAGTTAGTCACTAGAATGTACAAAATACACTGTGCCTATACAAATAATTATAATTTTCGACTTGTTTCCTTTTGAGTTGTCTCCACCCGTGTAACCTCATAATATGGTCTAAGTCTGCAGTTACTGACAAGTTGGTAATTGGAAGTTTTTCAAGGGAAAAGAACCTGTAGTCAATAGCATGAACATAGCGATCTATAACATGAGTAGTATGAAAATGAATCATTTCCATAGCAAATACTTTTTATAATACTTTTTTTACATTAATGTATCAATATAAGAATGGTTTTCTAGTGCAAAGTTCTGGAAAAAACTGAAAAATTTTGGATTCATTGTACATGCAATGTTGAACGAATTAAATATTATTGAAACAACACTATAGTTATAATATTTAGAAATCATATTTTACGCTAGGTATATATAATTCATTTTCTTATAATTATTTTTTAAATAAATAATGATAAAATTGATTTTTACTGATTAAATATACTCAAAGAATATAATACCCGCAGGGACTAACCCGTCACAGTTTTATAGCAACTAACTAAGGGTTACGAGTGAAAGTATACTATTAATGCGCTTCATTTTATTTTTTCTATGTTCAAAATTGCAAGAATTTGTACGAAATAGTTGACACTTATGACACACAAAAGCCAGATCGACAATATTATTCTGAAAAGCAGAAGATTATTTTTTAGAAGACAAGAGAAAAGCGTAAAAAACATGACACATAATTGACTTTTTTCCTCATCTTTCAAAAAGTAGACATATTTTTCGTCAAATCCTATAAGTGAAATAAGACACTTTTTAATCGAATTGCATACATTTTTTTTACATCTGTAATAAAAGTGTGAAAAAACTGCCGTAACGCTTCATTATTTCACGCTTAGCGTTAAAAAAAGAGCACTTTTTTCACCGTTTTATTGTTAAAAAAAGACAAATGTGCCTACTTTATAAATTCATTTATAAAAAAAATTCTATCTAGAACATGAAAAATACAAGCAAAAGCAAAATTAATACAGTATTACAGAAAAGATATTTTTCTTGCTTTGGCGGCTGCGAATTCGACAATAATATCTTTAAGATTCAAAGTTACAATTACTGAACTTTCAATCGATATCAATGCCAGATTGTTAAATTTGTCTTGTGACATTAATGTTCTTAGATATTTTTTGTATCATTTTTAGTTTTGAAAAAGACCTCTCTCAAGTAGCACTGCAACCGGAATAGTTAGCAATATTCTGAATGCTATAGACAACAAACAACTATCAGTTAGTTTCGGGTAGAACAGGTTACGACGCATCTTGAATTAACTTTCTTTTCCTACAGGCTGGTCGGCTAGCGCCTGCGTTCTGCGATGCGTATTACAAATTTAAGCGCGAAATAACAAAAATTTATATTAGAGTATTCATTTAATTTTCATTTTATTGTCATGCATAATGTTAACATTATCATTACTAAAATTGGTAAAATCAGTTCTGAAAATATAAAACTGAGTTAGGATAGCATTATAATAGCCGTCGTCGTTTTGCTTGCACCCCCGTGCTACGCACGGGTTGCACAGTCGCACGAGCCGGCCCTGTTACTGTGCATGTATATCAAAGAATTCGTTAAATAAGGTAGTTATAATAACAATTTCTTTTATTTTTTATTTTATTTTTATTTGAAATTTTTCACCCCTTATCAAATTACGTTTTAGTTATTGATAAAAAAAATAAAGTAACAAAATTACCAGTAAATAAAGTATAAAATAAAGTAACAAAATATACTTAGATTGAAAAGCACTTATCTTATATGGAGCAAAACCCACACAGAATATTTTATCCTGTAATTTATTTTGGTATAAAGTAGTATTTGCATTATCCTCAAGTCAAATTCCTACGACGTGTGGCTTGCGGCTTGACTCGGATGGAGCTTTTCACTAGTCGGTAAGTATGAAGTCGAATTCTCGTGATGTGTGACTTATAGAGCCTTGTTGGCTTGCGAAGTTCAGTGCCGTGTTAGTCTGTCAAGTCATACACCATGTTGGATTGCTAAGTCACGTGACGTGGGGAACCAGCTTCTGGTACAAAAACTCTATGCTGGATTACGGTTTGCGCCAATACTTTCTATTTTTCATAATATACTCAAAGTACAAACAATAAATGCAAACAAGTATAATTGATCTTAAACAAACTGGGTTTGGTCAGTTTAGTTTATTTTGATGAAATTATGATAGTTTATTTGTTTGCAAATATTAGGTATATCAATCTGTGAACACATATGTCTACAATATAATTGCTTAAATGAAATATACATTTACTGATATGATTCCGAGGGACAACTTTCAGAATGTGACGTGTACATTTTGGGAATGCCTGTAGTAGCATTTTGCTGTGTCGCGTTGTCAGGTGGCATTCCGCAGGGATTTAATTTATTTTTGATCTATTGTATCATCAGTGTATGAATAAATATGTACTCGTTTTTTGTAAAACAATATACGCACCGGAATATAATGAACCATTGATTTATGTTTGTTACAGAGGTAAAAAGAGTTAATTGCATTTTAACTCTGTAACATGTTTGCAAAAAACTGGAACAAATTTTCAATAACTTTTAATTTACAGTTAGTTGAATGAAAAGTACCTTAAAATATGTAGGTATAAATTAATAATGAAATATTTACAGGTACTGTAGTTGTAATGGTATAAATTAGACATATGAAATTTGGCACATATCACCGTGTTTTCAATGCATAACAATAAATCGTCAAAGTTACAGGGAGCTAGTAAGAATTGACATAATAGGAAATTATCCATTGTTTGAGTTTTTCTATGTATGCTGGCGTCATTTTCCACATAACTCCATTTTAGTAAATTGTCCTTACATCTTCCCGTGGATAATCGAAGTATATTAATATTTTTCCAACACATCTAATCTAGATTTGATTCCCCAAGTATTTTTCTTCGATTTGGTATTTCGTTTTCTATTAGTAATTGTTTCCAATTTATTAATTTAGTCACGGTTCTAGAGACAATCACAATTTTCTGGTTTGTTTTTCATGTTGAAAGTGACTTTTTACATTAGTGCTGCAAAACTTTACAACACGCTTCGGTATCATAATAACGAATTTTACTTATGAATGTTGTAAAGAATTTTTTTGTTGTTAAAAATACGCATCACAAATACTAAAATTAACAATAAATGCCAAATTATTTTAAAAAAATCCTTTATTTCCTTATTTTCTACCTTGCAGGTGTAGAAAAAATAGTATGTATAACACGTGTTGAAAGTCCTTTGTCGAACACAAACTTCCGTTTTGTTAAGAACATAAAAAATATATAAGAAGTTTAAGTCAAATTATTTGAAATATCATTTCTAGTTAGGTTGTCAAAATTTAATTAATTCATGTTGAAATTTACCAAAAAAAAAATGTGATAAAAGAAAAATATAAAAGGCCACTTGTGCAAAAACAGCTATTTCTCTACTCATGTGACACCATCACTCATATTAATCTCTTGCTGAAAATGTCATACATTCTGGCAAATATACGTACATAGCAGCATGCAACATCGTTTACTATAAACATTTATTGGACATTTATTAAACTTATATTTGTACTGCACGTATTTCTTCATTTTCATGTGATAACGAAATTTTATAAGTTTACCATATACATTTGTTAAACGTATATCAGAATTTTGTGATTTTTTTAGTAAACAGTAAAAAAATTAAAAATGTCATAAATAGATGTATATTTATAGTATATTTTGGTACCGTCTAATTTCTTATAGTGTTAACGTATGTCACATAAGTTTCGGGAAGAAATAATTAAATTCTTTAATTGTTATTCTTAATTTATTTAAATGACCACTTTACAAATATTTTACCTTACATCTATGTTAATTAAATCTATATTTAAAATGATGACAAAGGGACATGGTCATCAATGGGACTCATTATTTGTCTAACTTGTCCCATTATGTTTTGGACAATGTTTATATCGCTTTCTGATATCTTTTGACATATCCTACGTCTTATTTTGCTTCATTTTGAGCTTCCCACCCATTATCATAATACTTTTCTGGTCAATAGTCCCCAAAATTCATCGATGTGGTACATTTAGCGGATTGTCAGCGTTTGGCACAAAAGGTATGTTTTGAGCTTAACCATGTTCTATAGTCATTCTTGCATAATGACAACTTGCTAAGTCTGGTCAAAACATTATTTCATCACGCGGATGAGTCGTACTAATAAAATGGAGCAACTTCGGAAGACATCTCTCGGTACAAACGTTAGCATTAACTGCTTCACCCCTCACATGCCCAATATAAGGTCGTGAAACTTCGCTCTCAGATATAGCGCACCAACTATAAAAACCATTATTGCCTGTCATTTCTTATAGAGAATGTGAAATAATTTTCATCGTCCATTTTGATCACTTTATTGTTTTCAAAATTAATTTGGCGTAATCTACGACAACAAATTAGAATTATTCGTAACTGATCCTCTGTATAACGTGGACATTTACGTCTGTTGCGGTACTCTAAGCCTTTTTCTCTGCAATACCCATCTTACATATTAATGAGAAACATTAAATCTTCTGGATAAATTTCGATACGATGTTCCAACTCAGTCTTTTGCACATTCACAGATTCGGTTGGCGCGAATTTCCATCAGCAACTTCAGACGTCCACTTTTTGGTACAATAAGGCATGGTATAGGGGGGCTGGTGGTCACAATTTTTGTTTTTGAATTTTTTAACAGGCAGGGTTTACAGTTAGCCTTTTTACCATTAGCCTATCCTTTAGTATGTGCACTTAGCTCTGTTTTCCTGCTGTTTTAAAACCATAGCTTTAAGGGCTATTATTTTTTTGCCCAAGCAAATTTTTGTGACAATCTGCCTCTAATCTGGGTTAGTTGTCACAGATTTTAAGGTTAGTTGTCACGGGTTATTTAAATGAAAAAAAAAAACATTCACTTTTAACAATAAATTTTATTTAGGACGGACCAAAGCTAAAATTTAAGGTTGATAAAGAAAAACATTAATAGGATGCCAGTAATTTAAATTTAAAGACACATTTTTTGATTGAAATAAGAATGTAAGTGAATATTTAATGGTCAATAATACATGAATCACTTTCGGTATAAAAGTTTTTCAGTCCGGAGGTACATGATTCGTGAGCCTAGTTGTACACACTGAATCTTTTTTCACGCGTGACAACCATCCCCGGGGTTTTTATGACAACCAGCTCTGTACAAACATTTCAGAAATGTCACGATTTAGCGGAAATACCATGTAACCCAACCTCAAAGTTGATATAGAGTAACATCATGCAACCTTACAGATTCACAGAGAAATAGTTGAGACATTGACTTCTTTGAATAAAGTGAATAATTAGAGTTAATTATATCGTTCAACGAATACTTGTAGCTGCAAAAATGCAAGAGAACCAATAAAATCCATAGTATTGTAGCAGGGCACATGAAACTGCGTGCACACACTCGCAATGATGTAAACACTTAGTATTCGATTCACAACCCCTATGTGGCAGAAGTGTCTGAAAACTGAGTTGGGACAACCAACCCGTGTAATAACCGGCCTCGATCTTCCCTGCCCTTTCACATTCTCCAATCGTTCTATAAATTGTTGTCTTTAAAATATTTTGATTGCGGAAAATATTTAAAATTTCTCGCTTAGGTACATATCCAACTAGGTTGTAAATGTTTTTGTCGGATTTCAAGCTTCTACGACATAACGGCGCAAATTATTTGACACCAACGATATGTCATAACAAGTTTGAGTATTAATGAATATACGTTTAACACGGTTAGTAAATTGCAAGTCATTTACATTTATTTTTATGCCGACGAAAAATTTCCCAAAACTTATGTGACACACGATTATACCTAGGTTTTTTTTTGTATTATGTACCATTTTTAAACCAAGTATACATTTATTATACGTTTATAAGATCATTATGTGTTTGCTGGGACTTTTGTGTTGTCTATCCTGATAATACTTATATAAAATTAAAGTAGAAATTAAAATAATTTTTTGATGACCTTTTTTACATCTCTTCAAAACAATACACTTTTTTAATTAAACTTTGATTATAACGTACGTCTTTTTAACACAATATTCCTGAAATAAGGCTATACTTTTCACTCTTGTTGCATAAACAACTAATTATAATTAATTAAAGATTTACCATAGATATAAAATCTATATAATATCAATTTATCAATTTACCTTTTCTGAAATTCTGTTTCAGAAAAAGCTACATCAATATCAGAAAAAGTAAATTCAATTTCAGAGAGAGTAACAATTTCATAAAAAGTGAATTCAATTTCAACTTCTATTTTTATCTTTCGGTAAAGAAGTTATTGTTTTTTTTGGTCAAAAAAATCGGTGGTGAGTTTTTAATGAATAAGCACGTTTTAGGGTCCCTAGAATACGAATTTACCATTCTTAAAATGATGTCTGTGTGTGTCTCTGTGTGTGTGTATGTGTGTGTGTGTGGGTGGGTTTGTGTGTGGGTGTGTGTATGTATATGTGTGTGCGTATGTCCGTGTGTGGCAAATTTTTCTCCGACGATAACTCCAATATTACAAATCTAAAAAATATATTTTTTTCGTATTTCTCTTCTTTACATCCATATGAAGAGCTGATTAGATTTTGGTTACAATTGATTCACCGTAGGTACCTTTATTTGAAGTTTTTAACAGTTTTTCTTAAGAAAAAGTTAAATTTTATTTTTTGACATTTTATGTGATTATAAATATTAAAGAAAACGCTCTTCTTTATAAGGTTTGATTATACACTTTCCTTCATATTCAATAGATATAGAGTTAAAGCATTATAAAAAGATTAACTATCAAAAGGCCAAAGATAATATGGAAGGACTGTATCGCGGTATACTTGAGAGGGGAAGAACTGTGTGAAGAAGATGCGTTGGACAGGAATAAATGGAAGAGAAGAGTAAGAAACAGCGACCCCCTAATAAAATAGGGGAAAGCTGAAGAAAAAAAAAAGAAGTGTAAAGTGCAATTTACATAGTGTATGATCATGTTATAATTTCATTGCATTTATAGAATCTTTTCAAAGGAACTTTTGGTACGGAATTTGTAAAAAATAGTATGTGTTCGTGTTACGATTTTACATGATATATAGAATCTTTTCCAAGAAACTTTTGGTATCTATGGGATTTTTACAAAATACATCAAGTTAATTTAATTCAAAATATTTCAGGCATACGAAGACTGTTACTTTTTTGTATGTAATTTTGTTTTTCAAAATACATTAGGATATTGAATTTACTATTTATGAAATTGATGTTACTTTTTCCGAAATTAAATTTAATTTTCTTGAAATTGAAGTTGAAAAGGTAAAATGTAATAAAATAGTTTTTTTAAAAACAGCTTGAAGATATTCCATACATTTTTTAAGTATGTTTAAGTATTATTCTTTGGTTCCATGAAATATTTAAATAACGACCTACTTCCTGTCAACAACATACCAATATATGTATTTTCTATATGAATGAAACATTTTTGTTCCCACTGTCATACCCTCATCAGAAGTCAAATAAATGGATAGTAGATAGTGAGGGGATTTAGTTTGACATATTGCAGATACAATTACTGGCGAAGTTTGGTTGACCCTGTAACCCTCAACTGTCCTTCTTTCAATCGTATCTCACGCTTCGTCAATATTTCAATCCTCCTCAAAACCCATAAATCGCTTGTAGCGCAACATCTGCACTCTAGTGGGTGGATCACTAACAACAAACAATTATAGAACTCAGGCTATGTCCTGATTACGTGAATTATCTTAGGCGGCAGTGAGCTGGGAAGTTGAACAACGACGACAAGGCCATGATGTATGTCATGTTCCTCAGCTTAATTTATGCTTCATCGTCAATAAACAGGATTTCAATGATATCTAAACATCGGGATTTTTCATGGTTTTGATTTTGACGTGAGTGATGTAATTTATAATTTGAAATATAAAGTGGAAAAAGGATTAACAATGGCTTTAAATAAATGGTATAATTTGATACGTGTTGTAACGTCTGTATAGCAGTCCAATGTCCAGTTTGATCTCGGAAGTTCCAACTTGGAACGCCTCTCTAATACTACGCCGGTGTCGGACAGTTTGGCTAGTATGTCAGAACTTATTAAAACAGGGTATAGTGTATAATTATTACTTCGTATATTATCTATGTATATTTTTCACCTAATGTCAAACAGCCATACGCCAAATAAACTTTATCTATCAGGAAATGTAACTAAAGTATTAGTAGTTCCCTTCCTTTTAACCTCTCGCTAAGAGAGGTATTGGATTCATGTTAAAAATAGCATATCTAGATTTTAGTTAATAAGCACGATTTAAGGTCCCTAGATAATAACATTTTTACGATGATCTCTCTCTCTCTCTCTCTCTCTCTCTGTATGTGTGTGTGTGTGTGTATGTGTGGATGTGTGAGTATGTGTGTGTGTGTATGTATGTGTGATTGGACATGTAGATGTTGGAAGGACGATTCCTCAAAAACTATAAGACTTAAGATTTGCTTAACTATGAATTTCTCAATCTGACATTTCTGGGAAGAGCTGAATAGGTTTTGGTAACAATTAAACAACCAGAAGTAGTAGTTTCGTAGAAAAATTCTTCTAAATATAATTTTTTAGAAATTTTTGTTATTACAAATATTGAAGAACATAAAATTCTCCATCTAATACACTTAATTTTTTTTATTATATCTTGTGTAGATTTAGAGATAAAGACACTATAATATATAGAATAGTCGGATGTAATACATCGCAGAGGCTAGACTACACTAAGGAAACCAGTTGACAAATGCAAATGTTTATAACATAGTTTGTAAATGACAGATGTCGGTGTCAAAAATCAACAGTTTTAGTTTCATGCTGATAGCTTTTTCTGGGAAGTACACTTAAACATTCTTATTGTTTTATTAATTAAATATAAATTAATACAGTCAATATTCTGACTTTATTAAATATAGGTAATATATACATATATTAAAATACATATAGACATTGACTGAATAAAAGGCAAATATTAATATAAAATATCTTTATGTTTCGTTTAATGTTTTCAATACAGAATTCATAAAAATGGTGATATCGAAGAATGAAGAACTTTATTACAGAGACAACATAAAAACATTTTATTTTATCGATATTACTTCAAGGTAGAAGTTTTCCTCTTTACATAGTTCTGTATAATAGAAACGAAAGTTACGAAATAGATAAACACATAATAATGTAAAATGACGATAACTTTTATTTTACGATTATTGTCTATAAAAATAAGTAATATAGAATATGACATCAAAATTTATTTGCTTTTATATGATACCTATATCAATGTTTGGTACATTGTATTGAAAATAATAAACTTGAAAATATGAATACATACTTCGCTTTCAAAGTCATGAATAAACTCTATTAAATCCACCAACTTCGAACGAGTAGAATATTAAGTTTGCACTGGCAATAAAACTAATTGAAAAGTAGTAAAGTGGATAAATAGAAACATATATATATATATATATATATATATATAAACATGGAAAATGATGTAAATGGAATACAAATACATAAATAAGTCTTTGAGGGTTATAACATTTAAAAATTGCAATTCTTTTAATTCATACCAAACAAATATTTAAATAAAGATTATTTTTAATATTAAGACTTCTTTAAAATTGAGTAGCTGAAATGTACATTTTGTGGAAATAAATATATTTTTTCTCTTACACTACTGTGCAAGTCATATGTTCTGTAGGTATCTGAAAACTGTAACGGAATATGTACATTTTGTTATACTGTCACGGAATATTATTCTGTAACAGGCAGCCAAAGCCCACTAGTTTTTTAATTCAACCATATAAAATACGTAGGGAAACACAATTGTTTTCAAAATAATGTTAGCTTTGCTGGACGCATTGTTGCGACTGTTTCTTTGATTTTGTTATCTGAATAGTTAATTTGTAAAAAAAAGAATCCACAAAAACTAATTATATGCCTTGTTTCAAGCTTTTTGAAGTATTTTTTGGGATAAGTTGAATAACAAATTATTGTTTTTGTAAGATACCAATATTATTTTATTATTTTTAGCAAAACTGTAAAATGATATGTAAAATATTTATTTTTAATAATGTTAGAGAAAGTATAGTCTAAAACTCATAAGGAATAGTATTTCCGCCACTCGCAAAACCATAGACCTCAACCTACGTTCCTCCAACATCCAGACATACACACACACATCCACACACACATATACATCATTTTAAAAATGTTATAATCGGATCCTAGGGATTATAAATCGGGCTTATTCAATAAAATCTGGATATGTGAATTTAAGCATGAATCCAATACCTCTCTTAGTGAAAGGTAAAAACCAAAAAATGCGAAAACTACACATTTCCATCAATGTTGACTATATATGAAATGAAATGTGATGAAATGCACGTACGAATGCATAAAATATATTAAAAATATATTTAATGTACATGAAACATCGATATAATGTAAAGTCCGGATAAAAAATTATAAATAAAGTAAATCGCTTTATACTTAATATACAAAGAACACTGGATAATGATAAAAAATAATACCTACTTATAACCGATATAAAAAATACATTTGATAAAATTAATAACATATAGATAATACAGAAGGCAGGCGCCTTAGCCTGCAATCATCTTCTTCTTCAGCAGAAGCATCGATATCTGTATCGAGAAGAAAGAAAAAACCGTACGGAATTAGTGTACAAAGTAAAAAGTTTTCTAAAATGGTAATGTTATATATCTTGTGGATCAAGGCCAACGTCTTATGTGACTGGGTCCTCGGGTTAATTCCTCCTTTTCGTCTTACACCTTTCCTTAGTAAGACCAGCAAAATGAAAACCTCACCTCGATTCATAGATGATTTCTTACATTTTTCATGTACACATACAGATGCTTTCCCCATCTGAACCTTTCATTTTTCATCCTTCCGAGCTTTACTGGCCACTGCAAATGACGCAATACCTTTTTCTTTGGCCGTTGCTACTTTTCCACTCTCTAATGACGACTCACAAATAAAACATTCCGACACACCGACAAACTCACATTAGAAATTTCCAAAACATGTAGAGAAACGATTACTGAACAAGCTCAGAAATAAGACAGGATTTATACAAAGGTGGTTCCCTTGAAAGGGACTTCAAGAAAGAGACCCTCCGGGCTCCAAAGGCGCCCAGCGGAAGACACAACCCCACGGAAATAATACATAATTTACCAAATAATCATTCCGTTCACTTTTTTGTGACACGTCACGGTCATTCCAATAAACCCGGAAAGAGCCGGACGTGACGTCACGTTAATTCTGGTCATAGCCTACGTTACGTCATTAATATAAGGCCCGGGAAACATCACAATATATGTGAAAAAGAAACTCTAGTTACAAACTCGCCATTTTGGCGTAATTTATTTTTGCTGTCACTGCTGCCGATATCCGTGTACAAAGCAGACTGGTACACGCAGATTAGCACACCCAATAATGGGTAACATGCCGTGATATATTTATATAGTTATTTATACATAAGTAAATAAAATATTACTTACATTTGTATATGTTGTAGATTTTATTTGTTCATAATTTTGAAAAACCGTATTAACAGCGTTACAACGTGATTACAACCGCTAAATTGATTTTTTAAAAGTCTAAAAATGACATTTTAATGACCAAAGAAATAAATTGCGCACTCATTACCAGTTTGGAAATTAGAGTTTTTGAGGTTTTTGGTCAGATTTTAAAATTAAATTTGAGCTGTTTCCCGGCTTTCTCGCAAGAAAATTAAAATTCCATCCTGAAAATTTTGTTAGAATTTGGTTAGAATGCTCACATGATTTAACATCTTATAAAAAATATGAATGTAAGCCCAGCACACTTAAACATTTAAGTTTATAAAGCTACCGGGAGCAGTCAAGAGATGGCATTGCTGTACGATCCTAATGTTAACCATTTATGTTTTCACTTCGGACGTGCGGTCTGAAGCACACAATTTTTTTTATCCGAACTTCACATTATATCGATATTTCATGTGCATTAAATATACACGTATTTTATAAATTCGTACGTGCATTTCATATTTCATCACCTGAACGGTTGGTGGTAGAAAAAGAATTTTATATGAAAAATGTAGGATATTTTGTCCACTTTAATTTTGTATTGATTAATCTCTTAGAAAAAAACTCATACCTTCCGAGTTACAGGCCAAAAATTAAAAAATGTGTTTTTTGAAAAAAAAAAAACGTATATCCGGGCAAAATCGGAATTGGCAAAACTCAGATTCGTGTTCGGTGATCCAAAAAACATAAAGGTACCAAAAATTACGAATACTGAGAAACTTTCCGTTATTTGCTTTTTTTGAGTCTAAATGCTCCCGGCTAGTAGTTGTGTTTCACAATACAATGGACAAGTAGAATCTCTCCATCATATCCCAAAACCTTATTCATATTATTTTTTCTCGTTTGTCATAAATTTGTTTGAAAAACAATAAAGATAAGGGTTCATCATATATCTAATATCTTTTTATCAAGATTAACATAAAATAATAAAAAAAAACCTTTAAATTCGCATTACAGAATTCTAGTCTGCTTACACAGATCCTTTAGTCTTTTATATGAAAAGAAGAATATAAGATAGTTTATGCTTAAAACGATTATAAAACTATTTCAAAGTAGTTGCAACATTTGTGTAAAGAGCTGAAACGAGGTAAATGAAATGATGTTAGTAAGTCTACGTCTAGATTCGCGATATATATTAATATGAATCTCACTATACGGCTGAAGGAGTGGATTCAAAAGCCTAAGCTTCTCGTCCTCTCCACCCCATCCTCATCATCTCGTAGCACGTGACGTCACGATCTGCCGCACACGGATCCGAACCACGGACTTTATTTAGACTTGCTTCCTTGAATCGCAAATAAGATCCTTGAAGTGATGTTACGGTCAGCGAAGCAGGACCGTACGCAAACATTTTTCAAGTCCCATGGGGAGTGTGGCTAAACTTGATGTTTACTCTACTGAACTTTGTTTCCAACGAAATGTTGTTAACGTTTTGTTTTAATATAATACGGAAGACGCATCAAGCGTATTTGGAGTTTTACGTGAGTGGTTATGCAGTTGAAGTGAAAGAGAATTTAAAACATTATGACTGGTAGCATGAATAACTGATTAAGGGTGATTAGCGAGCAGCTGACTAACAGTGTTTTGTCAATTGTTTATGGATTCTTTTAGAGAAAAATACTTCAAGTAACAGTTAAAAAAAATTAGTTATGGGCACATTTTTTATTTGAAGCATTTTTTCTAAACTAATCCATAAACGATTGACACAGATAAAAAACTGCTATTTAACTCCTCGCTAATCACTCTTAAAGGTTGTTCATGCTATACTCTGTTTTTAAACTATAGACAGTAAATAAAAATTCTAGTGAGAAAATCAAAGCCTCTGATTGGCTGCTGCGCTATTTCGTGAAGCCTCATTTAATTAGATGAAATTTCAAGTTAACCTTCAAACATAATGAAAACATCAAACTCTCAGTAGTTGTCAAATCACTTGTTGAATTTGCACGTGTTTTTTGTTTCATTTCTCTTTTCGTGATATTTCACGAATAAAAACAGTTATAATATATAAATTTTACATCAAGGAATTACAAAAAAATAATGCAATTAATTAATTTATAATTAAAAGTTAAGCATTTATGATTGTATATGAATAAATTAAGTAGATTATCTATAATAGTTTTGGTTAATGAAAATATAACCTGGAAACTATAAATGCTGACGTGACCTTCATTTTAACATTTCAATTCCCCCGCCAAATAAATCTAGTGACTTTTTTTTGGTAACTTCTAACGGTGTCTGTAAATGTGACTTCGTCTAGAGCTGTCCATAGTTTAAAAACACAGCATACCAGCCTATGTTTGTAAATAACTGTTTTATATTTTCAATCTAACCTTGAAACTTGCAGTTATTATACTGCAAAATATGAGTATTTATAATCACGAGTACAATAGGCCGCGAATAAACCCGTGACTCCAGCGACATTTAGGTGCTTGGAATCAGCTGATTTCTTAGTTTAATAGAGTTTCAATATACAGTGCGTGCAACTAAACGCGAAGCATAGAAGTTTAACATAGGATTTTAAAAATATGAGGAAATTGGTTCTCCTGTACATTTTGGTGCAAAAGGATGAGAATTTATTGAATTTTTATAGTCTTTTTACTGGTAAAAACAAAATTTTGTTCGATCACTATCTTCGTCAGTTTTTCTTCGATTCTAATACAAAAAATGGCCTCTTTCTCGGAAACAGGTTAACCTATTAATCGCCAAGCAATGAACTGGTAGTTATTTCATATTAATTTTAGTCAATATTAGTTTAATACACTATAATTAAAACAAAATAAAGGAAATGTCTTCATAGTATGAAAAAAATTATGTTGCGTTTTCGCATCAGCCGAATCTCTTAATAAAAGTAAAATAATAAGTTTTTACATATCATACCTTTATTCACAAATAGTTATAAAAATAGCTAAATTGCTAAAAACCTGTAATTCAAATTAAAAAACATTAAATCTAATTATTACATGTTATGAAAACTTTTAAAATGGACAAAATATATGGGAACATCACATTTTTGTTACCTAATTATATTTGACATTTTCTGCGCCTTGTTCTTCATTTTTTTGGGGTGGCGGATTATAATGTGGCCATGAATCAAAACAGAGTCTGTTGACCACATGATAATATGACACCCCAAAAATTGAAGGACAAGGCGCAGAAAATGTTAAACCTAGACAAAATGTGGAATTCTCTTAAAATGTGTCTGTTTTAAAAGACTTCATAACATGTAATAGCTGCATTATAATGTTTTTATAGTTGTAATTAAAGATAGTTATTTTTGTATCTATTTGCAAATAAACGCATGATACGTAAAATCTTATTATTTTATTATAGTATCAGATTCGGCTGTTGATGCGAATACGCAATATTAAGTTTTATAACATGTAACTATTTTTTAAATACATATACATATTTTGTTTTCTTCGTAGATAATAACTATACTTATATTCTTTGAAATGTTTATAAAAACCCCGTGTTAAGAAAAAGATTATTTTATAAATAAAGTATGTAAGTATTATTATTATTTGAAATCTGAAGTTAACTAATTTGTGAAATCTATGTTAACAAATATTTTTTATATAATTTTTAAATTAACATAATAATAATAATAATATTTTTATTTGTTTAAAGAAACACTCTATACAAATAGAAAGGTAACAAATCAATTAGAATATAAATAAAATAATATATCATTATCATTCACCTTTCTTTTCCGCAATTTAAAACTGCCATTATAAATGAAATCTCATAAATATTACAAGCACACGCACAATATTTCCCTTTTTTCATTACTTTTTTTATGTTGTATCACCTTATTTTCCGTGCAATTGATATTTATATGTATATATGTATTTATTTGCAAAATTATATGTATTGTTCGTGAGAACCTGTTATTGGTCAATTGACTGTTGGTTCTCCTTGTACAGAAAATAAAATAAAAAAAAATAAAATAATAATATTAATAATGTGTGAATACTAAGGATCAAACATTCATTGCAAATACTCTAAGTGTCAGTGCAGTTTTGACATAATTAGCAATATCCGTCATTTTGTTCACAGTCGGGACAGCTAGAAGGTCTTTGATGGCGTTTTCTGGAAAAGTCAATATATGATGTGTTAGGTATTTGGATCGAATGGGATCAAAAATAGGACATTTAAAGAAGAAGTGTTGTAGACTATCTTCTTCGTGAAGGTTGCAAATACTGCATGCTCATCTTCATTAGAACTGTGTCAGAATCCGTCTTGCAAATGAGAGAATGTTTTATTGTACGTTGTTCTCATCTGGCTGTAGAGTTTGAGGATGTAGAAGGGAATATTTAAGGACAAATAATTGATAGAAATTGAGTAATTTTGGTAAATGGGATTATAGTTGGAGTTTATTATTCGTCTGGTATCTTCTTCATAGAGGATTTCGCTGTACGCTGTCAAAATATTGCCTTCAGTGCAATGCAGGTTTGTTCATCCCAAATCCATTTGAAGTTGGCCTTTGAAAGGATAGTCTGTAGTTTGCTGACCCAGTTATGTTTTACTTGGTTTTCATATTTACCATTTAAAGTAAGTAGTTTATTGTAACATAACTTGACATACCTTTCATCTGGCATTAATAATATTTTATACCAGAAATTAAGTATTCTCTCAATAGACACTTACAGAATTGACGTCATATGCAAGAGAGAGAGAGAGAGAGAGAGAGAGATCATGCATCCAAACAAACCTCCCCTCGTTGTCTTACGTCCCGCTCCATGATTTTATCTGTCATTATGTTTGCATCTGTTATTCAGTGTTAACCTAATTCTTTGTGATTTGTTCGCTGTGTTCAATAAATATGAGTTTAAAACCACAAGATGTGCGTGGTGCAACTTTTTTGTTTGATAATATTGAAGATCACTCGATTATTCAACAAAAACGATGACTGGAGTTTAGAATTCTATGGCTGATGACAGGTCTTTGTTTGGACGTGGTAACCATAGCAACCTTTAGTTCTACGCTTTCCCGTTAGATGCGCTCTTGCAAATTGCAATTGTGTAAGTGTCTATTATAATTAATTCTAACTTTTTAATTCCTGTCTCTCTTCTTATTATGTATCCTGGAGTGGTTTTTCGCCAGTCATATATAGTTTTCAAATATTGCAATGATCCTTTTTCACTATTTTCGTGTTGTGTTAATTCTCATGTTTCAGACCCGTATAATAATTTTTAAATTAACATCTCCGCACTTTTCTGAACCAAATCTATATAAATAAAAATCCAGAAAAAATTATTAAACTAAAAAAATTGAATTATATAATGTTGCGTCAAATGAGTTAAGATCAGTTAAGTTTTTGTTATTCATTTTGATCAGTACTTTATGCGAAGTTCGGTAACACTCTGTATATTTTTCCCTCTTTTGCAATTAGGCACAAAGGTAAATAATAAAATGAAATTAAATTGTTAGTGGTTATCGTAATGAGAGTCTAATTTTAAACAAATTATTGCTATTTTTTTTAAATAGTAATGAATTTATATGATATTGCATATAACATTAAAATTGTGATATAATTAATTAGTTTTTGTTTTATTTATTACTTCATTATTATGAAAATAATGTAACTCCAATTAAATTTACTGATTTACATAGGTGCATGCATATACATATTATCTGGGTCAGATATTTCCAACCGTATTCCGTATAAACTGTTTATAAAATTTTATTTTATATATATATATATATATAAACGATTTGACGTCTGTCAACGACGATTGCCAAGCACATTGATTAGATTTTTATTTTGTTAATATTAATTATAATGTTTATTCACTCAAGAAGAATGTAACTCACTCAGCTTAGACATTATTTTTATGAAAATATTATCTTAACTCACTTGGTGTATAATGTCTATTAAACTATATAATAAAAGTTCTAGCATCTTAAAAAAGTTATCAATATTGAGCCAGATGGTTCAGACACCTAGTATTTATACACACATATTTCTAATAGTTTTGAAAATAGTTATAAAAAATGATGACTAAATATTATCTAATTTGCCTCGATATATACCGTTTGTGATAAAAACATCACGCATTTTTTGTACTGATTGATAGTTATGTATTAATGTTTTTGTATTTACTACGACTCCATTTTTATAAAAACAAAAGAAAATTCTCAAAGTATTAAATTAAAATGTAAGGAAACAAGAAATAATTTTAATATATCAGTGAAATTGCTCAGGTTTAAATCAAGAAATTTTGAGTGCTTTTTAATAAAACAGATTCAATAGTGCATCGTTTCCAATAGGGAGGGTCTTAAACAAATTCAGTACAATTTTATCGTGTATCCCATTCTTAAAAAAGAAACATTTATTAGGTTATATTTTGATTTTGTGTGCTCAGATATCATTTAACTTTCTGCGTGGACTTTCTGTTAACTTTGTTCTTCTTCGGCAGGGGTGCAACAAATTTGGACAAAAGACAAATAAGAGCCAAGTTTTAACTTGTTTTTCTGGATCAAAAAGAGCTAGCCTTGTCTGATTTCTCTTTTTCTTTCCGAAACTAAGTTTTGTAAAAGTTGTTTTTAACGCTGATGGATTTTGCACTTTTTAAAATGTGTTAGATTTGTTTTGTTTCCTTGTCCTTGGGCTTGTCAAAAGCAGAGCTAATGGTTTCTGAAGAATTTGGCAAATTATTTGTGAACATTTTAAAACTATTTAAAAACTATGCTTATTATTATTTAATAGATAAAACTAAAGTAATATTTTTGGGTTTGGTTTTCATTTATTAATAAAGAAAACATTTTATTTTCTTGGTTGTAATATTTTGATAGATTATTGATATTTTATAATTAACATTTTCCAATATTTTATTATTACGTTAAAACTGAAATGACATATAATATACATTTAAAAATTTAGTAGTCCTTACATAATATTTCACTATTTTGTAAATTACCAACTTCGGAAAGTGAGAGGGATAGACGATTTACGACCACTACTTCTAATAGCAAATTATTTACACACACTGTGTCTCTATTACTCTTTTTTCATTAAAAATATGTTACGAAAAACTACCATATTTCTATCATAATAACTCTCATTCCTTCATGGAGACCAATTATTAATTTAAAATTATTGAAAGTATAATTGCATAGATAACCCAACATGTACGAAAACAAAATCCGTAAAGTAGAAAATGATTTTCATAACATGCATAGTAATCTACTTTTATGAAACAATAGTGTCGTTATTTTTAGGTTTTATTTATGGTAAGAGGGACGAGCCGAAACTTATAATAGTTCGGCCGGTTTACATTTTCAACAAAAAAAATATAAAACCTAATGATGAGGAATTTCTACAAATTTCTTTCGACTAGTTTATAATATAGATTTTTAGCATACAAAAACTGAATATGTTAATCAAGTATACCGCCATTTAATACTGGGTTATCGTTACATAGTCTCTATTTAGTAATACCAACTTTATAATTCTATTAGGCGTTGATGTATCCCTAAGCCATGCACATTTTTCTGTGAGTATTGTCCCATATGTCATGCAAGGTAGGTTTTATTGTATGCAATTGATATGTTATTTTTCATTGCGCCAAAACTAGAGGGTCTCGGTAGAAGCTAAATCTGGGCTAGGCCCTTAAAATACCGGTCGAACTATTAACAACAGTCCAAAGTTTTTTTTTTTTTTAATTTTAAGTCTATGTTTAAACTAGCCAAAATAATTTTAAAGAAATTTCTAACCATTTGTGTAGATTTTACAATCTGTTGAAAATGTAAACCGGCCGAATTGATATGAGTTTGGGCTCGTATATATGCATCGGAATTACAGTATACTATGTCGAAATTTGGGAGAGAAATTAGTAGTTTTATTTGTGACTTTTTTTTCATATATTAAAAAACGCATTTTTCTTATTTTAAAAATCACAAATATTTCAATAAATTTGTATACAGGTGCGCAGGACAACGTGTCCAACATGAGTATCTCGAGATCTATAAGAGATACAAAGTCGGTAAAATTAGATAATAGTTACCCCTTTAGAGGGCCATTTTAGTTAATGTTGCATTATTTACTCCAGACAAAAAAATATGTCACAAGATAAGTGACAATAAATGTAAATTTTGCAGTTTCTTATTTTTACAAATAACTTCCAAGTATGGAATAATACTAGATTTTGGTTTGAAATTCATCAGGACACTTTTTTATGGTCTTTCGAATGATGATGTTCAATTTCTTTTATCAGTGTTGGATTTTCAGTTATGTTAAAATTATAAATATTATATGGGTGTATAGAAAGTTACACAATTGAATTGGAAATATTTTTTCCATATCAATGATGTATAATTTGTCAATGTTCATTTGTTCTAACCTGAAATTGGTCGCGGATCTAAATTTAATCGAAGCAGTCGAAGTGTGGTCATTTAGTCCGAATTAAATACTTTTAAAAAAATTGTTATTAAGCATAAAAAATACTTTAAATACTTATTTAAATATTTTATTTATATTGTCATTTATTATTGTAATGTTAACAATATTAAATTATACAAAAACATCTTAATTCAACGTTACAGTTACAAATAAGTAAGTTCTTCTAAAAATCTAAAGTTTTTTCTAAAATTTGGCAACGCTACCAGTTGCAAGATGGTCGCTATGGCCAATATGACAAATCTAACACTAACATTCGTAATTACAAAAAAATATATGCGTAAGAAATATTTGTCGGCCTTTTAGACCAATCAGCGACCGATCCAGGGTTAAGCTCGTACACGTACTACAATATGAACAAAAATTAAGTCACTAAAATTTGCATAATTTGCAGCAAATATCAATAATATGTAAATATGTTAGAAAACATAGCTGTAGCATAAGTGACGAAAATAAATATTGTGTTCGGTTAAGACCGCACGTCCGAAGTGAAAACTTCTTTTTAATTGTAACACTTCATACAATTAATGGCAGATCATAAACACCATAACAACTAACTTATGTTTCATGTGTACTTAATATTTTAATTACTATGAAAATTGTTTGCTTTGATTTTGGTTTTATATTCTTTTAAACGTAATATAAATTGGAAAAAGGGTTGTTTCTTGACTGGATATGGTGATGTAAAGAAAAGACTTTCTGGATTTCAGCCACTATGGTTTATTCAGTCTCGACAGTTTCGACTCCACATGGGTCTTCTTCAGGAGCTATACAGCAAAATTTTTACAATAAGAATTAGAACAAGAAGTAAATAAATTAATTAATAAATTAACATGGAAAAGTCAATAAATAAAAATGTAAATGTTAAACATGATATACCATACTGTACGTTCTGTAGATGATTTTTAAAAATCCTTCCGTGATATTAATCTGTGAGACGATAGATATACGAGATTGGCAATTTAAAAGTGCAAATTCTAACAATTTTTCCAGAAAAAGTACAATGATGATAAAATTTTCTAGATTAGAGGCCAAGTAAATGATGATCCTCCTTGTAAATGACATTTAAATAAGCATGCGTTGCCAGAGTATTAGTAAAAAGTTTTGCACTTTTCGAAGTTATATCTTTTAAACAAAGTGGTCAAATAAAATTATTTTAATTTTAATATTTGTCATTTATGTATCTTATATACCAAATGGGACGCACCGTTTTGAACCTACAGTGAAAAATATGGTATTATTTACTATTGCTTGATATAAGAAACAAGTATGAGATAGTTAATCGATTTTCATCAATAACAAAGTATGTAAATATTATTGTTCTGCACATACAGTTAAAATTTCATAAGATTCCCAGGAAGCATAATTCACACGAATACTCCACTAAGGGGCAAAAGTACAACAATTATTAAACTAATGGGTTAAAAACAGTGGTTACAATGAGACAACTTCTGCCTAATTTAATCAGGATCCTCAAGTTACACACGTTATCTTGGACACCTTGTACTTACATACATTATTGGCTTGCATATGCTTATTCAAACAAACTAAATAAGATATTACGTGCTATTTTGTACGATTAAAATTTCAACCTTTGTGAAAAAGTTAAAAAAAAAAAATTGGTTTCTGTAGGTGCAGTTCCAATCCGTTATGATTTATAAAGAAATGACATATCTATTTGAACAAAACTCAGGAAATATAAACATTTGTGAACAAGTCGCATATATCTTATTCTCTGAAGCTAAAGGAACATTTATTATGCTGTCATTTCCTTTATAAGTTAAACTGGAATCATTTTAAATGGTCTCTGTCAATCAGTTTGTTTTTTCATTTTGCAGGCGAGCACTTCTTTTAAACTTTATTAAAGATGTCCGTGCGTTGCGTTTATAAGAAGATGTAATAAATTGCAAACGAAATCATTAAAATTTATAGGTTTACGTATTGATTTTAACTTATGGCTACAAAACTACCGCTGTTTTTAGAATTTCGTTTCATTAATTTCTGTATGAATAATGAAGTAGGTGAACAGACCTTCCATTTATAGTATCAATTCATTTTTGTTTAACCTGGGAATAATAAATTGTTCATGTTCATTTCATACATCTTTCAAAGGAGGTTTTCACAGATTTATATTATACTGTCAACATGCTGGCTAATTAAGTATTTACAAATATGTGTATATAAATAATTAATTAAAATGTTACATGAGTTAGAATTATTGTTGTTGAATAATTAACATTGTTCACAATTTCATTAAAAAAGAATGAGGAATTTTATTTACAAACTGTAAATTGAACATGTATGAATTGGATAAGAATACTACCTAAAAACGAAAATAATTTAGTTATGCGTGTACCATATTCAAATTACGCAATTAATATTCTAGAAGTTATAAAGAGCTTATATTTGGAACATAATAATTTTAACGAATATTCGTATGAATTCATATACCTACTACATTTCAGAATAAAAATAATGAAGAAAACATTGGCTACATTACAAGAGAGACATTAGCACCAACAGAGTACGATTAATCGGCCAAAATACAACACAAAGTATACAAACAACTTCAATAACATGCTATCTGTTACTCGTGAAAGAAATATCAAAATGATGGCGAGGTTCAGATGAGGTAATAAACAATGAAGTAACAAATGAATCGAATGGAGAAGAGAAATGTGAGTAGTAAAGAAGAGAATGAGAATCGTTAAGGTATTTATTTACAGACGAGGAAGTAAGGAGGGAAATAAAAGAAGAAAACGAGGTGATAGGCAATCTAACATCAAAAAAAGAAATTGTTCTATGAAATTATTCTAAAACGGAAAGGAGAAAAATAAATGTATTATTGCTAAAGATGTTAATGAAGGAGTGATATGACTTTACTTTTCTTGAGGTACTCCGGTTCAAAACCACCGATTGGTGATGTGCCTGTATACTCGTAAAAATGATAATACCAACATTGAGTGCAATTATCTAACGAGTAGTCTGTTTTAAAAAGGTATACAGACATGTCCGCATTTTAAAGGCCCCCATTGAAATCTCGAAAACTATAAGATATTTTGGGTAAAAAGGACATCTGGCGCGTCTTAGATATTATTTTGTTTTGCCGAAAATTCTCATGATAATGACAACAAATGATTTTGGGCGAATACTTTCCCAAATAACACTTAAGCAATAATTGGTAATTTATAGAAATTAGACATTTTTATTAATAATTCAACGGCGTAAGGTAAACTTTCAAGATACAATATAACACAGAATTACATTTTATTGATCATTATATTAATGGAACCTACATTGGATTTTTACTTAAAATGAAATAAGTACTTCTTTATATTATTAAAAACTCATAAGCACTTTTTTTCTCGTTTGATTGGTATAAAGGTTATTGCGTTTCAAATTTGTTTTACTCTTAAATTATTAAATTTGTAATTATTTTTCCCGTTTCCGCGTGCCAGAGTGTCTGGTCGCGAACCTAGAGAACTGGGTTCGATCCCGACCGACGACAAATATTTCGAATTTTAAATAGCACAAAAGTGACCCCTGTGGTGCACTCTCGACGCCAGCAATGCGTGCCCGTGAGGTGACTCCTGGTAAGCGCCCCACGGTACAAATATATCATCATTAGCGATATCTGCGATATTGCAGATTGTGGCACACTCAGAAATGGGTAATATGCCGTGATAACATTTTTTTTATAGGTATATATATTTTTCTTATCTATTTTTGTTAATAAATTAGTTTTTCAAATTAGTATTTTGTGAGAACTTTATACAGGGATTACTTTTGTACAAGTTTCAAATTGAAAATGATTTTCTGGTTGACTCCATTCGAATTCGAACCGCTCAAACTCGACCCTATCAAGCAAAAATAAATAAGCAGAAAAAAGCAAACAAACAATATTTAATTCTTTTATTATTCTACATTGTTTCCTTATCTTATTGTCATAAAAATCTTATAATTTTGCACTTTTTCTCCAATCCTTTAACTATAGTGTGTTTGTCGTCTCAGAATAATAAGGAACTTATTAATTATACATGCATATGAAACAAAATTAAGTGAATATGGTGCTTCGTAGAAATTAGCATCCAAAATTCAACCTAGATTCCTCTTCTAATTTCTAGATGCAGTCCTATTATACAAACACACACTTTGTGATATCAACGGAGGTATTACTGCAAATTCAAAGTAAATATGTAAATACAAGTATTTGCTCCCAAGGATATTATATGGTGGCGCCATTTGCTTAACAAAATACATTTTTACTTGTTTTAGTAGACTGATGAACAAATACAATTTTGTTTCAATAGTTGGTAAATTATTCTGGTGCCGTACACAGAAAAACGTGAAAATGTGCATAAAATTTCAATTAAAATTTACAGCCCGCAATTCAAGTCCGAAAAACGAGCAGTAAAATCTAAAATAATTTATCCCCGCACGGCAAAAACACAAACATGATCAGGCAATCCTCCTACGGTTCACTTCGTTGGCAGAGGTCGAAAACTACCCCTGAATGGGGCGGAGGCACTGAGAGAAGAACATGGCGCTGCAGAACCGTCTTCAGCAGAGTTTTTATTTATTTATTTCTTTTACTGGGGAATGCATAAAAAGAATTGCAATATATTACATTTCACTTCAACATGCCTGAATTTGAAAGAAAATGTTTTTTTAAATACATATTCCCGCCTTGTTGACGAAAATTTCTCGAGAAACCATCGTAATTACTTGACTATCCACGCTAACGATTACCAAGATGGAATTTATAATTTACGAATTTGCGCCGTACAGTTAACATGGCTATATTAAGGCGCGTAGGCACCAAGTTCACGAGCAGCTCGAATTCGGTTCGTGAGTTAGTTCAGATAAAGTTTGCTACATGAGCGGTATGATACAAATTGTTCGCGAGCACGTTATGTTGAAATTTAGTTTTGTGACTTATGTTTGCACAACATAAGTGACCGCGTGCCTGAGTGTCTGGTCGTGAACCCGGGGGAACTGGGTTCAATCCCGACAGACGCCAAATATTTCCAATTTTAAATGGCACAAAAGTGACCCCTGTGGTGCACTCTCCACACCAGCTATGAGTGCCCGTGAGGTATAAGGTAAAGGATAAAATGCCGTGATGATATATTGATTTATTTATTTATGTTTGCACAATGGAGTGGAGTGGAATATGATAAATTTGATTGAACAATGCTACTTATTCTTTTTCTCGATTGATTTAATAATCTAACACAGGCACATTATTATTTTTATTAAAGTTAAAAATGAAAAGCCGTGCGTAACCTTTTTGTAACATAATCTTCTTCACACATTTGGTAATTTTTGTTTTTACTAATTTCAAACGAAAAGTTCTCTCGATATACACGGTGAACATGACCTTCACAATTCAAATAAGTGTTGTAGGCGTTGAGTTCGCGAACTGATCCCGAACTGTTCGCATACAGGTCTCGAACAGCTCGGGAACTGTTTAGTTTATTTTGGTCTGTATGCGGCTTTAAGATACTTATAAGGCAGAATACGAGTATATTAGGTACATAAAATTTAGTAACAAGAATTGCACTTTTAAAAGAGGATTTAAAGGAAAATTTTGACATAAAATTAAAATATTAATAATTGTCACCGATTTACATAAAGCATATAAAATCAAGAGTTACTCAAATTTCCGTTATTGATAACAAACATTTAAATAATAATATAAACATAAAAAATCTGATGTGGCCAACACAAAACCTCCCGCTATTTATTTTTTATTAATTTAAGTACATACCTACGTATTAACTAATGCTGCAAACTGTTCCATTACATATAACTATTGCTTTATTTGCTATTTTCTTTTTAAAATGTCACTATTATTAATCTGAAGTGATTATTTTTTTGACAGTGATATTTACCTTTCAGTTACATTCATTTGAAATATGAACTGTGTAAGAAAGAAATTGTGTTTATCTTAGGCTTCGGGATTAATAAAAAAAATGATTTTTAAATTTATCTGTAAAATATATAGAAGAAGTACTATTCTACTATTCCTGTAGAAAATTCAATTATCTTTACTTTTCACAATGACATAAAATGCGACAAAATGTCATTTAATGGTATTTTTTGAAGAAAAACCATTATGAGCTTCAGGTAAAGTGTCATTTTCGGTTATCAGATTTACACCAAAATCTAATGGTTTCTTTCCGTATTAGAATAGGGTAGAAATACAAAGTTTCAGAATTTTCTGAGTGATAGTATTTGAATTAGAGAGTTAACAAAATCCATACACAATTTTAAGATATTTTCAGCATATCATGATAGTAAAAAAATCTGATGTGGCCAACACATGACCTCCCGCCAATTCCAGGTTAAAATAGCAGTGAGCTTTCAGTAAAGTATCATTTCCGCTTAATCGTTTGTAAATAAAATCTAATTTGTTGTCCAATAAATAGAAAAGTCTGTAATACGAAATTTTGGATTGTTTTATTGTTTTTCCTCAAAAATCTGTTAGAGCACCAAATTAAGTACTACACCAAATTTGAGAAGTTTTGGATCATCCGATTTATCATATATGGTTAAAATCTAATATGTTGTTTCAAATTATATATGAATTTTAAATACCAAATTTGAGAAGTTTTGGATCATATTTTAATAGGCTTTAAGGAAAAATCGTCTCACACACACACATTCTTATAAAAATCAGCATCATCTTCTAGGTGCTCTAAAATGCAATCTTTGTAAATTCTTCGCCGTACATGATCCATTTCGTAAATGAGGAGTTGTAAATTAATATTAATTTATAGTGCTGCAAAAATAACTATTAGCAAATTTAAAATCCTGTATATCTAAAATTTATGTATGATGGAAAATATATTATTTTTACAAACCTTAATTAAATATTATATTCTCCTTAACACGGTTTTATTATTAATTTTAATATAATTGCTTCCTGTCAGTGACATTTGTTTAAATATGTCAAAACTGTCATTAAAATTATGTTTTTGTTTGACGCATAGGCTAGGTGATACATGAAAATAAATTATATTATATATTCGTATTTAAAGTTATTTAGAGTTATTTTCTAAATGTTATTATCGTAGAATTGAAGATTATACCATTATATTCAATTTTAATTAGTAAAAGTTGCTAAAAAATTATATTCAATGAATTTTTTACAAGAAACATTTAAAAGCTTGTATAAATGATCTTCCGGTTATCCGATATGCAATAAAAACTAATGAGCACTTCCCCTATTAGTATAGAATGGGTATACAAAATTTCAAATTTTTCTGATTGATAGTATTTGAGTAATCGTGTCCACAAGATCCACACACACAGGCACACACACATACAGACATACATACCTACAGACATCATTGTAAAAATGTTAAAATCGGATTCTGGGGACATCAAAACGTGCTTATTCAATAAAATCTCTATATGCGATTTTTAGCACGATCCCTATACCTCCCTTACCTAGGGTAGCGGGAGGTAATAACCATTTTTTTGTTTTTGTGTTTTTCAGCTATTAACCTGTCAAGAACGAGTGAAGTATAACATAACTAACAATTTTACATGAGAAATATGATTTGCTATTATAATTTTACAATGAAAAATCATAGAGAAAAATTCTTTCTTCATTTGTTTTTTTGTTTCGTTATAAATGTGAATTTATATTAGCACATTGAAAATAATTTAATTGTAAAAAAATCTGTTGTGGCCAGCACAAAACCTTCCGTCAATTCGATGTATTTTGTACAAATCCGATACCAAAAGTTCCTTGGAAAAGATTCTACATATCCTGTAAAATTGTAACACGAACACACTATTTTTTACATATTCCATATTGCAAGTTCTTTGAAAAGAATCTATAAATCCAATATAATTATAACACGAATGTACATTCTGTAAATTGCATTTCACACTTCCTCATTCCTATCCAACGCATCTTCTTCACACAGTTATTCCTCTCTCAAATATTCTGCTACACAGTCCTTCCATCTTCTCTTTGGCCTTCCTCGTACTTCCGGCATTGAAACTGCAAGTCACTTGCGAGGGACACTCTGTCACTTATGTTGCTTTCTGATCCTATGCTTTCCACTTTGGTTTTGCACTTGACACTGACATCTGTCAATTAGAAATTTTTTAATATATCTGCTGTTTCCATAATTTTTGCAAAGCTGACTGATTTTTGAAAGTTAATCTCTCTATAACTCTATATCTATTGAATATGAAGGAAAATGTATAATCAAATCGTATAGCGATAAGATTTTCTTTCATATTAATGATCATAAAATGTCTAAAATTGATATTTAACTGCGTTTTTTTTTCCAGAAAAACTGTTAAAAACTTCAATAAGGGTACTTCCGGTTGACCAATTATAACCAAAATCTAACCAGCTCGTCATATGGTTGTAAAGAAGAGGAATACGAAAAAATCATAATTTTTAGAATTGTAGTTTTGGAGTTATCGTCGGAGAAATATTTGTCACACACACACACACACACACACACACACTCACACACACACTCACGGACACACGCACACATACAGACATCAATGTAAAATTAGTAAAATCGTATTCTAGGGATCTTGAAACGTGCTTATTCATTAAAAACTCACCACCGAATAGGGCTGTTGCAAGAATTTTTATATGACTTCTAAGTATTAAATTTGAAAAGATATTGTTCTTTAAAGATCCTTAAATTTGAAAATATCACGAAATATCCTTTAGATATTTTACAATTAATTTTTGAAATTTGGATAAAATTTTGAATAAGTCACGTGATCTGAAACAGAATGTGACGTCAGAGTACATACATCTTCAGCGGTTCTAAGGTGTCAAATGTATTGTCAAAGTTGTCAAATAAGAATCACGACCAGAACTTTAAAGTAAAATATATTATCAATTTATATAATAAATTCAGTTTTTATATTTTATTTTACCTCAACTCTTTAACACCCCTTCGGTAGCAGTAAAACAATCGTTCGGATATAAATTCAGCCATAATCCAGCTATCGACCTTCGGTTAATTGTCCGATTTAGCTTGTGTGTAATTTGAATTAGCCATTATTACTTTATTATTCATTTACAATGAGCAATGTCAGCGTCAAATGTCAAATTAAAAGATTTTGTTATTAACATGTGACAAACTTTAGCCTACGTTTATTTATATAAATAATATGAATAAAGGTAGGTGATGGAAAAACTATTTTCCTATTGGCTAATAATGATGTAATGTATGTGCTTCTACGTCACAGGAATGGGGGGGTAGTTTTTCAGGACGCCAATCTTTTTATTTAATTATTTCCACAAATAACAACAAATTATTAAAATAAAAATTATTACTAAGAAAATCATTCCATAAACTTTCATTTAAAATAGCTTTTGAAAAATGTGAAACAGGCTCATTTTTTGACCAAAGACAATACCTTCCCTACCTAAAGGTGACGGAAGGTAAAAAAATAAAACTTCTATACTTATCAAAATAATTGTTAATATCTCCCGCCATACCATAGGTAAAGGAGGTCTAAATATTCGATAGTGGGTTCTCAGTGAATAAGTACGAATTACGATCCCCACAACACGTTTTTAATATTTTTACAATGAAGTGTGTGTGTGTGTGTGTGTGTGTGTGTGTGTGTGTGTGTGTGACGATTTTTACTTCCACGATAACTCATGTCGAACTTCCAAATTTATTTTTTATTATTTTTATTTTCCGTATTTAACCTTTCTGCATTACAATAAAAAGTTGATTATACTTTGCGTAAAACTGCATAACCAGAGATGGTACTTGAAGCCCAAAACAGTTTTTAATGATAAACTTTATTAAAATATCATCCAAAATTTTCCAATTTCAGAATTTAAGACTTTTATATCAAGGGAAACCACATATTAGATTCTAGCTAAAATTTATTACCCGGAATTAATATTTTACATGAAGCTCTGAAAAGATTTTTGTGAAAAGCATATTATGATATAATCCAAAATTTTCCAGATTTGATATTTAAGACTTTTGTATTAATGAGAACGACATATAGATTTTTTTGTAAATTGACAAACCGGAATTGGTACTTTTACTGGAGCCCGAAACAGATTTTCTTGAAAAAATATATTAAAATTTAATCCAAAACTTCTCAAATTTGGTACTTAAAACTCGTATATAATTTGAAACAACATACTATATTTTGACTACGTATATGATAAACTGGAAGTGGCATTTAATTTGGAGTTCTTAAGAGATTTACGAGGAAAAACAAAATATAATCCAAAATTTTATAATAGATACATCATATTGTACTTTATTGTACTTGTATTATTAGATTATTACTTATGGTTAGCTCAGCTTTATTGCCCATTTATTACCTTCTGTCACCTTTAGGTGAGGAAGGTATTATCTTTGGTCAAAAAATTCGGTGGTGAGTTTTTAATGAATAAGCACGTTTCAAGATCCCTAGATTAGTTTTAGGGTCCCTACAATACGAATTTACTATTTTTAAGATGATGTCTGTATGTATGTATGTGTGTGTGTGTGTCCGTGTGTGTGTGTCCGTGTGTATGTGTGTCCGTGTGTGACAAATATTTCTCCGACGATAACTCCAAAACTACAATTCTAAAAATTATGATTCTTTCGTATTCCTCTTCTTTACAACCATATGAAGAGCTGATTAGATTTTGATTATAATTGGTCAACCGGAAGTACCCTTATTTGAAGTTTTTAACAGTTTTTCTGGAAAAAAACGCAGTTAAATATTATTTTTTGACATTTTGTTATTATATTTATTAAAGAAAATACTCTTCTCTATATGGTTTGATTATTCAATTTCCTTCATATTCAATAGATGTAGAGTTAAAGCATTATAAAGAAATTAATTTTCAAAAATTAGTCAGCTTTGCTATTTATCATGGAAACAGATGATACATTCAAAATTCTAATTGACAGATGTGTGTTGCAAGTGCGAAACCAAATATGGAAAGTATGGGATGAAAAATTAGTATTTCATAGTGGTCCTCTCAAGTGACATGCAGTGAAAGGCTAAAAAGAAGATGGAAGGACTGTATCGCAGAAGACTTTAGAAAGGAAGGACTGTGTGAAGAAGATGTGTTGGATAGGAATGAGTGGAAGAGAAGAGGAAACAGCGACCCCTAATAAAATAGGGGAAAGCTGAAGCACAAAGTAAAATGTGTCAAGTGCATTTTTCTTAGTGTATGTAATTTTTTAAAAAATAGTATATGTTCGTGTTCGATTTTACATATTATATAGAAACTGTTCCACGGTCCTTTTGGTATGGGATTTGTGCAAAATACATCGAATTGACCGAAGGTCTTGTGCTGGTCACAACAGATTTTTATTATTTATGGCTGGTTAAGCTCACGGCGTTCTTGATAGATGGCTCTGCATGTAGTTACTTGTTTTTGCAGTCATATTATCTTTCTGGGATGTTTATCATCCACTCGCTCAACCTTGCTCAGTGCCTTCTATACGCATCAGTACACTACACTGAAGGGCTCCAATAAGAGCGAAACGCGTCTGTGGTTTTGGATGAGTGAGCCAGTTTCTAGTAAATGACCGAGAGTTTAATTCAGAGACTGAAATCTTGGAAACATGTGTTATTTTTAAATATCTTTTTCGCAATACAGACTTTTCTAGTTGTTGGAACAACAAATTAGATTTTATTTACAAACGATCAACCGGAAATGATACTTTACTTAAAGTTCATTGCTGTTTTAAAGGCGGGAGGCCTTGTGCTGTCCACATCAGATTTTTTAATACAAATATTTTCCATGATCGGGAGAAAGTCACCAAAATGATGAGTAAAATAATACATATTTTCTCCATGGACAGATGTAGCATCTTTTTGCTCTACGGGAAATAATTTAAATAATTATACCCCTACCGGATGAAATGTACACAAAACTGCCAGAATCTAATTTAGTATTAATTATTTTATTATATTATTAAAAATAAATAAATATTATTATAATATTACTGTTCGAATTATATGAAGTGCAATATTAATAAGTTTATTAATTTTAAATATTTAAAAAAAAGACAGTATAAATACCGCGTGAGCGAATTATTTTTCCTTCGTTATATTGTAGCCCTCGGTTTCACCTCGAGCCACAATTTTACTCATCGGGGGAAACAGGGGAAACATTCATATACAGGGCGTTAATGAAATAGCTGACCATAGACCAACAGCCCATGGATATTATTCTGTAGTAATTTTATTCAATAATATTGATGTTCTCTCTATACAGATGAATAAAAAGAAAAGAACCAATTTTAATATTTGTGCAAAAAGATTTTGATATACAAAACAGTTAATATACTCTCCAGACTCTAGATGGTGAATGCCTAATATTGTGTAGGAAGTTTTATGAGACTTTAACTAATACTCACAGATTATTTTATTCATACAAATATTAATTAATTATACACCTATTAAAAATTTTATAATTCAAATATTTGTAAATTTTAAACTCGTTGATATTAATTTTCCTCAATAAACAACGAAACAATTTGTAATTTAAATTTAAATATTATTTATATCACTAAACTATATTCAAAAATTTAATTATTGCCACCACATACTTTGCTAGTTTTTCATTCAAACGTATTTGGCATGAAAATGGAAAGCATGTATTTGGAAAATCTGTACGCCGTCCCTGCAGTCGTCGACAACGCAAAGCTATGTTAAAAGCCAAGCAGACAGAAGCACGAGGTCAGCATTCGGAAATTTTACGCACAATTACGTCAACATTCGCAGGCGTTGCGCGTGCTAAAAGAACCAGGGTGCGCCCTCACCCTTTAATACACCTCTTTACATACGTGGCAGGACCAGCGATGAACATAATGCCTAAATTTAGCGGTATTAGGTGATTAAATGAAACTAGGTAATTTTATTCTGTGTTGTTTCGTTTAGCTTTGGAGGGAGAATGGAAGCATTGTAAAAATAAACTGTGCAAGTGAACTACGTAACATAATTAGTATACCTACACACATTGTAATAGTATGGCAGATACTGTAAGCTTCCAAATGTAGCATAACTTCCCGCTCTTGATACGAAAGCGTTTTTTTTAATCTGTCACTGAAAATTTATTCCATAGTAGAATAATTACTAAAATGAGACTCGCTACATTATAAATGGAAACGGAAAATATCATAAATCTGTTACTTTTTCCACGTTAAATAAAGGATGCACATTGTTTTAGATATATGTTATTTATTCCTCCTGTTAAATTATACATTCATAATATATTTGTTTTTCCAAGGTTTATGCATTACTATTCTAGTAACATATCATTACTGTTCTGTTTTTGAGTGGTGAATTTGTTTCCTCTACCCGTCTTCTGATTCTTTAATAATGGTGATCTTCTTTGGTAACGGTCAATAATGGATAATTATTGATGTAGACTAGAAGTTAACTTTGCGAACTGTCACTTTTCAATTAAATTAAAGTTTCTGAATTTAAATATCTCATTAATGGCAAGGAAAGTATGAATGAAGAATTTAAAATTTAGTTAAACTTCAGACTTAAGTTTTATTTTCATTTTTAAAATTATTCGAAAAATTTCCAAAAAGTTGCAAATATAGAAAAAAAATCTATACCAGCGTTAAATAATATGTATTATTTTATAAATCTGCATATATGAATTAGTGTCTTTTATTATAGTTTAAGTAAATAATTTTGTAGTAAACAATAATGTTCAATTCTTGAAAATAGTAAAATTAAGTAATGTAGTTATTACAAATGTTGTCTAATTCTGTCATACTATTATACGAGTTTCGAAAAATATTGTGCGCAACTCAAATTAGCCTACGGTCCTACGTTTCGTTATCTGAAACTTTTGGCAAAGTAATACATCATCTTTTACTCGTGCTACACAAATAACTAATCTGCAGTCTGCTTCCCTTTTTGATGTAAAAATATTTTAAATTAACTTCCTTTATCAAACAAAACATCACATTTGTTAACAGTTCCCTTTATTTATTCATTTATTCGTCACTCAAAAATGTTTTCATAACAAATTTATTACTTATAAAAAATTCCAATTTATTTTGATTATTAACAGCAACAAAATGTCAGTGGAAATTTTATTCTACTTTATATTCAGTTTAAATTGTGAATTTGATTTGATTTTAATTGAATTTTTCAAACTTGATTATTGTGTTGTTTATATAATTACGAATTAATTTAAATATTTTAAATAGTAATCCAACGGTACTCAATATTTTTACCTCTCGCTAAGAGAGGTATTGGATTCATGCTAAAAACCACATATCCAGATTTTAGTGAATAAGCACGATTTAAGGTCCCTATAAACCGATTTTAACATTTTTACGATGATGTGTGTGTGTGTGTGCGCGCGCGCGCGTGTGCGTGTGTATGTTGGAGGGACGATTACTCAAAAACTATACGACATAAGACCAGTTTAACTATGAATTCCTCAATCTGACATTCATGGGTAGAGCTGAAAAAGTTTTGGTAACAATTGGACAACCGGAAGTAGTAGTTTCTTAAAAAAATCTTCTAAATATTATTTTTTGGAAATTTATGTTACAAAAATTAAACAATATGAAATTCTCTTTCTAGTATATTAAATATTTTTATTATATCTTTTATAGATTTAGAGAGCTAAAAATATATAAAATAATTCATTGTATTCATCAAATAGTCCATTGAAACCAGTTGAAAAATTAAATGTTTGTAAATGACATAAATGTCAGTGTCAAAAATCTAGAAATATTACTCAAGGTTTTTTCTGGGAAGCACATTTAATATTTTTTATTTCATGAATAATTAAATATTTAAAATTATAGATATACCTGCTGCACGTTAAATAGTCACTGTTCTTGAATGCGGAAAACCTAAAATTCGTACTTGGACAAATCGAGATATAATAGTAATAATAATATGCTATTTTTATAACAAGGAAAAGACTCCGTCAACAACTAAAGTTGGTATAAACAGAAACGGGATTAATTTGTAAGCCAAAGTATGTACAGTAACACATCAACTCAACACGCGCTTGCTATACATATATTTCATCATATACCTTTCCGAAATACTGCCAATCTCGTCATTGAATTGGAAGAATCTCGAACATTTGGAAGAGTAGGAGGAAACTTGTTCATAGAATGAATTGAACAATAAAGAATGGATATAATTAGAATATTTTGAGTGTACCAGAAATGTGAAATATAATATTTATAGCCTAATATGAAATTACCGAAAGGTACTGCGCTGGCCACAACAGATTTTTTAAATTCTGTAATCGCAAGTTTAAATTTATAAAAACTAAAACATAGTTCATAGTTTAAAAAATACTGGGGTTTATCTTGTCGATAAGACCATATACCTCGTTTTTATGCGAATGGTCCCCCAGAGCGGTGCGTTAGCTTGTGTATCTAAATTCAGTGCGTGTTTTGGAAGATTAAAATTGATAATATTTTTCCCTCTAATTCTCCATTGTTAAAGTAACTCATTTCACTATGAATAGAGATATTTTAAATGTCAAATATTGGGCGTTTAAAATTTCATTTGAACAAAATAATATCAAAATTATATAGAACTGCGTCATAAGGGGTCACAAATTTAGTCTAAATAAAAAAATAATCATATTAGAATAAAATTAATAGATGGATGAAGAATTTATTGTGTCCGTTTGTTCTTCTTCATCAGTTTGTGATTTTATTCCACAAAAGCTTATATTTTCTTATAATTTATGATAAATTATTTTATGTGTGACGAGAATGAGTTTTTAATGTTATACTTATGGATCAAAGTATTTATTTCATATTTTTACTAAATTGTTAATTGTAACTTAAACTAACACTTTTTAAGCTAAATGAAAGTAATTATATTTGAATTTGAAACGCAAAACCGATAAAAAAATATTTGCTGATTTTTAAAATTATTCATATCTCTTATACTCACATATATTTTGTATCTACCATAAAGATGCTAGATAAAAGTTTAGCAATTCTCGCATTAGAAATTGATGAAGTCGAGATCAACTCGGAGATATAGGGTGCAACTATTTTACTTACTATTTCATTCATAATTTGTAAACCAATACAAATTCAGGATTCTACTTAATTTTCTTTTATTTCGACAAAACACCGTCACATAAAATGTTTGCATCGAACCAGTAAGAAGATGTATTTGTAACAATCTAAAAATTTTATTGGCAAAAATTTACCACTTACAATATTACGATATACATGAGAAATTCTTTTCGAATGTTTTGAAAAAATAATTATTGTTTCAAAAATGTGTATTTCTAGTAATCCTCTCAGCTAGATGGCATTAAACAAGTAATGAACAATTTATCAAAATTACAGAAAATGAAATAACTAAACACCTACTGCTGCTTATCTAGGCCAAGGGAGCAATATATGTCTAGCAAAAACAAACTCTCTGCTCGAGATACAGTGACTTCTTCCTGTCAGCCATAATTCAAGCCCTCACAACGAGGATTACCTCTTAATATTAATTTCTCGCCAAGTAAATCTTCTAGATAACGCTTATTAATAATTCCCTCCCGAGTAGCAATCGTAGTGAGCCAAGCCTTGACTTGTTTCATAGTTGTGCAAGCGATCCAAGACATACGTCTTAAATACACCTAATTAATCACTTATCTTCTGTGCGTGCTGTAGACGGGAGATGCTACAGTCACAGTCTAAAAGCATATTAATCTTCATATACATGTAACTGTAAATTGTATACCTACCTATGCTATGCTTTGTTCACAATGAGATAAACTAAATGAATATAAATCTTTATTACCATGAAATCACATTTGCTAATTAATTGCCATTCTTAAGCTGCCTAAGAATTAATATCTGTGGGTATTTCCTCCCTCAAAGATTGTAATGTACAATATACATACATACATACATACATACATACATACATATGTATGTATTTCATTTAAATCAGAATGTTATATCTTATTTGCTAGCAAATTGAAACAAAATGGACCTTGCCTAAGTGCACTACTTTCATAAATTTTATGTTATAATTATAAATTACATTTGTTAAGTCAAAACGAGAGTATTGTTTACAAATTTGGAATCCTATCTATACTAAATATGTCATAACTTTAAAGTAGAATCTGCGGACGACATAATAATCTATTGTAAAGGGAAAACCCTTAATAATAACACTAAAAACCTACAAAATACAATAACAAAAATTGAAGATTGGTCCAATGAAACAGGCTTCATATTTGCAGAAGGAAAAACGAAAGCAATACACTTCACAAGATTAAGGAAGAACAATATACCAAACAATATAAAAATCCACAATGAAAACATTGATTACGTTGATAAAGTTAAATTTTTAGGCATGATAATTGACAAAAAATTAACCTGGAGACAACATATAAGGGAACTAAAAACTGAATGCCAAAAAAGGATAAATCTAATAAAAGTTCTGGCAAACCATAATTGGGGAGCAGACAAAGACTCTTTAATGAGTATCTACAGGAACATAATAAGATCACAATTGGACTATGGATGCATGTTTTATGGAGCAGCAAAGAAAACTTATTTAAAACACCTTGACTCAATACAGTCCAGCGCAATACGGCTAATAATAGGCGCCTTCCGCACTAGTCCCACAGAAAGTGTATTGAAAATAGCAGGAGAACCTTCACTAGAAACACGGAGAGCTCAACTAACTTCAAATTATATAGCTAAAATAACAAAAAAAAAACCCTAAGTATCCAACATATAAACACATAATCACAAATAGTCAACAAGACAACCCGTACACTCCTTTACATGCACACATTAAAAAGACACTAACCCTTCTGGATATCAACATATCTACTATCGAAACACCCGAAAATCTCCCTAAAATCCCACCTTGGCAACCAGTTAGACACTCCTTTAACCTAACACTAACCACCTACCCGAAAGAGAGCACTAGCGGAGGAAAATACGTTGAACTTTTTAATAAAATAATTGAAAGTAATATACACCGAGAAATCATCTACACCGACGGCTCACACATAAACAACAAAACTGGAGCAGCATTCGTTACCAAAGACGAAATAGTTAAATACCGACTACCAACACTGTCAAGTATATTTTCTGCAGAACTTTACGCAATACATCAAGCCCTAACATATATAATCCATAACCACCCCCACACCCCCTACCTAATATGTACAGACTCCTTAAGTTCATTACAAACTATACAAAACCTGTATCCAAAACACCCTATTGCCAAAAACATCCGTGAACATCTACAACTCCTAACAAAACACAACAACAATATCACCTTCCTATGGATCCCTTCCCATGTCAATATACCTGGCAACGAAACCGCAGACACCGCTTCAAAAGAAGCCACACAGATGGACATCACTAACATCCCAATTACAAATTAAGAACTGAAACATCACATAAAAGTTCAAATATCTAAATAGCGGGCAAACAAATGGTCACAAACAATAAACAATAAATTAAGAATAATAAAAACCGATACGACCATATGGAAAACACAAGGAACAAAATCCGAACAAATAATACTAACGCGACTTCGTATAAGCCACACCGAACTCACACATGGACACTTAATGGAGAGAACAACCCAAAACGTGCGAAATCTGCAACACCAGGCTATCTGTCAAACACATCATCGAAACCTGCCCAAAATACACCCCAGCCCGAAATGCACACAACATCCCCGCCAATATAAATCGAGCGCTCGCCAATAGTGACCAATATAAAAAAATATGATTGAATTCCTCAAATATACCCAAAAATACAACCAAATTTAACATACTTACCTATTTGTAATATATTATGTAATGTGTAATGTAATATAACTGCACCGGGTTCAAAAAAAAAAACTAAAAATGTTGAAGAACCCAAATAAATAAATAAAAAAAAATAGAATATTCTAAAAAAAATATTAAATATTGTTAAGTAATAAACGTACAGTGGGCGATTTATACTTCTACCGCCTAGGGGCTAACGCTCCCCACCCCCTCACGGAAAACCAGGTGTGACATATTAACATTGTTTATTTTAACACATGAGAATAACGTAAGAATAAAATTAATGCAATACAATGTTATTAATATGACATAGGTCTATCAACAATCAGCAAAACTGAAAATCTAAAATGTTAACAAAAAAAACTCTTATATACAACAGTTATAGTCCAAGCAATAGGTACACCGCCAAAATCAGTTTTTTGATAATATTTATATTCATATGAAATACTTTTAATAATTTTTATATCCGTAAATCGACCTATTTTTCTTTTTACCTCCCGCCATATCGTAAGTAAAGAAACTGGTGTTTATATATATTATAGTTCTTGTTACTTCATATTCTTGTAGTACATGTAATATATAAATTAACCTTTTGCGGTGGTCCGAACCACCAGAATATCGGAAGTGAGACTTCTCGATCCGTTTTCCTCTTAAGACCGAACTGGTTCGGTCAAGTTAATCTATGTTTGCTACACAATGTTTGATACATAAAAAAAAATATTGTGACTTTTTTCACCCTCTGGATACTTATTCCACTACACTTTTGTTATAACCAAACCACCACTGATCCTTTATAATTTATGTATTAATATTTATTGATTTTTATTTATACTTATAGAAAATGATGTACATGTTACAAGTGGTTTGTTTTGTTTGATTATTACACTGTGTAAAAACCCTCTTTCCCTTCATTTGTATAAATACAAATATTTGTTGGTTTAAAAAATATTTTAAAATTTAAATTAATGTTTTGTAAACTCATACGATACCCGTATCCACGAATCTTACTTTCAAATTCAATAATTTGACAATACATAAACTACGTGAAACTCGAAAAAAGTATATTCAGATGGATTCTCGAAAACAAAGAAGAAAACAAGAAAAAACAAAAACACAAAGCCTAAAAGCACGCCTGGTGAAGTTTACTGGCTTACGAAGGCGAATGGTAAAATCGTATCGGAACTGGCGCATATCTATGAGCTACGGATGATTTCAATTCAAAAACCGGAAACTGCGTGAAACTATCGACTCCGACTCGGCCGTACAATGCGGGCAGCAGGATGCATCGCTTCAGCAGGAATCTGAATTTCCTGCCGGCGCAATGACGCTCATTGTAGTGTTAACCTATGCCGGCTTATATACTGCATCGTGCATGGCATATTTCAAGGGTTCTTCTTCCGCCAGTAGTTCATTAAAATTCATGAAAAATTATAACTATGTATAAGTTATTTCTTTCTCACACAGCATATGAAAATTAATTAATGTTAAAGGCAAAGATAAATTCAACTTAATTAATTTTAATGTTATCAAAGTAATAAAGGTCTCTTCCCTATTACCTTATTGGTAATTTTGCTTAAATTGACGTAATTAACTTATAAATAGACTAAGAAGTTAAGACATTTTAGGTAAGAATAATGTAGCCCAAATTAGTTGTTAAAAAATGATATAAGTAAACAGGTCAAACTGTAAGATTCGTAATCGAACATAGTTTGAGAGAGCGCTTATACAGTGCTACGCTACTTTAACTGTGAAATATCAACATTAATTATTAATATTAATACTTATAACAAAACATTTTAATTTAACAAAACATAATTGAGTGACTGTCGAGAGCATTAAAACAGCATTGATTTGACTAGCGATTATTAATTATTTTGCAATAGTGAAACTGTAACTTTGTGTTTTCTGTAGGCCGAAGTATTTACTCTTATAATATGGATACCGGTGACAGCTATTTCGTTATTTGTGACATTAATAAAGTCTTGCATTAATAAATTTAGAATTTTACTTTCGAGTCAAGGGAATATTTATATGTACAAGTACTCTTACCAATTCGTTAGAACCCCGAAGTACATATCAAAACTTTTGGTGGCAGCGGTGGCATATAAAATCGTTCGGATCGCTCTTCTGTTATACATGACACGGTCGGATTTAAGTTAACTCCGTTCAAATATACGACAGGTACCGGCAACCTAAGCATGTGTACACTGAGTTACAAGGTGAAAACATTTATTTAAATATTAAGGACAGTAAGAGCTTCCTACCCGTTAGGATGATTTTGGAGATCGAGACAAAGTCGTGATCTCCAATACATCCGATAGCGGTTGACGCAAAAAATTAAAAAATAAGAGTTAATAATTATTTTGACACACAATTTTAGTTGTCATTTTTAAAAAGCTGTGATAGTTGTCTTTATTTACCTACCGCCTTGCCTCATGCCTCCTGATCGGTAAGTAATCACTTACCAATGAGTAATTTGTAAATAAAACCTACTGCCTTAGAAACTGTTTCAGTAAACATTAAAAAACGACCGTACAAACATGTAATTATTTATCATTATCATAAGATAGTAGGTTTTAACAATTTGGAACAATTAATGATGTCACGATGGCAATATGATTGTAATTGAAATAGTTACCAAAACCATAACCGGTCATAGGAATAGTCACCAAATAGCCCATTAAAATGTAAAAATATAATTGATATTTTAATATTCGACTATAAACTCCCTTACAGTTATTATATTTTATACTTCAATGACCTGTCTTACTATCAAAGTCTACCTTTTCGCATTCGCAGTAGAATTGTTAATATTTTCCTTCAAAGTAAATATCGAACTTTAGTCATAACATATATCAATACATATTAAACTACACATTGCACTTTACTTTCATGATAAAAATAGAGAAATAAAATAGCGCCGGTTGGAATTAGAATAAATTTAAATATTGTATCAATATACATAAAATGTTTCAAATAATCATTTACCGCAATGTTCTATTGAATGTGATTGTACTATTTGCTTATTCTAAATGGGAAATAAATATTAAAACAAATTTAATTAAACTTTCAATGTGCATTTTCTATAGATTCTGAAATCCAATTTACATAAAATTAATGTATTAATTGTAACTAGGTTGTACCAAAGGTAATTTTGTAAAATAATGAGAACATCAAATGGATTATTATGAATGAAACAAGCTTTCCCGGATTCGAATTTCGAACTGAGAACTGAGTTGTTCGAATGTCCCTCTTAGACCTTTCATTGTCCTTGTAATTTACAAGTTGCGACGGTTTTAATAGGATTACTTGTTGTCCATTTCAGGGGTTCAAGACTTTGTTTCGTGATTAAAGAGGAAATTTATTATGTGATGCTTTGTTCCATTCATTGGGGCTATTTCGTTTTATATTATATTATTATTATATTATACAGACGTTCAAGATAACATCGCCGCAACAATGGAAGGAAGAGAAACATGCCCAATTATTAGTCTTTATTAAATTTTGGTTTTAGATGTCAAGGTTGTAATATAATCTATTAAAGCCGCTATAATAAACAATGATTATGGCACAAATGAAAAAATTATATTTTTGATAAGCAATTTACTTTTTATTAAATTTTTGGTTTGATGGAAACATTTATCTCTTATGAGGGAAATATAAAATATTATAACTTTTGCATTACTATAATAGTAATAAAACACACTTAACATATTTGCAAAAATAAGTATAGTGTATATAGAGGTACCCTAGATGCGGGATGTTCCCGGCATATAACTGTCATTTGAACTCTGGAATATTGAATCATCCATTTTTACCTATTTTGCTCTTTTGAGAGTATTGGATAGTCATTCTCATTGCAATTGCAATCAAATTTTCTTCATTGAAATTAAGAATCAACTCCCCGTGAGGTTATGGAAAACATAGCTGACTCACAATCCAAACGTCCCGAGTTCGAATTCCGGGTAATGTATGTGTGTGTGGTGTATGTGTGTGTGTGTGTATGTCTCTATCATCTCATCTTCATTAATGCAATGTGTACAAACATAAGGTTACAAAAATATTGACTTGTCTCCATCTATCATTTTGTAATAAATTGTCCAAAGCTTAATATACATAGAATAAATATTATTATTCTTGTAATTAAGCATTATTTTTGTTATAACCATATTTTTTAATAAACTAAAATTTCGTCCACGATTTTTTTTTAAATGCGTAAGATTAAGAAAAATATTGCATTTTCTGCGGAAAAATTTAATTGCTAATGGAAATTACGTGTGATTATGTTGGTTTAATTTGATTCAAAAGCGTAATGCATAAAGCTTGGAGTGTGCTAACTTTTGTTATTTATTATGCGTTAGTGTTAAGTACTAGTTGAGAATGTTCCTTGACGTTGCCTCATATCAAACTTCGTTATGCATTAAAAAAGTATCTGTGAATGTAGCTCAGGGATATAATCAGAGAGGAATTTACTGAATTAACAATTTTAATATATAATTATATACATAGTTGGCCGCGAGACGACTGGGCGTCGGTCTCGACTTGGTCTCGAGTGCCATAGTCTCGTCTCGGTCTCGAATTGGCCTCGACTATCGAAGTCTCATCTCAGTGTCGAGTTTCGTCTATTTAAGGTCAAATTATAATTAAATTTCTATTAAGGGAGTAGGCAAGTACCTGTATTAAATGAGTACCTACTCAATACCCTGTAAAACAAGATTAAAAGAATCTCATAATTTATTAAAAGAAATTATCATTTGTTATAATTTCGACATTAACATTAATTTTTGAAACAAATTTTAACAATTTATTTTCTCAAAATTAAAGATGGTGTGTAAGATCACGTTTACAGAAAAAGCATTACTAAATTACAAGCAATCAAAATCAATTTTTTTTTCTTGAAAATGTAATAACTGATTTTGTAAATAATGGGGAACAAATAAATATTTTTTATAAAACATGTATTTTCATTTGAATTTTTGTATAATATTTAAAAGTAACTATATTTGAATAAATAACCATCCTCTGAAATAGGACTGTACAGTGCACACCCAGCCCAAAAGCTCACCACACCACACGCCACAGCTGTAGGTAAAACAATTTAAGATCGCTGCGCTATCAGCGTACATTCTGTGAACTATCCAGTACGGGACAATATGGGATTATTGGTTAAGATTACGGTAACTGTGCTGAACTTTTATCTGAATATACATTTTTCTCTGCCTTATTTACACAAATAATTTATTTTTAAGTAACGGAAACGACATAGTATTACGAGTAATTAGTTAGTGTAAGTAAAATATTGAATAAACAGTAAATATCGTTATATTGTTTTTCAAATTTCTAGGTTAAAGAAGCTATTCGTTTTCCATTGATATATTTTGTAAATTACATTTATGGATATAAGAGATCGCGATGTATTTATCAAGGAGAGGATGTTTGGAATGCTAATTACATTATTTTTTTGTTGTTTCACCAAAAAACAAAAGCACAGTTTCAAAAATTGATTGTATCTGTAAACTAACGCCTTATAATCATCACACAAAATTGAAGGAGATTTTTTAATTGAAAATACAAAAGCCAGGTTAAACAATGCTTTGTACGTATAAAGCGGGTAATAGTGGTCGCTGAAAACATATGTATATCAACCACATTAATTCATTGAACCAGAAGTAAAATGTATTAAAAAATCGTGATCAAGCTATTTCAATTAATGTTCTTATTAGGTTATTATGATATGGTCCTAATTTAACTATTTTGGTGCTTCTGCTTTTGTCTTATGTTTTAGGATTGCGTTGGATAAAATGATGCTCAAATTCCAAACAAAATGTAAAAAAGGCAACTAACGATACTAAGTTTTTTGGAAACCAACGCAACGACCAGTATTAACCACTTTTATTTATTTTTTTTAAATTGTGCTTTTGAATTTTCAATTCAAAATACTCTTTCAATTTTGCGTGGTGGTGATTGTAATGCATTTGTCTCAAGAACAGATGGAACAATTTTTAAATTTTCCTATTGTTTTTCAGTTAAAACACTTAAAAATGCGACCAGCACTATAAACTTTTTCTCCTTGACAAACTCATCAAGGGAATTTATAAAATATATCAATGAAAAACGAATAGATTCCTGTACCTAGAAATTTGAAGGTAAAAATATAATTATATGTACTCTTTATTCAATGTCTCATTTATGCTAACTAATTATCCCTAGTACTATGTCATCTCTCTTTCTAAAAAACAAATAATTTGCATTAATAAGACAGTAAAATATGCATATTAAGATAAAATCATATATGTACTTCCCGTTACCTTCACAAATAGTCCCGGACTGGATAGTTCTCAAAATGTCTGCCAGGTGGTGTAGCGCTTATCTGGAGTTCCCTATATATCATACTTTGCATGCGTTTACTTTCATTTTGTTATTGTTGTATTAAAATGTATTTTTTTTGTTAGCTATCCATAGAAAATGATACACGAAATAAAATTTAGTATTTTTTGTATGTTAGTTTTTTGTTTTTGTTGTAAATCTTTTATTTTCCTTATTTTATCCGGATCAATGGATCATATTAGATAAAAACACTAGACGAGACTTTCAAAAGTCTCGACGAGATTCGATACTGTTCTTGTCTCGGTCCCGAGTTTGACCTCGAAACACAGCTGTAGTCTAGTCTCGACTTTTCAATTCCGGATTAGAGTAAAAACGTACAATTGAGCCTGTTCTGTAACTCAGTGATTAAAAATTAAATCCAATATTGATTTGACATCTAAAATCCCTATTTTTGTTTATGTCAACATACACCAGTGATTAGAAATTTGAACAAGTTGTTAAAAATTAACCACTGAATAGGCCTAAATAACAATTATTATAAACAGTTTTTTAGGTGATCATTTTCATTATTGTAACAAACTTTATGAATGTCTGAAGAGCCTTTTTTGATAAACTAAAAGGATTTAATCAAATGGTTATAGATTTACTAATTTAGCTGTAGCCATCATACACATATCAACATAGATTACGGATTATACAAGAACATTGAACTTGTCTTGTTAGTTCCTGAATGTTATGTGGTAAAGCACAATATTGTGGTACTGCATAAGGTAAGGTATCAGAGCCTAATTTTCGCCGACACCAATATGTCAAAAAACACCTTTAGTATTTATACAAAGTGGTTTTTTAAAAGTAGAGTATAATTATTTATTCAGTTTCATAAAATAGACATCTCTAAAATGGGTAAAATAGTCAACAAAATTTAACGGGTAATATAGCTCATATGGTTCTCTAAACTTCACTGTTAGGAATGTTATTTAGGACTAGGACACCTGAACACTCTTATAATGTACATTTTCGAATTAAAATAAACTATGAAAAAAAAAGTTTTTAGTAGTAAGTAGTACACTTACGTGTAACATAACACTAACTTCTAGGAAAGTACGAAATTACACAGTATGTAGCTCAAATAAATTTTTGAAAATTATTCTCTAGAAACATATAATAACAAGCACATTTATAATATTTAGATGACACTGATATTGCAGCTATATGTTAATTTTAAGCTTTAGTTCTCATAAAATTACATAAAATATGCAAATAACAAATACGCATAATTTATTTGTTAAAAAGCATAATATTTTATCTTGAAAATACTCGTACATAATTTTAAAAATAGTAAAATGGTTCACTGCATTTTTGCATTTCCACTGCACTGTTTTTAAAATAAAACAGAACATAATACTCTTTGCAGCCGCATATCACACGTAATAAACTTCATAAACAAAAGCCACTTGTAACACAGAAACATGAAATTTTTACATAGAGATATAAAAAATTAATACGGTGAACTGTAAAGCCAAACAACAAACAGAATTCTGAACATGGTATTTTTCCACACAATACTTGCATTATTATCCAGGAGTTAAGTCAGAAATTGGCCGCTAGTGGCTCTAGTGTGCCGCCAGGCGAAACGCGAAAGAATCGGACCATGAATTTCATTGCACTCTGAACTTCTATGCGAAAATTTAGCGTCGAAGTTCTCCTCCGGTATGACGACATTAACGAGCAGAAGCTGCGCCGTTCACAATAACAGCGTGCAACTGAAAGACGAAAGAAACTCTCGAGGAGGAAATAACTGTCAGATAATTTTACTGTGTACAAAACTGGCTATTTTATACACGTTCAGATAAAACTGTAGTACATGTTTGGGCTTCGTTTTTGAATTGTATATTACTTCGAATCTGATTCGTGGTATAATTTATTGGCGATAAATATTTTGTAGCATGGCGCATTCTGGCGCGTGATACTGTTGTTTCATAAAGCTAGAACTGGAAATCTTATGTTTTACTGCAGCATAAAGTTATAGTTTTTTCTTTAATAATTTTTCTAACTTCAAAGAGTTACTAAGTTTAAAAACTGACATTTTAGTTTTAATTAGCTGAATGAACGTGAAACCTGCACACACTTTTGGAACTTGTATAGAGTCTACCAAAAAAAAACTGAACTATGCCAATATTAATAGTGATGCAAACTAATAATGAAATCGATATAGATATTTCGAACATTCAATGTCAAATGTTTCCTAACTAGGTATGTTATCTATCCCCCAAGTGCAGTTACACGTAAAAAATTTATTAAACATTTTTATTTTATTCTCCTGACGACAATATTTTACATTAATTCTTATTTTTTTTATTTTTTATCATTACTGACTTTTTATCTTTTTAACTGTTATTTATTTATGTTTTATCAAATACGACAATCAAATTTGTGATTATTTTAATTATTGTTCCTCATGGATGGTTGCTAAAAACTCATGTTATTAGACTATTTCTTGCCCTGAAGAAGACTAATATATTAATCGAAACGTCGGCTTGAAATAAATAAATTCGCTACAGACTGCTTATCCGATTATTTTTCCTTCGGGAACCCTCATTATCTTTTAATATTTAGTATTTAGAAGTCATATAAAATTTCTTGCAACAGCCCTATTGACAAATATTGAATACTAAAGTAAAAATATCTAACATACTCTCCTAAACTAATTTTTTACTAAACAGGCTTTTTACTGGATTTTTTGTATTTTTTACTCAGCATTTGAAGAACATATTGGGCAAATGTACTCTGCATTTTAATGAAATACCGAGCATTTAATTTGTACCGCTTTACAACGTAGACAACCAACTATCCACTGTGAATCAAATTATAAAATTATTAAAACACTAGATCAAAAAAACTTTGAAGACTCTTGTACCGAATATAAATTATAGCGTATTTTTATTACAACTTGCAAAGTAATCTAAGAAAGTTTAAATTAAAACTGAAAAGATATACTTTTTTCAAAAGTTTTTTTTTCCCTAGATGCTACTCCTATCTCAACTATTATGTACCTTTAATTAATTTACGCATTTTCTAAAATAATTTCATAAATTTCAGTAAAAATCATAATAATAAACTAACTTAAACGATTTAAATAATTGTAATTTGTAATAGCAAGATTTATTTTCTAGTTTATCTCATGAAATTCGAAATAATTTCAGTTATGTGAATGAATGTCCAATTGATTTAAATATTGGAAATATTTAACCATTGCAACTATTGCGTTTGCATTAATTTATTATTGTTACTACAACAATAATATTATTTATTCGTATCGAAATACGTAGACAGTACTCATATACACAGGTAAGTAATAATTGCAACAAAAGGTAAAATATAAAGTCATTCATATATCCCATACTTGATTACTTGTTTGGAAGTATATTTTATTTCGTAGTTCCAGAATTTTATACTCGTTAAAAACCAGTACCCATAGTGGGAACGAGGACGTTTTTGCTTGACTCGTTCTCCATTGTATTAGTTCATTTATGACAGCAGTATTTTCATCACCTATTTCATCTACAAACAACTTTCCATACAATTTTGAGTTCATGACTTGTATATAAAAACTACGCAAATTTCTATTCGAAATTTTAATTTTACACTAAAAAATTACAATAATCGTGATAGTAGTATACTCTTATTTAGACATATGGATCTACATTTTGAATTTTTTGGATAGATACCTACTTCGCATGTCAAATATTTTTAAGAACTGGTCTTGTACGAATATTTCTACGAAATTATTGAAAGACTAAAACAAAATTTAGTAGAAATTGCATTAAAATTTTATTTGTAACATTATACTGAAAGTCTTGACAATTTCTGGATTCTTCCTGAAAAATAATATCTCAGATTACTTTAACTCAAGTTAATACTCACTGGATAAATACACATGAACGTTAATAGAAACATCATGCACATGCGCACAATGCATTGTTTGTTGTGACAGGTTAAACACATTAAATTATCGAAGTTAAAATAGTTTTGTTGATTTTTTCCCTTTTAGATGCAGGAAGATGTATTTCATATTTTTCTGGATGCAACTATGTATAAGTATTTTATAACAAGAGTATTTCAGAGATATTTCGCGACATTTCCATTAATTTTCGATAATTTACATTATTTACAATTTCTCGATTCAAATAACTCATGTCTTTTCGATTTCTTCTCTCTAAACTGAAAAGCAAATAAAAACATTGGAACCTCAATTGTCAGTCTATTTCAAATTTGCAAGTGGTGTTAAACGAACGCCTCCGATCCATCATTATAAAATTTCATCGTTTCATTTTACGTTATGAAGTTTGAAATGACCATTATATAAACGACCACACGACAAATGGTAACTATATCGAGTATTAATTGTTAATAAATCTTTGAACAATGATCAACTGTTTGCAGTACGACAGTCTTCTTCAGGGCTAGAAATGGTTGATTTTATTATTGACTATTTCTGGCCCTAAAAAAGATTTTCGTATAGTCGAAATGTAGGCCAGGAAATAAATGTAATAACTACTGCATGTTCTTTTATTTCCCATTCTTCCATTAACTGTTAATGATCCTCAATATTTGTCGTCTGTCCTGAGAATAAGGTAACGATTCATTAAATTGCACAGTTTTTTGACATTTTTATTTTCATTATTATTCTTGATTACTTATATCTCGAAGACATTCAATGGATTAAACTGTTATAAATATTAATATGTAACACCAAGTTATAAGAAATAAAATAAGTGTATGCAGTACGTAGTTGGTCCGTTTTACACATAAAAAATTATATTAACATTGCATATGAATGAAACTTTAAAAAAAGTGTATTACCCTTTAGAGTACATACCGTAATAACTAAAGAGTATGCTAAATGTATTAGTAATTAAATTAAATCTTTAAATTGCGTACCGGACAAAATTACTGTTTTAGTTTTAGAGTAGTTCACATTTTTACTAATTATATTTGTAGAATGTTTTCGCTCTGAATACACATACCAACTTTATAATGGTCTCTACTTTAAAACAATCCCAACAATGAGTTATAATTAACAGCGTTTTCACCTCATGTAAAACTTCTATTTCAACATAATAATAGCAGAGCTTAACTTATGACCACAGATTTAACAAGCATCCAACTTTTGAATAAACTACATAAAACCTTTATAAATATTAATTATTTATATATTAAGCTGTTAATAACTAACAAGAGTTGCATGCACTACTTCTATTGTATATTATTGATGCTAATTTTAATAAGTTTTAATCGTACTTGAGGCGAACAGAAATTTTAACATCACATAATATAATCATAAAAATAGTTTTTACACAATTATTATTAATTTTTAAAACATGCATATAAATGTAAATAACTGTTTAGACCTTAGGTTCAAATTCCAGTGAGATTTTTCACAAATCTGTCTTCTTTATTTATGCATATTTATATTGGTATAGTATCTTTTTTTATTGGACCAAGATATCATAGTGATAATGAAATTTGAATGTTGTAATGAAAATTTCTGTTAAATTAGGTTACTGACAGAAAAACCTAGATTCATGTAACTTGTGTTCCTTTCCACAAAAATTCAGTAAAAAACGTTCAAATTACCTACTGGTTAGTAAAGGGTAAGGGGATATAAAAATATGACAGTATAGCCATTCAAAATTCTTGCTCTTTCACACTACACGCTATTGAAGTTGTCTGATAGGTTTCAAATTGAAAAAAAAAAACTTTGCCATTCGGTTTGGCTGAACGATGTCGCATATCCATTTTATCTTTAGATTCATCAAAGAAAACCGGAATTACTGTTAAACTATTCTGCATTTTATGGCCATCTTACCATTTTTATTACGCAAAGAACGATACATTTGAACTAATTTATTGTCGTACGGCCTTGCCAATCGGCAAAAGCCAACGCAGTGAGGACGCACCTTTATTTACAATGAAATAAGTAATAATTGGATACAAGCATTTTAGTCTTGTAATCTTTCATCACAATATATTTAGTCCAGTGAACGAAGCATTTTACCCTACAAAAGGTACAAGGTACAAAAGAATTTTTGATATATTGTATAGGATGGTTGGCTAGTGAAAAACCCAAATTTCCACAATCCCCCCTCCACGGCTTCCTCCACAAGCTTGTAAAAACCATTGAAAAACGGCACTTTTTTCAGTTTATTGCCTATAACTTCTTTCTGGTGCATTTTAGCACAAAAAAAGTTATTTGCCGACTTGTAGAAGACAAAATTTCCTGCAAACCAGTTGCGTAACTAGAACCATGTTAACAAAACAAATTTTGCCATTTTATTTATCAAGCTGAAAATTTATTGACAACCATATTCAATAAATCTGCCGACACTATTTAAAATTATTTAATATGATTTGTTTATTAACTTGTTTATAGGAAAAACAGTTTTAAATAATGAGTTCAAATATATTGAATATGGCTATCAGTACATTTTCGACTTAATTCAGTATATTGGCAACTCTTATTTTGTTAATAACCCTGAATGTGTCAATGACACGGTTATAGTTGATACCGGTGTGAGAACCACGCTTTTGCTACCAGCCATTGTGTTTGAAGTGTTTCATAATATACTTGTTAATATTGTTATTTGACGATGGTTACAGGTAGTAAAATTCTTCGGACTTGCAGTCAACTAATAAGATTTATTCATTATTCGACTATACAATAGTTTTCATGGAGGCTAGAATGGTCCAGTTGCGAAAAGAAATCACATGTGGATAACAAAACATAAAACACGGACATTTAAAATTATAAATAAATAAATAAATAAATAAATATGTAAATAGTTACAAGCACATATCACAGAGTGAAAATCGTCAAAAAATAAAAAACTTATCTTTGATGAATACAATTAACATGGATTACTACAAATTAACACAGTAACGTAATAGTATATTATGATACAAGTGTATAAGCTAGCTTTTAAAACACGCACGGCAAGTTAATGTCGTAGTGCTTTAAAGGCTTGCTTATACACGTGTATCATACGCTATTTTTTATTATAAATTCATCATAACCATTTAAAACTGAAAATGATTGCAAATCATCCGGTTTTGATTTGTGATCTAGTGAGTTTGATCGTTTCCAAGGAGACAGTTAGCACTTATTGGTATTGTTTACGTTAAGTCAACAAGTCAATATTTTTTTTTCATTGTTTTAGTTGTTATTCATATTTACTGTCATTTTTCGTTATCTAGGTAACTCAAAAATTTAGCGTGTTTTAATGGTCGATTCACCCACGCTTTTGCGTGTTTTAAAGGGCGATTATTATGCATGTATAATAAAAAAAAAATATAAAAAACAAAGCTTAGTTGACTGCTGGTCCGAAGAATTTTACTGCCTGTAACCATCTCCATTTCAAGCATGGTCGAAAATTGGTTTTAATGGTTATTTGAAATAACTAATGTACAATATTTATTACTGATTTGCGGTTTTTACCTTCCGTCACCTTTAGGTAAGGAAGGTATTGTCTTTGGTCAAAAAATTCGGTGGTGAGTTTTTAATGAATAAGCACGTTTTAGGGTCCCTACAATACGAATATACCATTTTTAAGATGATGTCTGTATGTGTGTGTGTGTGTGTGTGTCCGTGTGTGTGTCCGTGTGTGTGTGTGTGTCCGTGTGTGTGTGTGTCCGTGTGTGTGTGTCCGTGTGTGACAAATTTTTCTCCGACGATAACTCCAATACTACAATTCTAAAAATTATAATTCTTTCGTATTCCTCTTCTGTACATCCATATAAAGAGTTGATTAGATTTTGGTTATAATTGATCCACCGGAAGTACCCTTATTTGAAGTTTTTAACAGTTTTTCTTAAAAAAATGCAGTTAAATATTATTTTTTGACATTTTGTTATTATATACATTAAAGAAAATACTCTTCTCTATAAAGTTTGTTTATACATTTTCCTTCATATTCAATGGATGTAAATTTAAAGCATTATAAAGAAATTAATTTTCAAAAATTAGTCAGCTTTGTTATTTATCATGGAAACAGCTGACATAATTATTCAAAAAAATTTAATTGACAGATGTCAGTTGCAAGTGCAAAACCAAATATGGAAAAAAGTATAGAATCTAAAATTGGTATGTCATAGTGTTGCTCGCAAGTGACACGCAGAGAAAGGCCAAAGAGAAGATGGAAGGACATTACTTAGTGTAGTTTATGTTATAATTTTATTGGATTTATAGAACCTTTTCAAATGAACTTTTGGTATGGAATTTGTAAAAAATAGTATGTGTTTTTACATGATATTATACAGAATCTGTTCCAAGGACCTTTTGGTATGGGATTTGTACAAAATACATGGAATTGACGGAAGGTCTTGTGCTGGCCACAACAGATTTTTTTTAATGTAAATCAAAAGCAAGTTTACAAAAATATTTTATTATTGAAATAATTTATTTTTTAAAAATTATTTAAATTAATATTAACATGTATGTTGAAATATTTTCTAATTTTTGGTACCTTGTATGAATATTCTAAATGTCGAACTTAATTCGCCTACTCAAAGTGTCGAGAAGAGGGATAAATCTTGTTCACAATTCTCTTGATTTTAACATTTATTTGGACGTTTCGGAAGTCCAAAAACCTCCATCTTCAGCATTTTACATTTTTGTCTAAATTTTTACATTTGGTGTTTTGTGATAAGATGTGTTCTCTTACAAACAGGTCACCTGTCCCCATGTGGTCGAGGTAATCCCTCAAAAAACCAGGATGGAGATCAACCCTCTTATCAAATTTACGGGGTTTTTGTAAGAGAACACATCTTACCACAGAACATCAAATGTAAAAACTTAGATAATAATGTAAAATGCTGAAGATGGAGGTTTTTGGACCTCCCAAACGTCCAAATAAATGTTAAAATCAAGAGAATTGTAAACATGATTTATCCCTCTTCTCGGCACCTTGAGTAGGCGAATTAAGTTCGACATTTAGAATTTATGTTGAAAGATACTTAGATTATTTATTTTTACACAATGACAGCTGTCATCTACGATTGATGAATCGAAAAACATATGTAGCTATCTTCGGGATTAGATGCTGTTTGTCCTTCTATTTAATAATAATAATAATAATAATAATAATAATAATAATAATAATAATAATAATATTAATAATATTTATTTGCCCAACAGTATAACCATTAATAGGACAAAACATTGACAAATATATATGACAATTTTACATTTCCTAACATTAATGTTAAGTTTATTTGATGTACACCATTCTACTATATCATTCAATACAGACTGGAGCATTTCACAATCGGTATTTGCTTCGATTGTAGTATATATTTTTAGATCATCAGCAAAAAAGAGATGGCTGCAAGATATTAAATTACTCAAATCATTGATAAAATAGACGAATAGAAGAGGTCCTAGGTTCAAACCCTGTTGGATGTCAGATGTTGGTGTAAAGTACTGGGAAGAGAAACCATTGTAGGTTACAAATTCTATCAAACAGGTGCGAAGAAAGTAGTTTAATTAAGTTTATATTGAACCCTAGATTACTTAATTTGTGCAATAGTATATAGTGGTCTATTTTATCAAATGCTTTTTGGAAGTTTAAGCATGTTTAAGAGGAAAGTTCTTATATTCATCCTTTTCATATATTTTTCAACTCAGCAACAATTTCCAATATCAGACAATAATTATTACAGATTTTTTAAATACATTTTTACAATATAACAAACACACTAGATTGTAAAAAATGTTGTATTACACTCATGTGGAATTAAGGTTTCCAATCCGGGATCCTGGGATCTCGAGATCCTGGGATCCCGGAAGATTTTTCGACCCGAAAATTCCGGGATTAAAAATCGGGATCCCGAAAATCTCGATTTTTTAATTAATGAAATTTCAATCTGCGTCGAACTATAATGTCTGGGGTCATCTCATATCTTCAAAATCCTAGACCCCATCAGGAAAGCAATGATTTATTTGAACAACCAAATACTGAAGCTATAGCTGAATTTGTGAAAAATATATCGGGACATTTTAAGACAAATATAATCTTAGATTCGGACTCTGGTGATGAAGATATGCCTCTTTCTGAAATACAAAAAAAGCCGACATAGATTTTAACCCTAAAGCAGAAACTTCAAGAGGCCATAGGGTCTGTTACTAGTACTACTAAAAGTAAACGTAATTAGCAAAAATTAGAAAATCCAAAAGGTTGTCTTAACACGCTTAACGTAATTAAAAAAGAAATGTTACTATATGAAAATGGAGGGTTAAGAGGCTTATATTTGCAACAGTGTTACGAATATTTACTGACAGTACCACCTATGAGTGTGGAAGCTCAAAGAGCCTTTTCCTCAGAGGTCTCATTTGCGAACAAACTTAGATCGCACTTAAAAGACTCGGACTCGAGTGTAGACGCATTGGTGTTTCTAAGGGCATATTTTATTTTTACCAAGCAGAACGCAGATGTCTAAAAAATATTTTAATTGCACATTTGAATAAAACTTTCCTCACTGTTTCTGTTTCTAGTTCCTAGTTTTATGTTTTATAACCAAAGATGATTTTTTTAAATTTTACTTTTTAAATGTAAAAAAATATTTTTTATTTTCGTATTTTTTAATAAAAACGTTCTTTTGTTTGATGTATTTCTGCATTTTTGTTACTTCTGTTGCAAGTGGAAGATTTGAAAAAATATATAGGGGTTAATCCCAGGATTCCGGGATCTAGGTTTTTTATCCCGGGATCTCAAAACGGGATCCCGATCCCGAAAATTGTAAACCCTATGTGGAATGTATATTAGTCACTCAAGAAAATTAGCCACGATGCCCGTAGGTCACTAGGGCACACTTGTAAAATATATAAACCTTATTATTTACAATTTATTTGCAGACATATTCAAATATCGGATGAAATGAGTGTTTCGTAATCAAATCAAATGATATTAATATCTCTCACCTAAGAGTATGATAGCAGTGAATACTGTTGCTGTGCTGTGACTTCATTCTTTTCAAGGTCAAGTGAAATGATCCAGAATACACCTTATTATTCTACTATTTTTATAATGATATGTACAGGATGTTTCACAACTACGGGAATTTTTTTTGGTCACAATACTGATTAATATGAATAACAAACATATTACAAACATATAAACAGGATAACAGAGTAGATTAACATGGGGTCTCATTTTCAATATTTTTCAAGACATAAGAACTGAAATAATTTTTACGAGGATTAACTCTGCTATCTTAATAAACCGAGTTAAGACTTCGATTAAATCGCACTTTTTGTTTACCATTGAGAAATCATCTTAGATTTACTTTAATATTTAAAAAAATAATAATAATAATTTATTGTACTAAGTAAAATGCGGCGACTTGGATCAATATTTAATTTTCAAATAATTTCTTAACTAGTCGTCATATACTTAAAATTTCATTGCATTTTTATAGTTATTATTATTTCGTGTCCAAATTATGATAGGTATAATGTATGATTGTACTCATAATATTCTATTCGCTATAGAAATTGTCACCATTATTTTCTGTGCTTTTCAGTCAGTTCTTCTGAAGGCAACAAGCAAGTGATGGTACAGCTTGATGGTAGCAGAATTCCAAGGGTCGCGACGAGTACGCTTCTGCTGTGACCCGGGGGGATTATATATTGTAATACCTTTCCAACGTAATAAGTCTTGTTTTACTACAAAACAAATATTGCATGTATAAAATAATTGTATATAATAAATGTTTTATATATATATATATATATATATATATATATATATATATATATTTTAATGTATATTAAGATGACACTATAGTAGACGGATGATAAGAAAAAAACTGACCAGGCTTGCGCAAAATCAGGATCTAAAATTAGTTCGTGGTCAAGTTCAACTAAGATAACAGACTAGTAGATTATTTGTTTTTAGACTGACTAGTACAATAAATAGCTCGAATTCATACTGTTAGTGTTTTCAAGTTTAGTATAACCACTTAACATTTAGTTAGTTTTTCTTACTGTACGTCTACTATGAACATAGTAAATGTTGCCATTGAGTGAATGTAATTATTTTTTTATAAATTCTGTAACTTTCTCAAGAATTTAAACTCATAGGTTATTGAATCAAAATTAAATTATGAAACTGAACCGAACTCTTCGTTTGAAGTTCTATTAAATAATGTTGCTTGGTTTTCTTTTTCACTTTTCAATATCAACAGCACCTTGTGTTTACTATCACCATTACATGTACCGGTAACTTCATAAGGAAAACCGACAAAGTTATTTAACCGGAAAACATGATCAAAGTAGAAGTGGTAGTACAAGTAATACCAAACGTTAGACTGTTGGTTGAGAGCAGCTACAAACCGTAAAGAAAAATGTCATCTTAAAGTTTAGACTGCAGAAGAGTTATCGAACGATTTATTTGGATTTCCCTTAAATTCTTACGCCAACACTATTAGAATAATCGAGTTGGGATTTTAAATATTTTTCAAAGAAAAAGACACTTAGTAGATTACACGCTACATGTAATCTGTCTGAAGTTTGCAGTTATATAGGAATTTAATAAACAAAATGAGGGTGAGTTTAATCCTTTAACTGGCACAGGAAATGAAATGTCGGCATTTAATAAGCCGGACTTAGCCCTTACAGTGTGGATGACGTTATAACGCGTATTGATTTTAGCAGTGTGAATATTATTGCAGCCCTACGACAAGCAGTTATTTCGTTTTTGTGTACTAGCAGTTTCATTATAATAAGTCGCTCGTATATTCAAGTGAATGTAAAGCATATAGCTATTTAGCCGTGTTGTACTGGCGCAACCGTGTGCTCGGCAATAAGTCTCATTTGCTGCACTGGCATGGCAAAAGGACCTGACTCTTGTGATTGCTACTATGTACATTCATTGCATACTCTTAATAAAATGTTCTACGTGTTTCTACATAATTTTAGAATGCAAAATGAATGAATGAATGAATGAGTATGAAATATTCGAACATATGTATTTAACTGCACAAATTATTGGATATAATATTTTCCAATTGTAGTTAAAAGTAAAATTTCTTGCATTTCATTGACCTATAAATTTGTACGCAATTAATTTAGCTGCCCGTCATGTTTACTTGTCCTTGGAATATTTAAAAATAATAAATATGTATTTTCAATAATTGATTTACGTGCAATACAAAATTCTAATTCAATTTTACATTACACTATTAAAAACTTTTCTTTACCTGTTTCATATTCCCGATAAGATATCTGAAGACCGATTCCAATTCATTGTGGAGACTTGTTTCAACTAACGACATCTAACCTGTTACCATAGTTGTGTTGTAGAAATATAATTTTCTAGTTTGGTAGAAAGTGGAGTAGCAAATGATTGTGTCATGTTTTACATTTTGAACATTTTGTTGTTTTCTCATTTATTTATGGTTAAAAATTATTAAAAATATATTTATTCAACATATGTACTTCCGTTTCGTTATATCAGACTTTTAGTTCTTTTAAAAACCGAGAAAAATACATGAATATTATTTTTTTTTTAAACTATTATTACTACTGTTGTTAAGAAAAAATCTGTTGTGGCCAGCACAAGACCTCTCGCCATTTCCGTATTAGGCTATATAAGTATTGTAATGCACTTCGCTTTCGAACCGTCGTTTTATAACAAAATCTTACAGAACATTACCCAAATATTGTTTCTTACTATATTTAGCATATCTTCTGCACACATATAATTCAAATTATATCTATTTTTCAATAAATGAGGAAGTTTCTAAATGTAAAATATTGTTCCAATTCATTAACCAGATTGGCGGTATTTCTGATAGATATATGCATTTTACCACAATTTTACCTATAATTTCAAATATTTAATTGATAAAACAATAAGAAAAGTTAAATATACTTCCCAGAAAAAGCTATCAGAATGTCACTAAAACTGTTGATATTTGACAATGACATGTGTCATGTTATAAACATTGGAATTTGTCAACTGGTTTCCTTAGTGCCTTGGCCTCTGCGATTCGTTTACTCTATAAATTATAGAGTCTTTATCTCTAAATCTATACAAGATATAATAAAATTTTTAAGTGTATTAAATGGAGAATTTTATGTTCTTCAATATTTAATAAAAAAAACTCCCAAAAAATTATATTTAGAAGATTTTTTCTAAGAAACTACTACTTCTGGTTGTTCAATTGTTACCAAAACCTTTTCAGCTCTTCCCAGGAATGTCAGATTGAGGAAACTACAGTTAAATATATTTTAAGTCTTATAGTTTTTGAGGAATCGTGACTACAACATCCAGACATACATACATACATACATACATACATACATACATACATACACACACACACACACACACATACACACATCCACACACACACACACAGACATCATTTTAAAAATGTTATAATCGGATTGTAGGGACCTTAAATCGTGCTTATTCAATAAAATCTGGATATGCGAATTTTAGCATGAATCCAATACCTCTCTTAGCGAGAGGTAAAAAGTTATGGCTTATAAAATTTTCCGTTTGATTTAAAATTAAATATCGACGTCAAATTATCCGAAAAAAGTGACCAACAAAAAGTCATCTCCCCGTTTTTGCTATTTATACTAAATTATAAATTAAATCTCTGAAATCTGACGTCATAAATAAAGGCTACTTTGAGACTATCTCAATAAGTCTCGCAATGAATTAAAATCCCTCTCTAGGTTATCATTCTCATACTAGAATAGAGTTTATTATCACTCCTAACGCCTAACGCTATACAAAGACAACATAAATAACAATTTAAAACATTCTGATATTCCTACATTCAGATATACTACATTAGCCATGTTTTTAGTTTAAATAAAATTCCTAAATGGTCGTTTACTGTAATTAATAAAATCCAATGTAAACAACTTTTGTTTATTTATCACAATCACTACCCACAAAACATTTTTAAAATATCCCGGGAAGGAGTAAACATGAAATTGACTACTTACATTTATCTTTAATATAATTTCAATGTTTGAGTTGTTGGTTGTTCCCCACAATTGTATGATGTATTTTTTTTAGTTTTTAGTTTCTTCGCATCTGCGAAATAAATAAATACTTATAATAAAATGTGTTAGATAGAACAGAACTTAGAAATATAAGATGCAACTTCGATACTTTAGAGAAAGTTGGATATATAGTTAATGGCATCAGAACAATTGAACAAAAGAAAAAAGAAAGACCAGAAACAACATTCTGTAGAAGAAGCCTGGAAGAGATTACAGAAGCTTACGTAATCTAGTAAAGAAAAGTCCATTGGTGATAATTGTAGAAGCTCTTTCCTGCAATCCAGGAATTTATGCATGGGAGTAAATACTATCAACATCAGTGATACGATAGCTCTCGTAGGGTAAGCCTCAAGTACATATTGTAGTTTCTTGTCTTATGCCAGATTCATAATACTGCAGCTGGTACAAAAAGAGTAAGTCAATTCGACAGTGGTATGGTACAGCAACTTTCCTCACATTAATTGAGTAAAAAGATGCTGGAAAGAGTGTCGTGTAATACGTGGAGAGCACTATGAGCATTTATAATTTATTCTTTAAAATTTTGTGTAGCTGTATGGCATTACATTTAAGTACAAGATTGCTGAAATCAGGAACACTAGACTGTATTTTGAAAACTTATTATTATCTATAATTCTGAGTACGTTTATAGGTTTCATATATTTATCAGATAAATTAGAGTTCGTAATTTCTCGAATGTTATCGTAGTTTATTCACTGAACAGTAAGCCGTAGTTAAAATCATGTTATCTAAATCGTTTAATCAAGTTGTGGTGCAAAAAAGTAATAAAACTGTAATCTATCCACTGTTTCGAATCAATTTAATCGCGAAACACAATTCAGAAAATCCAAAATACAAAAACCATGACACTATTTCCTGCAACAACAAAAAAACAACCTACCCTAATCTCAATTCAAAACAAAACAGCATCAACAACCAGATAACATCAAAAACAAAAACGCAAAAGAAAAAAGAACAACATATGAGTACTCCATCCATATATCATCGAAAACACAATATTCGCGGTAGTCATAACGTCCACACACTAGCTGGGAGAGAGAATGCATCAGTGTAAGTGCGAATCGAAGTGAGCTGCTGGTATCATTTGGCGGTTTCATCACAGATGGCTGCAGTGTCGCGTGCGCGTGACATCCGGTGACGTAGTAGCGCGTCCGCGCCACGTCACTTCCGCACTGCTTGCAGACTTACACAACAAAACACTGCAATGCACTGCGGAATTGAAGCGGAACAGACCGGCGACGGAGACGGGATTCTCAAATGTATCAGTCTTCACGCAGGGATGACCAAACTTGTTAGCGAATTACGTAATTAGAGAATTTGGCCCAAGTTGTTCCAAGAGGAAACTGTGGCTTCCTGCTGTCAATTTGCGTAAATTTCAGAATGAATCTAGATGGAAATATTGAGCTGAAGACGAAAATGTATTAGTTTGAAAATAACACAGTATACGAAGTTGAAAAATTAGCTTTTCAAATTTAATATTTTACAAATATAGATAGGCATATAATATAAACGCAAGTAGTGAAAAATGTAATAGGGATTTGTAAGATATTTGGATGTTTTATGTGTTAATATATATATACAGTATGTCCCCGGATTGAGTTTACAAAAGGAAAAAAATTCTTATATTTGATTTTACGAAAAAATGCTAAGGGAAGAAAATTTTTTGCTTGAATTACGTATGTTTCAGTTATTAAAACTTTTAATTAATGCAATGTTCTTTTATTAACACAGTTATTACATTGAATCAGTTATTTTAGTTTGCTTTGAAATATTGACAAATGATTCTTAATTCTAATTACAGATAAAAAATATGGCGAAAATCAAAATACTTTTTTATTTTGTTCAATTAGCTCTCTTTTTCTTGTTTTAACGTTAACATTTCTTTAACAAATTCTCTCTATTTTGAACAATACCTTCCTTCTTACTTTATGATAATAAGAATTACTTTTGACATTTAATCATTTGTCAATGTTTCAAAGCTAACTAAATTAATGTTAAATTCAATTTAATAACTATATTATTAGGAGGACAAAATACGAGAAAACGTTATAATAAAAGACCCTTCATTAATTAAAAGTTTTAATAACTAAAACACACGTTTTAATTGAAACAAAAATTTTCTTCCCTTGGCATTTTTTCGTAAAATCAAAAATAAGATTTTTTCCTTTTGTGAACTCCATCCGGGGACATACTGTATTTATTAGTCCAGTCAATTGAGACAAAAAATACCTTTACCTTACAAAAGATGGGGAAAAAACGATTTTAACATATGTTGTTTGAATCGAGACGGGGATGAAAAATTCAAATTTGTAGCCGTAGGAAGGCTCGGCGTGAGTCGCCATCTTGGATCAAAGATGCAAAAGATGAGTTCTTTGCTATTATCTCGATAACAGTGGCCAGTATTAAAATTTTACAAGAATACAAAATTAAAGCTCGTTACTTTTTGTACAAAAAGGGTTCTTACATTATTTACCTAGGATGAACTCTTAAAGAGGTATATTCAAAAATATGTGACCAGAATAACAATTTATGAAAAAATATTTAATCACTCAAAATATGCACAATAAGTTTTTAATACTATAATAATAATAATAATAATTATAATAATAATAATAGTATTTATTTAGCTATAGGCTATATACATACATATAAATAACAATAAAAATATATAAACAAATCATTTTAAGGTACAAAAAGATACAATATAGTATATAAATAATACAGTTTCATAGTTTTACAATAAATATAACTTTATTTGTTTTACAAACTTTTTAATATTATAGGTTTTCATAACATTTGGTAAAGCGTTGTACTCTGTCACAGCTTTGAAGTATATTAAGTTCTGTCCCCTTTTGTAGTTTTTATGCTCTAGTATAAAGTTGTTAGCATTTCTAGCAATATATTTTTAAATTTTATCAACACATCTATATAATAATCTGGTACTAAGCCTACATTTATTTTATGTATAAAAATAAGAGCTTTCATTTTTAAAAAAGTAGTTATTGGTAACCAATTTAATTTTTTTACATCAATGTTATACTTGTAAATCTATTGCAACCTAATAAAATCCTCATAGCCCTATTTTATAGCAACTATAATCTTTGCTTGTCAGATGCATCACTCAAATAGAGAACAGTACTGCAAAAATGGAAGTGTGGCAATATAATTGTATTATATACAATATAACAACTATAATTAGTCAAATATTTTGAAATTCGATACAAATAAGATATTTTTTTTAAATTTTTTTTACATAGATAATTTATGTAGTTTTTGAACTTTAATTTATAGTCTATAATAACACCGAAGTATTTCATTTCCATTACTATTTCTTAAATATTGAACAAAAAGCGTATATCAATTTAAAAGTATGTAATTAAATGTCAATTTGACACGAGATATTGTCAAAAATGTTATCTACAGAAATATTCTTGTATCTTTATTTTAGAAATAGAAATAAATTAGAAAACGGTGAATGGCAATAATCTGTATCCTCCTTTATTATCTTTTCTCCATAAAATTACATTTCGAGATCAATTGTAATAACTTGATTTTTGAATTGAATAATGATCAGACATACGTTTCTGTGTTCATAGCTTACTCCGAATTAGGTTTTTTTTTGAACACACTGCACTTATGTAAGTTAATTAAATGAATAAATACTTTTTTTGGATAGATTGAAAAAAATGTTTATTACAAATATTGTAGTAGATAGTTTAAGGATTTTATAAATGTTTTACTTTCGAAAATCGATGGAATGGTTGTCAAAAAATCATGTATTGAAATTTTTGTTCGATCGCCATTTTGTCATTTGAAAAAATGGAAAATAATTGTAAATGCCAAATGTTTTAAAAAGCCTAAAGGTAATTTTGAAAGAAAATAAATTTTCAATAGTCTTTAAAATACAGGAGTTATGAAGATTTTTCGAAAAACAAAAGAACTCCAATAACTGCGAACCGGGGCACCAAATCAAAAATTATAACTAAGAAAAGTTGTTTGTTTTAATGAGTTCTAATTACTGTTTTCGGGTGTAACGACTTAGTATTAACACCCTGTATATATATAAACCCATGGAACCAGTTGAGATATTTAAATGTTTGTAATTGACAGATAAATGTAAAATATCAGTGTCCAGAATCTTGTGCAAAAGTCCATGTAGTGTATGTACCTATTGAGCAGTAGTGCGAAATCGCTTTTAAAACTGACACTAATGAACACTAAGAAGTACATTTAAGATATCTTATTATATTATTGATTATTTAAAATTTTAGGTATATTACATATATCATTCGCAAATATCGCCAATCCTGTCAATGTATTGGAAGAATATTGACCATTTACTTTCTCATAAAATGAATATAAAATTATAAAAAAATCTGTTAATAAAGAATTAGAATCATTTGTGTGTACAAAAAAATGTTAAATACGATACTTATGTAGGTAACATAAAATGGAAATGGCGAGAGGCTTTGTGCTGGCCACAACAGATTTTTTTTTAAATATATCTTATAATTAAACATTATTTTCGTTTAGTTACAACTTAAGACTAAAAATGATATTCAACACCCATTTATTTTAAGAAGTGTTGCCTTACAAATCACTTTTGAATTTTTTTCATATTTTTACCTCCTGCTACCCTTGGTAAGGGAGGTATAGGGATCGTGCTAAAATTCACATATCGAGATTTTAGTAAATGACCACGTTTTAAGGTCCCTAGAATCCAATTTTAACATTTTCACGATGATGTCTGTATGTGTGTATGTGTGTGTGTGTATGTATGTGTGTATGTGTAGGGATTTTGTCTTCGCTCTAACTTAAATACTATCATTCAGAAGCCTAAGATAATCACAATTCCTTTGTTACACAGTTCATATTTCAAATGAATGTAACTGACAGTAAATGTCACTGTCAAAAAACTAATCACTTCAAATTAATAATAGTGACATTTTAAAAAGAAAATAGTAAATAAATCAATAGTTTTATGCAATGGAACAGTTTGCAGCGTTAGTAAATAGGTAAGTATGTATTTAAATTAATAAAAATGGATAGGAATGTGTGGCGAAGGATGATTGTTGAGTAACTATTATTGTGGTCCGGATGCGGTTATTCGCTACCGAAAATCGGTCACTTTAATATGTTCTTATATATGAATGCTATGATGATTGTGGACAAGGCGAAAGAAGAATGTTGTTAAAGAGTGAAGTGAGTCAGCTGAGCTCTTACTCTTATCCCTTTTCTTATTGTTACTATTGTTTCCGGGTTTTTGCTAACCCACTCAGTGGGAAACGCGTGATTTTATGTATGTAGGTAAAAATTAAATAGCGGGAGGTTTTGTGTTGGCCACATCAGATTTTTTTTATACTTTGCAACAAATTTTAGAAGAAAATTTCAGCTTCTATAATGAATTTCACTGGATAAATGAAGAGAACTCAAAAACAGGAAAAATGGAAGAGACGACATAATATTGCAAAATGCAATATACAAAAAAAATGCAAGCTATAGTACAGTGCACATACTGTAAAAAGAAGACAATTTAAACTGGTGATACAATATACAAATGTACCATTAATTAATAAACAAAAACTTGTTAATTTCCTTTGAAATTAAGTGTTCATTTTAAAATATTATATAACGAAGCATAGTTGTTGAACTGCTATGGTGTAACAAGACCAACGCAGGTGCGTCGTAGTATAATCATTGTTTCATTTACTTCGTTTGTGTAAACTTGCGATGATTTAAATACACGATGACAGCTCTGACAGTGCGGTGTGTACATGTAGCATATAAAGTAAATAGTGGTTTAGTTGCTTATATTACTTATGACGTAAAATGACGGCCTGTGTTTTGTCGCAGTGGTGACTTTAAACTTCGTTTTTACCTCTCGCTAAGAGAGGTGTTGGATTCATGCTAAAAATCGCATATCCAGATTTTAATGAACAAGAACGTCAAAGCCCCTATGGTAGAAATGAAATGGCAGAAGACTTACAGCATCAAAAAATATCCCTAAAGTAATGACGTCATATACTACTAAGTTTACAAGGGATACTAATTTATAAGACGCGAGCAGTCATGTGACTTTGTTGGTCTTTCTTGACAAGCAGATATGAGGACCCGTGACAGAATGACAGCTAGTAATATAAATGACAAATGTCATCATTTTTCATTCTAAATTTCATGATTTTCCAATTTCAGGTGGTTCATCTTCTGACTAATGATTCGTGTTTGCGCAGTTATACGATTTTGGTCAGCTGTTTTGTTAAAAATTAACCTTGTAATTTGGAAGTTAAAGCGTCATTTTCTGTTATATATATATATATATATATATATATATACCGAGAGTTTATTTTATCAGTAAATATAGGGTATATCATTGCCATAGTTACGGTATGAATGTTTGACAGCAATGTATTGAAGCGTTTATTTTATGAGTAAACATAGGCGTTTAACATGGGAAGCAGTTTTTGGTAAATACAAAGGTCTGGCAATAAATCAAGCCATGCTATTGAACATGATAATAGTACATTACATCTTGTACATTATTTAATATTAATTACTTTAATAATATTGCAAAAATTGCAATAAATTACAAAAATTGTCAAATAAATAATTGTTTCAATTTTTTATTATGCAATATAAAAATATTTACAAATGTCTCCGTGGCGCAGTGGTCATAACAGTAGCGTTTTAAATATTTGGTTGGGGTTCGATTCCCCATTGGGGTAATTATTTTATTTTTTTACATAAAAATTGTTGAACTTTTAAAAATCAGTTTATATTTCCATATTACAATCATTTAAAAATAATAACATTGTAATAAATAAAGAGAAAATGATTGAGAATAATTAATTACAATAATCAAAATGTTGATGTAATAATAATGCATTGTATTTCCTTTGATATTAATAAAAATAACTGAATTATAATAAATTAGTGTAGATATTATGTCTTTACTGTATTTATCAAATAAAATACAATGCATTGTTATTACATCAATATTTTGATTATTGTAATCAATTATTCTGAATCATTTTCTCTTTATTTATTACAATGTACAATGCATTTGCTCCTCTCTAAAAATACCTAATTTAAAGATTGATAACAAGAGAAATATTTGAAAAAAAATACCTTTTGAACGGCTTTCAACGGAATTAATGGCCCACAATTCCCCTCCGAAATAGTTCATAACATGGTTAGTTTCTGAAATTGTTTTTTTAAGCTTTAGGCATTATTATGAATGTAAACTGACAACCAAGTGACAATAGTGACAGAATGGATATTCGATAGATATAAAATTTAATGTAAACATTGTCTTGCCAACGTATAGAATACAAATAAACTACAATTATTTCATATAATTTCAAATTCCGCAAAAGGAATAGAAATTGACTTAGAAATACTTGTAAATTTCATTAATATATACTTTTCTTAATACTAGTATGTTTCTTTCTTCTGTATTTAAAAATAAATAATTTTTACAAGTTATATTTCATTTTACAAAGTTTTTTCAGGTCTATGACGTAAGACTTCTGCCATTTCATTTTCACTATACAATCTGATTTGAACAGTTTTACGACCATATGTATGCGCGTGCGTGTGTGAGTGTGTGTGTGTGTGTGTGTTTGTGTGTGTGTGTGTGTGTGTACGTGTGTGTTTGCGTGTGTGTGTTATTTACAGTTGAATGTTCCGGAGAAGGTATTTGGTGTCTGACCCATATTACAAGCGCACTTTTGTAAAAAAGCGCTTTTATGGAACATAAGTAAAAAGTGTGCTCCATAAAGGTGCTTTTAGTAGAAAGGTGAGGTCGTAATGCAGGTCTTCATCTCAACCGTTGGCAAACGTTACCTGCAAAACAATTAATTTGCCGTTTAACAGACAATTAAATGTTATATCGAGAACATAACCTCTTTCTGTAAAAATAAAATCAAATACAAATTCATAAATTTCAGTAAAGTTATGGCCGAAAAAAAGTACATTGTTACGCCCTTATTATAGTCAACCTGATCGACATTCCCGTAGTTTTGATCGTTTGGCATTTGTCCTCCTTGAAGGCTGAGATTTATTTATTTATCTGTCTACACCGGGATGAGGTTGAACTTGATTTTTTTTGGCTTAATAATTTCTGGTAAAAATTCTTCTTCTGTATTGTGGAAGCCTAACGTGATCATTTTTCGTGCCGTATGTCGGCGTTGTTCTCATGGAGGGATTTTGGATCACGTATCGTACGTTTGGAAATGAGTTCCCGCCGGAGTTTCCGGGTTGTAAGCACAACAATTCTGCAATAGAGGCAATTTACACTTTTTAGCCGCTCAATATCTTCAGACGAGATTATCTCGTTTACAACTCACCTTTATGAGTGTAATTTCTCAAGCACTAACTCTAATTGTTCTTTGTATGCTTCTTATTATGGATTCTAAATAACTACAAATTTTTTATTTAGATTTTAATTATGAATATTGGTTATGGTCCTTAGTTTACGGCCTCCAGTTTATATTTATTAATATTTTTGGCCTTTATTTCACGCATATACGATTTTATAAACTATTTGGTTTGTTGTGATTCATTTACCGCGCGCTTTGGCCAACGCATGCATCAGAATCGTTGTACTTGTCATATATTTTATCCAGCGGCGTAGAGGAATATTTTTGCCAAAGAATCAATTCATTAATATAATTATATTTACAACTTTTTTTATATATTAAGTACGTCATTAAATGTTTGTTTATGACAAGTAAGTACTACTTATATATCTGGCAAACCCTTTACCCGTAGCACTCTTCCAGCAAAGAAGATTGGCATCTTTATAGCTCGTGTGTGTTGAATCACGATATTTAGGCGCCCTATATAAAAAAATTTAAACATCCATAGTTATAAACTCCCTCCTCCCCTAAATTACCGACTGGATTGCCGCTCTCAAAAACCGCTTGCACGGAGCCTGAACATCGTGGGTTTTTGCAACAACATCGCTCGAGTTGTAAAGCATAACTTTTCCATTCACACGTAATAAGTTCCTTACAGCTCTCGCAATGTAATATACTATTACGTAACTCAGTTACGATTACACAACTGACAACTGACAAAAAAAAAGAAATAAGAAAATATCAACAATGAGTTCTTCAATATCAATTTATGAATTATTGACTTACACTCAATTCCTCTACATCAGAAGGAATATCTATATCAGTTTCAGAAAATATTCAGAACTCATTTTCATTGATGATACGTAGGCACTGACATAAACATTAAATTAAAAAATTAAATTCATTTATTTTCACAGCAAATAAAAATAAATTAATTTTGAAATATGTAATAGTAGAGATGCATTCGGGTGGACCGGGCCGGGCTTTGAGGTTTGGATCGACTCGGCCCGAAAATAAAAATTACCGACCCGACTCGAAGATCGACTCGACAAAAAAATTAGCTAGCCCGGCTCGAAAATTGACTCGAAATCGGGTCGGGCTTCGGGCCGGGTCGGGCCAATGCTCGAAATTGGGTGCATCCGGCATTCCTAATGTTGATTTTTATGTTAAGGCAAAATGTTTAACTTTTTTCGTGTCAAACTTATAAAAAACCTCTACATTCTTATAACTTTCAACATTAGTTAACATAAGTATTTAAAAAAGAGACCCTTCTAGTGTAAGTTTGTTATAAAAATTACTGACCTACGAGTATTTAACACTTTGTTTCCCAAAGATTTAAACAACTTTTTCACAAATCTTATATAAAAAAATAGATTTTTAATTTACATAAGGATTTTTTATCTAACTTTGTTTTTGCTTAAAAATAGGACAAGAAATCATTATGATAGGAACAAAAATCACTTTTATTTAAGTATACGAGTAATAACAATAATAATAGCATCATCATAATATAATTATTATGTTTTAATGAATAACCTTGAATTCTTGAAGTAAAATAATACATCTTTATTTATTAATATGTGAACTGTGTTGTTATTAAATCATTTTGATCCTTTTTAACTTCATCCATTTTCATTAAAATATTAAGGAAACTGTGCATTTGAATGAACTATAAGATTTTTCGGGCCGAGCCAAAATCAAAAGTCCGACTCGCCTCGATTTTTGAAAATAATTAGCCCGATTCGGCCCGATAAAAAATATCTTCGGCCCGGCTCGATGATCGACTCGAAATCAAGGCGGGCTTCGGGCCGGGCCGGGCCAAAGCTCGAAATCGAGTGCATCTCAATGTAATAGTAAAACCTAGAATTTTGAGTACTCACATAATTTGCTAAACTCGCTTCGCTCGTTTTGGCAAATATTGTATTCATTAAAGAATATATCACTCTTTTCATAAATGATTATGTAAATAACTATTATCTACAAAAATTTAAAGGTGTAAAGGTACTGTACTGTAACCATTTAAAACTAAATGTAAAAATCCATCATGCAAGCAGCAAGGTTTTACTTACATTTGCAATTGATAATTATAGTTATAATTTTACATAATTTCCATTTTCTTCACAGAAACTGTGCGGATGCTATGCAAAACCGTATTGAAAATTGGAGTAGTTATATGATTTTATTCAATAATTTAATTTCAGTTTTTAAGTGTTATTCAGTTACAAATTTTTCTAAAATAGTACAAATTTATTGGCACATAAGTTTATAACTTATAAGGTAAAATATATATATATTTCATATTATATAATTTTAAAAGTAAGTTGTTAGGAAAAATGGAGTATTGGAAAGCATGTTCTGAGAACAAATATGTTTTGGTCCAGAGAGCAATTTGTCGTATGGATGAATAGCATTACAATCACTCACGCAACACAATCTTGGAATCTTTGAAGCGTTCTCAACATCCGCGTAGTGAAGGGTGGAGGCGATCGTATGTACGTGCCCTTTCGGTGACTTCCACTCCTTTGTTTTTTCAGCGGAACTTGCTTAAGAGTTCTGATTTTTCTACTTTTCTCTTTCAGCTCGCTCTTCGTTAGGTGGCCCCGATATCTCTCCTTCTTGGGGATAATCATCAGTCTTTTTAGATAAATTGCTTCTGTTCCTTTTCTTGCACGATATTTTAAAACTGGGAGTGGTTTTTATTTCTGAATGGTTGCTCTGCACCAATATTTGTTGCAATAAAAGAATCGTGTGCTCTGCCGGGCATTTGTTTCCTCTTCGATTTTTAGACCTGCATCGCCCATAAAAAAGCAATCATATAGCAAATAATTTTAAAATGAAAACAAATTAGCAATAAAAAGTTTTACCTATTTTATGAAAGTTTAATAAAGGACATTCTATTAAACACCGTTATTAGTTATTCGAATTTTTGTAATTAGACATTTTGTAAATAAACTACTGCCCGAAATAATTTACAATAGTTATTTGATTTTAAATGACGATTTAATGCAAATCGACACATTAAAATTTTGATAACAATATTACAAATCTAATACGACCTTTCATTTTAATATGCTTTTGTTCGCTAAATGCGCATTTAAAATTAAATTAATTTTAGTAATAGCAAACTAAAGAGCTTATATGCAAAGAATTTAAGCTTCGTAGCTTTAATTAAAATCTACTTAATGACGCTATTAAAAGTTTTAAAATAAAACCAATAGAACACAATATTAAGATATTTTTAATTAAATAAATATTTACTTCGTACCACATGGCCGTTCATTATACAAAATATATATTTTGTTATACTTATTAATAAATAAACATGACGGGCTTTTTTAAATACATTTAAAGTATTACATACGTATTATTAAAAATAGTACTTCAGAGGAGAAACATATGGTTATAAGAAAATGGATTGTTCTATTTATGCGTATCTATAATTTTTGGAAATATAGTCGATTTTACCAATAAAAATGAATATAGAGTGTGTTCATTTTGAAGTGGCCACCATTGCAATCTCGAGAACTATAAGAGATACGAAGTTGGTTAAATTAGCAAAGAATTTATATTTTACATGGGTATTTCAATAATAAACTGAAAAAAAATTCAACCAGTGGTTATCAAAATATAGATACCATTTTTTTTTATTTTACATGGAAACATAATATTTTTATTTGCTCATTCAATAAAGCTCTTTATTCTGAATCCAACGATATACAATTTTCATACCCTTGCATAACAAAATTTCCGAAACACTTATCAATATCATATTTTAGGGGGAATTAATTTAAAACTTTATTAATTTGTTTTTCGAAAATTTTGTCATGAAAATTGTATATCGTTGGATTCAGAATAAAGAACTCTATTGAATGAGCAAATAAAAAATATATATTTTCATGTAAAATAAAAAAAAAATGGTTGAAATTTTTCATTCCTATAATAATTTATTTCAAAGATAGTTATGTTAAAGGAACAGTAAGATTAAGAGTAGGCCGGAAATCCATTCAATTCATATCTTCATTTCAACAGAGTGGCACAAATAATACAACGTTGACATTCAGTGTACAAGCAAGTAGTGGCAATTATGTGCCGCCTTGTCAAAATTACGGTTTTTATCATTTTATTGCCGCACCCGACAGAGTCAATTTTTCTGATTATACTTAACTATTTTTTGGCTATGTACTGCAAATCCCCTGTTTATTTAAAAAAAAAATGTGCACTTGCAAATATATGGATAATTTATATTTAAATTGCCAGTTTATTTAACCATAAAATTTTGATCATGAAATGAAAACGAATATTTATCAACATATCATAAAGTCGGAAGCACTGTGATTCACTACGTATAATCTTATTGAAGGCTTGTAAATTCATTCATAAAAAATTCCGGCGACGGCATGTGTCAAAAATCATATTAATGATTGAAGCGTTCACGTAAGTGAGATCCTGTAAAAGTATCTCAAGTTTTGACATTAATATTGGACATGAGTATAAAATATTAAATAACACACACGTCAATATTTGACATATCAGAATTCTATAGATGTTCGCAGAAGAGGGAACGTATATATTCGCATCAGATAAAGGATTTCAAGAAATAACTTGACATCTGATAAAATGCAATAATATTTTTTATTATTCTATTTCTATTTAGGAATATTTAGAAATATTATAATAACTATTAATTTGAAACTGAAATTGCGAATGTTGTTTAGACAACACATTTCAATATAAGAGTACAAAAAATAAGATAAGTGGGGCGTGCAATCTTTTGAAAGCAACAATGATACTTTACACTCGTAATACACATTATTTTTTTCTGCGATCGTTCTTTATGTCGATATTTTTAAAAAATCTGACAAACATGAAGTAACGAAAAATTTATTTAATATAATTTTGAGCTGAGGAATTAATATTAAAAATTATCAAAATTGTACAATCTGTTTTAATAGGCATTGTAAATAATGAAATAAAAATAAAGCGAAAAGCCTTTTACGCTTGTTGCCGTGGGAGACGCGCGAAAAAGAACTTTTTCTACAGTCGCTATAGAAAGTAGCCATTTGCGCTCTCTTTTGTCAACGTAAAATGTCACTTTGTCGCTCATGCGCGACAAAGTAGAAAAGACTTCGCTGTCCAAATTTCTAACTATACAATGTTGAGAAATGTCACTTGCCTACATTCTTAATAGAAACGTTTAGTTAAGAACTAATGGCACTCTAGTTGCACATTTACCACGTACAAAAGTCAATCTGACATATGCCCTGTTAGTATATTACATAACCAAACAAAATGCCGGACTGCTGTGAAAATAAAATAGGGCATTCATTTACAAAAACGAAAGTAGAAAATGCTTCGATTACATTGAAGCAATAGCTCAGGAAGAATGGAAAATAACGATAAAATAAAATTAAATATGAAATAAATTGTGTGAACAGTTTTTATTTTAGTAATAGGAATGATTGTACACAGATGGCGGTAGATGTAAGTATAGTGGTGACGATAGTTGCAAGTCGTACTGTCACATCTGATCTCGAGCTTACTGTATTTATTTTGATTACAATAAAGATACTAGTTATTATGTTACTTAAATAATTGCTAGAAGTCAATCAATACACCAGGTAACATACATGTCTATGTAATCACAAATTCCTTGAAATATTAGTTAATTTATCGGTGTGACCGGCGTGATAACTAACCACACATTTTGCTACAAAAACTCATCAAATCATCACAAATCCATGCCTCCGCGCTCTAATTTTAGTTTATTTTATGGAATAGATGGCTAGTGTAGCGATATAATCATTTAAAAGCATTTTGAGTTTAAACCGTATCTTTTATATTAGCCAATCATTATTTATTGAGCAGTACTGCAAGTGTAGTGTACATTTTATTATTTTTTGTTATCGGGGAGGATCCTATTGTGGTGACTGTAGAAAAAATCTTGTTTGTGTTTCGAGCGGAAATGGACATTGTCGAATTCGAGAGAATGCCGCGCGACCCAGGAACCTCTCAATCGACAATGTCCCATTTTGCGCTCTTAATACACAAATAGCTATTGTTGCTCGCTCCTCAAAAAAACATCTACTACATAGATGACAAATGAATTTATTATAAGGAACATTTTTTCTTGCAAACATATTTTATTTAATTAATGAGCATAACTATTACATTATATTGGCACTTTGATTCATCGTCTTAGTTTAGTATCGTTTGTAAACTGAATCCGAAATAATCGTAAACACGTCGAGCAACAGCAGCAGCGTCCTGCTGAGCTTTGTGTAGTGTACACAGGCAGGCAGCAGTATCCTGTTAGTGTGTGACGTCAGCGACCGTATGTTTACATTAAACTTGGTCCAAAGTGTCGTTATTAAGACAGCGCACAAAGTTTGCCCCAAGGCTAACATGATGTGATGAGCGATATTCCATCAGCGGTAATGGACAAAGCTGGGAGCAGAGAAATTGACTTGTTCCATTAGGTGACTGACGCGTGGAGACCTTTGCCTGATTACTCTGAAGGGAACTGTAATATTTAATGTTCTTCATCGCAGTTTAGCTCCTGCTCCTGAAATACAGACACGAATGCTGCAAAACTATTTTCATAATTTTAGTAACGAGAAACTTTCCAAGATAAATAAAAGATGCAAGAAATGCTGAACTTCTACATAGTTGAGATTATTCTGTTTTCTGAATTTAAGTTCTGACGTAAATCGTGGTTTGTGAATCAAAAAATAAAAAGATTTGGAAGTTACTATTTCATTACAATTATTTTAAATTTATCAGAATTCAGAATGATAATAAGTAATAGTTTATAATTTTTATGTTGAGTTCAATAATAGATCAAAATTGAGAAGAAAGGACATTATAATAATTAATTATTTTGATGTATATAGTAAAACAGTGAAAAATACAATTACGTGCAATTTTTCACTCTTTTCTACTTCTAATTATTGCGAATCTTTTCAACTATTAACTTTAAATTATGAAATTGAAATACTAAAGTGCAATTAGTTATTTATGCAAAAAAACATAAAAGTGTAGCCTTTTTTCAAGAATACGAAGGTAGACGAGTGAGTCAATTCCTATAAGTAGATAATTGTTTATGCTCAAGTTGAATTCGGTGTACGTACCTTATTTCTTCTATGACCGAAATTATAACAATTTAAAAAGTATTTGACACAACCTAATGAAAATTTCATCAATTTTGATTTTAACGCTAGTTATTACTACTATTACACTATTCTACGGACAAACGTTAAGATGACTTTTAATCACGATAACAAATGCAAAATTCCAATATCTAATAAAAGCGACTACTTTATTACATTAAAATAAATTAAATACAAAATGCCGTTAGCAACGGACGTAAACAAGTGTCATTTTACTTTATGAGTATTCGATATACATAAACAGGGTATTCATTTTAAATGGGCCATCATTGCTATCTCGAGAAATATAAGAGCTACAAAAACGGTGAAATAAGCAAACAATTTCTATTATACAAGACAAATTTAGGAAAAAAAAAAAAAATTTTTTTCGACCAGTGGTTCTCAAAATACGGGACTCAACTTTTTAATTTTAAATGTGAATATATTTTTTTTATTTGCTTATTCGATAGAGAATTTAATTCTGAATTCAATATAATATTATCATATCCTTACATAACGATTTTTTTGAGTAAAATAGATATAAATTTTTAAATTAATTTGATTAAAATATGATATTACTAAGAGTGCAATGAATGGAAAAACTGAATATGTACATGTGTTTTTTTACGCATAATTAGAGTGCCATGATAGAAAGAAGTGAATAAAAGTATAATGAATGAAAAAAAATGTTATAATTTTTATTTTAATATTTAATTATAATGAAGAAATATTTACAAAAATAAAATAAACTCCTATAAATTTATAAGTACTGTTCAAAATTGCCTCCATTTTCATTTATACATAACTGTACTCTATGAAATAAACTATTTCTAACTAATCTTAATTTTCTTTCGTCAATATTGTTCAAAATGTTTTCAATGCTGTTTTTTAATTGTTGTATATTCTGATGCACAGTATCGTAGACTTTATCTTTTAAATAACCCCTTAAGAAAAAGTCTAAAGGGTTTAAATCGGGTGATCTTGCAGGCCATGTAATGGGTCCTTTGGTACCAATCCATTGATTTGGAAATGTTTCATTCAGGTACGCGGTTACTTGACGAGAATTATGGGCTGGTGCTCCATCCTGTTGAAAGTGTAGATTTCTAACGACATTTAATGGCAGATCATCCAATATATCATCAAGTCTGTTTCTTAAAAATTCTAAGTAACGATCTCCAGTTAGAGTACCTTCATACATGTGAAAAAACACTGTATCGTGCAAAATTGCACACCATACATTTATATTAAATTTTCTTTGAAAACTTCTTTCACGTACCATAATAGGATTCTCGGAACTCCAATAATGTTTATTTTTTACATTACACATTCCATTATTGGAAAAATTTGCTTCATCCGTCCAAATAACACATTTTAAAATATCAATTCCTTCATTAATGATTAAATGGCAAAATTCAAGTCTGCGGTCATAATCACCAGGTTGCAAGTGTTGAACTTTATGGAATTTGTATGGCTTATACTTGTGTCGTTTTAAAATTTTATGAACCGTCCCTACACTTAATCTGCATTCATCAGAGGCCATTCGTACAGAAGCTCTTGGATTGGCTTCAAAATATGCCAAAAAATTTATTTCATTGTTTTCATCCACCGGTCTTCTGGGTTTATGTATAAATTCAGTAGTATTACCACGTAATATTAGGTCGTTTTCGGAAATATTTCCGCGACGGTACTACTCTTTCAGGATATCGTTCCCTATACATATTAACTGCAGCTCGCGAATTTTTTCTTGATAAAATGTATGTTTCAAACATCTCGACTTTTTCAATGTGAGTAAAATTATACATTTTTAAAATTAAATTAAATGATTTTGAACTTCACTTGACAGTTATGATCACTTAACAAAACAAAATATTCACTTATTTCATTCAGAGCACTCTAATTCCAGGTTAAAAAATTACTTGTATTCAGTTTTTCCATTCATGGCATTCTTAGTAATATCATATTTTAATAAAATTAATTTAAAATTTTATATCTATTTTACTCAAAAAAAATCGTTATGTGAGGATATGATAATATTATATCATTGAATTCAGAATTAAATTCTCTATCGAATACGCAAATAAAAAAAATATGTTCACATATAAAATAAAAAAGTTGAGTCCCGTATTTTGAGAACCACTGGCCGAAAAAAATTTTTTTTCTGTTCTCTAAATTTGTCTTGTATAATAGAAATTGTTTGCCCATTTAACCGTTTTTGTAGCTCTTATAGTTCTCGAGATAGCAATGGTGGCACATTTAAAATGAACATGCTGTATAGTTTTACATAACTCTAAATCGTTCAGAAAAACATTTATATTTACAATTTGGCTTACTGTTCTGAGTTCTGAGATATTGTGAATTTTTGAGTATTATCAACACAATAATTAGCCAAATTAAATCGCTAAGTGTAAAATAAATGAACATATTTTAAGTTAAATGTAAGTTATTATATTGCACCGATATAAACTATTTAAATTTCCTTTAAATACAACTATTAAATTGGTGATTCCCACAAATGCTTGCAATTAAACATTTAATTTGTTTGCACAGTTTGGGTTCCAGAAATTTCCCACTTAGCACAAATGTTGTAATCCAAACATGTAATATTGTATATAGATTCACTACATAGGTACGAATATTTTGCATTGTTATCTGGGCAAAATGCAATAATCTACATTGTAGTTAGCAGCAAGTTAATACAATATATGTTTAATTGGTCTGGTATATTAACATTACTTAATTTTATTATAATAGTTCAATCATTATTGTAGATAGATTAGCACAGATTACTTTGTCATATTAGTCAGTTTCATTATTATAATCAAATTTTCTTTATAGTAATTAAACATTTTTTTAGAGACAACCAGAATGAAGAATGACATATTCAACAGTTTTATTATATAATAATAATTCAAAACGTTTCATTTTGATAAAATTGTGTGCTTTACTCTGAAACAATAACTCTTCTCTAAATTATCTGGGCCAGTCACTATAATGACCGGTAAAAATAAAAGTCTTAATCCATCCTGGTGTTTGACCCGTACAGTGCTGCTACCGTAGATAAGTTGGATACATGAAATTTTCGCCATCACCACCAACTAGAAGGTTCAGGTTCAAATCTACATTCTATACTTAAGGGTGACCTAATTCGGCTTCACAAGCACTGGTAATATATCCTGGTGGAATTGGAATCCAGGAAGTTAGGAAAAGTGGTAGTTTTCCAGCGAGTGAATTAAATTTCCACGACCTAGAAAACCACTTTTCTTGCTTGTAAATATGCTGTTTTATACGTACCTAATCGAAAATATTAATTAAAATATTTTTTGAGGGTTTATTAAATTTGTTAGAGTCATCTGTAAAAACATAAAAACGATTCATAGTAACCACAAACCTTACTGTTGTATATGTATTAGAATGACTGTTTTCCATTATATACATAGTTAAATAATATACTGATGGGACATTTTTTGTCTATTTAAATTATGACCCTTATGTTGAACAGGTTACTTGGGATACGCGGTATCTACACATTAAACAAAAAAATCTGTTGTGGCCAGCACAAGACCTTCCGTCAATTCCATGTATTTTGTACAAATCCCATACCAAAAGGTCCTTGCAACATATTCTATATAATATCATGTAAAAACACATACTATTTCTTACAAATTCCATACCAAAAGTTCATTTGAAAAGGTTCTATAAATCCAATAAAATTATAACATAAACTACACTAAGTAATGTCCTTCCATCTTCTCTTTGGCCTTACTCTGCGTGTCACTTGCGAGCAACACTAAGGCATACCAAGTTTAGATCCTATACTTTTTTCCATATTTGGTTTTGTACTTGCAACTGACATCTGTCAATTAAATTTTTGTGAATAATTATGTCAGCTGTTTCCATGATAAATAACAAAGCTGACTAATATTTGAAAATTAATTTCTTTATAATGCTTTAAATTTACATCTATTGAATATGAAGGAAAATGTATAATCAAACTGTATAGAGAAGAGTATTTTCTTTAATATATATAATAACAAAATGTCAAAAAATAATATTTAACTGCGTTTTTTTAAGAAAAAGTGTTAAAAACTTCAAATAAGGGTACTTCCGGTGGATCAATTATAACCAAAATCTAATCAACTCTTCATATGGATGTACAGAAGAGGAATACGAAAGAATTATAATTTTTAGAATTGTAGTATTGGAGTTATCGTCGGAGAAAAATTTGTCACACACGGACACACACACACACACGCACACACGGACACACGCACACACACACGGACACACACACACACATACAGACATCATCTGAAAAATGGTATATTCGTATTGTAGGGACCCTAAAACGTGCTTATTCATTAAAAACTCACCACCGATTTTTTTGACCAAAGACAATACCTTCCTTACCTAAAGGTGACGGAAGGTAAAAAGACATTGCTTATATTCAAAAAGTATAAACGCAAATTGCACTAACCCGTAAACCGCATTTAAAAAACATTTGTGAAAACGGAAAAATCTAGAATGGTTCTGAAGTCCAAATAATGCGCCCAATGACATACATTGTGCCCCGAATGGACCTAACTAAACTTGTAAACTTCCTTATTTTGCATTTTAGGACGCAGAGTCATTCTTCATAAAAAGTTTTGCTTTATCTAGCAATTCCGCAGCCACTACGAAGTAACATACAGGGTGGGTACAATTTATTACACAATTTTTACAATATACAAATACAATTCTCAAACACAATTTACAGAAAAGTATACTCCCGGATATTTCCTATTAAAAAGTTCAATTGCATAGCGATATGATACTTCACTGGTACTGTAGCATTTGACTTAATAAATTGTTTGCTATAGAGACAACATAATTCATACATTAACTAACAATTAGTTGCATTGAAACCAATCATTTGAGTAAATTCTCAGTTGCTTTTGTTTTCATTAGATACCTGTGATAACCACGTTGGCAAAATTTATACTAGCACAAATTTTGCTGTCTCGTTTTCTAACCATCCTGTATGTTATTTCTAAATTTTGCTAGTGGCTGCAGTCGTGCTATATGAAGCAAAACTTTTTATGAAGAATGATTGTTCTTTCTAAAATGCAAAATAAGGAAGTTTGCAAGTATAGCTGGGTCCATTCAGGGACACACTATATATATATATATATATATATATATATATATATATATATATATATATATATATATATATATATATATTGATATACTGATTTAATCTCACGTTGTTTTAATAGAGTTCAGTCAAAATTCATTTCACTTTATAGTCCAATATAATTGGCTCAGTTTGACGGTAACTTTGCAGAATATAAAATAGTGGCTGCAGTAATTCTATTTAAGATATTACAATCTTAAGTTCTCGTTACGGTATGTTAGTGTTGCGTTTAATTTCTTTTTAAAACTTAATTTAAATCTATTATCACGGCGCTAGTAAGTAAGGCGCTACTTTCTTTATAAATTCCTTTATAGCCAAAGCAAGTTGCGAAACTTCATAATTGCATTATTAGCTACTTTACTGCACCATCATCAGGATAGTTCTTGCAACAAAAATTTAGTTTACACGAGAATTACAAAGTCTTAAATGCTAATTAGTTCTACTTCGATGTTTCTTAAATTAGTACCAAAAAATAAGTTAATTGTAAGTTAATAAACAGTTTATACTCGCACTTATTTGATCAGAGTTACCTATATATTTATTTCATTAGAATTTTATCACATTAACGATCAGTGTTTTGTAAAATAAATAATCAGAAAATAAGAATATTGTTGTCTCTGATAAATTAGGTTAGGTTAAATTATGTTTAGTTTAGTTGAGGTTGGTTTACACTAGATTAGGTTAGGTTAAATTAGGTTAAAATACATTTTTTAAGTTACTATGAGCATTTAATTCTGATTATGTAAAATACTGATCCAATAAATTAAATCCTAAGTAGAGTACATATAAGTTTATAAAAATATAACTTCTACGAGATGCTGATAAAAATTGTGAAACAATTCATTTCTATATCATTCTTAATTTCAGATGACGTTTCTAACAAAAAAAAAAAAACTGTTTGTAATCTAAATAATATTTCATCACGGAATTTGTAAAGATTCAAAGGAAACAATTCTCTCAAGTTTTATTTTAATTAACTGGAAAGAAAAAACCAGCAATATATATATTCTTATTTTCTGAAATTAATTTCTTGCTGTAAAGAGATGAAAAATTGCCATCGCTAAGTGTTGATTTATAATTACTCCCCGAGTATAAAATATCGAGGACTACATATTGTTTGCTGGGAGTTCATTCTACACAAAAAGCAAACAAACGATTTAAATGAACGACAGCTTTTGTTCTCGCGCGTTCGGCTAATGTCATTGTTTGAGAACAGTTTTGTTTCTATTATTGTTTTTTAATATTTGTTGCTCTGTTATTTACGGGGTATTTAAATTGGAGTTGTATATATGTAGATAATTATTGTTGAAAATGCGACATTTCAGTGACGATTTTTGTTCAGTAATGATAGTTTAGTATCAATAGTAGTCATTTATCATTCATTTATTCGGAAACTCATTATTCTATAATTGATTAGCCCCCTATCTGGTGGCAGATGTTTATAATTTATTTTAATTTTAAATCAGGCCAACTCATCGTAACTCATAAATTACAATTTGTGAACTGTGAAATACATACGACAAATTTGCGTAAATGTACTACTGCGGTGTACATTTATAAATATAGGAAAATATTTCCGTTCACCACAAATTATTTATATATCGAATATTTGTTATTAGGTACCATAATATGTCATGCAATATTGTGGATACATATTTTAAAACGCTGGTCGGTTATTTGTGCATCTAGAGATACTTAACGCTAATGTCTCACACACAGTACTTTTTTCAATCGATAAAGTGTAAGGTGGAGTGGTTTCAACCCCAACACTACAAATTTTAACTTACCAGATCGATATATACTTGCTTATAAAATTTAGTTAAATAATTATATTAAAATTAAAATAAATGTAAGATACAATTATTTAAAAAGAATTTGAGTTTTTGGTTAGAAAGTTAAAGATTGTCCGCCTATTTTGCTATTCGATAGTCAATATCTGCCTTTTTCCACGTCATCTTAATTTTTAGTGACTACAGTGGAAAATACTGAAAACTTGTAACGTTGACATTATTTTAAAATATACCGAATATTCGAAATTCGAGAATTAGCCTTAATTGCAACTTCTATCTTGCAATTAGTCATAATTGCAAATTTTATCTTGCAATTAGCCTTAATTGTAATTTTTTTCTTGCAATTAGCCGTAATTGCAACTTTTATCTTGCAATTAGGCATAATTGCAACTTCTATCTTGAAATTAAATTTAATTGCAACTTGTATCTTGCAATTAGGCATAATTGCAACTTCTATCATGCAATTAGGCATAATTGCAACTTCTATCTTGCAATTATGCATAATTGCAACTTCCATCTTTCAATTAGCCATAATTGCAACTTATATCTTGTAATTAGATATAATTGCAATTAGGCAACCTAACATAACTAAACCGAACCTAATTGCAAGATAGAAGTTGCAATTAAGGCTAATTGCAAGACAAAAGTAGCAATTATGGCTAATTGCAAGATAGAAGTCGCAATTATACCTAATTGCAAGATAAATAAATAAATATAAATATATCATCACGGCATATTACCCATTTCTGGGTGTGCCAATCTGCTTTATCGCAGATATCGGTAATGATGATGACATATTTGTGCCGTGCGGGCGCTTACCAGGCGTCACGTCACGGGCACTCATTGCTGGTGTAGAGAGTGCACCACAGGGGTCACTTTTGTGCAAGATAAAAGTTGTAATTATACCTAATTGCAAGATACAAGTTGCAATTATGCCTAATTGCAAAAAGGAAGTTGCAATTATGTTTAATTCAAGATAGAAGATGCAATTATGCCTAATTGCACGATAGAAGTTGCAATTATGCCTAATTGCAAGATAAAAGTTACAATTATGCCTAATTGCAAGATATAAGTTGCAATTATACGTAATTGCAAAATAGAAGTTGCAATTATGCCTAATTGCAAGATAGAAGTTGCAATTATGCCTAATTGCAAGATAGAAGTTGCAATTATGCCTAATTGCAAGATACAATTTGTAATTATGCCTAATTGCAAGATAGAAGTTGCAATTATGCCTAATTGCAAGATAGAAGTAGCAATTAAGGCTAATTGCAAGATAAAACTTAAGCTTTATTTAAATGATTTCGTTATTCGAGTCTTGTATAAGTATTATACTCAAAATATGAAGGCAACGGATAAAATAAAAACACAAATGACTGTCACCAACCTATCAAAAATTTCTCTTTTTTTATTTATTTATTTACCTTTTGTGGGAAACCAATAGTATAAAACCAATGACAGGTCCGCTTTTGCATAAAAGAATTACAAAATACAATAAATTTAAATAGAGTACGAATAGTACGATAATACGTATACAGTGACCTGAAATATATTACATAAATAAAACCGAAATATTATAGCATATTTTGGTTTAGTCCACCAATCAGTAGAGTACGGATTTCTGTACAAGTTAATGACAATTTTCAAATATTTTTAGTAGGTATGAGTATCATTATGTGTATCTGCCTCCAAATATTTTAATAGCGACGTATTTTTATCATATTATCCATACGTATTTACTTTATCAACACATTTCGCCAGAACTTGAAAATAGTTACTGCATCTATGATTTTTCATGAAAATGTATCGTTGAAGATTTTAATATCCAGTACTTACTGTGATATAAAACAAAAATTGGCAAAATTACTTTGACAAATTATTATTTTTTTTTTGTAATTTGGTGTCATTTCTATCAGCAGATCCTATTGATGACGCAGCAGGCTTGTTCTTAACGTGTACCCACTTAATTGTGAAGATTGAAAAGACTGGACATTTACTTTACGCGTAGTTTTTGGGAAATATGTATCTCAGTCTCAGTGAAGAATCCACCTGCAACCTGCATGACTCTCATAACTCGAAGTTCGATGCTCGATGTATCAATTCAGCGAAGTCTCGTGGGTGTGCAGCAACACGGAAACCCAGAGGGCATTAAATTGATTTGTGTCGGACGGCCAGCGCGAGGTAAGCAACACGTCCGCTTTACAGCTACTTAACACGTACTGAAACAGAGACACACATACCAACATACGACCAGCGTTCAACTGAATGCACTCTGTATGTATCTGATACGTGTGAGGGAAAACCAGAGGATATGAATGATGGTACATTTATGAAGAGGAAGAGGGAAGTAAAGAGTATATAGTTATTTACATTCAATCATGTAAACTTGGATCATCAGAAAATAAATATAATAAAACTAAACAAGTTATTACCTAATGATTTTTGTAATTATGTTTTTAATGTTATATTAATAAAATACATCAAGAATTGTATAAATAAAGTGCTAGATCCCACAGTTTTATTACATTTGGGGTTTAATCAATCTTTAAACAGCATAGCTTTATTCCTATCTCCTCTCTTCTTGATACAACTACTTTCAAATTCAAAATGATATGAAAATAATAGTATTAAAAATTGTTTGTATTCGTTTATTTAGCGAGATTTAACATTTGATATTTTTTGACATTCGTAGCCACCAACTTAAAAAACAAATATTGTACTATTACAGCACTCGAATGAGCTATTAACGAACTCTTTTGAGTGCTGTAAAAGCGTGATTATAGATACAAAATAGGAATAGTTATTTACATATAGAGGGTCGAAAGAAAAGGTTTACGCCTGCGGACGAAATTTTATTCGGCCAAGGGTGTAAACTTCTTTCGGCCCGAGGTATGTACAACGTTTTACGCACAACTGCAATCAAATGAAATGTTTTTAAATATTTTTTTAAATAAATTTATTAAAATATTACGTGGCCGGGTGGCCATGTCACAAAACAATAAGGCGAAGCGTTGCATTGCTAACTATTTGGTTATATGAATATTTTTTTAAATGTCAAACTTGGAGATTTGAGAAAATTTCTGAAGTAATACCTTAAGCAATTCTAATCTAGTGAAAATTTAGCGAAACTAATAACATTTTTTAAAAATAAGAGTCTTGATTACATTTCCAATTGTATTTTTGATGTTTCGTTTACAAGTAAGCGGGCTCTTTCTGTATTTTACCGCCCGCATATGCTACTTTACCGCCCGCAGGGTGTAATCTTTCAGTTTTCACCATGGTAACTACGATGTAAACAAACAATTTTAAAGCAGATGTGCGTAAATAATATTTATACAATGTAAATACAATACAAAGCAGTGTTTGCTTCAATAAATTTCGATAAGGTACTATACTGGTTTGTTTGGTTGTGTTTTTAGATACAAAGTGGTCGAGTTAATAAAAAGAGAGGGCATTGAAAGATAACCTACTACATAAAAACATTCATTCAGGTATGCGGTAGTCACACTTTTTTATATTTTAAACGTGTTTAGAATCGTATATCGCCGGCTTCGGTAGCTCATTGGGTCGTAATCGCAATGGCTGTTAACTATGAGAATATTGTGGGGATTTTGAGTTCGATTTGTAGATGTTTGCGCGATCTTCCACCCTCTGTAAATAGGAAGAATCCTGTTGAGGAGTTGTTATAATATACAGAGTGTTAAGTAAGTAAGTTTACAACGTTTAACCGATGGTAGAACTAACCCCATAGATAGTAAATCTGGCTAATATGATAATTTTTATTTATCAAGCTTTATGTAAGAACTTGAGCCACTTGAAACTGACCAATTACACCATAGTTAAAATTTTTATAAAAAATAATAAAAAGCATTGTGTTCTCTGGAAAAACTGTTGATTGTTTAACCTGACGTTAAACGTTTTTTACATAGGCTTACAATAATTTATATTCTGTTTATTGAATATCAAAATGCCAATTACCTTAAATATAAAAATGTAGTTTTTCATTGTGAAAGTCTCAAATACCTCTTAACTTCCTCGATGCGCATGGTCTTATTATGTCAGTTGTAACTGTGTCAGGTGTGGCATTTTTTAAGGTTAAAATATTCTCTTATATTTAAGCATCATTTCCACCGAATGTTTTATTGCTTAATGCATAATGATTAGTGCATAAGACTTATGACAATTTACCATTTCCAGCCATTTTTTTGGTGACTAATTCAACAGAAATGTCACACTTTTTTCCCTTATTACTTGTTTTCTAGCAGACTGCAATTGCAGCAGCAATTTTTCTTTTCTTAAATATGTGATATACATAATTTTCTGTTTTTATATCCATTCGGAAAAATTAAAAATTTAATAATTATAAAATAGATTGACAGTTCAGATGTTTGCAATCTTTTGTTCTTACGCACTGCTCTTAATTCTTAAGCATTAATTATAGCTCTTGCGCATTAGGACAATCGGTGGGAATGAATCTTAAGAGCATAGCGTGGTGGCGCACCATCGTACTGAAACCATGCCTGCTAACGTAGCTCCAGTCATCCTATTTGGTAGAATGTACGGGCCGTACATTCCATTATCAATATCTGCCCAAACATTTATCGAAAAACGATGCTGAAAACTGCCTCGTACAATAACGTGCGGATTTTCTTGAGTCCAATAATGAGAGTTATGAGAATTATGAACTTGCCTCATCAAAAAATATGATGTACGAGGGGAAATTATGATTTTCAGTATGTTTTTGTAAAAGCCAGTTGCAAAACCGTACCCTAAACTAATGGTCAGGTTCTGTTAGCCCCTGTACCCGTTAAAAATGGAATGGATGGTAGTTATGATCTCTTAAAATTCCTCATACTGAATTATGTGGTACTCCTAATTGTTGAGATACTCTTTGGGTACTAGTAGTTGGTTCACCATGCACAGCATCTAAGATATCATTTTCCATATTATCGTGTTGATGCTGGCGGCCACCACCTCTCCCACGGTTAGGTCGCACAGATCCTGCGTCTCGAAGGCGCTGGACTATCCTCACAAACAAACGTTGAGTGGAGTGGGTAATCGCCGTAAAGGATAACGTTCAGCATAGATACGTCGTGCCAATAACGAATTTTGCCCCGCTTCTCCATAAATTAACAACATATCCACTAATTCACTGTTACTAAATGCATCCATTTTAACAAAAACTACACTACACTGCTATATTCACTGTAAAATTAGAACACTGCACCAGCAAAGATAAATGATAATTAACAACAATGTCAACGAAAGAATTCCTTACCACCTATCAAATTAAATAAAATTATTAATTACACAATATTAGATATTTATTAGGATTAGATATTATGTAAACAATTAATTTCATTATAGAAGATTTGAAAAAAAAAAAATATTAAAAATAGCTACCGATCAGTGGCAAAAAAATGTTTGCTTGAAATACGATGCAATTTTTTTCTTTTTGTTTTACGATCAGCACGTCGTGCAGTATATACCCTTTAATTTTTTGTCCTAAGTTGTGGAACAGCCTGTATATTTTGAATCTTTATTGGTGAAGATCATATGCAGTAACACAGCATATTTATTTAGGACATTGTTTGTAATTCGCTTAAGTAAATGCAATTTTAAAAATGATAAATGTTATTCATAACCATTTGTCAAAAACTGGTCTTTAAATTCGTCACGCGTCCATGTGTCAAGAAAATAAAGAATGTAAAATAGCGATGAATATATGAAAGGCAATAATAATTAAAATCGAATTCCGCTTATAAAAGCAACATTCAGGTCTACCAAATTTATGAGTCTGCAGGATATAAATTTTCTTTCACGCCATTTCGTATATATTCAAATCAATATTTCCAATATATTCTTTCAACCCCTGGTTATTTTTCCAATACGCACCCTCGATGTCATATAGAGCATGTGATCGGAAAATATTATATTCAAACCTGAAACAGACTCCTTGATTTATTGCAAATAAATTAGAATTCAACGGTCGTGCCGCTAACTTCACTCATATCGGAAACTTTCCTGTGAACTTGTGTTTAATATTCATGCGCAGTCGTACCAACAAACAAATGCTATCGTAAAATTTATTTTGTTCTTTTAACTGGCTCCCAGCTCATAACATAAAATCACTGGCTTATCTGACTCTCGATGTGGCCGACTTAACTACAATGCATAAACGGCATCATGTTTATTAATTTCCTTATAAAACCAGCTATGCGATATCATTTTCCCATGTATATCTATATTTAAGGAAAGGAAATGGAAAATGCTATTTCATTTATGATTTTTACTTTAATTTAAGAATACTATATGAGAAGGAGAATTGAATATGACAGATATTAAACATAAAAAATCATTGTAATGTAATTTTTTGGATATAAGTATATTTAGTTATTGACCCTAAATTTTCATTTGTACAATATTAGTTTACATTTTATATAAAAAGTACATATGTTTTTCTCCAATACTCTTTTTAAATAAGTTTATACTCTATATAGCCTATAGCTTATTTAATTTATTATTTTTTCTATCTTTACATAAGTAAAGTTGTCAAATAATTAAACGCTTTTTTGGATTATGGACTGCGATGTTTCTCCTAACTCACAGACACTTTCATAACCAGACACCTCTTTGCAGAGAATACATTTTTTTGTTAAGTCCCTAATATGTCGCGTAGTAATTCCATATTTCAATCTATAGCCTCGTACAGACCTGCGAACCGTTCGGCGAACCTCGTCCAGATCGGGCGGGGACGGGAACAAACAAATCGAAGAAAAACGTCTCATGTCATCTTACTTAGATAATAGATTATTGTATTTCAACTGTATGGGACTTAACTCTAACCCCATTTTGCCACTTCCGGTGTTCCCCATGGCTCCAATTTTGATCGCTTGTTTTTCATAATTTTCATGAACGACCACAGTGATCAAAAATAGAAAATTCCTCTTTGCTGATGATTCGAAAATATTCAGTTCAGTTTTGAATCTCTCCGATTGTTTGTCGTTGCAGAATGATTTAAACAACACAAGCGTTATCTGTTCTTCATTAAAAATGTTAAGGTTTATAAAAAGAAACAATAGATTTTTCACTAACCTTGATTATATTATTGACCTACATTTAAACAACACAAACGTAATCTGTTCTTCATTAAAAATGTTAAGGTTTATAAAAAGAAACAATAGATTTTTCACTAACCTTGATTATATTATTGACCTTTATAATGTCTTTGTTTGATCTAAACTTGAATATTGTAGTACTATTTGGAATCCGTTTTATGACAGCATGATAACATAATTGAATCTCTGCACCGCAAATTTACAAAAAAGAAAAATATACTTTAAACAACACCGACATTATCCTTCCATGAGATATTCCTATACTACTTTACTTCAGTCTTTCAACTTTGTTAAACTCTCCCTTCGGTTCCCTTATTTAATTTTCCTATATAAAATTATTCATAGTTTGGTTGATGACCCTGAATCCCTCTATCTTCTTTCCTTCCACGCTCCTTCAAAACAACTAAACACAATAGATGTTTTTACCTGCCTTGAGCTTATACAAACATGCTTTTAAAATCCCCGCTATTTTCTATATGCATGCTTTAGATTCATTTGTTTAATTTGTTATTCTTTAACTTTTCATTCAATGTATCATTATTATATTTGTATCTTTTTATTTGTATATAGTATTTTTATCTGTTATTGGGTCCTTGACCTGTTGGTCTATATTAAATAAATAACTAGCTTTCTGGCATGCATACTTGCAAAAGAAAAGGTGGTGGCCAATATGCCTGTTCTATAATATGAAAGATTTGGCTGATATAAAATCTTATAAATAATTCTTTTTTCCTAGGGTTATCGCTCAATTGCAGCTGTAGACACGTGTTTCGCTCTTATTAGAGCTCATCAGTACAGCATAGCTAGTTAATAGGTGGACATTAACTAGAGGTAGTAATAAAAAAACTGACACAGTGTAACAGAACTAGTAAGAAGCCAAATACACCCATGTTGTCTCGGTCAGCATTTCCACACACATTGTGGATAAATACAACGTCACAGCGGCGGTGATTTATAACCACCCACCAGACCCGTTACTTGGACCCCCAAACGTAAATATACGAAAACAATAATTTTTCTCGAGCGCAAAATTTGTAAATAATTCTTTTTTTCTGAGCGATAACCCTAGGAAAAAAGAATTATTTACAACTTTTGCGCTCGAGAAAAATTATTGTTTTCGTATAAAATCTTATGTTTTGTACATCTAAGTTCATACAATTTATAACTCACATAAATTGTGAAAAAAATTGGACTATGAAATAATAGTGGCATTACTTGAAGAAAGAAGTACAAAGAATATACAACTATGCGTATGATATATCTAGTTGCTGGTTCAAGGTCTTCAACTAGGAAGATGTAAACAACGTGGTTCTAAACTTGTTCGAAAATCAAGCAAGAAGCGTAAATTTTGCATTAATTTGTAAGTCAGAAGCATGCTAGTATGTTTTGTGGTAATTACATTGATTAATTTAGCTTTTGTTCTTTGATTATAAATCAATTGTGTTTTGGTTTATTTTTCGAAATAAATTGCACAATTATTATTCGCTTACCCTTTTTTGGTTCCTTATTCGTATTAGATAATATATTACTGTAATAAAGTTATAATAATAAAAATTACATTATGCAACTAGCAAAAATATACAAAAGAGGATAATATTAAGGCGCTTTCTTTTTACGGAAAAAATGAACTGATCTACTCCTAAAAAGAACGATATGTTTTTGAAAATAAGAAGTAGAAAATAAAAACATAATAATCTACTGACATTACTTGTGGCTATAATCTGTTGTATGTGTGATTTGTTTCTGACACACTAAATTATTTTATTCAATTTTGACGTATTAAACTGTGATTATTGACTCCATAGCAACAACTGTAAGTAACATTTTACTCACAAGTGATTTAAAAAATTTTAAATCACTCTCACAAAATTTTAACTCACACTGCAACAAATAATGCATTTAAAATAACATCAGGCACATAAATAACATTCGCCACAGTATTTATCAGACATGATCAGCCATTTTCATTATATTTCACGACACAAATAACAGACAATAAAGCTTTTTAAATAGATGACTTGACGTCTATCATCGATGAATGTCATATACAACCTACTAACTGATTAGTTTTTTATTTTGTAAAAATTAAATATTATAATGGTTCTTATTATTATTTCGTCAAAATTTAATAAAATATTACGGGCTTGTGAGCTAAACTTTCTTCTCATGAATAAACATTATCTTAGCTCACTTGGTGTATAAATATCTATTATATTTCAGTGTTTACATATAGATGTATTTTTTAAGGTAGTGAAACATGATATAATGTATCTGTTTCTGAATCAAACAAACTGATTTCTTATATTTCTATCATTTTAATATCAAATGCTTGCAAACAAGACAAAATACATATTAGTCAGTCACGTTGACGTGACATTGACATTCGGGATCCCTTCAGAATCTAGTTAATCCTATTTCAAAGGTTGTGCTACGCGGGGCAGGGACGAAAAATATGGGTAGTACAAGATCATTTATTCCCTTTTAAAAAGAACGGTTTAGGGTAAATACGTGTTATAGTAAAAAATTTACGCAGAGGAGTTACGTCAAAAAACTTTACAATATGAAAAGAAACTGTAGTAATGTCAGAGTCATGTTTATGTTTAGAAAACCAAAGAAAATAAATATTATATTTTGCATACTATAAGAAAAGTATATTTTAATTAAATTTACAAATATTTGAAAGTCCAACATAATGTTTTTAATGCATTTTTAGTTTATTTCAATTGATTGTAGTTCATTTTTCCTCACATGTTGGCACTATTGGTTTCCAAATATATACGTTTATATGACATGTATCTTGTCGACTGTCATTTGGTGTTCTTTCGTTCGTTTTTATCTTTTCGTATGGTAACATGTGTTTACGTTGTTCGTTGATTTCATCACTGTTTCATTGTTGCATATCAAATTTGTATTTTTCAATTCAAACAGTAACTGTTTTTCCTGTTGTGCTTCGCAGTTGATATTAAATTAGTATACTATGCAAACCCAGTAATTGTGTAACGTCATTATCTAGTTACAAACGTGACTACTCTGCATAATTATTTTTTTCACGTCTGTTTAAAAAAAGTATACTTTTTTTCATTAAAATGGATTTATAAAGTATGTATTTCTTTAACACAATAAAAGTGTGAAAAAAAAATAATTTTTTAACGCTACAGAGTGAAATAATGAAACATTACGGCACTTTTTTTCACACTTTTATTTCAGACGTAAAAAAAAATTGTATGCAACTCGAGTAAAAAGTGTCTTATTTCACTCATAGGATTTGACGAACTCGCCTTTTCCTATTCGTGAAATAAGACTATACTTTTTACACTTGTTGCATAAATAACTATTACTATACTCGGAGTATTCTTCTTGGTAAAAATAAAGCGGTATTAGTCTGGGTCAATCTGACCCATTCACAAAGTGTGTGACGTCTGCTTCGGGATAACAGGAAGGTTAAGTTGTCACGTGTTTTTTTCTTACATTCATGTTGGTAATACTGACTAAGTACTGCAATATTCAACTTCAGATTTCTTCAAATCTGCTTTCAGTCAAATGTGAGCTCGGTATTTGGTGTGTTCAAATTGTCGTCAGATATTCTGTCCAATTCCTAATTTATTTCAGAATTGTTATATAAAGTCGTATAATAAATCTTGTATGCAGCTCAAGTGTAAACAATCTTTGACAGTTGGTCAATAATTTCCGTGACTCGCCAATATTAAATAAACTTATTGTTTGTATTATATTACATGCAGCTTCATAAATTTTAAGCGAATTATTGGAAAAATCGTTGTCGCTATCTGTTATTATCTTGCACAACAAAATTAATGGGGTCCGGTACTAAAAAAAGATGCACATATTTTGTCATATTATGAAAATATGACTATAATTTTAAGTGATTTTGTATTAAAATGTTAAAATATAAACATTTCATTCATAATAATAAAAATAAAACTGTTGGCGCTTTAACCAAATGACGTCACAACTTCAATGTAGTTATAGTTCTACTAAGTGAAAAGAATAAAATTTTATATTAATTAAAATTTATGGAAATAAATTTCATATATTAATATTTAATTCTATATTACATGGAAGTGTATGAAACACTTATAAATAAGAATTTATACCAACAGATTTTGCCTTTGGCAATGTAAAACTATAGTTTTTTGACAGTGACAGTTAACCACCTAGACATCAATTTTTTGGCAGATTATTCGAATCTGCTCGCTCAACAGCATCTTCCATAATTTATAAATTATAAAACTATTTAATAAAACACACTGCAATCAAAATTTCTCCAACGATGACAACTCACACTGCTAACACATGAATGGATGACAGTTGACAGATGTAATTTAAGATTTGACGTCACGTGCAAATTTCAAATTCAGTAAAATTTAAATATATATATTTCTAAAATAATGCACATTTGAAAGTGCAAAAACGCTAAAATTCATCATTTTTCAAAAAATAAATAAATTGAAAAATGAGTACCGGACCCCATTATTGTAGTTATTTAATTTTCAATTTTAGGTTGTAATATATTTTGACAGTAAGAAAATTGTTTTGTGAGTTGTTAATATGACAGTACAAGTGTCATACATGAATCATGAAACTATCATTTATGATACGATATATATTTTGAAATACAATTTTTAACTTTGTAATAAATACCCCCCTAAAAAATGTGTGTATCTTGATTTAACCCTTCGGAAGTGGCGCACACTTTTCTGTGATAGGAGATAACGCAGTGTCTGAAGTCATACCAAAAAATACTACCGGGGTATTTTTGTTACACAGAAAATAATATGAGTTGATGAATTGAACCTTTTTTCTATGAAAACGAATATTTTACTTAAAAAAATAAAACAAATAACAATTTCATTGGTAAAATATAAACCAACAAAAAAATCTCAGGGCATTTGAGCACCTATACATTCCATCTGTATGTTGACGCCAACTGAGAAAATAGTACTTAATATTCTGCTATTCTGCATGTTTTTCACTGTTTACGTGTTTTGTTTGAAACATATTTACCTTAGAGACGCGTGTTTAGTTCATGTAAATGAGCACTAAGAATTTTAAATCAGCCAACCAGTTGAGAGTTGACTTTTGTTTCCTTAGTCCAGAACTCTTCTATCAATACTACTAACAGAAATAGGTTGGCTCCATGGTTATGTGACCTTGATTAAATTTATGGAAAATATTCATTTACGAGTATTAAAAAATTATAATCTGCTTCTTACTCAAAACGCTGATAATATTATTTTAATCACAAACCTATTCCTGGTTACAATATTTACTATAATTTATTTTTATTTTTTCTGATAGACTGTTATTTAGCCATATTTAAAATAAATACTATCTTCATTTTGATTGTTTGGTTTTGTGTTATTCAGAAATTAACAAATTATTCTTAATAAAAATTTATTTGGTATTTCCGGAATAAAATTATGAAATAATTGCACGGTTTTTGTAGCATTATGATCTTAAAGCTGCAGAATTGAAATTTGAATTGCAAAATATCTTACTCGTTTTTCTGGTATTTTTATAGTGCAAACCTTACGTTGAAATTCACCGCTTAAGTATAAAAATAAACTATAACAATATTTGTTTTCATGAAATGGAAAGATTGCGCCAGGAAATATACTGATAATATTTTAAATGCAGTGTTTCCAAAGAAAGTACGCGAACTTTTCCACTCGTAAAAAATCAAACGATTTCTTTAACATTTCAGTACACTGAGCAGTCTAAATAAGAACCCAAAAATGAAAAAACGAATATCAAATAAAGATTTGAAAAATTGTAATAGTTTAGTAATGATTTATTTCTTCAGTTACTACTGACTATTGATAGGTTTATAATAAAAACATCGTTTTAATTGTTGCAATAAAATTTCCTTTATTTAAATTAAACATTTTTTGTTGTAATCAAAACTCATTTTTAAACTCATAGAATATAGACAAATAGGTGTAAAATATCTACTAAATTATTGTAGCCGTGATACTACAGACGTAAGTATGTGTCTATATTTGTCCGATATAATAAAAAATTTAAATGTGTTAGATGTTGAATTTTATCTTTTTCAATATTAGTTTCAAAAAATAATATTTATAAGAATTTTTTTAGAAACTACTACTTCCGGTTGTCCAATTATTACCAAAACTTTTTTAGCTCTTCTTAGGAATGTCAGATTGAGGAATTCATAGTTAAACTGGTCTTATGTCTTACACTTTTTAAGTAATCGTCCCCCAACATCCACACATACATACACATATACATATACACATACACACATACATACACACATACACACATCCACACACACACACACATACACACACACACACACACACACACACACACACACACACACAGAGAGAGAGAGAGAGAGAGAGAGAGATCATCGTAAAAATGTTAAAATCGGTGTATATGGACCTTAAATAGTGCTTATTCACTTAAATCTGGATATGTGATGTGAATGTCAGATTGAGGAATTCATAGTTAAACTGGTCTTATGTCTTACACTTTTTAAGTAATCGTCCCCCAACATCCACACATACATACACATATACATATACACATACACACATACATACACACATACACACATCCACACACACACACACACACACATACACACACACACACACACACACACACACACACACACACACAGAGAGAGAGAGAGAGAGAGAGATCATCGTAAAAATGTTAAAATCGGTGTATATGGACCTTAAATAGTGCTTATTCACTTAAATCTGGATATGTGATTTTTAGCATGAATCCAATACCTCTCTTAGCGAGAGGTAAAAATTTGTGCAACCGCATGCCAACTAAACATTTTGCAGATGCAATACAGGCCGCGGAATTGAATGTATCCTAAAGTCACTTTCACAGAATTAACGTGACTGATAAAATGACTTTTTATAATATAGCAAGGTTCGTGGTTTATTGTTTGGAAATATATATATATATATATATATATATATATATATATATATATATATATATATATATGTATGTATGTATTCTTTTCAACGATTTTTTACAAAACTAATTATTGTGTTTATTAAATATCAATCCCATCAAAGCCGCCGTCCTATTTATATAAATTAAACTATATAAATACAATATAATTTGTAATTACATATTTTTACGGTTGCACAAAAAAGCTAAAGCGTGATTCGTGTATTTGATATGCAAATAACTACTGTTGTTCTTAACTGTATTCAGCTATATATGTACATTTAATTAATTTTTATAATGAGATTCCGTAATAATTTAATTTATAAATATTAAGTACAGAGTTGAAAATTAGAAAATTCGTGGCTTGTTCGTTTAAATTTGAAAGAAAATAAAACTTCTGTTACTCAGAGAGAGAGAGAGAGAGAGAGAGAGAGAGAGAGAGAGAGAGAGAGAGAGAGTTTTAACTTGAGAAATAATCAGTCACTATCATTTCCATGTCGAGTCATCTCTTGCCCTGTTCTGCTGTCACTCTCCCAGAGCTTAATTAGAGTTAGGGGGGCCAGTAAGTCGCTGCACGGCATGCCGATGCCGTCGCTCGCCATCGCAGGCCTGCTAATCGATAATCGATTGATTTGATGGTTTATCGCCTGGTTCCGCCTGACGGGGTTTCATTACATGATGAAGCACTTAGAGCGAGCCCGTTTTTATCCCATGGAAGTATATGTTAATATACACTACCACTACCATTCAACGGGGATGAAAAAGGGTTGCTGGAAACTGGAATTGTGTTAACGGAACAAGGTTAAAAAGACTGATGTAGCGTTTTATTCAATTTTCGTTTCGTTCAATAACTTTGATTTGAAATTTTGCAACTGTTTCAGTTTTCTCTACAGTATATAAAAGAAAAGTCATTAATTATAAAAATAAAAAAACTGTATAATCGTAGTATAACATTTTAAATCTCATCATTTTGTTTATTCCTACTTAATACTAAAAATAACAAAATTATGTTCATAAATTGAAATAAGATTGTTCGACAAAGGATGAAAGGGTGATTGTTTGAATTATAGGTTTTAGAACTTTCTGAAACCTGTGTATCGTAATTAATAATATAATGAAATTTATAGATTATTAATATCTAGTTTAGAGTGATATAAATAAAATAACTAGAATACAATTATAAATCGTAACTAAATTATTCTTATTTTGTGAGACAATGGCTGATACCACAAGCCGCTCGAAGGTCAAAATAATTTTCAATTGTTATTGTGCGTCGATCGTACAAAAAAAGGTAATTTGTTTCTTCAAATTTTATATAATTGACATATATATATATATATATATATATATATATATATATATATATATATATATATCATGCCATATTACCCATTTCTGAGCGTGCCACAATCTGCTTTATAGCAGATATCGGTAATGATGATGACATATTTATACCGTGCGGGCGCTTACCAGGCGTGGAGAGTGCACCACTGGCGGCACTTTTGTGCTATTTAAAATTCGAAATATTTGGCGTCGGTCGGGATCGAACCCGGTTCCCGCAGGTTCGCGACCAGACACTCAGGCACGCGGCCACGGGACCCCATATATAATATAATTGACATGTATTGTATATACAATTTTAGTAATGTAATGTTGATTTTTTGTGTAATATAAACTAAATTATAAAACATAATAAACATCTGATTTTTTAATTTTATCTAACAAAGAGCGAGCCCTTTGTTGAAATTTGCATAGCTTACTGCGTATTAATACTGTAAAGTTTGCCAATTTGGGAGAGTATATTCAGAGAAGATTTCATTCTGTAACCGACCAGTTCGTCAGTGGCAACTTTATGGTAATTTCCTACGTATTCCTAGGATTTCAGTTTGGATTCAAATAGATTTTATCGGTCAGCAACCCCAAATTTAGTTTGTACGCCAAGTCAAATGCCGATGTCAAAAGATTCATCTGTAAATACTTTTGACATATACTCGCAAAACAACTTCAAATAATTATTTTTTTTTTCTTCAAACGTCATAAAAATGGCATCTTTTGTGACTTACTTCCCAAGGTAGAAGTTTAATTCCTACCTTCTAAATATCTATAAAAAGTATACAGAATGAGCGAAGAAGAAGTAACTTTTAAAATAGAAACCTGTAATGTCGCCCCAAGTTGCACTATAATACACTAGCTCCAAAAGCTGTCAAATTTAAATTGTTAATCTACAAAAAGAAATACAAACAGTTTTTGTTTAACGAAATAACATATTAAAGAAAAGCAGATTTACGTATTGGTAGTGACGGTAAGAATACGTAGAATTAAAGTAATAAGAAAAGTTTATATTGTTTTTCAGTGATTCCTTGGCATATCATACTCTTCAGCCATATAGTTGAACTTTCATCCGATTAAATAACTTCAGGGGCCGTACATTGCAATACTTAAAATTTTAAAATAATTGCACATAAGGAGGATATAAATTGTATAGTCAAAACGTGAAGATTTTCGCTTAAATGGTTATAACAAAAAGTGAATAAAGACGAAAGTATCTATAGCAGCAGAGCAATTGAAATCAGCAAACATACTTCACTTAAAATGTTTGTAATTATTATAACGTTAAATAGTAATTATTTTATTTATGTAAATATGTACGTTTGAAGAGAAAATATAATCGCCATGGCTTATATCGCTTCTTGCTCGTGTATTGATTGCTATAAACTCGTTCCATAATATACTATTAAATGGTTGTGTTCTGTATTTTTACATCTTATTGGACTTGAATTTAAGTAATTGTTGTATATATTGAAAACATTGTCCGTCTGTAACTATTGTTAGCAAAATTATAGAGCCCTGAGTATAGCCACCAACCATTATCAATTCCAAAACCAGTCGATTATCGTTTCTGTCAATAAATATTTAATTTTGAACTACTTGTAAATTGTAGAATTTAAATTATATGTTATGTATTAATACCCGGATTGTTGATTTTAAATTTAAAATTTCACTGATAAAAGTGTAATAAGGTTTTTTTAACTGTCGTGCTTGTTATTTAATTTTAAATTTAACTTTTCAAGCTTATTTCATTTAACTGGTCGACCAAAACCCGGCATTATAAGAAAATTATAATTAGCCCAATAGTAGTAACAAAAATAATTATAGGTTAGCAAACCGAACTGCTATTTGGACAATTTCTACTTGGACTATTGGATATATCATCATTATATAAAAGTGTGTATTCACATTCTTATTACTTGATAGTTATAATAAAGAAAGTAATTATTAAACAAACTAGTAAGTAAACAACAAATGTAAACTAATCTAAATTTTTAAACCATCAATTTAAATGAAATCTCCTGTGTATATTTACTTTTAATTAATGTATCTAAACATTGTACCTTATTTATACATTATTAAATAAAGTATAAACATCATAAAAGTTCATAAAAGTATTTCTATCTTGATAAGAGATGAGAAATAATCTAAAAAACAATTATATGTTAGTCCTGGAAAGATTTAGTAACCACATCTTTTAATTTGATAATGCCACGTCTGAGATGGTAGATAAGTATTCGTCTGCGAACCCTTATCAAGTGCGGTATCATTCCAATTACACCCTTTCAGCTTTGACCAGGATCTTTCTACTTAATCCTGTAGTCAGGAGTATATTTCACTCAATGCATTCGCTTTTTTCATTTTTCTTAGACTCCTTTACTTTAATAAGACGTTTTCTTAGCATTTCTTTTTATACGGGGTTTTATTTCTAGGTATTGATATTGCCGCGTTCTTAACATTTCAAATAAGGAATCCTAAAGATATATGGAATTGTCTTACACAATATTAATGATAAATAATTATAATATATTTGCTTCAGAAATATTTTCACAATATTTTGGTATTTTTAAAATTCTTTAATATTACAAAATTTTAAAGTAAATTTTTAACTAAAGATTAGGAATGTTGGGTAACATTGCTATTTATTGTAATTTACTACTGTAGTAATTTAAGGGCCATTTTTTGTGTAGAAGTTCAATATTGCATAGCAAACCTGATGAAGAGACAAAATGCAACGCGTTTTTTTTTAACAGCAATGATTTAAATGAAGTAAGATAAGGTAAACTGATTTGATTTTGTTACTTAACAACTAAATGAAGATTAAATTTCTCTATAAAACCGACCCTTAAAAAAAACGATATGTGTGCTGAAAAGGATCTGCAGTAGTAACATCACGCACTTTAGGATTACATCAAATGAGGCAGTAAGCGAATATTTGGTAGCATGCGTGTCTCAAAATATTCGCCTGTAAGCGTACGACTAGAAGCGAAAGTATTAAACTAACGTCACAATTCGGTTCAATTCAACTTATATATGATTTGTGTATTTATTATATATAACTGTCATAATATTTTCTATAATAATAATAATAATATATCTTCCTCATAGGAATTATTTAGTTCGTTCTTCTTGCACATATTTTTGTCATTTTACGTGCAAATTTACTATTATATATCGTACACATACCCAAATTATCTAATAAGTACAAAAATTGTTATAAGGTTGGCAACACTGCATTTGCTTGAAATCGTCGTAAAATGGATTACTTTAGTGCTGATTACTGAACTTTTAATGATGATTTTTTATACTTTAGTGCCGATCACTGAACTTTTAATGACGATTTTTGCACTTTAGTGACAATTTCAAATAAAATATATTATATATGCGTTCATTTTAATTGAATTTTTGTTTAATTCCTAATTAAAATATTGGGGCAACCAAAATTTTATTTAATAACACCTTACAATCTGACAACATAAACTCGTTTAATTCTTTTTTACCTCCCGCTACCCTAGATAAGAGAGGTATAGGGATCGTGCTAAAAATCACATATAGAGATTTTAATGAATAAGTACGTTTTGATGTCCCCAGAACTCGATTTTAACATTTTTACAATGATGTCTGTGGGTATGTATGTATGTATGTATGTGTGTGTGCGTGTGTATATATATATATGTGTGTGTGTGGATGTGTGAATCCTGTGGACACGATTACTCAAATACTATCAATCAGAAAATTTTGAAATTTTGTATACCCATTCTACACTAATGTGGGAAGAGCTCATTAGTTTTTAGTGTATATCGGATAACCGGAAGTATTACTTATACAAGATTTTAACAATTTTTCTTGAAAAAAATAAATTGAATATAATTTTTCAGCAACTTTTACTAATAATAATTAAATATAATGGTACAATCTTCAATTCTACGATAATAGCATTTAGTAAATAACTCTAAATAATTTTAAATTTAAATTTACAATATAATTTATTTTCATATATCATTTTGCCTATGCCTCAAACAAAAACAATATTTCAATAACAATTTTGACATATTTAAACAAATGTCACTGGCAGGAAGAAATTACATTAAAATGAATGAAACCGTGTTAAGGAGAATGTAGTAATAATATATGTATTTGAATCTAATAAAATTAAGGTTTGTAAATATAATATATTTTCAATCATACATAAATATTAGAAGTACTATTGATTTGCTTATTGTCTTCCAGAGTACGGGTTTGAAAAGTCTTTGTGTCAAGATGCGAGTACTATTTTGATTTTTGTTCAATGTTTCTAATAGTTTTGTCAATATTTGTGAAATTTATTTAGTGTATGATATATTTGTTAAATGTAAAATAAAAATTGTTATGAGTGAATGTAAAAATATTTGAACATAATGATTGCTTTATTTATACTACATGGTCAAATACCGAGCGGGAGGTTATGGGCTGGCCACATCAGATTTTTCAGTTTTGCTTTAAACAAATTATTTGTAATATTAATAAAATTGGTGATAATTTATGTTAATCATTACTTGTACCATATTAAATAAATTAAATCAATTTAAAGAGAGTGGGCCAACTGCTGTGTGACGGGGCTCTATGTAGTTGTCATTCTGAAATAGAGATTCGTATTTAGCATATAAATAATTGAATTATAATGTTATAAATGTATGCTCCAAAGTATATGTATCTATGAAATATAATGAAACAATTTACGTTTCTATGAATAAATATAAATTTTTAATGGTTCAAGTTAATTATTACAACTACAATGATATTTAATTTGCCAATATATTGCCGACGCCAATAAATTACAAAAATGGAGCAATATTTAACCTATTTTAGTATTTATATACTATGGTTTCGAAAAATAAAAATATACATTATTTAGAACAAAAAATATAAACACTAAAATTGAATGGCGATAGAATTGAAGGATTATCATTCAACTAAATTGCGAATTGTCAAGTAAAAGTTCTTGGAAGAAACCTTGCTAATAAATAAATTTCCATTCTTCAGGAATTTGGCACAAGAGCAAAATAATTTCATTATTACTTCTCCAAACGAAAACAGACCGTAACATAAGTTTCTATCTTCGCGTAAAAACAAAAGATACGATCGTCGTGAGGGGACGAGAGAGACACTCGGCACCCAGCGCACTTTACGATCATAAATATTCAGATGTATTTCTGCCCGTATGCTAAATTACGTGTCGCGTGTTCGAACGAATTCGGTGACGCTCAATGCTTTTTAAGATTTACTCACTGCGAATAAGAATGGGCTTTACACTCGAAACATGGAAACTCCCCTATGAATTCAACAAAAAATATTAAGTCCAGTGAAAATACAAAATAAACAGAAGTCTTACCTTTACCAAATACCTTAATTTTTGAGTAGTTGTCAAATGATTGCAAAAATTTTGTTATGTGTTTTGTTCACACTATGTTTTCTAACACATAGAATGTTGAATTATAAACCTTACAATATTTTGATATATTTTTTTCGTATTCGATAATATATTTTCGCGAGGTCTCGTTCCAACCACGGTAGGAGACGGATATATTTAATTTTGCTCCGTAGTGATTGAATAATTTCATTAAATCAAAAAATGTGATAGTAAAGTGCAGAGAGGTGAAGTAAAATGTACAAGAAATATATCAGGGAATTATGAAGGACTTGGCCAAAATAAAGAACTTCAATGAAGATTCTAGCAAATAAAATAGAACAGGAGAGAATTCATATCCAGCTGGAAAATTGATAAGCACTCCATTGAAATTATCAGCAATAAATTAAATTACATAGTAAGTAGAGAAAACATGAAATGAATATTGTATATTTCATTTATATAGGCTTAAATTTTAAGTTAGATTTAAACAAAAAAATGCAAATCGAAATTTTGACAGCAATATATTTTAATTCATTTGACATTTGATTTTAATGTAATATATACAATTTAAGCCAAGTTTAATATTTAAGTTATGTTAGAGCAATCGGCCATTAAATACCTAGCGTACCCAGGTTTCAGTTTGCGAGAATATCTCTGAAGGAATCATTAGTTGCAAGCTTGACAACAAAGTAAAAAAAAAAAATACCCATAACTATATTCAGACTTAAAACAATTATTTGTTTGGCGCAAGTATGAAGAAGCGAATGGGCAATTGTGCAAAACAAGTCACTGAAAGTAGACTCTATATTTGTGTCAAAGTTTTCGTCTAGCGTTTTAGAAAATATAGTATAGTTCAAAATCTAGTAAAAATAAATCATGTTTTATTCTTCATAAATTATTAGACATATGTATATAAAAAAACTCCTATATTTATGATGATTGTAATTATAAAAAATTTAAAATACATAAATTATTATAACTAAGTTAATTTATTAATCCAACCAATATGTTATTATCTTTTTTACTATCCTGTGTCCCATTCCACGTTCCGAGGATCGCATCCAGGCAGTCGAACACTTTCTACCTGCCGGCCGTCAGTTCAGATGTACATACTTCGATGCTCACCAATATACGTAATGTGCCATGTCGCCGATAAACATGGCAAAGATATTTTTTTGTAAATTTATATTTTATTTTTTTACTAACTTTTTTATATTTATCTTACATTTCAAGTGTACAATTTATTCGTTATGTAATTAGCCTGTAAACGGATAACTGTTGGGTAAATAATAATAATAATAATAATAATATTATTATTATTATTATAACCCTGCGTCCAGGGTAATAATTATGTAACAAATAATACTCAAGGGCATTATGAGTTGTTACTATAGGAATGTTGTCAAGAAATTGATATTGACGCTGGGATGAAGCCTAAAAAAAAAGCAAAAGCATTCATAACCTACTTACTTCGTAAATTTTATTGAAACTTTCTGATTCGTAATCAGTAAAATATTAAAAAAAATAGCAAGACATTAAACGTTGAAGGCACCACGGGAGTTATTTTTATGCAATTATTTTTATAACATTCAGAATCGTGTGTAATGAATACTAAATACAGACTTTTTTGAAAAATTCATGGGTATCACTAGATATAAGCCAAGAACCTCTCTCCCCAGTCCTTATGTCTTACACTAGTAAATACTAGTAAAATTGTGTAGAATTCACCAAGTTCAATGTAGACCTTTCTATGTCAATTGAGAGAGCATTCTATTAAACATGAAGAGATTCTGAGTTCAAGTCCTAGTAATACCCATGAATTTTACAAAAAAAATTTTCTTCTGTTTTAATTTCTCATCCTAGAGCACTGTAACATAAATTAAAAACATTATTTAAAAAATCATTTGTTATTTCGTGATTTTTACTGCTATTTTTTTAGTAAAAAACACAGAGGTTAGAATTCGAAAATGTTGATTTTTATATAAAATGCAATGACCATTACTACAACAAAGACTTGCTAGAAATCAGTTAACAATTATTATAATATTAAACAAGCAAATATGAATTGTTTTCATGCAGTTAATTAGCAATTTAAATATTCCGAATAATCAAGAACAATATTGCTAAAATGACTACTATTATGGGACAGAGTAGTAAGTAAGGTAATTTATTTAAATATTAAACTTTGAAATTACTGTGACGCATATTCAATACTGTTTAGGTTTACAGAGTAATATATTACATACATATATTTAAAATGCTAAATAATGTATAAACTTCAAATAAATTTTCTTTTAAATAGATTACAGACGTTAAAGAATGTGTTTTATGTGTTTTACTTACACATATGGCTAGACTCTTTTTTATTGGGAAAGACTATAAAACAAGTAATACATCAATTTATTACTTTCTTGTTATCGCGTAGGAAACTACAAAATATTGCAAAGCGGAAATATATAAATACCATATAAATTCACCAATAAATATGTTTAGTGCGTATAATTCGATGTATCTTGAAAGCAGAGCTAGCTTTATACGTTATAACCAAATATGTTTCAAACTAAAGTGATTTAAAACAACGCAATTCAGGTACATGCTTTTTGTAGTAACTGTGGTATGTACACTTTCACGTTTTTTCTATTTTTATAAAACAACAGATCAAAATTTATAATAATGACCGTCTACACCATCATAACTTAAATAGTAAATATAACTTGGCTTAATTCTTTAATTCCGACCCATTCGTGACTAGAGTCTAGCTTTACGTACTTGTATCGTAAAAAACTATTTTATTCAAAATACTCAATATAACATTGCTTTAGTAATTTATACAACAAGAGTAAAAAGTATATTCTTATTTCACGAATAAGGAAGTTTAAAAGTAGGCGAGTTCGTTCCAATAAGTGGAATAAGACACAAGTTGCATACAACTTTTTTTTACGTCTGTAGTAAAAGTGTGAAAAAAGTACCATAACGTTTCATTATTTTAGTCGTTTGCTTTAAAAAATGGATTTAAAAAGTATATCTTTTTAACACATACCTACGCGTAAAATAATGACACTCATAGAATTTGGCGAACTCGCCTGTCGTTCGCTTTGTCAAACTTTCCTATTCGTGAAATAAAACTATACTCTTTATTTAGTTTTGTTGCTTAAATAACCATTAGAAAACATATTGACATGCGTTGAATTAAATAAGTTTATGCCTCCAGTATCATTCCTCTATGATTGTTCCAATGATCATCGCCTTCCCTTCTATGGATATTGGAATTTCCAGTTCAAAAAATATTCTAGAGTTTACTGATTAAGACATTACAATTAGTGTGTAGAACATCAATTGATTCCATTCAAATTGTGCATAAAATCACTTCAAGATTAAAAATTCTTAAAACCAAATCCCAAGCATTACAAATTTCTATGAAAGCGTAGCTAATCGTCCAAAATACAATAAGCGATTTTCAGATGAAATAGCTCGTTAATAATAGCTCTTTCCTTTCTTTCTATTCTTTTATCCCTTTTTCTAAGCCTTCTCCCAACTTCCTGGTCAACCAATCGGAAGTTGCGGACGCGATGACGTCAAATTGCACATGACAAACGTGGTTAAATTGTGCTGTCATAACAATATTAACCTCGACAGGTGACTGTCGTTCCGTAACAACGCATCGAATATCAACGCCGTCTCGAGACACTAACATGGGTACAAATTATTTACGAAATCGAATTACTGTCAAAGATGGTGACAATGTTATTTGAGATTTGTAAACCTTATTGTCACTTTATTTCATTTGCTTGATAAAATAAATTGTTGAAAAGGCAATATATTATAGAATTAACATTGAGGTTGAGTTGCAACTAAGAATCCATTTTTTTATGCCTACCTAATATAACATAACATTTGGTATCATTAATCGGATTCTTTCGACAAACATAATTTATTTAAAATAACTAAATATAAATAGCAATAAAAAAGACAAATTTCATATAATATAAAATCCAAAGATGGGTAATATACAAATTAGAAGAGTTTATCTAGATACAAGTTGTACCACGATACCTAGATAACATCCGAATAAGAAACTGGAACACACTAACAACACATAAGAAATGGAGCAGAATTTGTAATCAAACAGTAGGTCTCCAATGTATGATAATGGTGACAATTATACGAGAAACCGTTCGTAAATTCCTTTCCAAATAAAAAATATAGGTACATATTTTTAATTTTTTATGATTGAAAAATAAATTACGTTTTTTCTAGTTAAGTAAACATCATTACTAGTTTATATTAACACAGTGCACATTTAAATGTTTTGCTACTATACAATAATAACACAAAAGCATAATTACTGTATAATTTTAAACAGCAAAATATTTTATTTACGTGAAAATGCACACAAAATTACTATCAATTATTCAGGAAATGAAAATAAATAAAATTTCACAATGATAAAAGCATTTAAAAAATGTATGTGCAACATGAATTTTGTTATAACAAAACATTTTTGTATTTAAATATATTTTTGTAATGTAAATAAACAAATAATTGAAAAACAAAGACTGACAGATCAAATAATTATACTTTGTGGAAAATATGAAATTAAATAAAAAAATCCTGGTCATTTAGACATTCATTTTCAATTTCATGTTAGAACAGACGTATTTACGACCGACATTAAATCAATGAAATAAATATTTTTCATCGACAGGATGGGGAAGAAATATACATCGTTTTATGGATGGATCAAATTACAATGGTCCAGAGTGTAAATAACATTGTCATATCCTTTGTTTATTATCGAGAAATCTGTAATAATGTAACAAACATGATTTTATATTTTTGGTACCAATTTAACAAATATACTCATTATAAAATATTAAACTGTAAATGATGAGGAGAATTTAATACCAATGCTCACCATCAGATTTAAAACCCGTAGAAACTCATTTTTCATTTCCTTATACCTCGGAAACTATTGAAGGTTGTATTTATATGTATTATTTTTTCTTTTACTCATGTTGGTCACTACTAATCTCTTAAATTTTTACCCGAAGTTTTGAAACGCCAAGTATAAATACATTATAAAAATAATAGTATACTAAGGTGAATTCTGGCTCATTTTTACTTACACTTAAAATACGTTTAAATTAAGTCACAGCAATAGTGTTCACTACGATCATACCCTTAGAGTTATTAGACGCTGATGTATCTTTCAATGATCTAGTACCAGAATTCTATGATATCTTTACCGTGGCTGTAAAAAATTGTTCCAGAAAGTCCATTCCTAGTGGTTGTCGAACAAATAATATTCCAGATCTTACCTCCGATTTAGCCGCTTTATTCAAAGAATATATAAATTTATTTTAAGAAAATCCTTTTGGCGAAGAGACAGTGAAAGTTGTAAACAACGTGTTACATATAAGACAGTCTAATAGGAATCAGTGGATTATAACTATAGAAGATTTAAATTTGGCGAGAGACAGTCATAAAGTGTGGAGATTACTAAAGCGTTTGAATAATGACGCAACCAAGGCTACTGAACATTATAACAACAATGCCAACCAGATTGCACATCAATTACAACTGAATGGTAAAACAAATCGTAAAGGTAAAATGCCTAAACGTCAAAGAGATGGTCAAGAAAGGGGAAATGGTCTTACAACACCATTCAGCATACTAGAATTAGAAAACGCTATTGAAATGAGTAAGAATGGAAAATCAGCTGGACTGGATGATATTCAAACAGAGCAAATTAAAAATTTTGGTCCAATAACTAAGAAATGGATTCTCCAGCTTTTCAACAATTGCATGAGTGAATGTCAAATTCCAAAGATATGGCGGAAAAGTCGAGTGATTGATCTACTGAAACCAAGCAAAGAAGGAAATAAACCAAAGAATATTATACCTGTTGCGCTTCTTTGTCATTTGTATAAATTTCTAGAAAAAATGATCTTAAATCGCATTTTACCCGTGATTGATCCTTTACTTATACCTCAGCAAGCTGGATTTCGTCCAGGTAAAAGGTCAATTACTTAATCTTACACAGTTTATTGGGGATGGATTTGAAGATCGTAAATTGACTGGAGTAGTATTCGTTGATTTATCAGCAACATACTATACCGTTGACCATCAACTGCTACTAGTTAAAGTCTATAAACTAACAAGAGACATGAAGCTAACCAGATTAATTGCCAATCTTCTCCAGAATCGTAGATTCTTTGTGGATTTCTAAGGTCAACGCAGTCGATGGAGGGTACAGAAGAACGACCTTCCTCAAGGAAGTGTCTTGGCCCCAATATTATTCAATATATATACAAATGACCAATCAGTAGCCTCAACTGCAGAAGCTTCTTATATGCTGATAATCTAAACAGAGCACAGACTTCGAAAAACTAAAGATTAATCTAACTAATGCTCTGCCAAATTACTCTAACTAATGCTCTGCCAAATTACTACAGCGTAAACAAACTTAGACCAAATCCCTCTAAGACGCAATTAAAAAATAGGGAAGCTCATAGAAAATTAAAAATTGTTTGGTCACTGAATACTTCAAAATACCTAGGAGTAACGTTAGATAGATATCTCACATTTAAGAAGCACTGTATCAATTACAAGTTAAAAGTTTCCAGTAGAAACAATCTAATACGAAAACTGGTCGGGTCATAATGGAGTAGTCAACCACAAACTATTCGAACTTCGGCATTGGCAGCTTGTTTTTCTGCTGCAGGCGTAGAATATATCTACAACTTTTATTTGAAACATTTTTGTCTAAAATTAATTGGGAACTTCGCAAAGAAAAACTGTTTTCCCATGTTAAACGCTTATGGCCCACTTTTTAATTAACACCCTGTATATATACCCCTTATGTATAAACAGTCGGTATGTGCATCTCTTATTTTTATCATTTACTAAATTCATATAACTATTTTGGGGAATTTATTGATCAACAAACATTAAACAAATAAATTCCTCTTTATCAATAATCCCACATTGTGGATTGTTAAGATTTCATTGAAATATATCAAATAGGTAATTGAACTATGAATAAATATAAAAACCAGCAGAAGTTAGATGAAATCGTAATAAATATTGTTGAGCTTGTTCATTTCTTATAAATATAAACAGCTTTTCATGTCACTTCGTTCAACTCCTAACTTACTTTCTTTCTCGTTATTTCTCCAGCATATGGGTTAAAAATTGAAAAAGTAGTTCCCCGATTTGATGAAAATACAACTACAGTATATTCGCATATTCTACGTCGTGCTGCTTACGTGCTGTCATCATCAAAAATATAACCCCCCATAATTTGTAACGATTCCCGTTTACATATTTCCTGTTGAATTTTCCCGTCGAAATCCGGTCCTGGTATGAGAGTGTCGTTTTGTTTTATATTGGGCGGTGATCGTATATTAACAGAGGCGCGGGCGGACGTGTCCTACTCATGTAGAGTGCAGAATGCTGGGTATTAGCTTTGTAAATCGCGTTCGCCGTTACCGCATTGGCTCGGACCCCGGAAAATCCACGTTCCTCACTGCCCTACATATCTTGTCATTGCAAGCTCGTTAGTTTTTCATCAATGATTTGTGCTCTTAAACATATTAATTAGTTTTAGATGAGGTAATAGTATTATTACACCACAAATGCATGAAAATAGTGGAAATTAAAAAAGTCTAGGATAATTATAGACTATTATTAGCTTGAATATTAATTATTATTATTGTCCGCACTCAATACGGAAAACAGTTATTTTTGTGACAAATGCGTTGGCCAAATCAAACATCATTTTCTACAATCACCCACAAAAATAAGAGAAGTTATGAAATGTATACTAAATTCCACCACTTAGGGTATTTTATATTCAGGGTGGTTTCCGGTTAGTTGCGGCTACACCAAACATGTAACCGCGGTAAATAAATCGGTTACATGTCTGGTTAGTATAGCTATCTTTTTCTCCGAGTCTTTTCTAGTGTTTTGACAGTTGAGAGTTATAAAGGCTGGGTACACACATGTACCAATTATCGTAACAGAACACCGTCGCGTTACTTTATCACGTAACAGTGTGGACGGTACATCGTAACAGCGTTACACCGTAACATCGCAACAGAACAGCGTTCCACCCGCTGTCGATTTTCTAGCGTCGCATCATAGAAATGTTACGCGCTCATGTTATATTCCTTGTTTGCGAGTGTGGACAAGTCAGTAACAAATTATTGACATGTAACGGAGAAATGTTCGAGTATCTGATACGTGGCCAGGTTACGTTACGGTTAGGCTGGGTACACAAATGTACAAATTACCGTAACAGAACACCGTCGCGTTATTTAAACGCGTAACAGTGTGGACGGCACATCGTAACAGCGTAACACCGTAACATCGTAACAGAACAGCGTTCCACCCGCTGTCGGTTTTCTAGCGTCGCATCAAAGAAATGTTAAGCGCTCATGTTACATCCCTTGTTTGCGAGTGTGGACAAGTCAAAAACAAATTATTGACATGGAACGGAGAAATGTTCGAGTAACTGATCGTGGCGAGTTTACGTTACGCTTAGACACTAAAAAATAACATGACGTCGACGCGTGGCAAAAAAATGTTACGGTGTTCTGTTTCGATAATTTGTACATGTGTGTACCCAGCATAAGATTTGTAACCTTACTTCACCTATAAGAACAACGTCATTGATTGAGATAGTTACACGTCTCTAATAGATTGTTCTACTATTTCATCTGAAAGTATAAGTAAAACTAAGAGTAAGGTGAAAATTAGGTGAAAAAATTCCTATGAATAAGCAACTTTTGGTCCCAAACAATGTTATAAAATTAAATGTGTCATAACGAATATGAGTTGTCACCTCAAACTGTTTTCGTCGTGAACCTAAATGTTCTTGAGATATATGCTATTTCTAAATTGTATTTATAAAAATCAGTTGTGGCTAGCACAAGACCTCTTGCCACTTCCATATCAGGCTATATAAGTACATATTGTATTTGACATATCTGGAATACACAAAAATTCTAATTACATCTATTATTAATATATATATATATTTTTTTTTTCATTCTATAAAGAAGTTCCACCTACTCTTCTAAATATTCGATATTCTTTAAATTCATTAACGAGATTGGTGGTATATCTGATGAGTACATGCAATATACCTATCTATAATTTTAAATATTTCATTCATAAAAAAATAACAAATATTAAATGTATTTCCCAGAAAAAAGCCTTCAGTAATGTATTTGGATTTTTGACACTGACATTTTTCTGTCAATTACAAACATTTTAATTTTACAATTAGTTTCCATGGAGTTATTTGGGCTGTGAGATTCACTACAATGGATTATTTTATATATTTACAATTCTCTATCTCTAAATCTATAGAAGATATAATAAAAATGTTCAATGTATCGGATAGAGAATTTCATATTTTTTAATATCTATAATAATATAATTTTCAAAAAATAATATTTAGAAGAGTTTCTACGAAACTACTAATTTGAGAAACCGTCCCTCCAACACACACACAGACATCATTGTAAAAATGTTAAAATCATAGTCTAGTAACCTTAAAACGTGCTTATTTTAGTATGAATCAAATACCTCTCTTATCGAGAGATAAAAATCTAATGTGGTCAGCACATTATCTTCCGTCAATTTTACGTATTTTGTACAAATTCCACGTAGAAAGTTTCTTGCAAACGATTCTATATTTCCAGTAAAATCATTTCAAGTATATTTATGTAAATTTTATTTGACAATATCTGTCAATTAGTAAAATTTGAATATTCTACCCACATCACTACACTGATATTCTATCTGTTTCCATGGTGCAGCATTTAGCAGCAGAGGTTGCAAGATTTTTCTTTAAAATTCTTTTATTTCTAAATATCTTGAATATTAAAAAAGAATCATGTGGAGAATAAAATGTTCTTCGATACTTATAATAACATAAAATATCAAAAAAATATATTTAACTGAGTTTTTTCAAGAAAAACTGTTAACAAATTGAAATGCGGATACTTCCGGTTGACCAGTTATAACCAAAATATAATCAACTTTTCATTTTGATGTAAACTCGAGGAATACGCAAAAAAATATAATTTTTGAAATTGTGGTATTGGAGTTATACGATCCAGAATGATCATTACATACACGCGCGCACACACATACACACACATGTATATGTATTTATATATATATATATATATATATATATATATATATATATATCAGCTGTTTCCATGATTATAGCAAAGCTGGCTGATTTATGAAAGTTAATCTCTTTATAATTCTCAACTCTATATCTCTATTGAATGTGAAGGACAATGTATAATTAAACCGTATAGACAATAAGATATTCTCTCATATTGATAATCACATAAAATATCAAAAAATGCGTTTCTTCAAGAAAAACTGTTAAGAACTTCAAATAAGGAACCTTCCGGTTAATCAATTATAACCAAAATCTAATCAGCTCTTCATATAAATGTAAAGAAGAGGCATACGAAAGAATTTTAAGTATTGGAGTTATCATCAGAGAATTTTTTTGTCACACACACACACACAGAGAGACACACACACACACACTTACACACGCACATACACACATCAGCGAATTTTTGACCAAAACAATACTTTCCTCTTTTCTCTGAAACTTCTTTTCTAAACTACTCTCTTTATAAAACATACCTTCGTATTGTGATTGCTTGTTATGCTGGATTTATACAGCGTAAGCCGTAACGTAACGTACATCGCCGTGGCGTATTGTAACGTATCGTAACGCGTGATTTTTCTAAGGTATTTTATACAGAACCTTTACGGGGATTTGTCGTACAAAGTATGCTCATGTTCTGTCGATAAAAGTGTATGACAGATTTGTATTTCACAGGTTAGTTTATTCGTAATACGCTATATTTCATATATATTTCCATTTAATATATTAATATAAACTTTGACACATGACACATGTCACTCATGTCAGTCACAGCCCACAAGAAGAGACTATTCGTAATGAAGTATTTTTTATATTTATCTCCATTTAATATATTAAGCTAAACTTTAACCCATATTAGCCACATAAAAACAAACAATAGCATAGAGAACTAATAATTTTCGTAATACCACAACGTATCGTAACGTGCCGTAACGTAGAAAGATAAAAGTTGGCGATCTTTGGAATTTTAATACGTTAGAACACAATACTTCACGTTACGGCTGTACAAATTATCACAATTGTTTGCATTGTTTTATTATTTACGTTACGTTAGAGCACGGTACGTTACGTTACGGCTTACGCTGTATAAATCCAGCATTATACAGTACAGAAAAATATACCTAGTAATTATCAAATGTGCAAGTCACTGAACAGGTATAGTAAATAAACATGTCAAAGCCTATTATAGGTATTGTACATTACATGCTGCAACAAGCATCATTTGTTGCTGTGGTTAATGGGTTCGAATTAAACTACCGGCCAGTATTCATCAAGTTTACCTCTTTATCGCTTTGACGTATTCATCAATTTTACCACTTTATCGCTGTACATGTTAATCATGAAATAATAATGAAATATCGGAAGGTATACATGTATTTATTTTCATATCTATTTTACTTAATATCAGATTTTGAAATTCAGATCAAAGTTACGAGCACCACAATCTACTCGTAATTACAAATTTAAAAATGCTTTTTAGTTGAGTGTGATATAAAATAGTTCTTGCTGCTTTGACAATTTTTAATTGAATATTAATGACAAAGTTCACCAACGTCTGCCAGAAATTTAAGTTTACATTGTATTTACATTTTCTTAAAAATTTGTAAATTTCATTTAGTTGTAAGAAACTCAAGTTTGAACGAATTTTAGTTCAAAGTGAACATTTTACTCGTATTTCATATAAAACTAAAGTAATAATTTAAATCTTATCGTTCCTAAAAATAGTATTTCGTAAAGTACTTTTGAGGGAATTTCATATATTTTTAAAATGCCATTCGTCAAAAATATCTTTTTATCAGATATTATATAGGTTACGTTTCCCACTTCATAGATGACAATTCATTGTTTAATGATATAGTCCAGTCATTAGGTAGATTTACCTTGCAAAAGGTCGGGTATTTTTGATTTTTGGATATATTATATATTTAGGGGTCCTAATAAAAATGCAAGTTTTCCCCCTCGGGGGCCTTCGGTAAGCACCGTCAACTTGAGAAAAAAGGCGCAAAAAAACGATTTTTTCTAAATATCTCTTCACCTATTTGCATTAGGGCAAAAATAGTTATTTTTAAATTTGTTGACACTAATATTTTCTACAACTTTCATCTAATATATTTTTTTCTATAACCAATAGATAGCGAGCTAAAGAGCGTCAAACAGAGCTAATCTTTGAAAATTGCTCTAATGCTTCATTTAGATCATATTTTATTTTAATTTTTAATTATTTTTTTTTCAAATTACTTATTATTATTCATTAATTATTAGTATTTAACTACTATATTTACATTATTGTTATTGTTTATTGTTTTATTTTCATTCTAAAGACGTTTTATAGTCAAGAAAATTTATGATTTTATCTCAAAGTAATTACAAGAAAAGCTTTTAAACGGAATCCTATCCAGAAAATGCGCTGAATAACATATAAAAAAATTCCCGAAATCGGAGCACGTGAACCTCCCGCCAATTGGAAAAATGGCGGCATGTTTATGTTTTTGGCCATTTGCTCAAAACATTTATGAAAGATATTGAAATTACTTAAAAAACAAACAATATTACATATTTAATACATAGTCTAATAGATTTCACTATTTATAACAGTTTACATTCGTAGTGACATCGAAAGAAGTAAATTATTGGTGCCTTTTTTTTATAGTAACTGTCAATGTTTTCCTGCAATTTTTTATTTTTTCATCCACCATCTTGTTAAAGAGACGATAACGCGGTTTGAAAATTTGAATTCAGCATGAAATTCTCTTTCATATCATGTATTACACAATTTTTTCCGATGAGCAATTTGCGAGTTACTAACAAATTAAACTCACATGAAATTCCTTTAAAATTTTAAACATCTGAAAATGGGCTCATATCTCAATTTCTCATTCAAAATTACGACACGATTAAAGATAAACAATATTAAGTATTTAATATGTGTCAAAGTGGGTTGATGAGAAATTGAGAAATGAGTCGATTTTCAGATGTTTAAAATTTTAGAGGAATTTTATGTGAGTTTAATTTGTTAATAACTCGCAAATTGCTCATCTGAAAAAATGTGTAATACTTTATGTTAAAGAGAATTTCATGCTGAATTTAAATTTTCAAACCGCGTTATCGTATCTTTAATAAGATCAGAGTGGTGGATGAAACAATAAAAAATTGCAGGAAAACATTGACAATAATTATAAAAAAGGCATCAATAATTTACTTCTTTCGATGCCACTATGAATGTAAACTGTTATAAATAGTGAAATCTATTAGACTATGTATTAAATATGTAATATTGTTTGTTTCTTAAGTAATTTCAATATCTTTCATAACTGTTTTGAGCAAATGCCCAAAAACATAAATATGTCGCCATTTTTCCCAATTGGCGGGAGGTTCAGGTGCTTCGATATCCGAAAATTTTTGATAAGTTATTCAGCGCATTTTCTGGATAGGATTCCGTTTAAAAGCTTTTCTTGTAATTACTTTGAGGTAAAATCATAAATTTCCTGGACAATAAAACATCTTTAGAATGAAAATAAAACAATAAACAATAACTCATATGTATGTATAGTAGTTAAATACTAATAATTAATGAATAATAATAAGTAATTTGAAAAAAATATTTAAAAAAATATAATATAATATGATGTAAATGAAGTAGTAGGGCAATTTTCAAAAATTAGCTCTGTTTGAAGCGCTGTAGCTCGCTAACTATTGGTTATAGAAAAAAATGTATTAGATGAAAGTTGTAGGAAATTTTATTGTCAATAAATTGAAAAATAACTGTTTTGTCCTAATGCAAACATGTGAAGAGATATTTAGAAAAAACCGTTTTTTTTTTTCGCCTTTTTTCCCAAGTTGACGGTGCTTCCCGAAGGCCCCCGAGGGGGAAAACTTGCATTTTTTATTAAGACCTCTAAATATATAATATATCCAAAAATCAAAAATACCCGACCTTGTGTGGAATAAACCCTTATTTTTCTACCAAATGACTGGACTAATAGTAATTTGACGTTGTTATATGTAATACATCTGTCAGTTTTGAAAGCATTCATACCACCTCTAGAAAACGAAAAGTGCGAAAAACTACGTGTTTATAGATTTTCTTGACGATGTGTTTTCAATGCGTTCATAGACACCGAAATAGGAAATAAATATTTTTCTACTTCTATATGTACACTCCTGTGCAATAAAATTAAGCACACAAAATATTTTACAGTTTAAAGAGGACATGATAAGATGCCTAGTAACAAAAATATGTAAATTTGTCATTTTTCTTATTAATGTCAAAATGCAGCGCCATTTGGACAGTAATTGGAAGATTAGAATTATAACTAGAATAGAAGATGGTTTCTCCATGAGACAAATCGCTCGACTAATGAAGATCAGTAAAGGCACCGTCTTCAGAATTAAGAAACGCTGGGAGCAGGAAGGAAGTCTCAGAAGAAAAGCAGGATTTGCGCGCCTCAGAGTAAGTAGTAATGACGAGGACGCAGCTCTTATAAATATTTAAGGCAAAACCCTTTTGAGTCTGCAAGAATGGAGAAATATGAAACAGATTTTCCTGGTTCTAGGGCCACAGTGTGTAGGAGAATTAAATCGTTAGATTTACTAAATAGGGTAGCAGCTAAGAAGCCAATACTAACGGAAGAAAATAAACAGGCTCGTGTCATATTTTCATTAAATTACGTTCACAGAGATCTAGTATTTTGGGAACGGGTAATATTTACGCACGAAAAGGTATTGAAATACCAACGATGGTCACATTCGTGTTTATAAACCACAAAATTCAAGGTTCGATGAAAGATATGTGAGCGCAGTCCGAAAGTCAGGGAGATTCGGCATTAATGTGAGGGCATGGATTAGCTATAACGGAATGGGCGTTTGATGGAAAGCTGATGGACGATTTAATGCAGACAATTACATACAAATTTTAGAAAATGTAATGATGCCTTCTGTAGAACATTTATATCCCAACAATAATTTCATCTCTCAGCAGGACAACTGCCGGTCCATAATGCTAATATCGTCAGAAACTGGTTTCAAAATAACAATGCTGAAACATTACCATGAGTTTCAAATAGTCCAGATTTCAACCCCATAGAAAATGGGGTATGTAGCAGAATAACAGAAGTTTTATATAAAAGAAACTCAGAAGAATTATGGGAAGCAGTACAAAATACCCGGGAAGAAACGGCGGATGATTTGCATTATACAAGGCAATTGATTCATTCGGTTCCTCGGCGATTAAATGAAGTAATAGCTCAAAATGGTAGCATGACACATTATTAGAAAGAAATAATGTTTTGGCTTTTCAGTTTTGTTGTATTTATTAATAGCTCTTTTTTCAAAAAGTATCTATTTTGGTCATTTAATAAAGGCCTTATTTTTATATATACATTTACCAAATGATATTTTTACGCTAAGGACAATTAATTTTTTTATTTATTTACCAATTTTATAGCGATCAAGTAGTGTTTGTCTTAATTAAATTAATTAAACTAATTAATAGGAATGTATCTATAAATTTATTAGTAAATCTAATTATTATAAGCTCGAAATCATAAAAAAAACATTTATGTAATTTGTTGAAACGACATTTTGGTTTATGTTGATGTCCAATTAATTTCCAAATTTTAAAATTCTCAAATCTACGCAAGCCATAGAATATAACTTTCTTTTGTAACGGAGAGCGGTAGAAAAGGTACGTATAAGTAATAGCCAATTTTCATTTAACGGCTATTGCTCACTCGGATCAATAAATGCGATTCATATCACAAATTTTATCTTCTTGAATTTTAACATTTACTAGAGGTTAAATAATATGCAACAGGAAGTTTTAATAAGGCATGAATACAAGAAAATGTGTGAAGTAAAACAGTGTTATTCTCATAAAGGCCTTGAGAAAGAAGGGCAGTGAACGAAAATTATTCATGAACGATTGATTGGGGTATATGGTAAACATGTGCCTTTATTCAGTCTGAGCAATTTTGATAATTGCAAATAACGCAAAAGTGTGGAAGATTTGTGAAACCATGAAAGAAGAAAATTATCAAAAAGGTCAAAGAATTTATTTTTACAGAACAAAAGGTTAAAATTTCGGTGATTGCAATTGAAAATTAAGTTCGGATATTAAAAACAGCATATACTGACTAGAGGCCGCTTTACGTTGTTTGTTGTGATCGGAATATATAAGGCAGGGGAGATTTGTGGAGACGGAAGCCGTGGTGTAATGCGGGTTGCGTATTATCTCAATATTTGTACTACCTTTTTACTAAGTAATGACTAGTTGCTGCTTTTAAAATATGCAAATCATCTTATTTCCAATAAATTTCAGTCTCTTTTCTTTTACCTCATTATTAGCAGGAAACCTAAAAGTTAAACCTAGTTTATTATATGTAAAAAAAACCCAATTACTTACCCATTAAACAAAATTTCCGTACTTTCTTTGTATTTTTCATTGCAATTTGACACAACACAGTGTAAAACCATATTGCAATATAAAAAAAGATAAACAAAATCAGAAAATAAATATATACTCCGATACACTAACAAACTACACGCAAACATTGGGTTAAGTTACAGTAAAATAACAAGTAGTGACAAAAAAACGCTACCCGCAATACACCATGACTGCCAGGCCCTCATATCTCCCCTGCCGCATATCTTCCTAACACAACATGCTAAAAGGAATTACTTCTCGAGTCAGTATATGCTCGAAGATTATTTACATACAATGGTCTCTAATGAATAAGTAGATTACATAAAAATCTCTCCTTGTACTACTTATTTTTTTGTAAAATAATAATTTTGTCCCAAGATCGTAATTAACATTCTACTATTGAATTTCCTAATTCCCTAATATTTCGGAAACAATTATACCTAGGGTGGGTCATCCACAGTAACTAAAGTAACTAATTCAAAGTTGTGGGAACGTTATAACAAGCTCGATTCAGTAGACCACAAACTAAGGCTAGTATTACCAGTTACCGAGGGATTACAATTGCGAACATATCTACGCATTGCGTACTGACCGCAAATCGATTGTTCTGGAGGGATTGGAACCCCGAACCACGAACCACGGAGCTCAACGTTTACCGCAATTGCCGCTCAAGCCTGTTTAAGATAGCGACAATGATTGGCTATCCTCATTGGCGCAATGCGGAGTTTATGCAAAATAGTGTACAATATTCAATTTCAAATACATCAAATAATTTATGACAAAGAAGTCAAAATACCTTCTCATACTATGTAGAAATTCTCATATACAGCCTTTTTCAAATCAACTCAACGGTCAGCGAAAGATTAGCAAAAAATTTAAAAAGTAAATAACTATTATTTTTTTAAGAGAATAGATCTCTCAATATCTTCTTCTTCTTCATATAAGTAATTTGTGCTGTGCGAAACCTTGTGAAGTGAAACAGAAGTAAACTAGCGCGAAACCTTGTGAAAGAGAAGTAAACTAGTGCGAAAAGCGAATTACTTTCTAAATTAAAGTATTACGTATGGTATCTTCTGTCTGATAAACACCATGTGCGATAAAATATGTCAACATTACCGAAATATGCAGTACATACATTAGTACAACTAGCGATAACTGATAAGATGTGCAGCGATGATATATTTATATCATTTGGACTGCCCGAAACGTCTAACGAATGTGTCGATGATCGCGTGGTACAATTGTTTAATGATAAACTGAAGGTGCAAATTGTGAAAGACGATATTGACAGATGTCATCGTGTAGGGAAACCTGGAAAAGGAAAGAATCGGCCCATTATTGTGAAATTTGTTAGCTATCGATCCAGAAACAGAGTTTTCTATGAGAAGAAGAAATTAAAAGGCTCAGGTGTCACAATCCGAGAGGACCTCACGAAGAACCGAGTTAAACTCTTCAAGGACGCAGTAGATAAGTTTACCATAAAAAATGTTTGGACATTTGATGGTCGAGTTGTAGTAAATATTTCTAAAGATGGTAAAAACAACAAACTCTACATAAACAATCAGAGTGATCTTGAAAAAGTTATGAACTTCTAAGTTTAGTTTGAGTCCTTTATACAATATTATTTCTTTTCGTATTTCTTTCACAGTATAAAATTAAGATTCACTTGTAGTAATATTTTATACATCTGTAAACTTACAACGGACTACGTCAGAACATGCATTAGGTCAATGTACTCTTGATACTTTGTTTTTACTTGTACGCTGAATTTTGTTTAATTTCGCCAAACTTTGTTTATAAATGTTAAATATACCTATATCAAATACACAAGTCAATAACCAGAACAATACTACGTTTACATGTGGTCATATAAATGCTAGATCATTAAATTCATGTTTCTCTAAAGTTAAAGATTTTTTATTTGATAATGATTTTGATATTTTAACTGTTAGTGAAACATGGATAAGTAATTCTGCTCCATCACATTTGTTCCATATTGAAAATTATGAATTTATTAGTCAAGAAAGAGCTGACAAACGTGGTGGAGGAGTTGCTTTTTACATTCGTAATAGCATTAATTTTAAAATATTGGATTCTTCATTTGTTACATCTGAAAATATTGAGCATTTGTGGATACAAATCACAATTCATAAATACAAATTAACTGTAGGAGTGGTTTATAATCCACATTCTAAATATTACAATGAATTGTGTGTTTTGGATCCCATTCTGGCAGAATTTTTAACACAATCAGATGGCTTGATTTGTATGGGTGATATTAATATTGATCTATTACAAAATAATAGCAAATCAGCATTTCTTATGAATTTGTTAACTGCTCACGATATGCACCAAATAATAAGTACTTACACAAGACCAGCGTCAAAAACTCTTTTAGATATCGTTGCTATTTCAAACAAGTCTTTGTGTTTACATGCTGGAGTTATTGATTGTACAGAATTTACAGATCACTTTGCCGTATATTGTGTTCTAAATCTACCAAAACCTCTTATTTCAGAAAAATTTATCAAATATAGAGATTTTAAAAGTTTAGACTATGACATATTTTTTGCCGATTGCCAATCTGTTAATTGGAATAATATTATAACACTGGATGACATAAATGAAAAAGTGCAATATTTAAATTATAATATTATTTCTTTATTTGATAAACACGCTCCCATTAAGACCATAAAAACAACAAAAAATTACTGTCCTTGGATTACACCTGTTGTAAAAATCATGCAAAGGAAAAGGGATAAAGCTTTGTTAGAATATAAAAAACATAAAACAAAATCTAAACTAGATTATTACAAACAGTTACGTAATCTGACGACAGCAGCTATTCGCAGAGAAAAGAAAGCTTTTATGGAATATGAAATAAATAATAATATGAAAAATTCCAAAATATTGTGGAAAAATTTAAATAATATGGGGGTAAAAGGTGAATTGGTAAAAAATATTCCGGAAAATTTATGTAAACCAGAATATTATGGTCAGTTTCTCTGTAATAAGATTGGTACTACTAATATAAATTTTGATACATTAAATTTTTATTTGAACGGTAGATACGGGGAGTCTCAACAATTTGAATTCAAATGTGTTGATAGCGATACTATAGCAACAATTTAAAAAAAATACAAATCTAATGCAATAGGGGTGGATGAAATTTCAATTAAAATGTTAATAATTATATTGCCAGTAATTGCAGATTATATAACACACATTGTAAATACGTGTATACTCGATGGTGTTGTACCTGAAATTTGGAAAACGGCAATTATAAAGCCTATTGCTAAACATAAAGAGTGTGCAACGTTCGATGATTTGAGACCAATCAGTATTTTACCAGTCATGTCCAAAGTTTTGGAGAGAGTATGCTGTGATCAAATCATGATTTACATAAAGGAAATTAATATTTTGCCTGATAATCAATCTGGATTTAGAGCAGGGCATAGTACCAATACATGTCTCTTAAACATTGTTGATACTTTATTAAATAATTTCGATGAATCCAAGAATTCCTTATTGATTCAGATTGATTTATCAAAGGCATTTGATATGGTGAATCACAGTATGCTGCTTGCCAAGCTAAAATTTTACAATTTTTCTGAAAATGCAATTCTGTGGTGTAAAAATTATTTGATTAGCAGAAATTTTCAGGTGTGCATGTAGCACAATTCAAATACATTTACATCAAATAATTTTGCTCTGCAGAACGGTGTACCACAAGGTTCAATATTAGGCCCATTGTTTTTTCTTATATATGTAGCAGATATGCCATCAGTTTTAAATTACTCCACAGCACACTCATATGCAGACGATACAACGATTATTGCAACTATAGATCCATCAGATATGGATGAACAAATTACTAACGTTAATTGGGATTTACAGAAATTATCTCTATGGATAGAAGACAACAGTCTCAAAATCAATATCTCTAAGTCATCATATCTTGCTGTTGGTAATTCCAACTCCATACCCGATATAAGACTGAACGGTACCATTGTCGAACGTAGCACTTCTGTCAATATTTTAGGACTTCTTGTTGATGAAAATCTCTCTTTCAGGCAACATCTAAATAAAAAACTTACAGCCTCGAGACTTCGCTTACGACACCTGTACCAATTTAGGCAAGATCTAAGTTCAGCAGTTAAATTACGCCTTGTTAACACTCTAATTCTACCCTTATTTCATTATTGCGCTTGTACGTATATTCCAAATCTTACAGAAACAGATAAAAATAGAATTACACTTGTCGAGAACTCTTGTCTGCGTTTCGTTTATGGTGCACGCAAGTATGATCATATTTCCAAATATCGTAGGCTAGCCAATATGACATCTGTAAATAATCGCGTAAAAGCTATGTATCTCTGTTTAATACATAAAATTCTGAAAACTGGTACTCCTCACTATCTATTTGACAAATTGAAACCGAAGGAATATAATTATAAGCTCAGGATTAAAGATTTATATATAGTACCAGCTTATAGAAAATCGAAATTCAAGGGCTCTTTTTCTTATTTGGCACCGTCATTGTACAACAACATACCTTGTAATTTAAAAAACTTATCCCCGAGTATGTTTAAAATTCATGTTAAAAATATAATTGCGTAGGTAATATCTGTGTAATATACATATTATTATTATTATTATTATTTTTATTATTATTATTATTATTATTATTATTATTATTATTTGATTAATTGGCATATTGTTTTGCATACAAAGATTTGTGGTTTATTTATGATTTAATGCATTTGTATTATTTTTGATTTTTATAAATTAATAATTGGCATTATTATGTAAAAATTTGTATGGTTAGGTGGTAGACCAGCCTATGGCTGAACCTCGCCATTGATGTCTCATCAATAAAGAAAATTATTATTATTATTATTATTATTATTATTAATTAATTAATTACGCAAGAATTTTGAAAATGCCTAAATGTGTTGGAGCTACATACCATGTTAATGCCGCAATTCTGACCAAATCTGTAAGTCTTACAGATCTGTAAATCTGTAAAAAACTGACATAAACGCATCTATTTTTGTTGATAAATATAAAGTTATACATAAGAGTTGCAGCTTTCGTTGCGATTTTGTTCATTTTTTACAGATTTACAAATCTGTAAGACTTACAGATTTGTTCAGAATTGCGGCATAAATAAATATTGAATTGTATTACAAAAATTCTCTACTACTATTAAAGACAAATGAATATTACTGTTATAAAAAAAATATACGCCGTGATTCTAAATATATGTAAAAAAAATCTGTTGTGGCCAGCACAATACCTCTCCCTATTTTCATTTTATGTTATATAAGTATTGTATTGCACATCGCTATCGAACCGTTGTTTTATGAAAAATTACAGACCTGGCCCGAATATTGTTTTTTATTGTATTTAACATGTCTTCTCCACACATACAATTCTACTTATATCTATTTTTCATTGTATGAGGGAGTTCCTAAATGTCGGAGATTCTTCCAATTCATTAACAAAATTGGCGGTATTTCTGATGGATATATGTAGGTATGCATTTTACCTACAATTTTAAATCTTTAATTAATGAAACAATAATAAAGATTAAATATACTTCACGGAAAAAGCTTTCAGAATGTAACTAAAACTGTTGATTTTTGACACTGACATCTGTCATTTACAAACTATGTTATAAACATTTAAATTTGTCAACTGGTTTCCTTAGGGTGTGAATATGTTGGAGCTGCGATAAAAGCTATAAGAGCGACGATAAGAGGAGCGATAAAAGCGAATCAAATCTATCTTTCTTTGATGTGTTTATAGTGGAGCTGCGATAAATGCTATAAGAGCGACGATAAGACCAGCGATAAAAGCGAATCAATACCACAACTAATAATGATAGACCAACCCTGGTTGCACAAAATATTCGTGATTTATTTAAAACTTACTTGTGTCACAATCCTATTGTAAATGACATAATTTTTGACAAAATGTACTGTAACCTACAATTAATACAAATTAACATATCCACTTACTTGTTGAGTTTAAATTACTTGCCACTTCATCCCATAATTTATCCAGCACATATCTGTTGTGATGGTTTTATTTGTTTGATTCCATAATGGAGATCTAATAAATACTTCGCTAATTTGTCCTCCTCCATCTCTACGTAGCGTCTTGCCTAGTGTTGCCGCGAAACGAGATATGGCGAGAAACAATCCACTCTCGTCTCGTCTTGAATTTTCGAGGACGAGATTTCTCTGCATCTTGTCTCGTCATGTATTTTCTTTCTTTCTCTCGATATGACTCGAGAGTCTCGAATTTCTCGAATTTATAATTAGAAAGAGTAACTAAATTAACGTTAGAAGCAACATGAATATAATAAACGGGTACCACTGATTAAAACATTATTTTTACTAAGTCTGGTATTTGAATGGTATAGCATTTTCTTCTTACTAAAACCCAATAAATCAAAAATTAATAAATAAATATGAATGTAAATGAAGAGGCAATTAAAATATTTATTTATACCGACAAATATTTTATTTTGTATAATATTAAGGTAATATAAAAAAAAAAAATTGAGATATCGCTGCATCACCAGTCTTGCCTCGATGAGAGCGTAGAAATACATTCAATTCGTTCTCGACGCTCTTATCGCTGCTCAGTTCCTAAGCTTAGCTTTTCGCGCTGCTTCAATATAAACACCTTCATTTAAATCTATACATTCATTCGCACTGCTTCGTTAGTATCGCCGCTCTTATCGTTTATCGCAGCTCCAACATAAACGCAGCCTTCGTGCCTTAAGCCGGGTTTATGCAGGAATAACGTAATCACAATCATAATCATAGTCTTAAGTTTAGTTTAACAACAGTCTTTAAGATAAGCGATCGTTTATGCAACATTTTTGTCGTGACTGTTAATATGTCACTTTCTAACCTCATTTACTTATACTTATAATAAATATTATATTTGCTGAATAAATAATTATTGATACATGAACATATTGTAGAGAAAAAATAGTTGTTGCTAGTTTGTTCATAATAAACAACAACACAGTTAAAATAGAAGTTAAGATTTCTGATACTGACAGTTCTCAGACATGCGCAGTTTGTAAGTCGCCATAGTCATTGTCATAAAATTAAAATTAACCCAATTCTGTGATTATGCTTATGTTCATGATACTGACTATGACGATGTTACATAAACAGCTTTATTATAAAAACATATTTTAATTCTTAAGACTAAGACTACAACTATGACAATGACTATGTTAGTGCTCCATAAACCCGGCTTTAGCCTCTGCGATGTATTACATTACTAATTTTCAGAAATCTGAAATCCCCACTGTTGCATCTTGTAAATATGTTCATATACCTCGATATTTTTGAATGTGATCTCCAGTGAATGCTGCGGACATACCATATATCATAGTTGGTGGTGATTATTCTAAATAGTTGTTACTGGTTCTATAAATTTTTAAATTTTCCTGTAGTGCGATAACTTCGATTAGACCATAATACACACATACATAAAATCACGCGTGTCCCACCTTCTGGGTTAGCAAAAATCCGTAAACAATAGTAACAACAATTAGAAAATGGATAAGAATAAGTGTAAGAGCTCAGCTGACTCACTTCACTCTTTAATAACATTCTTCTTTCGCCTTATCCACAATCATCATCGCATTCATATAAGAACACATTGAAGTGACCGATTTTCGGTAGCGAATAACCGCATCCGGACCACAATAATAGTTACGCAACAATCATCCTGCGTTACACATTCCTGTATAAACATACTTCTTTCACCTCGTCCAAATAAAAGTTCAGCTGAGTCACTCCATTCTCTTATAAACATTCTTACTAACCATACATCTTCACACACACATAATAGTTACGAAATAATCTTCCTTCGCCACACATTCCTATCCAGGCACACTTCTTTCGCCTCCGCCACATTCAAAATCGTATTCATACATGCTCTTCTTCTCTTTCCCCTAGGAAACTTGTGCCTCTTTAGAACACTACCGATCACATCTATCCACTTACACACTGGACGGCCATGCAATCGAACACCCTCAACTTTACGAACATTACAGCAGAACAAATTTTATAAAACTGTTTTATAAAATTTGTACATTCTATCTGTTTCGTTATATTATATTCATATAAAAAATAGTTTTCATCACTATTATAACTGTATGTATTTCACATATTCATCTTCGATGTTTGTTAATGGTTGTTACAAATATTTCTTAATTTTTTCTGACTTGATTTAACCCTGAAGAGATTCATAGTTATGATCGAAAAGTTGTTTTAAAATCAATAAAAGCGTACAGACTGCAGTTCCGAATATTTTCTTTTCTCCCACATCCATCTTCAGTCGATCATCGTTACTCCAATAAAAATTTGCATTCATTGATCTCCTGTGAATAGGTACCAACTCCGTGCGAGCGTCAAAACAAATTGCTTCCCAGAACATTACTGACCCACCACCAAATGGAATTCTTGAAGAGATATTGCACTCAGCATATCTCTCTTGTGTTCTTCTCTAAACACGCTCACGTCCATCTAGTGACTTCAGACTGACTTTCGTTTTATCCGAAATTAAAACTTGTTTCCAGTCGTCAATAGCCCAGTTTGAATGAGCTCTAGCAAAACGCAATCTAGCAACTCTATGTTCCCTCGTGAGCAGTGGTGCAACTGCTGGTTTTCTATTCTTTAATCCTGCTTCATTAAGCGTCCTGTTCTTCCAGAAATCTCTACGTTTTGGACTTCTGCTAGAGCTCTGCGTAACTCGGAACTGGTAGATCGTTTCGTCCTTAAGGCAAGTTGTCTAAGAAATTGATCATCTCTTTCATTTGTAGATTAGATTCGACTTATTGTTGACTGTTTAACGCCCAACAAATTAGCCACATAATGCTGGCTACGACCATCGTTAACCAGAGCTATCGCTTGCGCTGCTTCATGTTCACTTAACTTGCGTACACAATTTTAAACAAATGAAAATAAAACTAATCACCAATAAAATGAAACTAACCAATTTAATAAAGTAATAGTAAAAGTAAAAAGTGATGCGTTAATTTTGTCTAGGAGTTTATATCTATTTCTTTATCCTTATCAAAATTGCTATAAAATGAATTTATGTATATATTTGTGTAATGAGACAGCTGTCAAACTGTCAAAAATATAATAAATCACAATCTAGTTAAGTTAAAACCGTAACAAATAAACAAAACCAAATTTTAGAAAATTCAAATATATGTATATGTAATATAAAAATTAAATATATTATCAAATGTACTTATATGAAAGATAATACTTATCTGACAAACTTTGCTGTTGCTGATGTCGAATAGACCAAAATAATCAATTAAAAAGGCTTCGTTAATGAAACAGGGTCGATGAAACAGGAGCTGACATAATACACCAAGTTTAATTCGACTGATAAGATTATTTTGTACCTAAATTTGTATTTTACATATTTTTATTTAGCGGTACTGACTAGAGGAATGGATTGAAGGTGGGAACTATTATACGTGTTCAAATCTTACTTAGTTTAGCGTCACATTAAAATTAACTATTTCTCTGCAAACGCAGAATATTTTTCGTAGTTATCTCGTGAAAGCGGATATGAATTGACAACAAAATATATACGAAACAATGAAACAATAATTGAATAATTAATGGCAAAGTTCACCGACGTCTGCAAGGAATTGAAGTTTAGGTATATTATTATATTTACATTTGCTTAGTAACTTTTAAATTTTATTCAGTTCTAAGAAACTCAATTTTAAGTTAACATTTTACTCATATTTCATTTAAAACTAAAGTAATCTTTTAAATCTTATCGTTCCTAGCAAATCTGACATTTCGAAAAGTGCTTTACTTACAAAAAGAGTTATTAAATAAAAAAAATAGTACTTATATTAAAAAACAAGTGTCATTCGGCGATCTGTTAAAGCACGAGTCCAAATTTTATAAAGGACGAGTAAGATAGCAGGCCTTATGAAACATGTATTTTGTACTATTTTTACTTCTCGCTAAGAGGGGTATTGGATTCAAGCTAAAAATCACATATTCGGATTTTAGGGAGTAAGCATGCTTAAGGTCTCTAAAATCCAATAATAACATTTTTTTACGATGTTGTGTAGATGTTAACCCGACATTAATTGGAAGAGCTGAAAAGGTTCTGGTAACATTCGGACAACCTGAAGTAGCAGTTTCTTAAAAAAAAAAACTATTTTATGAAAATTTCTGTAATTACAAATATTGAGGAACATAAAATTCTACATCCGGTGTATTTAAAATTTTTATTATATCTTCTATAGATTTAGAGATAAAGAAAACATAATATATAGAATAATCTATTGCAATAAATTGCAAACTCCAGACTACACCAAGGAGGCCAGTTATCACATTCAAATGTTTTAATTATCAGATAAATGCCTGTCAAAAATAAACAGTTTTAATGACATTACTGAAAGCTTTTTTCTGGGAAATACATTTAATATTTCTTATTGAATTATTAATTAAATATTTAAAATTATAGGTAGGTATGTACATATTACCCAAAAGAAATATTTCGAAGAGTAGAGCACGAATCCTTGTACAATGAAAGAATATATATATATATATATATATATATATATATATATATATTGAATTACTTGTGTGGTACAAGAAATGTTAAATTCGGTACTTATATGACAGAATGAAAATGATTTTTTTCTATTGTGTTAATTTTATATTTTTTTACCTCTCGCTAAGAGAGGTATTGGATTCATGCTAAAATTCGCATTTCCAGATTTTATTGAATAAGCACGATTTAAGGTCCCTAGAATCTGATTATAACATTTTTAAAATGATGTCTGTGTGTGTGTGAATGTGTGTATGTGTGTGTGTGTGTGTGTGTGTGTGTGTGTGTGTGTGTGTGTGTATGTATGGATGTTGGAGGAACGATTGCTCAAAAACTATAAGAGAAAAAATATTTAACTGCAGTTTCCTCAATCTGACATTCCTGGAAAGAGCTGAAAAGGTTTTGGTAACAATTGAACAACCGGAAGTAGTAGTTTCTTAGAAAAATTCTTCTATATATATATTGTTTGGGAGTTTTTTTTATTAAATATTGAAAAACATAAAATTCTCCATCTAATACACTTAAATTTTTTATTATATCTTGTATACATTTAGAGATAAAGACACTATAATTTATAAAGTAAACTAATCGCAGAGGCTAAGGCACTAAGGAAACCAGTTGACAAATTCTAATGTTTATAACATAGTTTGTGAATGACACATGCCAGTGTCAACAATTAACAGTTTTAGTGACATTCTGTTAGCTTTTTCTGGCAAGTATATTTAATATTTCTTATTGTTTTATTAATTAAATATTTGAAATTATAGGTAAAATTGTGGTAAAATGCATATATCCATCAGAAATACCGCCAATCAGGTTAATGAATTGGAAGAATAGATATAATTAGAATTATATGTGTGCCGAAGGCATGTTAAATACAATAAAAAACAATATTTGGGTAAAGTTCTGTAATATTTTTTTATAAAACGACGGTTCGAAAGCGAAGTGCAATACAATGCTTATATAACCTAATATGGAAATGGCGAGAGGTCTTGTGCTGGCCACAACATTTTTTTTTTAAGTGCGACTAGTCAAAAATATGACCTGGCCTTTTTTACCTTCCGTCACCTTTAGGTAAGGAAGGTATTGTCTTTGGTCAAAAAATTCGTTGGTGAGTTTTCAATGAATAAGCACGTTTTAGGGCCCCTAGAATACGAACATATTATTTTTAAGATGCTGTCTGTATGTGTGTGTGTGTGTGTGTGTGTGTGTGTGTGTCCGTGTGTGTGTGTCCGTGTGTGACAAATTTTTCTCCGACGATAACTTCAATACTACAATTCTAAAAATTATAAATCTTTCGTATTCCTCTTCTTTACATTCATTTGAAGAGCTGATTAGATTTTGGTTATAATTGATCCACCGGAAGTACCCTTATTTGAAGTTTTTAACAGTTTGTCTTGAAAAAACGCAGTTAAAAATTATTTTTCGACCATTTGTGATTATCAATATGAAACAATCTCTTATTCTCTATACGGTTTGATTATACAGTTTCGTTCATATTCAATAGATATAGAGTTATAGAGACATTAAGAGAGATTAACTGCAAAACCAAAGTTGAAAGTATAGGGTCAGAAAGTTAGGTGTGAATGTGATAGAGTGTCCCTCCAAAGAGAAGAAGATGAAAGCACTGTGTGGCAGAAGATTTGAGAGAGGAAGAATTGTGTGAAGAAGATGCGTTGGACAGGAATGATTAAAAGAGAAGAGTAAGAAACAGCGACCCCTAATAAAATAGGGAAAGGAACTTTCGGTATAGAATTTGTAAAAAAATAGTGTGTTCGTGTTACAATTTTATAGGATATACAGAATCTTTTTCAAGGAATTTTTGGTATGGGATATATACAAAATACATCGAATTGACGGAAGGTTTTGTGCTGGCCACAACAGATTTTTTATCAGTTATCTTGGTACCGTTTCCCACTAAATTCACAGATAACAATTCATTGTAGAATGACAGCAATTTGAGGTTATATGTCACAATAATTGAATAATTTTACTGATGATAAGAGCATGCAACTTGAATAGGGTCAAAGGCTTAATTGTCCCTCATGAGAAAATAGTTTTTCCTTTCCCAAAAGTGGACTATTAATTTTAGATAAAAATCTTTCAAATAAATGGTGTAGAGAATTAAATTCTGCATCTAAATCAAGTATCACATTTTCTTTTGCATGTTTCGCAACCGAATAAATCGAATTTAAAATTTTATAAAAGTTTCTTTTTTATAGTGTTAGTCATAGTAATGAAATAAAATCTCAAACAAATTTTTTTACAAATTTTTTTACATATTACCTGTCAGAAATTATAAAATATAGTTTTCATCAAAATAATACTAGTATTTTCTCATATTTTACCTGTTATAAAAGCTCTGTTTAAGTTATCATTATTGAAAATGGACAGGATGAGAAGATACAAATCATTGAGTGGTATTAATTTGATCAAAACTATATTTTATAATTTTTGATATACAAAATGTCATAAAATTTGTTTGAGATATTATTTCAATACCATGGCTAACACTATAAAGAAGTAATTTTTAAAAAAATTTAAAATTCATTTTCTTTGGTTACGAAACGTGCAGAAGAAAATGTGATTATTGGTTTACATGCAGAATTTAATTCTCTACAACATTTATTTAAAGAATTTTTGTTTAAAATTAATAAGCCACTTTTGCGCAGGGAAAAGCAGATTTTCCATGTTAAACGCCTATGGCCTGGTTTTCGTGTTACACCCGGTATATAATTATGCTGTACTGATGAGCTCTAATAAGAGCGAAACACGTGTTTACAACTGCTATTGAGCGTATTACCTTGCGAACATTTTTTTAATATATATATATATATATATATATATATATATATATATATATATATATATATATATACATCGAGCAGACTTACATCACCCAAAAGTGACGCAAACAGAAGACCGGACTCGATTTCACTTGCACATCACATCACCTACGAAAGACACTATAGACTACAACAATACGTCAATATTAGATTCAGAAAAAATTACTCAAAAAGATTATTTCTCCAAATATATTCCATCAAAACTACAGAAAAAACCATGAACAAATAAACAGATGTTGATAACCTGAGCCCTATAATTGCAATTTATTCAAAATTATTACAGAAAATAAACATATAACTAGGGACACCAACAACAACGACAACAATAATACAGATGTTTGAGTGTTGCTTCTGCCGTAAAGACAATTTACAAATTGTCAAAATTAGATATATTTCGTAATTTTTTGTATTTTTTTTTTTTAATTCAATTAGTTGCCGCTCCTCAGAGCACATCAACTTGTTACCAACTTTACTGTTTCGCATATCTATTTTAACTTGTCAACGACAACACGCTTATAACATGTGACAATTTCAAAAAAGTAAATTTTAAAATGTCTGACATTATTTCATCCTCTAAATTGCACAAAACATTTAGTTAATATTGTCATGTTTTTGTATATGAGTAGATCTTTTATTGAAACTTCAACTAAAACGTAAGTCAAAATTTACATTTTGTGGATTTAAATATTTATTATTGTTCAAAAGTTGTAGGTACACTTTCAATCATTAGCACGAAAGCTTGGCTGATTTAAAAAGAATCAACTACAAATCTGTAGACCAATAAACACTGCACACACGAAAATTTTTATTTCTTTAACTCTTCGGGACCAGTGATGAGTACCATAACCTCCTCTCTCTCTCTCTCTCTCTCTCTATATATATATATATATATATATATATATATATATATACAGTGTGTACAGGGTGTCACCATTGGGATCTCGAGAACTATAAGAGATACGATGTCGGTTAAATGGAACTTTTTGTGCACCTTTGGGAGGTCATCTCCGATGTGCTTTTGTTTTTCCAAAAATTCTCATAGGACACTAGATAATGACGAAAAACTAAATATTGTTGATTTTTTCTTTCTCAAATAACTTCTAAACTATTAGTAATTAAGAAAAACGTTTCAAATATAAAAGATAGATATTTTTATTAACTAACCAGTGGCGTACGAAATAAATTTTTATATCCGTAAATTTTCGAGATATAACACAAACTTATATTTTTTTAAATGGAACCCATATCTGATTTTAGTTTCAAAAAAATCAATATTTTTATCTCTTTTCAATGGTGTAAGGGTTATTATGTTTTATATTTATTTTGTTCCTAAAATTTAATTTTTCTCTTTATTATCCTGAATTTTCTAATTATTTCCCAGAAAAACATTATTATTTTTATTTATTATATTGTATTTGATCCAAATAATTTGTTTTATGCCTTTATTACTTAATATTTTCATTCTAGACTCATAATTACAAATTACACTACGATGTGCCAAGGGCGACCTGATACAAAATATAAAAATTAATTTGATACGAATTTTGAGCAAATATTTTTAAGGAAATAAATTATTTAAATACAGGGAGTATTTCCAAATAGAAATCTACCAATATTTTCAAAATAATTGTAAATTTAATACAAAATAAGGAAAAAATAATAATTTTTGAAGGCAAAACAAATATAAAACATAATAACCCTTACATCGTTCAAAACAGAAAAAAATATTTATTTTTTTGAGACTAAAATCAGATATGGGTTCCATTTAAAAAAATATAAGTTTGTGTTATATCTCAAAAATTTACAGATATAAAAATTTATTTCGTACGCCACTGGTTAGTTAATAAAAATATCTATCTTTTATATTTGAAACTTTTTTCTCAATTATTAATAGTTTAGAAGTTATTTGAAAAAGAAAAAATCAACAATATTCAGTTTTTCGTCATTATCTAGTGCCCTATGAGAATTTTTGAAAAAATAAAAGCACATCTGAGATGGCCTCCCAAAGGCGCATAAAACCGACATCGTATCTCTTACAGTTCTCGAGATCCCAATGGTGGCACCTCTAAATGGGACACACTGTATATATATATATATATATATATATATATATATATATATATATATATATATATATATATATACCGTGAGTAATTTTTAAAGTGAAACATTGGGTTTGTCATATCCATGGTTACTTGACATTTGGAACGAATACTAGCTGTACCCCTTGCAAATATTTGCAACAAACAATAATATTGGGTTATGTTATTAAAATTATCAATTTTAAGTATATTAAATATTTGGTACTCTTCTATACTGCTGCTTTGTTGGACGCATTGACACATAAGGAGACCTCTGGTTATCATGTATGGCCGGCTTGTTAATGATTTCATTGTTAATTATTTGATGAACTTTGGATATTATTGTATTGTACAAATGTTATAACAAACAGTAAAAATGTTCAATTTTCTAACAGATAAATATTTTTAAAAAATCTATTTACGATTGACGAACACTAAATAACACACCAACAAGCAGCCGTTATAACAAAGCAAAACGAAAGAGGTTATGTTGATAGACTTGTTCGATAACCAATAATAATCTATAATCTCGAGAAACGGCTAACAAGCAGTAAATAACACAGCAATGAGCAACCATCAAAGAGGTTACGATAATAAACTGCAAAATTTGGTGAAGATTCATACGCGCGTTTTTATTTTATGGGCACACTCGCGAATGCTTTCGAAACCAATTCCGCAGTGCTTTTCTAATGTAAACTTTGATAATTAATTATTTAAAAAAATGCACACAGTTTTGAACTATTAACTAAATCTACGACACGAAGCTGAAAGAACATCTACAAAACTTGGCGACGATATGTAAAACGGTCTAGATTTGTACAGACTTGAATATTTAGAGTCGCATAATATATGTATAACGTCAAACGGAAGAATATTTCATATTTGTTTACGATTATTATATTTTACCCCGATGAAAAGAATGCAAAAGCATATTTTAAAGAATTCTATGAGAACAATTTTGTTTGTAAACTACTTTATTATTCATACTTTTTTTGGAACCAAATTTGCATATTTGGTAAATAATTACTTGAAAAGAATTAAATGTTTGTTTTCTACTTTTGGAATAATAATCACTTTGTAGTTATAATGTACACATATAATCATTCAGTGCACTTTAAACTGTCAATGTTAAAACAATTTGTAGTATTAAAAGTTTTATTCTCTAAACCCAGTCGAAAGAAAATATATCTAAAAACTGTTTACCCGTCTTGTTACTATCAGTCCTATCTCCTTGAAGCAAGAAACAGTTCGATTCTCATTTTTTCTTTGTTATTTTTCATGTCAATTTGACCAATTGCTGGAAATCACTTGAACTAGCCAAATTTTCTTTTTGTCGAAAAGGAGAACGAGAAGAAGAAGAATAAAAGGACGCACTGCAGCAGTTGAAGTTAGATTTTTATCTGTCACAAGCAAGAATTGCTGGAGATGACGTGGGGTGCAAAATTTAAGCATATTTTATGTTTATACGAGTACAAACGATTTATCTCACACAATTTAACTAATTATATCAGAAAAACTTTTTTATTTCCAAAACATTTTAAATTTTATAACTGTTTGTCCCTATTTACCAAAGAGTGAAATTTTCAAGTAACATTATAACCATTACCATGCAACTTGGTACTGAAATTTAATTATGATAAATAAAAAAACAATTACAATTACCAAGTAATAGTAATGAAAATTAAATATAGAGAATTATACAAAATTAATGAATTACATATAATTAAAATTGATAATTAATTATATTTAATTATTTACATCATATTTCAGTACTAGATATGTACATATTATACGTATGTATGTACATAAAAGCTTGTCGTTGTTTATTTTCTTACTAATATGACAATTTTGTTTAGAAACGGTTTTAAAACAAATTTGTTTCAAATTAATAATAACCGGTTTTTTATTAAATAGAAATATAAATTCCGATTAAATTAAAAATCAAATTTTGGACTTAAAATATCGCTGAACCAGATTATTTTTATTAGGAAATTTTCACATTGCACCCATAAATTTTTTATACATGCACATTGAATTAATTTTATCTAATTCCTGATAACTCAAGAACACTTATTATTACTTGTAAATGTAACCGATTTTTTTATTTACACTTATCGTGTAATGATACTTCTTGTAAGAAAAGAAAAATTTTAAATATCAAGTAGGTACCGACTGTTATGACGGGTGTTTAAAGAAACATCGTTATTTCAAACAAACGTTATAAAAGTATTGATATTTATTTGAAAAACGATTGGAGATGTCATGTGTCATGTTTGTTAACATAGCAATCAAAAGTATATAATGCTGAAATTTTTTATTCAATATTTGAAAACATAATATGACAAAAGGCAGCGACAAACATTATCTCGTATTTCAACTGTTGGAGATGAACATGCTATATAAAGTATTGTTTATTCTTTCAAAGAAAAGACTTTGAACAGCAATATTTCGTTAATCTGACTCCGGTGCATTTTTGATATTAGTAATAGATATTTACACAACCAAGTAAGCTAAGGTAATGTTTATTCACGAGAAGAAAATTTAGCTCACGAGCCCGTAAAGTGAATAAACATTCCTAGCTCACGTGGTTTGTACAATATTTTATTCAATTTTGACGAAATAGTAATAAAAACAATTATAATATTTAATTTTGACAAAACAAAAAAACAATCGTCGATGATAGATGTCAAGTCATCTATTTAAAAAGCTTTATTGTCTGTCATTTGTGCCGTGAATAATAATGAAAATGGCTGATAATGTCTGATAAATACTATGGTAAGTGTCAATTTCGTGCCTGATGTTATTTTAAATGCATTATTTTTTGCAGAGTGATTTTAAAAAAATGTGAGAGTGATTTAAAAAATTTTAATTCACTTGTGAGAAAAGTGTTATTTATAGTTGTTGCTATGGAGTTAATAATAATAAAATTTAATAAAATAAATATATTACTATACATTTATAAAAAAAAAAACTCAATACATTAAACACATTGCACTGTATTTATTGAAATGGCGTATGTAGATATCATAAAATACTGCAAATTCATCCAAATAGTTTGTTCAAAAACAGAAAACACGACAAAAGCAGCAATAATACAAGGCAACAATATCACATATGTATGAGCAACAACAATAAGTCTGCATATATACATTAGCAAAAACATTAAAAAAAATCTGATGTGGCCAACACATGACCTCCCGCCAATTCCATGTTTAAAATAGCAGTGAGTTTTAAGTAAAGTATCATTACCGGTTAATCGTTTGTAAATAAAATCTAATTTGTTGTCCAATAAATAGAAAAGTCTGTAATACGAAATTTTGGATTGTTTTATTGTTTTTCCTCAAAAATTTGTTAGAGCTCCAAATTAAGTACTACATCCGATTTATCATATATGGTTAAAATCTAATATGTTGTTTCAAATTATATATGAGTTTTAAATACCAAATTTGAGAAGTTTTGGATCATATTTTAATAGGCTTTAAGGAAAAATCGTCACACACGTACATTCTTATAAAAATCAGCATCATCTTCTAGGTGCTCTAAAACGCAATCTTTGTAAATTCTTCGCCGTACATAATCCATTTCGTAAATGTGTAGTTGTAAATTAATATTAATTTATAGTGCTGCAAAAATTGCAATTAGCAAATTTAAATCAGATCATCCTGTTCATCTAACATTTATGTATGATGGAAAATATATTATTTTTTACAAACCTTAATAAAATATTTGACTATTATATTCTCATTAACACGGTTTTATTATTAATTTTAATATAATTACTGCCTGTCAGTGACATTTGTTTAAATATGTCAAACCTGTCATTAAAATTATGATTTTGTTTGACGCATAGGCTAGCTGATATATGGAAATAAATTATATTATATATTCATATTTAAAGTTATTTAGAGTTATCTACTAAATGTTATTATCGTAGAATTGAAGATTAAACCATTATATTCCATTTTAATTAGTAAAAATTGCTAAAAAATTATATTCAATGAATTTTTTACAAGAAAAACTGTTAAAAGCTTGTATAAATGATACTTCCGGTTATCCGATATACACTAAAAACTAATGAGCTCTTCCCATATTAGTATAGAATGGGTATACAAAATTTCAAATTTTTCTGATTGACAGTATTTGAGTAATCGTGTCCACATGATCCACACACACACACAGATACACAGACACACACACAGACACACACACATACATACCTACAGACATCATTGTAAAAATGTTAAATTCAGATTCTGGGGACATCAAAACGTGCTTATTATATAAAATCTCTATATGCTATTTTTAGCACGATCCCTATACCTTCCTTACCTAGGGTAGCGGGAGGTAAAAATATAAATAAATTTTTAAAAAATGTGATTTGCACAGAAAGAAACTCACTGAGCACACTAAAAATATGAAAGAGTTATTTACAAGGGGAGCAATAATAATAAATATTAAAACCGAAATATGCAAAATGAAAGAATTCAATAAACAATACTTCAACTAACACAAGAATACAAGGGTCCAGGTAACTACCTAACAGACAAAACTACTACAAATTACCCAAAATGCATCACTGTATAGTCATCACATTCAGTCGCTTGACTCTAAAGCACACACCAAAAACAAAACAGGCGAAAAATTGCTAGAACAATGAAAACAAGAACTTTAAACAAACTTAAGAAAATTAAGGATAATACAAAAATTTAAAAAGTAAATGAAAGAAGAAGAAAAAAACAAGTCATTCGAATAATATGTCTCAGGATGGACAGTGGAGCACCTGACAATACAATGCAGTAAATTTGATACTGAAATACCACAGCACAATATTCCTACCCAGATATGAAATAGATAATCATCATACCAACGACAACATTGTAAATTTCTTAAAAACAACAAAAAGAAATTATAAATTATAGAACAATGATGTAGGTACCAAATCATATTTATATGTAGGTATAGAAATAATATCTGTAGCTGGTGTTTCGTTCTCTAAATAAAAAATAAAAATACAGATTTACTCCCTTTCTTAATAGAAGTGAATTATGTTGCTTTTCACGAGGTTCACGCTAGAGTTATTATTGAGCATAACGCACATGGTTCATATTTTTCAGAATTTTATTTTAAATGTGTTCAAAGTACCCTCCTTTAACAATAACACACTTCACCATTATGTCTTTCTACTTCTTAAAAATTCTTAATTAATGTTCTTTTGGAATGCTTTCAAAAGAAATATGAATTACAGCACGTCGTATATAGACGAAAACTTTATTTCTAGTCCAAAAATAGCCAAAAGTCACACATTATCAAAGCAGGTGAGCCTATTCCTTTTTTCTACAAAAAAAATCCACATATTCAGTCAAAACGGTACATTAAAGAATTGATTGACTATATATTCTAACTAATTAACTTTCGCAACTTAATTTCAAATGACAGTTAAATAACTGTCTAAAATGATAATTCAAATTATGGGTTTTACTGCCTACCAGAACAGAACGTTATTTCAGTTTTCCTTAATTTACTACCCTTGATCGCATATATCAGGTGATTTAAAACACGAGTATATCAAAAGGTTAAAATTAAAATTTGCATTCAAATTAACTTTGAAGGAGCTTAAATTAAAAACATAATTACATTTTTATAAGAGCAAGAGTCTGTATTACAAGCGCTATTATGAAGTGTGCTTCCTGAAA